>OZ059783.1:18262258-18862258 GCA_964057025.1 Standfussiana lucernea
TATCTAGGTCTTGATTTATATTATTTATGTTAGCCATTTATATTTTTAATTACCAACAAAAGAGAAACATAGAGAGTAATATTCTTGATATTTGACAATAACATCGCTTTTCTATAGAATATAATGTAGTGGCGGGTGGAAGTATGTATTGTGTGTTTTATATTCATTTTTAGTGAGTAAGTAGTGTATATTCTGTGTGGGATGTGTTTATTAGTTAGTGAATTGTAAAAAAGTGTTAAGTTTACAGTCGAAGTTAACACGGTAATTAAAAAGTGAAAGAGATATAATAAATAGCCTAAGGTTTCCAAGTAATGCTTGGGCGCAGGTACAACTAGTCACTTGCTGGTGAGATCCTGAAGACATTTCTCTGAATTTATCAGCAGTTGTTTATCGCCCGCTTGCTTGCGAAGGAAGATGTTTCCATTGCTTACCCAACAGAAGGAATAGGCATTTGTCTTCGCAAATTCCCGAGCTAGGTAAAATAGCTTTTTGGAGGCAGAAGGCAGCTGCTCAGCAACATATACCGCTTGACGTTTCCCCGGTATACCAATCAGCTCAGTGTTTAATTTGTTCTCTTTAGACTTGTTGTTGTTGTAAGAACGGATGGCAGACAATACCTTGTGTTTTGTTTGCACTGTTGTGAACTCAGCAATGATAGGGCGTGTGGTGGGGGCCGCCGTACCCTTAGTATTTTTCCCCGGGAGGCGGTATATATCACGAACTTCAGTTTCAGATATAGACATTCCAGCTAGTTGGCCTATGTTGCAGACGGTTTTAATTAGGCCGGCCGTGGTCTCGCCGTCAGTTTGTGGAACATTTCTAATTTCTATTCCCGACGACCTTGACTTATATTGGAGATCCATAATCTTCCTCTCAAGACCTTCTATATAGCCACGTTGTTCCTGCCGCTCTTTCTTAAGCTCTTCAACCTCTTTCTTTAAGTCTTCGAATTGTTGGTTCATGAAGGACATCGAGCGCTCAATCTCTGCATTGGTTTTGCAGATCTCGGCGTTAGACGCCTGAATTTTTACGTTTTGGGCCTTAATCTCACTTATGTCAGTTACTAATTTTGACATGAAAGTGGTTTGCTCTTCTAGCATCTTGGTGATACGGGTGTCTTGGTCTCTTTTCCAATTAGCAAGTAAGTCCTCCACATCCTCCACATCCTGCTGGCCTCGAGACGAATGTTCATGTCTTGGTCGTTTGTTCCTGCTGGTAACATAGTCGCTTATATCAATCGCCGAGCTGATGTCAGGTTCAGACTGAGTCTGAGCCAAAGTAGTATTTGTAGTTTTCGGAGGAGTGCGCTGGAGACTAGCCATCCTGAGTAATTACAAAGGAAAATTGCTTCAACTTATCTGTTTACTTGCCCGCCGCACCGGTTTACTCGCAGTTGTTCGTTTGATTCATCAACGACGCGCTTCGCAGCCCCACGGTCAGTCGTAGACAGCCGGCACGCGGCGTAGTCGATACAGGTTTTCGTAGAGGGCTCGTAGCACGTCGTAGCACAGGCCGGTGACGTCGTCGCGCGTAGCACACGTTGGTAGCACAGAACAATTTCGCACGTCACAGCTACTTGCTTAGTGGCACAGCGGCAGCGCGCCCGGGTCGTACACGCACCTTACCGCCGCGTCGCGAGTTCAAATCCCGGCGAATCACAGTCACTTCAAAATATCGGTAACAGTAGAAATGTTTATATCCCTTTCTAGGACCGCCCAGTAGGAGGTAACAACAGGTAAGAACTCAACGTGTGTGACAAGGAATTGCAAAACACGACAATTGACCAATCACAGAATTTTGAGTCACAAAAGACCACGGAGAACCGACACACGACCACTCGCTTAAGTGTCTGGCGACCGAATCAAATATGATAGTGAAGCATTGATAAATCAAATTTTCAGTGGCCCGTCAGGCCCCACATTAGAATTCGTACCCGAACATCTATCTAAAGAACAGAGTACAGTCCCAGTAGATTCTTCAGATTATTCTGTAGTTCAAATTGGTATATTAGAAAAAGAACCAGATAAAGAACCTACAAACATTGAGATTGAATTAAATATACCGGAAACGTCCTCTGCAAGCAACGCTCAAGAACAAACCGTTAAAAACACTAAAGGTGGATTGACTACACCAGAAATGTATACTGCAAGCAATTTCCAAGTAAGTGCCAATTCTACAAATTCTACCCTTGCGGGATGCTCTCAATCTGGAGAATCAAAAACAATAAAGCCTCAAAAAGGTTGTAAACGTAAATGCAAAACTGACAAAGTATACATTGATTTTTTATCAGATGAAGATTACTCAACCTTTATCGATTGTGAAGAAGCTGAAATTTCAGATGAATGGTTAGGATCTACTTCTTCTAATGACGATGAAGTAGTTTCAAAAACAGCAAAAACAGCAAAAACAAAAAAATCTAATAAGACAAAATCTAAAAAGCAAAATACAAGTTTGGATGACATTAGTGAAGAAATAGTTGGAGAAAAAGGCTTGAGAAACAAAAGAATAAATTTGAGAAAGGAACGGTCACAAAAAAAAAATTGCTGGACAAGAATATGGATGATGACGAGATGGCAAAATCACTAAACCTAAATCTATTCAACCTAACCCGTGCATTGGAAAAAAATGTGGAAATAACTGTGAAAATATTGATACTGAAAAAAGACAGAAGGTATTTGATCATTTTTGGGGATTCTCGGGAGACCGTCGAAGAGACTGGTTAGTGAGTATAACACAGAGAGAAGAGATAAAGCGTAAGCGAGTTGATTCGGGAAAACGTTCGGTAAGCTTTAGGTATCATATTCATGAAGGAGAGGGGAGGAGACCAGTGTGTTTGCAATTTTTATCGGCTACGCTAAATATATCGTCGAAAACGATATATCATACTGTCAAAAACTCTAGTTGGGGCTGCGCTAAAGAGGATTTACGTGGCAAACACGTACCGCCTAATAAAACCAAACCAGCTACAACAGAATCAGTAATAAATTTCATAAAAAGTTTACCTGCTGTACCGTCGCATTATTGCCGACATGATTCCACTAGAGTCTACTTAACACATGAATACAAAAATGTTGCTAATCTTTACAGCACTTACAAAAAACAATCTCAAGACAATGGTGTAGATTTTGTTAGTGAGAGAGTGTTTCGTAAAATATTTTCTGATGATTTCAATATAGGGTTCCACGTACCCAAGAAAGATAAATGTTTAAAATGCTTAAAATTCGCACACACAGATATGTCAGATCCAGCAAAGGCTAAAGAAAAGGATGAACATGAAACTGAGAAAAATGAAAGTTATAACAGGTTTATTACTCACAAAAGAATATTCACAAAAGTGACCCTAACACTCTATGTGTAAGTTTTGATTTAGAGAAAGTTTTAAACACCCCACATGGTGAGTCAATGCTTTTATATTATTTGCGCAAATTGGCTGTGTATAATTTGTGCTTTTACGAAAACGGGACGCGCAAAGTTTTTTGCTATTACTGGAATGAAAGTGATGGCAAAAGAGGTTTCAACGAAATATCTAGTATCCTGCATAGATATATACTGTCGGTTGACGAAAGGGGTAATGTTAAAAACTTACTTTTGTATTGTGACTGCTGCCCTGGGCAAAACCGAAATCGGACGGTGTTGGCAATGATACACTCGACGTTACAGCAATGCACAAATTTAGAAAACGTACAAATAAATTATTTACTTACTGGACACACATATATGCCGGTCGACAGTGTTCATGCTGTTATTGAAGCTAATCTACGTAAGACAATTATTTATGCACCATCTCAATGGTATACTGTTTTCACCACAGCTAGAAAGGACCCCTTCCCCTACGAGGTTGAAAAACAGACTTTTGAAGATTTTTATAAGTGGGATTCTATTGCTGAAAAGTACTTCAAAGGTACGGTAGGTAGGTTACGGGAAAAATAAGTAAAATCAGAAGAGCAACATTCAAAAAAAGTAATCTTTCAGTTATTTCCGTCAAGTATTCCATGGACAAATCTGCTAAGACGAGCGTGATTGAAATCCAATCTAAAACCAGGGTACCTCTTATGTCGTGTTACCATTCACGTCTGCCGATAGCAAAGGCAAAATATAATGACCTCGTTAAACTTTGCAAGGACAAAGTTATTCCTGCTCAATTCCATAAAGAATTCACCGAGATACCTTGTTCTGCATCCGCAAAAGATGCTTTGCCAGAATCAGACATGGAAGACATGGCGCCTGATGATGCTTAAATATTTGGAAAAAGCTTGATTTCTGTTTATTACCTTTATATATATATATTTTTTACTTTTTTTTTAAATTTTAGTACTACTTTCAGTAGGACATTTTGATAGTTATGTTTTTTATGTAAGTTCCTAGTAAGATAAGGACTAACTATATAGACCATAAGAAAACCTAATTTTGTGATTTTTAAAGTAAATGAATGGATCTCAATCTATTATTATTATGTAAGTTCGTAACTTACATCTACCTCGCTCGTTAAAACTTCATTTGAACTTAGTTCAAATAAGTTAATAAATATTAAATTGTGATATTAAAGTACAACAATATTTCCTACGTGCCATTATACTCGTATTATGTCTTTTTAAAATTTTATTGATAAGCTTATCTAATATGCGAAAGATACCTAATACGTAGTAATTAAAGCTCTTAAATTGTTAGGACTTGATCTCAATAGTGTTTTTTGATTGATAGTTTATCTAAATATTTTAACTCATGTTGTTTAGGTTGCACGCTTGCTTGCAGGCAGAATACAGTGACTTTTAGGCTGTAAGATCTTCCTATTTAAAATGTATTTCTCGCAAATAAACGATTTGATTTGATTTGATTTGAAAAAGTTTTGTAATTTAGAATATGTTTTGAGAATTGTATCTTAAATTTGTATTTTTTTATATGTGATTTAAGCAATATTTTGTTCTTAAAAAGAGTTTCTGAAAAAACTGTTATTAGTATTTTAGTTCTATTCTGAATTCCTATGTAATATAACAATGTAAGACTGCTGAAGACTGATCTGAAACTTAAACACTGGATGTAAATGGGTTAATCTAAATTTGAATAATTAAGAAATAAAAAGATAGGTAACAAAAACGCACTTCAATTTTGCATTATGTGTAACAGTAATTTTTTTAAACTTGATAGCAATTTTCTTCATAGTTGAAATTGTATTTTATCTACCTGTACTGATTTTGAAATTACGAAAAAATAAAACCTTTTAAAATTAATTATTTTTTATTTCAGTTTACCTTTAGCTTTAGCTATCTTAACTATTCAACGACAGCTCACATTCTTTAAAAGATCAGCTATCCACGTAACGAGTTGACTGCAATATTCGTATATAGGTCTCTACAGAGTTACAGACGTCTTTGACAAAGGGTTAGTCACTGGCCTAAAACCTCCACCAACTCGCACTAGAGCAGCGTGGTGCAGTATGCTCTAATTCGTCCCTCATCAGACGGAGGCCCATACTCTGGAGTCATGATGATGACGAAAACCTTTGTCCGAAACTTTTTGATTTTGTATATTGAAACCTAAACACATTGTTACTTGTTCAAAAATATCCTACATTAATCTTATTTAATTTGTACTTTGACTAAAATTGGCTGGCAGAAAAGTGTTTTTATTTTCTATTTAGACCATTTTACTTATAAGTCAAACATGCGCCAGTCTTGGATGCGTAATTTTACTTCAAACACAATAATAAAATAAGTGGGTTTAGTTAATTTTACTTCTTGTATAATCAAATTTTGATGTCGGTTAGTAACTTTTACCTGTTTGTGATTTTGATGAAATTATTACTAACCGACACTATTTCATAACATATTGAGAAAGTTCATAATATTTAAATACCAGTTTATTAGGCCTTTAAACTACATTTAAAATTCGTTGGAATTAAGTAATTATGACAAATAGGCGATTTTTTACGATTTTTTTTCCAAAAATAAAAACTTTAAAATGCTCTACTGTAAAGTTGCCGACATGTCGCTTGGTAAATATTGCCTTTCAAGCGTCGATATTATTTGCAATGGTCTAAACCTGGACAAACACCACCCCTCATGATTATAGGTAATAAAATCATACTTATAATGTCCATTTTGACTAATAAAACTTCTTGTGTGCACATCCTCCATGTTCTAAGTTGATAATGACTGGCAATTGTGAAAAATACACAGTTTTTTTACTTTTTCCGTAATTTTTTGTTAATTTTGAATAGTATTAAAATAATTTGTGTTTTGGATGTGCACAAAAGAAAATACAGGCCCGGAGACAGATTCACGTGGTTTTTTATTTATAAAAAATGCAGTTTTCACCTTTTTGGGACATTTCCGGATATCGAAATTCGAATACACATAGGTAAAGTCGCTCAATTTTTTTGTAATAATAAAATTAAAATTCTAAAGAAATCATTTATTTTTGATTACTTCTTAAGTAACTAATTGCAAAAAAAAAACAATAAAATTAGTTAATGACAATGTACTTTACTAATGTTTTTTCTACTGTATCTAGACATAAATTCATTTGACGGCGTAAGCGATGGCTGAGCGATAGCGCCGTTGTCATTAGGGTTCGGTGGTACCGGGTTCATGATGAAACGTTAAAATAATAGTTTCGGTTTCGGTACACAAAAATCACAGTTTATTATTTAACACAAATTTACATTAAATAACACTAACAAATAATCTCCACAAAATGGGCAAACCGACAGTTTCGTTCTGAAGGAGTGACTTGGTTGGAGTTCCGAGCAAAAGTGATCTCGGCACAATCCCCACTCTACAAAACGACTCTGTCCACGTGCCGCCATTAAAACAACATCTGACGTCACGGCGTTTACCCCTACTACAATGGTCAAATCAGCAACTTGATGTTTAAAAGTTATCGCTTTCTCCGACACGGCCAGCCTGACAAGTTACACGTCCTCGTGAGTACCTGTAACCAAACAGTCAAATTTGGAGCAACAGTACAGGCTCGGTCAACCTGACCACATCTTTATGGAAAAGCATGACTTGAAAATAACAGTTGTCAAACAAAAGGTTCCTCTAAGTCTCAATCATATTTACTCAGCAACTAAATCAACTTCGATCACATACAACGCTCATGGCCCAGCTGCCGCAGCAGCTAGTGACACTTATGCCACCCATATCGTCATCACCTCATGTGATACGACCACACACATCACATAGAGTCTGCGACTCCCAGGTCAGTACAAGACCAAAACAACAATAGTCTCCATTGAGACCCAGGTCCCCGCCGTACCACCAGCTGCCCATCGCCCCCTGAACAGCTCACAAGTGAGCTGCAGTTACGACTACAGACTAGTGCGTACGGTGCGACCAAATAGCCATGGTATGTGTCTACTACTCGGTGGAGGTACTTTCATCACCGTCCTCTACGTTTAACTCATTAGGAACACTACTTAGAGGCATCTTTCGTATACGATCGTGAGCGTACTTGTAGGTTCTATTTCCTGTCAGTGATTTTAAAACATAGCGATCGTTTTCAAGCAACTCTTAAATTTTGAAAGGACCTTTAAATTTGGGTTTAGTTTGGTTTCTTTTTTTTCATTTTTTATTAATACCAAATCACCAACACTGAAATTAACTACTTTGGCCTTATTTTTGTCAAAATGGGCTTTTTCATAAGCCGCACTCTTCTAAATACCGTCCACCGCGTGTTCTCTCGCTTCTGTTAGGTCAATTCCGGTTTCATCATCGTCATTATAAGCGATTGATAAAAGCATTCGAATACTCATTCAAAAGGGACGTCAACCGGTCCTTGTTTTCGTTTGAAATATCAGAATCAACATTGTAAAGATCAATTACGGGAGGTAAATCGCAACAACCTACATTTGTGACTTTCGAAATACGTAGGGTAGATTCAGTTAAATGTACCGTATAGCTAAGTGTCAAAATATCGCGTCCGATCATAACATCGTATTTCATACAATCGTCGGGTAGTACGTAAAATAAAATTGACAGTTCGTTATTGTCGACCACAACATCGCTAAGAATTTGTTCAGTGCTAAAAACATTCGAATTATTACCGATACCAATTACTTGCACGGTTGAAAGTGAACGTTTTCCCGAGAATTTATAAGCTACACTTTGTTTAACGAGAGAACACTCGGCGCCGCAATCAAAACAAAATGAAAACGACTCACCGGATTGTTGTAGCTGTCCAAGGACGCCGCGAACCTCACAACTGTCCACACGTCGCTGCGGGACGGTGCTCGGACCGGAATCGCTGGTCCCGTGAGCGCCTATGGCTGTGCTCGTTCCAGGTCGGCTGCACTGCGAGGAGATGTGACCTTTCTCGCCACATCGGAAGCAAGTGATGGGTTTCTTAAACGAAGAAGCCGGCGGCTTTGTAGTGCTTGCGGCTGTGGGAGTCATCGGCTTGTCCCCTCGCGTAGAATTGGATTGTGACGTGTTATAGTGAGTGGAGTTCATTCTTGCGTTCCTAAGGCGGCAATCTATGGCCTTATGCCCAGGCTTTTTGCAATGATTCCACAAGAATGAATTTGTTTGTGTACACTTGAAGCGTTCAACGTCTGTCGTAGCGGGATGATCTTCAGTGTGTTTCCGTTTCAAGTAGATCAATGACTTCATCTCTTGCAGCAACTTATTCCGATCAAGAATCTCAGTGGTGAAAGCGAGGCGATGTAAACGAGTATCAAATTGAGATGTATGGGCAAGTACGTACGATACCGTTATTTCTTCTGGTGACAGATGTTTCCATTTCGCCGATAATTTCGCAATTAGGCGGCTGGCGTACGCTGCGTGACATTCGCCCTCCTTCGGCCGGCCGTTGTGGATGTTAACAAGCGATGCAGCAAGAGTTTCAGTGGATGCATAACGCGCAAGGAATAAGTCGCGGAAATGCTGCCACGTCATGCCTGCATGCGAAATCTGTGACAGCCACGATGACGCATTACCTTTCAGGGCTTTGCTCAGAGCTATAATAAGCGATGCACCCTCCAGTGGACGTTCGTCGAGGCAAATATCGATAGTATCGCACCAAGCACGTGGATCGGTATCTGGTAGCTCCGGATTAATTTCTGGCAGCATGATCTGAGGTGCCACTGTTGGTGTCCTGATGGCTTCGATCAGCTGCATCATGTTCTTCTGCTGCATCTCGAACATAGCACGCCAGTGGGAATCGAGTCCAGATCCCAATTCTGATGACGGCGTAAGCGATGGCTGAGCGATAGCGCCGTTGTCATTAGGGTTCGGTGGTACCGGGTTCATTATGAAACGTTAAAATAATAGTTTCGGTTTCGGTACACAAAAATCACAGTTTATTATTTAACACAAATTTACATTAAATAACACTAACAAATAATCTCCACAAAATGGGCAAACCGACAGTTTCGTTCTGAAGGAGTGACTTGGTTGGAGTTCCGAGCAAAAGTGATCTCGGCACAATCCCCACTCTACAAAACGACTCTGTCCACGTGCCGCCATTAAAACAACATCTGACGTCACGGCGTTTACCCCTACTACAATGGTCAAATCAGCAACTTGATGTTTAAAAGTTATCGCTTTCTCCGACACATATAATATGCAAGTAAAATACATAAATAAATCGTCCTTTTCAATCACTGTCTAATGATGGAAACCGCGTTAAAATTAGTTGCGTAGTTTAAAAGATCTAAGCGTACGGACGGCGGCAAGCGACTTTGTTTCATACTATGTAAAGAATAAATATACCAAAAAGCTGGCTGCATGAACCACGTGCCTCTGTCCCTTACAACCGCACCCTCAACCCTCACTCGTTTACAGCCGCATACAAACACGCCGACGGCAAGAAGATCGACGACAAACGAGTGTTCGTCGATGTAGAGCGAGCTCGCACCGTGAAGGGATGGTTGCCGAGGAGACTGGGTAAGATTTATAGATTTACTAGTATTTATCTACAATCAGCAAGATCAGAAGTCATTTATGCAAGTTAGAGTGGGAAAAATTTATTTAGGACGTCGACATTATATACATGGTAAGGTGGAAGGGACACCGACGTTAAAACGGTTACCACGTATTCAGTGCATTATTCTGACAGACAGACTTCGGGGAACAACAGACGTCACTGCAGATCTCGGCCCCATAACACCCTCGCCTACGCCTCGGGTGTGAATTCCACCTCGACTGCAATGACAAAGTTTCCCCACTTATCAAAATGTACCGTTGTCTAGGCTCTCAGATCGGGCTGAAATTTTCACTCAGTTTTCTTTCTTTCTCTTATAGTATTGTAAAGGCCATACAAAGATTTTCTGGTAGAAATTGCTATCAGCGATAAGACCGCCATTGTAACCATAGAAATATCAATATTGTAAAAAGCTGTGTTTTGTGTGTGTGCAATAAATTATATTTTATCCATCTATCATTTTCAGGTGGAGGACTCGGCGGCACGAGACGCGGCGGCGCCGACGTGAACATCAAGCACTCCGGCCGCGAGGACAACGAGAGAGAGAGGGAGCGCTACCGGCTCGAGCAGAGGGAGAGGGACGACCGACCGCGCCACGACGCGAGGGGCGCCGACCGACCGCGTGAGTACTCATGTGCCTGAACACATCATTTCTATAATTGACGTAGTTACGTGATGTTTACACCGCGCGCTCGTACTAGGGCCTCAGCTCAGTGTTCTCGTTTACAATACCCACATTTTTATACAAAATTACAGAATACCTATAATTAAATCTCATTGAATGCATATTTCACATTTAAGCTGCTAAGTTCAAATAATCTATTTTTACTAGTATGCGCGTCATCTATAGCTACGTATATCGACGGCTCGGGAGGCGGGTTGTGCGCACACAAGCGAGTTATTGTTCGACCCATATGCTGGGTACTTTTCACCGAAAGTGTTAATGTCTGAATGTCCAAAACAGGTTTAGTGAGAAATCCGTTTTTTTTACATTAGAAATCTCTTCAAAATTTCTGAGCTGGTCTTTTGAGTAAAAATCCACACAGATAAGAGAGGACACTTGGTTGGGTCAATAGAAAGGACTTCTGGTTTGGGCGTTGATAAATATCAGAATTAACTTAGTCATTCTTTAATTTCTTGCCTGTTTGTAATTTCAAAATAACAGTTTTTTTACTGAATGCATATGAACGATAAGTCCAGAATTTGATTTCACTGGTAGGTCTGCTGTAGACACTTCAGAAGGGCTCCTAAGGGGACGGCCGTACGGAGGAGTGGCCATTCTCTGGAGAAAGGGTGTTTTTGAGTCCATCTCGGTAATACCCTGTAATAGCTCTCGGCTGGTGGCTATTAAAGCTGTCTCCGGTAGTCGCACTATTATTGTATTTTCCGTATATATGCCTACAAACTCACCGGAGAACCTGCCTTTGTTTACACAGGTATTAAGTGAAGTTAGTGCAATAATTGCGACGTATGATGTTGAAAACATATATATAATGGGCGATTTTAATGCACATCCGCAAGAATTATTTTATGTTGAGTTACTAAGTTTTTGTAACGATCATTCCTGGGTCTGTGCTGATACAAAGAAGTTAGGATATGATCTAAACTACTACACGTTCATTAGCGAGGCTCACGGCTGTAGGAGGTGGTTAGACCATTGTGTGGTCTCTTCGTCAGCCTGGCAGACAATTGTTAGTGTAGGAATTGATGAAGATATTTATGTGTCTGATCACTTACCTATATACATTACATGTGACTTAGATGTAGTTAGACCTAAGTTGGTTACCGGGGCTGCACCCCGCAATGCTGTTCTTTGGGGTGTCAGAAATAAAACAGAGATTGAAAAATATCAGGAGATGTGTTCCGATAAATTGCGGGAGATAGACTTCCCACAGGAGTTTGTGGTGTGCAGTCATGGGTCATGCAGCTTGGATGATCACAAACTTGTCCTTGATAAGCTGTACAATAATATTGTTGATGTCCTTTGTGAGGCAGCGAGGGAATCTAATGAAGCACACAAGAGACCTAAGCGTGGTAGTCCTTTATGTGGGTGGAATAAACATGTGCGAGACGCTCACCGAGAGGCCAGGCTTAGATTCCAACATTGGGTTTTGGCCGATCGACCAACCTCTGGCGCTGTTTACGATACTAATGTACGAGACGCGCAAAATTTTCAAAAGCCGGCTAAAGCACTGCCAAAATAGGCAAGATCAGTTAAAAATAGACGTATTAGCCGAACAAAGGGCGACAAATAATTTCAGTGCATTTTGGAAGTCCACAGGTAAGTTGGAGGCTAGGCCTGGTCTTGCGGCAGAGGTAGGTGGGGTTTTAGTTTTTAAGACCATTTCAAAGTAAGGTCTCCACTTGGCCCCTCAGTATCGGGCATCGGCTTTGCGTCTCATGTCCGGGGGCAGGAGCCGCGGCTACGTTTCACCATGAAGCAAGTAAGATCGGTGATAAATAGTATGAGCAGGGGCAAATCCCCTGGGCATGATGGGCTTAGCATTGAGCATTTAAAATATGCAGGTATGCATATGCCGAGGGTCCTGTCCTTGTTCTATACGATGTGTCTCAGCCATTCGTATCTACCGGCAGACTTAATAAAGACCATTGTGGTACCCATCGTGAAGAATAGGACAGGAGACATCTCGGAAATAAACAATTACCGCCCAATCTCTCTTGCAACTATTATGGCCAAGGTGTTGGACAGTATATATAATCTATGTAGACGCGATTCTCTAAGAGAACTGTTTAAGGAAATTAACATCATGACAGTACCTTGCCAATACATCTATGAAAACATCATGTACGTTAGGAAAAATCTGCATTTATTTAGTAAAAGAGGCGACAGACACCACTATAATACTAGAACCAGGGACCATCTAGTTCAGCCAGGTTTCAGGCTAGCTAAAGTAGACTCATCTTTCATGGGGTACTGTTTAAAATGTTACAATAAAATTCCTCCCGGCATTCTACAACTGAATGAGACGAAATTTAAATCTTGTATAAAACGCACACTATGTAGGCAAGCATACTATAAGTTGGGAGATTACATTGATGATAAAAATGCTTGGCTCAATGCTGGTCCTGCTCCACAACCATAGGGGCAAACTAATTGATTACTTTGTGAAGTTATTGTGGAAGCTGCAGAAGATTGTAAACATATCTTTGCATTGTATAGATTCAGTCTCTTAGTATTATATAATTGCATAGCACATGTGTGAGTTCTATGTACGATAAAGCTACCATTTACATCTTTTACTGACTCGAATTTGCCCTGGCGGTTGAGAGAATGTCATGCTCACTAAAATGTCTCGCTGATGGTGGCGCGTGTGTCGGGTCGTTTAGTTCCCTCCAAAATGGTTGAGTTGAATGATGGCTGATCCATGCGTCATGTTCGTGAACGGGCGCTGTCAGTTGTGACTGGTCATCTCGCAGGTGCCATGGATTATTGTATTTTTGAATTGTTAATTTTATCTTTTTATTCTGGACGCTCTTACTCGCACGTCTTTCTACATCGTTCTCACATGTATGTTTAATCTCGACATGAATGATGTAACCGAGACTTTGTAACAACATAATGATTTAAAAGAGTGTCCATGGAGTTTCTTGCCCATTCTTCTCCATAGAGATCTACGCTTTCGAATGGGCAACTACAGTACTTTCACAAGTTATTATGCCCTGGGACTGTAGCTTAGTTTATTTTTTTTGTGTTTTGACATTCAAAAGTGCCTGTAATGGTCTAATTGAAATAAATGCTTTGAGTTTTGAGTTTGAGTTTATGCTTGACTCTTGTTTGGCGAAATATGTTCAGTTGCACGACGCACAGTTTGGGTTTTGCCCTGGACTATCAACCGAAAGTGCTATTTTAGGTGTTAAGCATACTGTCAAATACTACA
Organism: Standfussiana lucernea; assembly: GCA_964057025.1. Taxonomy (NCBI): domain Eukaryota; kingdom Metazoa; phylum Arthropoda; class Insecta; order Lepidoptera; family Noctuidae; genus Standfussiana; species Standfussiana lucernea. The sequence continues at coordinate 18,276,079 of OZ059783.1, forward strand.
CTGATCGTAAGACGCCGGTGTACGCCTGCTTCCTTGACCTCTCCAAGGCTTTCGATCTCGTTTCTTACGACGTGCTGTGGAGCAAGTTGAGAGGTAGGGGTATACCGGAGGAATTGCTCAGTGTATTGCAGTATTGGTATCGTAGCCAGACAAACCGTGTTAAATGGTCGAATGCGCTCTCGGAGTCATATGGGTTGGAGTGCGGGGTAAGGCAGGGTGGTCTGTCGTCCCCTCGGTTCTTCAATCTATATGTTAACGACCTCATTGTCGAGCTCAGCAGCATGCGTGTCGGATGCAGGGTAAATGGCGTTAGCTGTAACAACATCAGTTATGCGGACGATATGGTGCTGCTGGGCCCGTCGCCAGGAGCGATCGTGGAGATGCTTCATGTATGTGAGACCTTCGCTGCTGCACAAGGACTGGTTTATAATGCCAAAAAGTGTGTATACATGGTCTTTGGGGTCGCTGGTAGGTGCCGGGAAAGTACTTTAGAACTAGCCATAAACGGTACGTCAATACGTAGAGTGACACAGTTTAAGTATCTTGGGCATTTTCTTACCGACGACCTCAGTGACCATGTTGACATTGAACGGGAGCGTAGGGCTCTGGCGGTCAGGGAAAATATGCTGGCACGAAGATTTGCTCGGTGTACTGACCAAGTAAAGGTAACGCTTTTTAAAGCGTATTGTCAGAGTTTGTACACCGGTAATCTTTGGGTCAACTACTCGAAAAGGTCGCTGGAAGTCCTGCGCGTCCAATACAATAATGTGTTTAGGATGCTGTTGCGATTGCCTCGTTTTTGCAGTGCCTCTGGGATGTTCGCGGTAACTCATACCGATGGGTTTGATGCCATCATCCGCAAAAAAAACAGCCTCGCTCCTGAGCAGAATAAGGGGCAGTCGCAATAGCATCCTGAAGGCTGTGGCGGCTGATACTTCCTCCACCATAATAAGGCAATTTGTGAGAAGACTTATACCCTAGTATTCCGTTGTCCTGGTTATAAGGACTATGGGTGGTCCTCTCACAAACTCGTCTTTAGTTAAGTTACTAACAATAGTGTTTAAGTGCAAAACTGTTACTAACAATTTATGGATCTTTTAGTTGTCCGAAATAAAATAATTAATAATAATAATAATAAAATATGAAAGTATATACGGTGCTTATAACAAAAAAAAAAGACATTTATTTTAATTTTAGTCTTATTCTGTCTATTTGTTCCGGCTAATCTCCGAAACGGCTGGACCGATTTTGACGGGACTTTGGCAGATAGCTGAAAAACTAAATACAGTTATCGTTAATCGTGTTGTGTCATGTGTAGCGGCGGGCGGCGCGGCCGGGCGGCGCCGCACGCGAGCGCGAGCCGGACGACGCAGAGCGGTGAGTACGCTGCTAAGTAGCAAAGGCCTTTTTTTTTTTGGATAAGCCCACCGTTACTGGGCCATGAAGGATTATTTTAAGGGCAATCTGGCCCATACCCCACAGAGGGTGCCCTTAGCGAGTTGTCGCTTAATTCATAAGTTTTTGCCCTGGCGTGAGGCCTCACACTCAAAGCACCGACAGGATTGTCTGGTTAAGTAGAAGCCAGCCTCATAGGTTGACCTGCGAGATGCCATTCATCATCATTTTCCTGCCCTTACCCCAATTTGTATGCGGTCGGCGCAGCATGTGTTCTTCTTCCATACTTCTCTATTATGCCATTACTAAAAAAAAAAATATCTGAAGCGACAGCTAATGGACATGTGTATTCTCCCCATCTTGACCTACGGTGCACAAACTTGGTCTTTGACTAACATCCAAAAGTCCAAACTCAAGGTTTGCCAACGTACTATGGAGTGGTGTAAAATTAACAGATTGTGTTCGAATCACTACACTGCGCTCCAAACGCAAATCGTTGACGTGGCACAAAAAGCTGCCCAACTTAAGTGGGACCGCGCAGGACGTGTGTGTGCGTGCCGGACGAGCTGTGGCGCGGACAGCTCAGGATCGGTGCCCTGACACAGTGAGGCGGGGTCGCGGCCGACCACGAAGGAGATGGCGGGACGAGCTGGATGTCTTCCTTGAGAATTGGAAAGAAGTAGCCCAGAATCGTGACCGTTGGAAGGAATGGAGGGAGGTCTTTGTCCAGCAGTGGGACAGTACGGGCTTTTAGTAACATGTGTTTCATCCCTCCTCATACAGCTTGGCTCAATGCTAGTCCTGCTCCATAGCCACTTGGTCTCACGAACTAAGATTTAAATGTTTGGATGGGATGCTCCCCTTAAGTTCTTTATCTTTTTTTGGGATAATAAGTTATCTACTTTTTTATTACTGTTGTTTTATATTAGAAGCATTTTTTTAATATTTTTTTGTAAATATGAGTATGTGTAGTGATGTTGTAGATCTTATCGTAATCGGTAAAATTAAATTGTCTTTTTTTCTATTTCTACATTGTGCTCACAACAATATTGTACCCAGGACTATGTGATATGTAACTTGATTAGAAAAGAGTGTCCATGGAGTTTCTTGCCCATTCTCCTCCATGAGATCTACGATTTTGGAATGGGCAACTACAGTCTATTCACAGTTATTATGCCTGTGGCTGGACTGTAGGTAGCTTATTTTTGACTATTCAAAAGTGCCTGTCACGGGTCTATTTGAAATAAATGCTTCGAGTTTATCAAGACAGACGACCTCCTTTAAATTTTTCTGTAACAGGCGCCACTTTCAAACTTCCTCTAATATACTCATTCCTTACTTGATCCAGTTTTGTCACTCCAAACATCCATCTCAACATTCTCATCTCCGCTACATGCAATCGTTTTTAATCCATCTTCTTCACAGCCCAGCATGTTGAGCCATACAGTACGTCAGGCCTAATCACGGACTTGTAAATTTGCCCCTTTAACTTTTTAATTGTCTGCTCAAAAATGTAATATACGTAACATTATAATAATGAACTGTTCGTCGGGCCAGGCGGGGCGCCGGCGCCGCTCGCGCTCGCGCTCCGAGCGCCGGCGCGAGCGGCGCGACCGCGACAAGGACCGCGAGCGTGACCGCGACAAGAAGCGTTCCCGTCGCGACAAGGAACGCAAGGAACCCAAGGTCAAGCCCGAGGATATCAAGATTAAGGAGGAGCCGCTCGACGGTGAGTTTGGTAAAAATCGATGTTCCTCATTTTTTATACTTTGGCTAATGTTCTGACTTTTGACTTTGACTTTGATCGCTGCCGGATAGAAGCGAGGATCAAGCATCAGAATGATGTTAAGGAGTTTATTGATGGTGAGTGTTTTTTTTTGGCTTTTCTTGGTCCTCGTAGAGCCACAAGCATTAATACGTTATACCTACGGAATTTTCAAAAGCGATTTTGTCGTGGCATACCTAGTGAGGGGCCATCCATAAATTACGTCACACGTTAATGGGTGGGGCCCTGGGTCGACGAAGTGTGTCATTGTGTGACACAGGGTGAGAGGGGTTCTAAATTGTTTCAAAATTTTAATATATCTAAGTATTAAAACACGAAAGAACAATGACAGATGTCCATAGTAACTTAGGCTCAATAAAAATTTTTCATGGACAGTGAAAATTCCCTCGTTTTTTTGTGTAGTTTAATGTCAGAAGCTTTTCTGTGTTTTCCACTTTTCCATTGAACTTCTCAAAAAGAAATTATTCAGACATTGTAAATTGGAGGTTATTTATTGTTACAGAGTAAATTAAACAAAAAACATACAGTAATTAAAGTTTTATTAGTTTTCACCATTATCATTCATTAATATCATCATCAATTTCGTTATATTCAATTAACAAATCATCAAGAAATTGTGCAGGGGGCTCAATATTGTTTTGGTGCCGAGCCCAGCCCAAATACCATAAAATGGTCATAGTGTGGGAACAACATCCCACAGTTCGTTTACCTACCTTACAATTACAATAATATTGACTAATTGCCTCTCTCCCATTTAAGCTGTTATCAATTAGAACATACACAAAATAAGTTTTACTTCTGATATGTCGACTTTGAATTTTGGCTCTTAAAAGCCAAGAGCTTTGAGAGAGAGACAATTGTTCTCTTAAATTGTTAATTGATGCCTCTCTACATACTTCAATCATATATCGGCCATTAAAGCGGATATGCTCACCATAATATGATCGGGCCTGACGGAGTTGGTAAGTACCACAAGCTATTAAAATCAATTCGTGATACTCAAGCTGAGGAAACTCAGTAACATTTCTGTTGTCAACATTTATTTTTTGAGAACTGTGCCCTTCTTCTATTATAATTATTTTGTATAATAAACTCACTTAATGTATTAGTTTGGAACATTTTCTGCTGTATAATTTCTAATATCTGGGCAGCATCAAACCTGTCTGTGAGGGGTGGTCGAAATCTATTGATTAGGGCAGCAGCTATGGAAAAGTCAATCATGACATGTGGCGAAGCTCTATTATTGAACTCATGTCGGAATATTTTAAACCGCTGCTTAAAAATCCTGCATTCATAACTTCAACCACCCATCTGCAAAGAGTTTTGTTTGCCTCTAATGTTGACAACTGATTTTCATCATCTTGCAATGATGAAGGCATATGCACAGAGTAGTTACAGCTTTGCAACAATGGAACTGCATCTCTGAAACCTCTATCTAGGATAAACACGTCACCCTCTTGAAAATATTCACGCAATGAACTCTCTGGATTTCCAAACTCATTATTTATAATATCAGCGTCAGAGGTTACGGCTGGATAGGGGCCCAAAATCTCGATTATATATCCATCACAACATACAAACAGGAAGGGCTTTACCAAATTCCTATATTTATGCAAAGAGTAAGTTTTCTTTTGATAGGCATAGTTGGCACTTTTATTACAATATATGTAGGTTCCATCAACTATTATTATTGGTCTCCTCTCACCCTCATTTTCAGTGCCACCAAAAAGGCCATTTGGTATTAAAAGATTTCTTGTTGCTATCTCTTCTCTTGTTATGTGACGTATACCTAGATGCCTTGGAACGAAATCTTGGTGTAAAAGTTCTCTTGCTCTTGCCATTAAGCCCTCTAATGTAGTTCTAGGAACTTGAAATAAGGAACTTATTCGATCTCCAGAGTCACCATTTCTTAATTTCATTAAAAATGCAGCAAGGGCAGTTGAACTTCTGTGCATATTAGCTAGCCGTGGAGTTTCTAGTAATATATTTCTGAAGTCTTCCTTACTCATACCAAACCAATAATGCACCAGGTAGTCATCCATATTTTGGACATCTTCGAAGTCCATAGAGGTCTGATGTTTTAATAATTCTGTGAAATCGTAAATATGTTGTGCCGTAAATGTGTGGATAACATTTTCAGGTTCCATCAATTCAGGCCAATCATTGCTCCTCAAATGGTGAGAACAAATTCGACAGTTTTCTGGCACATAATAATTATACTCTGAAAATAATCTTCTTCTAATTGATATTGGAACAATCATTCTCTCAAGTTGACGGCAACTAGGGAAAAAGCAACGAGCCTGAGTGTCTGATGCCCGGCCGAATTCCAATAATTCAATGACATTCATAGGCACCTGTGGGACTGGCAACGGAATGACATTCATAGGCACCTGTGGGATTGGCAACGGTGATGATGGCCCTGGTGTTGCTATCTGCAGAGATGGCTGAAATTCTTCTACAATTGACTGACTTGATTCACTCTCTACATGCAATGGTGTTGATACATCAGAAGCTGTTGAAGTTGATGGTTCATTAATACTAGATGATGATGGTGTGGTTAAATTCCGTTGAACAGAACGGTAACTTCTTTGCCAACATGGGTGACAGATCTTATCTGTTGATCTCAGCTGTAACAAAAACAAAAAAAAAATCATATTGCAATCAGAAAAAAACAATAGTTCATACATCAACCAGCAATACATAAAATCATTGAAGGATCTTGCTTACCTGTAGTGGTGCAATCTGTTGCTCTATCACGCGTCTGATAGCATCTTCTCTTTCTGAACTGTTATTTAAGGCGTGAGACCTTACACGATGCAATGAATGACCGCAACCAATACAAACATTTCGATGCACAATTGATTCAGTTGGCGCATTGCTACTTGATGGATTACTTGTTTGTTCAATTAATGTCCAACAGTAATGACAAACAACACTGTCATTTGGAATCTAAAATAAACATGATACAGTTGTGTTACAAATTAACATTTAGCTCAGTTAAAACAGTTTACATTCTATTAATAAGAATCGTACTTTACCTCAGAAAGTGAAGTCCATTGCCGTAACAATGAACGGACATCGTCAGATTCAACTAAATGCCGTTTCAACCGGAACACATTAATTATACCACAATTAATACAACGTAGTTGATGGGACATTGTCATAAAATGTGTGATATGGATATAACACAATAAGTCTATAACGCAAACGCAGAGTAATTCGAGAAAAAACAACCGTACACAGAAAAACACCAGCAACAACACAAGCAAGATGTTTGACATCGACTTTCTTCGTTTTAAGTAATCGACTACACCTTCAAAGAGACATTATTCAATAAAAACTGCTCTTAAACAAGTTTGACTCAAAAAATTGTTTTTTATCAACTTTTTTCTCAACTAGTAACTAAAATTCGTCTAAAAATAACCTCTACAAACCTCTCTCAGTCATTTCTAATGTATTTAAAAATCGTATACACCTTCAAAAAGACATTATTTCATAAAAACTTCTCTTAAACAAGTTTGACTCAAAAAATTGTTTTTTATCAACTTTTTTCTCAACTAGTAACAAAAATTCGTCTACTACTAACCTCCACAAACATCCATTAGTCATTTCTTTCGTTATAGTAATCGAGTACACCTTCAAAGAGACATTATTTAATAAAAACTTCTCTTAAACAAGTTTGACTGAAAAAAAATTGTCTCTATCAACTTTTTTCTGAACTAATAACAAAAATTCGTCTAATAATAACCTCTACAAACCTCTCTCAGTCATTTCTAATGTATTTAAAAATCGTATACACCTTCAAAAAGACATTATTTCATAAAAACTTCTCTTAAACAAGTTTGACTCAAAAATTTGTTTTTTATCAACTTTTTTCTCAACTAGTAACAAAAATTCGTCTACTACTAACCTCCACAAACATCCCTTAGTCATTTCTTTCGTTTTTAGTAATCGAGTACACCTTCAAAGAGACATTATTTAATAAAAACTTCTCTTAAACAAGTTTGACTGAAAAAAAATTGTTTCTATCAACTTTTTTCTGAACTAATAACAAAAATTCGTCTAATAATAACCTCTACAAACCTCTCTCAGTCATTTCTAATGTATTTAAAAATCGTATACACCTTCAAAAAGACATGATTTCATAAAAACTGACCTTAAACAAGTTTGACTCAAAAAATTGTTTTTTATCAACTTTTTTCTCAACTAGTAACAAAAATTCGTCTACTACTAACCTCCACTAACATCCCTTAGTCATTTCTTTTGTTTTTAGTAATCGAGTACACCTTCAAAGAGACATTATTAAAAAAAAACTGATCTTAAACGAGTTTGACTCAAAAAATTGTTTTTTATCAACTTTTTTCTCAACTAGTAACAAAAATTCGTCTACTACTAACCTCCACTAACATCCCTTAGTCATTTCTTTTGTTTTTAGTAATCGAGTACACCTTCAAAGAGACATTATTCAAAAAAAACTGATCTTAAACGAGTTTGACTCAAAAAATTGTTTTTTATCAACTTTTTTCTCAACTAATAAAAAAAATTCGTCTATAACAAACCTCTACGAACCTCTCTCAGTCATTTTTAACGTATGTAAAAATCGTATACACCTTCAAAAAGGCATTATTTAATAAAAACTTCTCTTAAAGAAGTTTGACTGGAAAAAATTTGTTTCTATTAACTTTTTTCTCAACTAATAACAAAAATTCGTCTAATAATAACCTCTACAAACCTCTCTCAGTCATTTCTAATGTATTTAAAAATCGTATACACCTTCAAAAAGACATGATTTCATAAAAACTGACCTTAAACAAGTTTGACTCAAAAAATTGTTTTTTATCAACTTTTTTCTCAACTAGTAACAAAAATTCGTCTACTACTAACCTCCACAAACATCCCTTAGTCATTTCTTTCGTTTTTAGTAATCGAGTACACCTTCAAAGAGACATTATTCAATAAAAACTGCTCTTAAACAAGTTTGACTCAAAAAATTGTTTTTTATCAACTTTTTTCTCAACTAGTAACAAAAATTCGTCTACTACTAACCTCCACAAACATCCTTTAGTCATTTTATTCGTTATTAGTAACTTTGGACACCTTCAAAGACACATTATTCAATAAAAACTGCTCTCAAACAAGTTTGACTCAAAAAATTGTTTTTTATCAACTTTTTTCTCAACTAATAACAAAAATTCGTCTACTACTAACCTCCACAAACATCCTTTAGTTATTTCTTTCGTTTTTAGTAATCGAGTACACCTTCAAAGAGACTTTATTCAATAAAAACTGCTCTTAAACAAGTTTGACTCAAAAAAATTTTTTTATCAACATTTTTTTCAACTAATAACAAAAATTCGTCTATAACAAACCTCTACAAACCTCTCTCAGTCATTTCTAACGTATTTAAAATCGTATACACCTTCAAAAAGGCATTATTTAATAAAAACTTCTCTTAAACAAGTTTGACTGGAAAAAATTTGTTTCTATTAACTTTTTTCTCAATTAATAACAAAAATTCGTCTAATAATAACCTCTACAAATCTCTCTCAGTCATTTCTAATGTATTTAAAAATCGTATACACCTTCAAGAAGACATGATTTCATAAAAACTGACCTTAAACAAGTTTGACTCAAAAAATTGTTTTTTATCAACTTTTTTCTCAACTAGTAACAAAAATTCGTCTACTACTAACCTCCACAAACATCCCTTAGTCATTTCTTTCGTTATAGTAATCGAGTACACCTTCAAAGAGACATTATTTAATAAAAACTTCTCTTAAACAAGTTTGACTGAAAAAAAATTATCTCTATCAACTTTTTTCTGAACTAATAACAAAAATTCGTCTAATAATAACCTCCACAAACATCCCTTAGTCATTTCTTTCGTTATAGTAATCGAGTACACCTTCAAAGAGACATTATTTAATAAAAACTTCTCTTAAACAAGTTTGACTGAAAAAAAATTGTTTCTATCAACTTTTTTCTGAACTAATAACACAAATTCGTCTAATAATAACCTCTACAAACCTCTCTCAGTCATTTCTAATGTATTTAAAAATCGTATACACCTTCAAAAAGACATTATTTAATAAAAACTTCTCTTAAACAAGTTTGACTCAAAAAATAGTTTTTTATCAACTTTTTTCTCAACTACTAACAAAAATTCGTCTAATTCTAACGTCTACAAACATCCTTTAGTTATTTTATTCGTTATTAGTAACTTTGGACACCTTCAAAGAGACATTATTCAATAAAAACTATTCTCAAACAAGTTTGACTCAAAAAATTGTTTTTTATCAACTTTTTTCTCAACTAATAACAAAAATTCGTCTACTACTAACCTCCACAAACATCCTTTAGTTATTTCTTTCGTTTTTAGTAATCGAGTACACCTTCAAAGAGACTTTATTCAATAAAAACTGCTCTTAAACAAGTTTGACTCAAAAAATTGTTTTTTATCAACTTTTTTCTCAACTAATAACAAAAATTCGTCTACTACTAACCTCCACAAACATCCCTTAGTTATTTCTTTCGTTTTTAGTGATCCACTACACCTTCAAAGAGACATTATTTAATAAAATCTTCTCTTAAACAAGTTTGACTGAAAAAAAATTGTTTCTATCAACTTTTTTCTGAACTAATAACAAAAATTCGTCTAATAATAACCTCTACAAACCTCTCTCAGTCATTTCTAATGTATTTAAAAATCGTATACACCTTCAAAAAGACATTATTCAATAAAAACTGCTCTTAAACAAGTTTGACTCAAAAAATTGTTTTTTATCAACTTTTTTCTCAACTAATAACAAAAATTCGTCTACTACTAACCTCCACAAACATCCTTTAGTCATTTCTTTCGTTTTAAGTAATCGATTACACCTCCAAAGAGACATTATTCAATAAAAACTGCTCTTAAACAAGTTTGACTCAAAAAATTGTTTTTTATCAACTTTTTTCTCAACTAGTAACAAAAATTCGTCTAATAATAACCTCTACAAACCTCTCTCAGTTATTTCTAATGTATTTAACAATCGTATACACCTTCAAAAAGACATTATTTCATAAAAACTTCTCTTAAACAAGTTTGACTAAAAAATTGTTTTTTATCAACTTTTTTCTCAACTAGTAACAAAAATTCGTCTACTACTAACCTCCACAAACATCCCTTAGTCATTTCTTTCGTTTTTAGTAATCGAGTACACCTTCAAAGAGACATTATTTAATAAAAACTTCTCTTAAACAAGTTTGACTGAAAAAAAATTGTTTCTATCAACTTTTTTCTGAACTAATAACAAAAATTCGTCTAATAAGTACCTCTACAAACCTCTCTCAGTCATTTCTAATATATTTAAAAATCGTATACACCTTCAAAGAGACATTATTCAATAAAAACTGCTCTTAAACAAGTTTGACTCAAAAAATTGATTTTTATCAACTTTTTTCTCAACTAATAACAAAAATTCGTCTACTACTAACCTCCACTAACATACCTTAGTCATTTCTTTCGTTTTTAGTAATCGAGTACACCTTCAAAGAGACATTATTCAATAAAAACTGATCTTAAACGAGTTTGACTCAAAAAATTGTTTTTATCAACTTTTTTCTCAACTAATAACAAAAATTCGTCTTTAACAAACCTCTACGAACCTCTCTCAGTCATTTCTAACGTATGTAAAAATCGTATACACCTTCAAAGAGACATTATTCAATAAAAACTGATCTTAAACGAGTTTGACTCAAAAAATTGTTTTTATCAACTTTTTTCTCAACTAGTAACAAAAATTCGTCTACTACTAACCTCCACAAGCATCCCTTAGTCATTTCTTTCGTTTTTAGTAATCGAGTACACCTTCAAAGAGACATTATTCAATAAAAACTGCTCTCAAACAAGTTTGACTAAAAAAAATTGTTTTTATCAACTTTTTTTCTCAACTAATAACAAAAATTCGTCTATAACAAACCTCTACAAACCTCTCTCAGTCATTTCTAACGTATTTAAAATCGTATATACCTTCAAAAAGGCATTATTTAATAAAAACTTCTCTTAAACAAGTTTGGCTGAAAAAAAATTGTTTCTATCAACTTTTTTCTGAACTAATAACAAAAAATCGTCTAATAATAACCTCTACAAACCTCTCTCAGTCATTTCTAATGTATTTAAAAATCGTATACACCTTCAAAAAGACATGATTTAATAAAAACTTCTCTTAAACAAGTTTGACTCAAAAAATTGTTTTCTATCAAATTTTTTCTCAACTAGTAACAAAAATTCGTCTACTACTAACCTCCACTAACATCCCTTAGTCATTTCTTTCGTTTTAAGTAATCGAGTACACCTTCAAAGAGACATTATTCAATAAAAACTGCTCTCAAACAAGTTTGACTCAAAAAATTGTTTTTTATCAACTTTTTTCTCAACTACTAAAAAAATTCGCCTACTTCTAACGTCTACAAACATCCTTTAGTCATTTTATTCGTTATTAGTAACTTTGAACACCTTCAAAGAGACATTATTCAATAAAAACTGCTCTTAAACAAGTTTGACTCAAAAAATTGTTTTTTATCAACTTTTTTCTCAACTAGTAACAAAAATTCGTCTACTACTAACCTCCACTAACATCCCTTAGTCATTTCTTTCGTTTTTAGTAATCGAGTACACCTTCAAAGAGACATTATTCAATAAAAACTGATCTTAAACGAGTTTGACTCAAAAAATTGTTTTTTATCAACTTTTTTCTCAACTAATAACAAAAATTCGTCTATAACAAACCTCTACAAACCTCTCTCAGTCATTTCTAATGTATTTAAAAATAGTATACACCTTCAAAAAGACATGATTTAATAAAAACTTCTCTTAAACAAGTTTGACTCAAAAAATTGTTTTTTATCAACTTTTTTCTCAACGAGTAACAAAAATTCGTCTACTACTAACCTCCACTAACATCCCTTAGTCATTTCTTTCGTTTTAAGTAATCGACTACACCTTCAAAGAGACATTATTCAATAAAAACTGCTCTTAAACAAGTTTGACTCAAAAAATTGTTTTTTATCAACTTTTTTCTCAACTAGTAACAAAAATTCGTCTACTACTAACCTCCACAAACATCCCTTAGTCATTTCTTTCGTTTTAAGTAATCGAGTACACCTTCAAAGAGACATTATTCAATAAAAACTGCTCTCAAACAAGTTTGACTCAAAAAATTGTTTTTTATCAACTTTTTTCTCAACTACTAACAAAAATTCGCCTACTTCTAACATCTACAAACATCCTTTAGTCATTTTATTCGTTATTAGTAACTTTGAACACCTTCAAAGACACATTATTCAATAAAAACTGCTCTCAAACAAGTTTGACTCAAAAAATTGTTTTTTATCAACTTTTTTCTCAACTAATAACAAAAATTCGTCTACTACTAACCTCCACAAACATCCCTTAGTTATTTCTTTCGTTTTTAGTAATCGAGTACACCTTCAAAGAGACATTATTCAATAAAAACTGATCTTAAACGAGTTTGACTCAAAAAATTGTTTCTTATCAACTTTTTTCTCAACTAATAACAAAAATTCGTCTATAACAAACCTCTACGAACCTCTCTCATTCATTTCTAACGTATGTAAAAATCGTATACACCTTCAAAAAGGCATTATTCAATAAAAACTGCTCTTAAACAAGTTTGACTCAAAAAATTGTTTTTTATCAACTTTTTTCTAAACTAGTAACAAAAATTCGTCTACTACTAACCTCCACAAACATCCTTTAGTCATTTCTTTCGTTTTAAGTAATCGACTACACCTTCAAAGAGACATTATTCAATAAAAACTGCTCTTAAACAAGTTTGACTCAAAAAATTGTTTTTTATCAACTTTTTTCTCAACTAGTAACAAAAATTCGTCTACTACTAACCTCCACAAACATCCCTTAGTCATTTCTTTCGTTTTAAGTAATCGAGTACACCTTCAAAGAGACATTATTCAATAAAAACTGCTCTCAAACAAGTTTGACTCAAAAAATTGTTTTTTATCAACTTTTTTCTCAACTACTAACAAAAATTCGCCTACTTCTAACGTCTACAAACATCCTTTAGTCATTTTATTCGTTATTAGTAACTTTGAACACCTTCAAAGAGACATTATTCAATAAAAACTGCTCTCAAACAAGTTTGACTCAAAAAATTGTTTTTTATCAACTTTTTTCTCAACTAGTAACAAAAATTCGTCTACTACTAACCTCCACAAACATCCCTTAGTCATTTCTTTCGTTTTTAGTAATCGAGTACACCTTCAAAGAGACATTATTTAATAAAAACTTCTTTTAAACAAGTTTGACTGAAAAAAAATTGTTTCTATCAACTTTTTTCTGAACTAATAACAAAAATTCGTCTAATAATAACCTCTACAAACCTCTCTCAGTCATTTCTAATGTATTTAAAAATCGTATACACCTTCAAAAAGACATTATTTCATAAAAACTTCTCTTAAACAAGTTTGACTCAAAAAATTGTTTTTTATCAACTTTTTTCTCAACTAGTAACAAAAATTCGTCTACTACTAACCTCCACAAACATCCTTTAGTCATTTCTTTCGTTTTAAGTAATCGACTACACCTTCAAAGAGACATTATTCAATAAAAACTGCTCTTAAACAAGTTTGACTCAAAAAATTGTTTTTTATCAACTTTTTTCTCAACTAGTAACAAAAATTCGTCTAATAATAACCTCTACAAACCTCTCTCAGTCATTTCTAATGTATTTAAAAATCGTATACACCTTCAAAAAGACATTATTTCATAAAAACTTCTCTTAAACAAGTTTGACTAAAAAATTGTTTTTTATCAACTTTTTTCTCAACTAGTAACAAAAATTCGTCTACTACTAACCTCCACAAACATCCCTTAGTCATTTCTTTCGTTTTAAGTAATCGAGTACACCTTCAAAGAGACATTATTCAATAAAAACTGCTCTTAAACAAGTTTGACTCAAAAAATTGTTTTTTATCAACTTTTTTCTCAACTAGTAACAAAAATTCGTCTACTACTAACCTCCACTAACATCCCTTAGTCATTTCTTTCGTTTTTAGTAATCGAGTACACCTTCAAAGAGACATTATTCAATAAAAACTGATCTTAAACGAGTTTGACTCAAAAAATTGTTTTTTATCAACTTTTTTCTCAACTACTAACAAAAATTCGCCTATAACAAACCTCTACAAACCTCTCTCAGTCATTTCTAACGTATCTAAAATCGTATACACCTTCAAAAAGGCATTATTTAATAAAAACTTCTCTTAAACAAGTTTGGCTGAAAAAAAATTGTTTCTATCAACTTTTTTCTGAACTAATAACAAAAATTCGTCTAATAATAACCTCTACAAACCTCTCTCAGTCATTTCTAATGTATTTAAAAATCGTATACACCTTCAAAAAGACATGATTTAATAAAAACTTCTCTTAAACAAGTTTGACTCAAAAAATTGTTTTCCATCAAATTTTTTCTCAACTAGTAACAAAAATTCGTCTACTACTAACCTCCACTAACATCCCTTAGTCATTTCTTTCGTTTTAAGTAATCGAGTACACCTTCAAAGAGACATTATTCAATAAAAACTGCTCTCAAACAAGTTTGACTCAAAAAATTGTTTTTTATCAACTTTTTTCTCAACTACTAAAAAAATTCGCCTACTTCTAACGTCTACAAACATCCTTTAGTCATTTTATTCGTTATTAGTAACTTTGAACACCTTCAAAGAGACATTATTCAATAAAAACTGCTCTTAAACAAGTTTGACTCAAAAAATTGTTTTTTATCAACTTTTTTCTCAACTAGTAACAAAAATTCGTCTACTACTAACCTCCACTAACATCCCTTAGTCATTTCTTTCGTTTTTAGTAATCGAGTACACCTTCAAAGAGACATTATTCAATAAAAACTGATCTTAAACGAGTTTGACTCAAAAAATTGTTTTTTATCAACTTTTTTCTCAACTAATAACAAAAATTCGTCTATAACAAACCTCTACAAACCTCTCTCAGTCATTTCTAATGTATTTAAAAATCGTATACACCTTCAAAAAGACATGATTTAATAAAAACTTCTCTTAAACAAGTTTGACTCAAAAAATTGTTTTTTATCAACTTTTTTCTCAACGAGTAACAAAAATTCGTCTACTACTAACCTCCACTAACATCCCTTAGTCATTTCTTTCGTTTTAAGTAATCGACTACACCTTCAAAGAGACATTATTCAATAAAAACTGCTCTTAAACAAGTTTGACTCAAAAAATTGTTTTTTATCAACTTTTTTCTCAACAAGTAACAAAAATTCGTCTACTACTAACCTCCACAAACATCCCTTAGTCATTTCTTTCGTTTTAAGTAATCGAGTACACCTTCAAAGAGACATTATTCAATAAAAACTGCTCTGAAACAAGTTTGACTCAAAAAATTGTTTTTTATCAACTTTTTTCTCAACTACTAACAAAAATTCGCCTACTTCTAACATCTACAAACATCCTTTAGTCATTTTATTCGTTATTAGTAACTTTGAACACCTTCAAAGACACATTATTCAATAAAAACTGCTCTCAAACAAGTTTGACTCAAAAAATTGTTTTTTATCAACTTTTTTCTCAACAAGTAACAAAAATTCGTCTACTACTAACCTCCACAAACATCCCTTAGTTATTTCTTTCGTTTTTAGTAATCGAGTACACCTTCAAAGAGACATTATTCAATAAAAACTGATCTTAAACGAGTTTGACTCAAAAAATTGTTTCTTATCAACTTTTTTCTCAACTAATAACAAAAATTCGTCTATAACAAACCTCTACGAACCTCTCTCATTCATTTCTAACGTATGTAAAAATCGTATACACCTTCAAAAAGGCATTATTCAATAAAAACTGCTCTTAAACAAGTTTGACTCAAAAAATTGTTTTTTATCAACTTTTTTCTAAACTAGTAACAAAAATTCGTCTACTACTAACCTCCACAAACATCCTTTAGTCATTTCTTTCGTTTTAAGTAATCGACTACACCTTCAAAGAGACATTATTCAATAAAAACTGCTCTTAAACAAGTTTGACTCAAAAAATTGTTTTTTATCAACTTTTTTCTCAACTAGTAACAAAAATTCGTCTACTACTAACCTCCACAAACATCCCTTAGTCATTTCTTTCGTTTTAAGTAATCGAGTACACCTTCAAAGAGACATTATTCAATAAAAACTGCTCTCAAACAAGTTTGACTCAAAAAATTGTTTTTTATCAACTTTTTTCTCAACTACTAACAAAAATTCGCCTACTTCTAACGTCTACAAACATCCTTTAGTCATTTTATTCGTTATTAGTAACTTTGAACACCTTCAAAGAGACATTATTCAATAAAAACTGCTCTCAAACAAGTTTGACTCAAAAAATTGTTTTTTATCAACTTTTTTCTCAACTAGTAACAAAAATTCGTCTACTACTAACCTCCACAAACATCCCTTAGTCATTTCTTTCGTTTTTAGTAATCGAGTACACCTTCAAAGAGACATTATTTAATAAAAACTTCTTTTAAACAAGTTTGACTGAAAAAAAATTGTTTCTATCAACTTTTTTCTGAACTAATAACAAAAATTCGTCTAATAATAACCTCTACAAACCTCTCTCAGTCATTTCTAATGTATTTAAAAATCGTATACACCTTCAAAAAGACATTATTTCATAAAAACTTCTCTTAAACAAGTTTGACTCAAAAAATTGTTTTTTATCAACTTTTTTCTCAACTAGTAACAAAAATTCGTCTACTACTAACCTCCACAAACATCCTTTAGTCATTTCTTTCGTTTTAAGTAATCGACTACACCTTCAAAGAGACATTATTCAATAAAAACTGCTCTTAAACAAGTTTGACTCAAAAAATTGTTTTTTATCAACTTTTTTCTCAACTAGTAACAAAAATTCGTCTAATAATAACCTCTACAAACCTCTCTCAGTCATTTCTAATGTATTTAAAAATCGTATACACCTTCAAAAAGACATTATTTCATAAAAACTTCTCTTAAA
This sequence comes from Standfussiana lucernea, assembly GCA_964057025.1. Classification (NCBI taxonomy): domain Eukaryota; kingdom Metazoa; phylum Arthropoda; class Insecta; order Lepidoptera; family Noctuidae; genus Standfussiana; species Standfussiana lucernea. The sequence goes on from OZ059783.1 coordinate 18,293,303, forward strand.
CAAGTTTGACTAAAAAATTGTTTTTTATCAACTTTTTTCTCAACTAGTAACAAAAATTCGTCTACTACTAACCTCCACAAACATCCCTTAGTCATTTCTTTCGTTTTAAGTAATCGAGTACACCTTCAAAGAGACATTATTCAATAAAAACTGCTCTTAAACAAGTTTGACTCAAAAAATTGTTTTTTATCAACTTTTTTCTCAACTAGTAACAAAAATTCGTCTACTACTAACCTCCACTAACATCCCTTAGTCATTTCTTTCGTTTTTAGTAATCGAGTACACCTTCAAAGAGACATTATTCAAAAAACTTTTTTGCAAAAAAAAACCGACTTCCAAAAAAAACACAAAAAAAGTGGAAAATAACATTACTTTCGGAAGTCGGTGACTATGGTTTGTTTCATTGACTTTTTTGGCACCGACTTCCGAAAGTAATGTTATTTTCCACTTTTTTTGTGTTTTTTTTGGAAGTCGGTTTTTTTTTGCAAAAAAGTTTTTATTTTACCCTTTTTAGTTATAGTATCACACACAAATCCTTGTCAAGTATCAATTTCGCAATTTCTTTTACTTGGATGACATTTTTTCCAGCTATTTTGATTTCAAAACCAAACTGCTGAACCGATTTTGATGAAATTTCTATGGGACCAATCGGGAAGTAAATCCATTCAGATGAAACAAGAATTTTTCAAATCGGTTCATAAATGACGGAGATATGAGGTAACAAACACAAAAAAAAAAAAAAAAACAAAAAAAAAAAAAACATACAACCGAATTGAGAACCTCCTCCTTTTTTTGAAGTCGGTTAATAAAAACTGATCTTAAACGAACGAACGAACGATCTTATCTTTGATCTTGTGCGGGGGAGCGCTAACAGCATGCTGGCCGCGCTCGCGGATAGGCTTGATTGCTCCATCATCTCCCACTGTTGTAAGCGACATGTGGCAGGCTGATGCGACTAGCAAACCTCATTTATTTCTAAGTTTAGCACATTTTGACATTATTATGTAAATTGTTAATTTAATTATGATTATTTTTATTTTATTTTTATTATTCTTTTATTATGTATGACCGATTTAAATTAATTGAGTATTGTAAATGAATTGAGTAAATTAAATTATTATGAATTTTATAGAATTGAATGAGTAATGTTGGATATATGTAATGTGACTGTTTGTGTGTAATATTTCTATTATGAGTCTGTGTTACTTGAAATAAAATGATTTTATATTTTTTTTTTTTATTTTTTTTTAAACGAGTTTGACTCAAAAAATTGTTTTTTATCAACTTTTTTCTCAACTACTAACAAAAATTCGCCTATAACAAACCTCTACAAACCTCTCTCAGTCATTTCTAACGTATTTAAAATCGTATACACCTTCAAAAAGGCATTATTTAATAAAAACTTCTCTTAAACAAGTTTGGCTGAAAAAAAATTGTTTCTATCAACTTTTTTCTGAACTAATAACAAAAATTCGTCTAATAATAACCTCTACAAACCTCTCTCAGTCATTTCTAATGTATTTAAAAATCGTATACACCTTCAAAAAGACATGATTTAATAAAAACTTCTCTTAAACAAGTTTGACTCAAAAAATTGTTTTCTATCAAATTTTTTCTCAACTAGTAACAAAAATTCGTCTACTACTAACCTCCACTAACATCCCTTAGTCATTTCTTTCGTTTTAAGTAATCGAGTACACCTTCAAAGAGACATTATTCAATAAAAACTGCTCTCAAACAAGTTTGACTCAAAAAATTGTTTTTATCAACTTTTTTCTCAACTACTAAAAAAATTCGCCTACTTCTAACGTCTAAAAACATCCTTTAGTCATTTTATTCGTTATTAGTAACTTTGGACACCTTCAAAGAGACATTATTCAATAAAAACTGCTCTTAAACAAGTTTGACTCAAAAAATTGTTTTTTATCAACTTTTTTCTCAACTAGTAACAAAAATTCGTCTACTACTAACCTCCACTAACATCCCTTAGTCATTTCTTTCGTTTTTAGTAATCGAGTACACCTTCAAAGAGACATTATTCAATAAAAACTGATCTTAAACGAGTTTGACTCAAAAAATTGTTTTTTATCAACTTTTTTCTCAACTAATAACAAAAATTCGTCTATAACAAACCTCTACAAACCTCTCTCAGTCATTTCTAATGTATTTAAAAATCGTATACACCTTCAAAAAGACATGATTTAATAAAAACTTCTCTTAAACAAGTTTGACTCAAAAAATTGTTTTTTATCAACTTTTTTCTCAACGAGTAACAAAAATTCGTCTACTACTAACCTCCACTAACATCCCTTAGTCATTTCTTTCGTTTTAAGTAATCGACTACACCTTCAAAGAGACATTATTCAATAAAAACTGCTCTTAAACAAGTTTGACTCAAAAAATTGTTTTTTATCAACTTTTTTCTCAACAAGTAACAAAAATTCGTCTACTACTAACCTCCACAAACATCCCTTAGTCATTTCTTTCGTTTTAAGTAATCGAGTACACCTTCAAAGAGACATTATTCAATAAAAACTGCTCTCAAACAAGTTTGACTCAAAAAATTGTTTTTTATCAACTTTTTTCTCAACTACTAACAAAAATTCGCCTACTTCTAACATCTACAAACATCCTTTAGTCATTTTATTCGTTATTAGTAACTTTGAACACCTTCAAAGACACATTATTCAATAAAAACTGCTCTCAAACAAGTTTGACTCAAAAAATTGTTTTTTATCAACTTTTTTCTCAACTAATAACAAAAATTCGTCTACTACTAACCTCCACAAACATCCCTTAGTTATTTCTTTCGTTTTTAGTAATCGAGTACACCTTCAAAGAGACATTATTCAATAAAAACTGATCTTAAACGAGTTTGACTCAAAAAATTGTTTCTTATCAACTTTTTTCTCAACTAATAACAAAAATTCGTCTATAACAAACCTCTACGAACCTCTCTCATTCATTTCTAACGTATGTAAAAATCGTATACACCTTCAAAAAGGCATTATTCAATAAAAACTGCTCTTAAACAAGTTTGACTCAAAAAATTGTTTTTTATCAACTTTTTTCTAAACTAGTAACAAAAATTCGTCTACTACTAACCTCCACAAACATCCTTTAGTCATTTCTTTCGTTTTAAGTAATCGACTACACCTTCAAAGAGACATTATTCAATAAAAACTGCTCTTAAACAAGTTTGACTCAAAAAATTGTTTTTTATCAACTTTTTTCTCAACTAGTAACAAAAATTCGTCTACTACTAACCTCCACAAACATCCCTTAGTCATTTCTTTCGTTTTAAGTAATCGAGTACACCTTCAAAGAGACATTATTCAATAAAAACTGCTCTCAAACAAGTTTGACTCAAAAAATTGTTTTTTATCAACTTTTTTCTCAACTACTAACAAAAATTCGCCTACTTCTAACGTCTACAAACATCCTTTAGTCATTTTATTCGTTATTAGTAACTTTGAACACCTTCAAAGAGACATTATTCAATAAAAACTGCTCTCAAACAAGTTTGACTCAAAAAATTGTTTTTTATCAACTTTTTTCTCAACTAGTAACAAAAATTCGTCTACTACTAACCTCCACAAACATCCCTTAGTCATTTCTTTCGTTTTTAGTAATCGAGTACACCTTCAAAGAGACATTATTTAATAAAAACTTCTTTTAAACAAGTTTGACTGAAAAAAAATTGTTTCTATCAACTTTTTTCTGAACTAATAACAAAAATTCGTCTAATAATAACCTCTACAAACCTCTCTCAGTCATTTCTAATGTATTTAAAAATCGTATACACCTTCAAAAAGACATTATTTCATAAAAACTTCTCTTAAACAAGTTTGACTCAAAAAATTGTTTTTTATCAACTTTTTTCTCAACTAGTAACAAAAATTCGTCTACTACTAACCTCCACAAACATCCTTTAGTCATTTCTTTCGTTTTAAGTAATCGACTACACCTTCAAAGAGACATTATTCAATAAAAACTGCTCTTAAACAAGTTTGACTCAAAAAATTGTTTTTTATCAACTTTTTTCTCAACTAGTAACAAAAATTCGTCTAATAATAACCTCTACAAACCTCTCTCAGTCATTTCTAATGTATTTAAAAATCGTATACACCTTCAAAAAGACATTATTTCATAAAAACTTCTCTTAAACAAGTTTGACTAAAAAATTGTTTTTTATCAACTTTTTTCTCAACTAGTAACAAAAATTCGTCTACTACTAACCTCCACAAACATCCCTTAGTCATTTCTTTCGTTTTAAGTAATCGAGTACACCTTCAAAGAGACATTATTCAATAAAAACTGCTCTTAAACAAGTTTGACTCAAAAAATTGTTTTTTATCAACTTTTTTCTCAACTAGTAACAAAAATTCGTCTACTACTAACCTCCACTAACATCCCTTAGTCATTTCTTTCGTTTTTAGTAATCGAGTACACCTTCAAAGAGACATTATTCAATAAAAACTGATCTTAAACGAGTTTGACTCAAAAAATTGTTTTTTATCAACTTTTTTCTCAACTACTAACAAAAATTCGCCTATAACAAACCTCTACAAACCTCTCTCAGTCATTTCTAACGTATCTAAAATCGTATACACCTTCAAAAAGGCATTATTTAATAAAAACTTCTCTTAAACAAGTTTGGCTGAAAAAAAATTGTTTCTATCAACTTTTTTCTGAACTAATAACAAAAATTCGTCTAATAATAACCTCTACAAACCTCTCTCAGTCATTTCTAATGTATTTAAAAATCGTATACACCTTCAAAAAGACATGATTTAATAAAAACTTCTCTTAAACAAGTTTGACTCAAAAAATTGTTTTCCATCAAATTTTTTCTCAACTAGTAACAAAAATTCGTCTACTACTAACCTCCACTAACATCCCTTAGTCATTTCTTTCGTTTTAAGTAATCGAGTACACCTTCAAAGAGACATTATTCAATAAAAACTGCTCTCAAACAAGTTTGACTCAAAAAATTGTTTTTTATCAACTTTTTTCTCAACTACTAAAAAAATTCGCCTACTTCTAACGTCTACAAACATCCTTTAGTCATTTTATTCGTTATTAGTAACTTTGAACACCTTCAAAGAGACATTATTCAATAAAAACTGCTCTTAAACAAGTTTGACTCAAAAAATTGTTTTTTATCAACTTTTTTCTCAACTAGTAACAAAAATTCGTCTACTACTAACCTCCACTAACATCCCTTAGTCATTTCTTTCGTTTTTAGTAATCGAGTACACCTTCAAAGAGACATTATTCAATAAAAACTGATCTTAAACGAGTTTGACTCAAAAAATTGTTTTTTATCAACTTTTTTCTCAACTAATAACAAAAATTCGTCTATAACAAACCTCTACAAACCTCTCTCAGTCATTTCTAATGTATTTAAAAATCGTATACACCTTCAAAAAGACATGATTTAATAAAAACTTCTCTTAAACAAGTTTGACTCAAAAAATTGTTTTTTATCAACTTTTTTCTCAACGAGTAACAAAAATTCGTCTACTACTAACCTCCACTAACATCCCTTAGTCATTTCTTTCGTTTTAAGTAATCGACTACACCTTCAAAGAGACATTATTCAATAAAAACTGCTCTTAAACAAGTTTGACTCAAAAAATTGTTTTTTATCAACTTTTTTCTCAACAAGTAACAAAAATTCGTCTACTACTAACCTCCACAAACATCCCTTAGTCATTTCTTTCGTTTTAAGTAATCGAGTACACCTTCAAAGAGACATTATTCAATAAAAACTGCTCTGAAACAAGTTTGACTCAAAAAATTGTTTTTTATCAACTTTTTTCTCAACTACTAACAAAAATTCGCCTACTTCTAACATCTACAAACATCCTTTAGTCATTTTATTCGTTATTAGTAACTTTGAACACCTTCAAAGACACATTATTCAATAAAAACTGCTCTCAAACAAGTTTGACTCAAAAAATTGTTTTTTATCAACTTTTTTCTCAACAAGTAACAAAAATTCGTCTACTACTAACCTCCACAAACATCCCTTAGTTATTTCTTTCGTTTTTAGTAATCGAGTACACCTTCAAAGAGACATTATTCAATAAAAACTGATCTTAAACGAGTTTGACTCAAAAAATTGTTTCTTATCAACTTTTTTCTCAACTAATAACAAAAATTCGTCTATAACAAACCTCTACGAACCTCTCTCATTCATTTCTAACGTATGTAAAAATCGTATACACCTTCAAAAAGGCATTATTCAATAAAAACTGCTCTTAAACAAGTTTGACTCAAAAAATTGTTTTTTATCAACTTTTTTCTAAACTAGTAACAAAAATTCGTCTACTTCTAACCTCCACAAACATCCTTTAGTCATTTCTTTCGTTTTAAGTAATCGACTACACCTTCAAAGAGACATTATTCAATAAAAACTGCTCTTAAACAAGTTTGACTCAAAAAATTGTTTTTTATCAACTTTTTTCTCAACTAGTAACAAAAATTCGTCTACTACTAACCTCCACAAACATCCCTTAGTCATTTCTTTCGTTTTAAGTAATCGAGTACACCTTCAAAGAGACATTATTCAATAAAAACTGCTCTCAAACAAGTTTGACTCAAAAAATTGTTTTTTATCAACTTTTTTCTCAACTACTAACAAAAATTCGCCTACTTCTAACGTCTACAAACATCCTTTAGTCATTTTATTCGTTATTAGTAACTTTGAACACCTTCAAAGAGACATTATTCAATAAAAACTGCTCTCAAACAAGTTTGACTCAAAAAATTGTTTTTTATCAACTTTTTTCTCAACTAGTAACAAAAATTCGTCTACTACTAACCTCCACAAACATCCCTTAGTCATTTCTTTCGTTTTTAGTAATCGAGTACACCTTCAAAGAGACATTATTTAATAAAAACTTCTTTTAAACAAGTTTGACTGAAAAAAAATTGTTTCTATCAACTTTTTTCTGAACTAATAACAAAAATTCGTCTAATAATAACCTCTACAAACCTCTCTCAGTCATTTCTAATGTATTTAAAAATCGTATACACCTTCAAAAAGACATTATTTCATAAAAACTTCTCTTAAACAAGTTTGACTCAAAAAATTGTTTTTTATCAACTTTTTTCTCAACTAGTAACAAAAATTCGTCTACTACTAACCTCCACAAACATCCTTTAGTCATTTCTTTCGTTTTAAGTAATCGACTACACCTTCAAAGAGACATTATTCAATAAAAACTGCTCTTAAACAAGTTTGACTCAAAAAATTGTTTTTTATCAACTTTTTTCTCAACTAGTAACAAAAATTCGTCTACTACTAACCTCCACAAACATCCTTTAGTCATTTCTTTCGTTTTAAGTAATCGACTACACCTTCAAAGAGACATTATTCAATAAAAACTGCTCTTAAACAAGTTTGACTCAAAAAATTGTTTTTTATCAACTTTTTTCTCAACTAGTAACAAAAATTCGTCTACTACTAACCTCCACAAACATCCCTTAGTCATTTCTTTCGTTTTAAGTAATCGAGTACACCTTCAAAGAGACATTATTCAATAAAAACTGCTCTTAAACAAGTTTGACTCAAAAAATTGTTTTTTATCAACTTTTTTCTCAACTAGTAACAAAAATTCGTCTACTACTAACCTCCACAAACATCCCTTAGTCATTTCTTTCGTTTTAAGTAATCGAGTACACCTTCAAAGAGACATTATTCAATAAAAACTGCTCTCAAACAAGTTTGACTCAAAAAATTGTTTTTTATCAACTTTTTTCTCAACTACTAACAAAAATTCGCCTACTTCTAACGTCTACAAACATCCTTTAGTCATTTTATTCGTTATTAGTAACTTTGAACACCTTCAAAGAGACATTATTTCATAAAAACTTCTCTTAAACAAGTTTGACTCAAAAAATTGTTTTTTATCAACTTTTTTCTCAACTAGTAACAAAAATTCGTCTACTACTAACCTCCACAAACATCCTTTAGTCATTTCTTTCGTTTTAAGTAATCGACTACACCTTCAAAGAGACATTATTCAATAAAAACTGCTCTTAAACAAGTTTGACTCAAAAAATTGTTTTTTATCAACTTTTTTCTCAACTAGTAACAAAAATTCGTCTAATAATAACCTCTACAAACCTCTCTCAGTCATTTCTAATGTATTTAAAAATCGTATACACCTTCAAAAAGACATTATTTCATAAAAACTTCTCTTAAACAAGTTTGACTAAAAAATTGTTTTTTATCAACTTTTTTCTCAACTAGTAACAAAAATTCGTCTACTACTAACCTCCACAAACATCCCTTAGTCATTTCTTTCGTTTTAAGTAATCGAGTACACCTTCAAAGAGACATTATTCAATAAAAACTGCTCTTAAACAAGTTTGACTCAAAAAATTGTTTTTTATCAACTTTTTTCTCAACTAGTAACAAAAATTCGTCTACTACTAACCTCCACTAACATCCCTTAGTCATTTCTTTCGTTTTTAGTAATCGAGTACACCTTCAAAGAGACATTATTCAATAAAAACTGATCTTAAACGAGTTTGACTCAAAAAATTGTTTTTTATCAACTTTTTTCTCAACTACTAACAAAAATTCGCCTATAACAAACCTCTACAAACCTCTCTCAGTCATTTCTAACGTATTTAAAATCGTATACACCTTCAAAAAGGCATTATTTAATAAAAACTTCTCTTAAACAAGTTTGGCTGAAAAAAAATTGTTTCTATCAACTTTTTTCTGAACTAATAACAAAAATTCGTCTAATAATAACCTCTACAAACCTCTCTCAGTCATTTCTAATGTATTTAAAAATCGTATACACCTTCAAAAAGACATGATTTAATAAAAACTTCTCTTAAACAAGTTTGACTCAAAAAATTGTTTTCTATCAAATTTTTTCTCAACTAGTAACAAAAATTCGTCTACTACTAACCTCCACTAACATCCCTTAGTCATTTCTTTCGTTTTAAGTAATCGAGTACACCTTCAAAGAGACATTATTCAATAAAAACTGCTCTCAAACAAGTTTGACTCAAAAAATTGTTTTTATCAACTTTTTTCTCAACTACTAAAAAAATTCGCCTACTTCTAACGTCTACAAACATCCTTTAGTCATTTTATTCGTTATTAGTAACTTTGGACACCTTCAAAGAGACATTATTCAATAAAAACTGCTCTTAAACAAGTTTGACTCAAAAAATTGTTTTTTATCAACTTTTTTCTCAACTAGTAACAAAAATTCGTCTACTACTAACCTCCACTAACATCCCTTAGTCATTTCTTTCGTTTTTAGTAATCGAGTACACCTTCAAAGAGACATTATTCAATAAAAACTGATCTTAAACGAGTTTGACTCAAAAAATTGTTTTTTATCAACTTTTTTCTCAACTAATAACAAAAATTCGTCTATAACAAACCTCTACAAACCTCTCTCAGTCATTTCTAATGTATTTAAAAATCGTATACACCTTCAAAAAGACATGATTTAATAAAAACTTCTCTTAAACAAGTTTGACTCAAAAAATTGTTTTTTATCAACTTTTTTCTCAACGAGTAACAAAAATTCGTCTACTACTAACCTCCACTAACATCCCTTAGTCATTTCTTTCGTTTTAAGTAATCGACTACACCTTCAAAGAGACATTATTCAATAAAAACTGCTCTTAAACAAGTTTGACTCAAAAAATTGTTTTTTATCAACTTTTTTCTCAACAAGTAACAAAAATTCGTCTACTACTAACCTCCACAAACATCCCTTAGTCATTTCTTTCGTTTTAAGTAATCGAGTACACCTTCAAAGAGACATTATTCAATAAAAACTGCTCTCAAACAAGTTTGACTCAAAAAATTGTTTTTTATCAACTTTTTTCTCAACTACTAACAAAAATTCGCCTACTTCTAACATCTACAAACATCCTTTAGTCATTTTATTCGTTATTAGTAACTTTGAACACCTTCAAAGACACATTATTCAATAAAAACTGCTCTCAAACAAGTTTGACTCAAAAAATTGTTTTTTATCAACTTTTTTCTCAACTAATAACAAAAATTCGTCTACTACTAACCTCCACAAACATCCCTTAGTTATTTCTTTCGTTTTTAGTAATCGAGTACACCTTCAAAGAGACATTATTCAATAAAAACTGATCTTAAACGAGTTTGACTCAAAAAATTGTTTCTTATCAACTTTTTTCTCAACTAATAACAAAAATTCGTCTATAACAAACCTCTACGAACCTCTCTCATTCATTTCTAACGTATGTAAAAATCGTATACACCTTCAAAAAGGCATTATTCAATAAAAACTGCTCTTAAACAAGTTTGACTCAAAAAATTGTTTTTTATCAACTTTTTTCTAAACTAGTAACAAAAATTCGTCTACTACTAACCTCCACAAACATCCTTTAGTCATTTCTTTCGTTTTAAGTAATCGACTACACCTTCAAAGAGACATTATTCAATAAAAACTGCTCTTAAACAAGTTTGACTCAAAAAATTGTTTTTTATCAACTTTTTTCTCAACTAGTAACAAAAATTCGTCTACTACTAACCTCCACTAACATCCCTTAGTCATTTCTTTCGTTTTAAGTAATCGAGTACACCTTCAAAGAGACATTATTCAATAAAAACTGCTCTCAAACAAGTTTGACTCAAAAAATTGTTTTTTATCAACTTTTTTCTCAACTACTAACAAAAATTCGCCTACTTCTAACGTCTACAAACATCCTTTAGTCATTTTATTCGTTATTAGTAACTTTGAACACCTTCAAAGAGACATTATTCAATAAAAACTGCTCTCAAACAAGTTTGACTCAAAAAATTGTTTTTTATCAACTTTTTTCTCATTTAGTAACAAAAATTCGTCTACTACTAACCTCCACAAACATCCCTTAGTCATTTCTTTCGTTTTTAGTAATCGAGTACACCTTCAAAGAGACATTATTTAATAAAAACTTCTTTTAAACAAGTTTGACTGAAAAAAAATTGTTTCTATCAACTTTTTTCTGAACTAATCACAAAAATTCGTCTAATAATAACCTCTACAAACCTCTCTCAGTCATTTCTAATGTATTTAAAAATCGTATACACCTTCAAAAAGACATTATTTCATAAAAACTTCTCTTAAACAAGTTTGACTCAAAAAATTGTTTTTTATCAACTTTTTTCTCAACTAGTAACAAAAATTCGTCTACTACTAACCTCCACAAACATCCTTTAGTCATTTCTTTCGTTTTAAGTAATCGACTACACCTTCAAAGAGACATTATTCAATAAAAACTGCTCTTAAACAAGTTTGACTCAAAAAATTGTTTTTTATCAACTTTTTTCTCAACTAGTAACAAAAATTCGTCTAATAATAACCTCTACAAACCTCTCTCAGTCATTTCTAATGTATTTAAAAATCGTATACACCTTCAAAAAGACATTATTTCATAAAAACTTCTCTTAAACAAGTTCGACTAAAAAATTGTTTTTTATCAACTTTTTTCTCAACTAGTAACAAAAATTCGTCTACTACTAACCTCCACTAACATCCCTTAGTCATTTCTTTCGTTTTTAGTAATCGAGTACACCTTCAAAGAGACATTATTCAATAAAAACTGATCTTAAACGAGTTTGACTCAAAAAATTGTTTTTTATCAACTTTTTTCTCAACTACTAACAAAAATTGGCCTACTTCTAACATCTACAAACATCCTTTAGTCATTTTATTCGTTATTAGTAACTTTGAACACCTTCAAAGACACATTATTCAATAAAAACTGCTCTCAAACAAGTTTGACTCAAAAAATTGTTTTTTATCAACTTTTTTCTCAACAAATAACAAAAATTCGTCTACTACTAACCTCCACAAACATCCCTTAGTTATTTCTTTCGTTTTTAGTAATCGAGTACACCTTCAAAGAGACATTATTCAATAAAAACTGATCTTAAACGAGTTTGACTCAAAAAATTGTTTCTTATCAACTTTTTTCTCAACTAATAACAAAAATTCGTCTATAACAAACCTCTACGAACCTCTCTCATTCATTTCTAACGTATGTAAAAATCGTATACACCTTCAAAAAGGCATTATTCAATAAAAACTGCTCTTAAACAAGTTTGACTCAAAAAATTGTTTTTTATCAACTTTTTTCTAAACTAGTAACAAAAATTCGTCTACTACTAACCTCCACAAACATCCTTTAGTCATTTCTTTCGTTTTAAGTAATCGACTACACCTTCAAAGAGACATTATTCAATAAAAACTGCTCTTAAACAAGTTTGACTCAAAAAATTGTTTTTTATCAACTTTTTTCTCAACTAGTAACAAAAATTCGTCTACTACTAACCTCCACAAACATCCCTTAGTCATTTCTTTCGTTTTAAGTAATCGAGTACACCTTCAAAGAGACATTATTCAATAAAAACTGCTCTCAAACAAGTTTGACTCAAAAAATTGTTTTTTATCAACTTTTTTCTCAACTACTAACAAAAATTCGCCTACTTCTAACGTCTACAAACATCCTTTAGTCATTTTATTCGTTATTAGTAACTTTGAACACCTTCAAAGAGACATTATTCAATAAAAACTGCTCTCAAACAAGTTTGACTCAAAAAATTGTTTTTTATCAACTTTTTTCTCAACTAGTAACAAAAATTCGTCTACTACTAACCTCCACAAACATCCCTTAGTCATTTCTTTCGTTTTTAGTAATCGAGTACACCTTCAAAGAGACATTATTTAATAAAAACTTCTTTTAAACAAGTTTGACTGAAAAAAAATTGTTTCTATCAACTTTTTTCTGAACTAATAACAAAAATTCGTCTAATAATAACCTCTACAAACCTCTCTCAGTCATTTCTAATGTATTTAAAAATCGTATACACCTTCAAAAAGACATTATTTCATAAAAACTTCTCTTAAACAAGTTTGACTCAAAAAATTGTTTTTTATCAACTTTTTTCTCAACTAGTAACAAAAATTCGTCTACTACTAACCTCCACAAACATCCTTTAGTCATTTCTTTCGTTTTAAGTAATCGACTACACCTTCAAAGAGACATTATTCAATAAAAACTGCTCTTAAACAAGTTTGACTCAAAAAATTGTTTTTTATCAACTTTTTTCTCAACTAGTAACAAAAATTCGTCTAATAATAACCTCTACAAACCTCTCTCAGTCATTTCTAATGTATTTAAAAATCGTATACACCTTCAAAAAGACATTATTTCATAAAAACTTCTCTTAAACAAGTTTGACTAAAAAATTGTTTTTTATCAACTTTTTTCTCAACTAGTAACAAAAATTCGTCTACTACTAACCTCCACAAACATCCCTTAGTCATTTCTTTCGTTTTAAGTAATCGAGTACACCTTCAAAGAGACATTATTCAATAAAAACTGCTCTTAAACAAGTTTGACTCAAAAAATTGTTTTTTATCAACTTTTTTCTCAACTAGTAACAAAAATTCGTCTACTACTAACCTCCACTAACATCCCTTAGTCATTTCTTTCGTTTTTAGTAATCGAGTACACCTTCAAAGAGACATTATTCAATAAAAACTGATCTTAAACGAGTTTGACTCAAAAAATTGTTTCTTATCAACTTTTTTCTCAACTAATAACAAAAATTCGTCTATAACAAACCTCTACGAACCTCTCTCATTCATTTCTAACGTATGTAAAAATCGTATACACCTTCAAAAAGGCATTATTCAATAAAAACTGCTCTTAAACAAGTTTGACTCAAAAAATTGTTTTTTATCAACTTTTTTCTAAACTAGTAACAAAAATTCGTCTACTACTAACCTCCACAAACATCCTTTAGTCATTTCTTTCGTTTTAAGTAATCGACTACACCTTCAAAGAGACATTATTCAATAAAAACTGCTCTTAAACAAGTTTGACTCAAAAAATTGTTTTTTATCAACTTTTTTCTCAACTAGTAACAAAAATTCGTCTACTACTAACCTCCACAAACATCCCTTAGTCATTTCTTTCGTTTTAAGTAATCGAGTACACCTTCAAAGAGACATTATTCAATAAAAACTGCTCTCAAACAAGTTTGACTCAAAAAATTGTTTTTTATCAACTTTTTTCTCAACTACTAACAAAAATTCGCCTACTTCTAACGTCTACAAACATCCTTTAGTCATTTTATTCGTTATTAGTAACTTTGAACACCTTCAAAGAGACATTATTCAATAAAAACTGCTCTCAAACAAGTTTGACTCAAAAAATTGTTTTTTATCAACTTTTTTCTCAACTAGTAACAAAAATTCGTCTACTACTAACCTCCACAAACATCCCTTAGTCATTTCTTTCGTTTTTAGTAATCGAGTACACCTTCAAAGAGACATTATTTAATAAAAACTTCTTTTAAACAAGTTTGACTGAAAAAAAATTGTTTCTATCAACTTTTTTCTGAACTAATAACAAAAATTCGTCTAATAATAACCTCTACAAACCTCTCTCAGTCATTTCTAATGTATTTAAAAATCGTATACACCTTCAAAAAGACATTATTTCATAAAAACTTCTCTTAAACAAGTTTGACTCAAAAAATTGTTTTTTATCAACTTTTTTCTCAACTAGTAACAAAAATTCGTCTACTACTAACCTCCACAAACATCCTTTAGTCATTTCTTTCGTTTTAAGTAATCGACTACACCTTCAAAGAGACATTATTCAATAAAAACTGCTCTTAAACAAGTTTGACTCAAAAAATTGTTTTTTATCAACTTTTTTCTCAACTAGTAACAAAAATTCGTCTAATAATAACCTCTACAAACCTCTCTCAGTCATTTCTAATGTATTTAAAAATCGTATACACCTTCAAAAAGACATTATTTCATAAAAACTTCTCTTAAACAAGTTTGACTAAAAAATTGTTTTTTATCAACTTTTTTCTCAACTAGTAACAAAAATTCGTCTACTACTAACCTCCACAAACATCCCTTAGTCATTTCTTTCGTTTTAAGTAATCGAGTACACCTTCAAAGAGACATTATTCAATAAAAACTGCTCTTAAACAAGTTTGACTCAAAAAATTGTTTTTTATCAACTTTTTTCTCAACTAGTAACAAAAATTCGTCTACTACTAACCTCCACTAACATCCCTTAGTCATTTCTTTCGTTTTTAGTAATCGAGTACACCTTCAAAGAGACATTATTCAATAAAAACTGATCTTAAACGAGTTTGACTCAAAAAATTGTTTCTTATCAACTTTTTTCTCAACTAATAACAAAAATTCGTCTATAACAAACCTCTACGAACCTCTCTCATTCATTTCTAACGTATGTAAAAATCGTATACACCTTCAAAAAGGCATTATTCAATAAAAACTGCTCTTAAACAAGTTTGACTCAAAAAATTGTTTTTTATCAACTTTTTTCTAAACTAGTAACAAAAATTCGTCTACTACTAACCTCCACAAACATCCTTTAGTCATTTCTTTCGTTTTAAGTAATCGACTACACCTTCAAAGAGACATTATTCAATAAAAACTGCTCTTAAACAAGTTTGACTCAAAAAATTGTTTTTTATCAACTTTTTTCTCAACTAGTAACAAAAATTCGTCTACTACTAACCTCCACAAACATCCCTTAGTCATTTCTTTCGTTTTAAGTAATCGAGTACACCTTCAAAGAGACATTATTCAATAAAAACTGCTCTCAAACAAGTTTGACTCAAAAAATTGTTTTTTATCAACTTTTTTCTCAACTACTAACAAAAATTCGCCTACTTCTAACGTCTACAAACATCCTTTAGTCATTTTATTCGTTATTAGTAACTTTGAACACCTTCAAAGAGACATTATTCAATAAAAACTGCTCTCAAACAAGTTTGACTCAAAAAATTGTTTTTTATCAACTTTTTTCTCAACTAGTAACAAAAATTCGTCTACTACTAACCTCCACAAACATCCCTTAGTCATTTCTTTCGTTTTTAGTAATCGAGTACACCTTCAAAGAGACATTATTTAATAAAAACTTCTTTTAAACAAGTTTGACTGAAAAAAAATTGTTTCTATCAACTTTTTTCTGAACTAATAACAAAAATTCGTCTAATAATAACCTCTACAAACCTCTCTCAGTCATTTCTAATGTATTTAAAAATCGTATACACCTTCAAAAAGACATTATTTCATAAAAACTTCTCTTAAACAAGTTTGACTCAAAAAATTGTTTTTTATCAACTTTTTTCTCAACTAGTAACAAAAATTCGTCTACTACTAACCTCCACAAACATCCTTTAGTCATTTCTTTCGTTTTAAGTAATCGACTACACCTTCAAAGAGACATTATTCAATAAAAACTGCTCTTAAACAAGTTTGACTCAAAAAATTGTTTTTTATCAACTTTTTTCTCAACTAGTAACAAAAATTCGTCTAATAATAACCTCTACAAACCTCTCTCAGTCATTTCTAATGTATTTAAAAATCGTATACACCTTCAAAAAGACATTATTTCATAAAAACTTCTCTTAAACAAGTTTGACTAAAAAATTGTTTTTTATCAACTTTTTTCTCAACTAGTAACAAAAATTCGTCTACTACTAACCTCCACAAACATCCCTTAGTCATTTCTTTCGTTTTAAGTAATCGAGTACACCTTCAAAGAGACATTATTCAATAAAAACTGCTCTTAAACAAGTTTGACTCAAAAAATTGTTTTTTATCAACTTTTTTCTCAACTAGTAACAAAAATTCGTCTACTACTAACCTCCACTAACATCCCTTAGTCATTTCTTTCGTTTTTAGTAATCGAGTACACCTTCAAAGAGACATTATTCAATAAAAACTGATCTTAAACGAGTTTGACTCAAAAAATTGTTTTTTATCAACTTTTTTCTCAACTACTAAAAAAATTCGCCTATAACAAACCTCTACAAACCTCTCTCAGTCATTTCTAACGTATTTAAAATCGTATACACCTTCAAAAAGGCATTATTTAATAAAAACTTCTCTTAAACAAGTTTGGCTGAAAAAAAATTGTTTCTATCAACTTTTTTCTGAACTAATAACAAAAATTCGTCTAATAATAACCTCTACAAACCTCTCTCAGTCATTTCTAATGTATTTAAAAATCGTATACACCTTCAAAAAGACATGATTTAATAAAAACTTCTCTTAAACAAGTTTGACTCAAAAAATTGTTTTCTATCAAATTTTTTCTCAACTAGTAACAAAAATTCGTCTACTACTAACCTCCACTAACATCCCTTAGTCATTTCTTTCGTTTTAAGTAATCGAGTACACCTTCAAAGAGACATTATTCAATAAAAACTGCTCTCAAACAAGTTTGACTCAAAAAATTGTTTTTATCAACTTTTTTCTCAACTACTAAAAAAATTCGCCTACTTCTAACGTCTAAAAACATCCTTTAGTCATTTTATTCGTTATTAGTAACTTTGGACACCTTCAAAGAGACATTATTCAATAAAAACTGCTCTTAAACAAGTTTGACTCAAAAAATTGTTTTTTATCAACTTTTTTCTCAACTAGTAACAAAAATTCGTCTACTACTAACCTCCACTAACATCCCTTAGTCATTTCTTTCGTTTTTAGTAATCGAGTACACCTTCAAAGAGACATTATTCAATAAAAACTGCTCTCAAACAAGTTTGACTCAAAAAATTGTTTTTTATCAACTTTTTTCTCAACTACTAACAAAAATTCGCCTACTTCTAACATCTACAAACATCCTTTAGTCATTTTATTCGTTATTAGTAACTTTGAACACCTTCAAAGACACATTATTCAATAAAAACTGCTCTCAAACAAGTTTGACTCAAAAAATTGTTTTTTATCAACTTTTTTCTCAACTAATAACAAAAATTCGTCTACTACTAACCTCCACAAACATCCCTTAGTTATTTCTTTCGTTTTTAGTAATCGAGTACACCTTCAAAGAGACATTATTCAATAAAAACTGATCTTAAACGAGTTTGACTCAAAAAATTGTTTCTTATCAACTTTTTTCTCAACTAATAACAAAAATTCGTCTATAACAAACCTCTACGAACCTCTCTCATTCATTTCTAACGTATGTAAAAATCGTATACACCTTCAAAAAGGCATTATTCAATAAAAACTGCTCTTAAACAAGTTTGACTCAAAAAATTGTTTTTTATCAACTTTTTTCTAAACTACTAACAAAAATTCGCCTACTTCTAACATCTACAAACATCCTTTAGTCATTTTATTTGTTATTAGTAACTTTGAACACCTTCAAAGACACATTATTCAATAAAAACTGCTCTCAAACAAGTTTGACTCAAAAAATTGTTTTTTATCAACTTTTTTCTCAACTAGTAACAAAAATTCGTCTACTACTAACCTCCACTAACATCCCTTAGTCATTTCTTTCGTTTTTAGTAATCGAGTACACCTTCAAAGAGACATTATTCAATAAAAACTGATCTTAAACGAGTTTGACTCAAAAAATTGTTTTTTATCAACTTTTTTCTCAACTAATAACAAAAATTCGTCTATAACAAACCTCTACAAACCTCTCTCAGTCATTTCTAATGTATTTAAAAATCGTATACACCTTCAAAAAGACATGATTTAATAAAAACTTCTCTTAAACAAGTTTGACTCAAAAAATTGTTTTTTATCAACTTTTTTCTCAACGAGTAACAAAAATTCGTCTACTACTAACCTCCACTAACATCCCTTAGTCATTTCTTTCGTTCTAAGTAATCGACTACACCTTCAAAGAGACATTATTCAATAAAAACTGCTCTTAAACAAGTTTGACTCAAAAAATTGTTTTTTATCAACTTTTTTCTCAACAAGTAACAAAAATTCGTCTACTACTAACCTCCACAAACATCCCTTAGTCATTTCTTTCGTTTTAAGTAATCGAGTACACCTTCAAAGAGACATTATTCAATAAAAACTGCTCTCAAACAAGTTTGACTCAAAAAATTGTTTTTTATCAACTTTTTTCTCAACTACTAACAAAAATTCGCCTACTTCTAACATCTACAAACATCCTTTAGTCATTTTATTCGTTATTAGTAACTTTGAACACCTTCAAAGACACATTATTCAATAAAAACTGCTCTCAAACAAGTTTGACTCAAAAAATTGTTTTTTATCAACTTTTTTCTCAACTAATAACAAAAATTCGTCTACTACTAACCTCCACAAACATCCCTTAGTTATTTCTTTCGTTTTTAGTAATCGAGTACACCTTCAAAGAGACATTATTCAATAAAAACTGATCTTAAACGAGTTTGACTCAAAAAATTGTTTCTTATCAACTTTTTTCTCAACTAATAACAAAAATTCGTCTATAACAAACCTCTACGAACCTCTCTCATTCATTTCTAACGTATGTAAAAATCGTATACACCTTCAAAAAGGCATTATTCAATAAAAACTGCTCTTAAACAAGTTTGACTCAAAAAATTGTTTTTTATCAACTTTTTTCTAAACTAGTAACAAAAATTCGTCTACTACTAACCTCCACAAACATCCTTTAGTCATTTCTTTCGTTTTAAGTAATCGACTACACCTTCAAAGAGACATTATTCAATAAAAACTGCTCTTAAACAAGTTTGACTCAAAAAATTGTTTTTTATCAACTTTTTTCTCAACTAGTAACAAAAATTCGTCTACTACTAACCTCCACAAACATCCCTTAGTCATTTCTTTCGTTTTAAGTAATCGAGTACACCTTCAAAGAGACATTATTCAATAAAAACTGCTCTCAAACAAGTTTGACTCAAAAAATTGTTTTTTATCAACTTTTTTCTCAACTACTAACAAAAATTCGCCTACTTCTAACGTCTACAAACATCCTTTAGTCATTTTATTCGTTATTAGTAACTTTGAACACCTTCAAAGAGACATTATTCAATAAAAACTGCTCTCAAACAAGTTTGACTCAAAAAATTGTTTTTTATCAACTTTTTTCTCAACTAGTAACAAAAATTCGTCTACTACTAACCTCCACAAACATCCCTTAGTCATTTCTTTCGTTTTTAGTAATCGAGTACACCTTCAAAGAGACATTATTTAATAAAAACTTCTTTTAAACAAGTTTGACTGAAAAAAAATTGTTTCTATCAACTTTTTTCTGAACTAATAACAAAAATTCGTCTAATAATAACCTCTACAAACCTCTCTCAGTCATTTCTAATGTATTTAAAAATCGTATACACCTTCAAAAAGACATTATTTCATAAAAACTTCTCTTAAACAAGTTTGACTCAAAAAATTGTTTTTTATCAACTTTTTTCTCAACTAGTAACAAAAATTCGTCTACTACTAACCTCCACAAACATCCTTTAGTCATTTCTTTCGTTTTAAGTAATCGACTACACCTTCAAAGAGACATTATTCAATAAAAACTGCTCTTAAACAAGTTTGACTCAAAAAATTGTTTTTTATCAACTTTTTTCTCAACTAGTAACAAAAATTCGTCTAATAATAACCTCTACAAACCTCTCTCAGTCATTTCTAATGTATTTAAAAATCGTATACACCTTCAAAAAGACATTATTTCATAAAAACTTCTCTTAAACAAGTTTGACTAAAAAATTGTTTTTTATCAACTTTTTTCTCAACTAGTAACAAAAATTCGTCTACTACTAACCTCCACTAACATCCCTTAGTCATTTCTTTCGTTTTAAGTAATCGAGTACACCTTCAAAGAGACATTATTCAATAAAAACTGCTCTCAAACAAGTTTGACTCAAAAAATTGTTTTTTATCAACTTTTTTCTCAACTACTAACAAAAATTCGCCTACTTCTAACATCTACAAACATCCTTTAGTCATTTTATTTGTTATTAGTAACTTTGAACACCTTCAAAGACACATTATTCAATAAAAACTGCTCTCAAACAAGTTTGACTCAAAAAATTGTTTTTTATCAACTTTTTTCTCAACTAATAACAAAAATTCGTCTACTACTAACCTCCACAAACATCCCTTAGTTATTTCTTTCGTTTTTAGTAATCGAGTACACCTTCAAAGAGACATTATTCAATAAAAACTGATCTTAAACGAGTTTGACTCAAAAAATTGTTTCTTATCAACTTTTTTCTCAACTAATAACAAAAATTCGTCTATAACAAACCTCTACGAACCTCTCTCATTCATTTCTAACGTATGTAAAAATCGTATACACCTTCAAAAAGGCATTATTCAATAAAAACTGCTCTTAAACAAGTTTGACTCAAAAAATTGTTTTTTATCAACTTTTTTCTAAACTAGTAACAAAAATTCGTCTACTACTAACCTCCACAAACATCCTTTAGTCATTTCTTTCGTTTTAAGTAATCGACTACACCTTCAAAGAGACATTATTCAATAAAAACTGCTCTTAAACAAGTTTGACTCAAAAAATTGTTTTTTATCAACTTTTTTCTCAACTAGTAACAAAAATTCGTCTACTACTAACCTCCACAAACATCCCTTAGTCATTTCTTTCGTTTTAAGTAATCGAGTACACCTTCAAAGAGACATTATTCAATAAAAACTGCTCTCAAACAAGTTTGACTCAAAAAATTGTTTTTTATCAACTTTTTTCTCAACTACTAACAAAAATTCGCCTACTTCTAACGTCTACAAACATCCTTTAGTCATTTTATTCGTTATTAGTAACTTTGAACACCTTCAAAGAGACATTATTCAATAAAAACTGCTCTCAAACAAGTTTGACTCAAAAAATTGTTTTTTATCAACTTTTTTCTCAACTAGTAACAAAAATTCGTCTACTACTAACCTCCACAAACATCCCTTAGTCATTTCTTTCGTTTTTAGTAATCGAGTACACCTTCAAAGAGACATTATTTAATAAAAACTTCTTTTAAACAAGTTTGACTGAAAAAAAATTGTTTCTATCAACTTTTTTCTGAACTAATAACAAAAATTCGTCTAATAATAACCTCTACAAACCTCTCTCAGTCATTTCTAATGTATTTAAAAATCGTATACACCTTCAAAAAGACATTATTTCATAAAAACTTCTCTTAAACAAGTTTGACTCAAAAAATTGTTTTTTATCAACTTTTTTCTCAACTAGTAACAAAAATTCGTCTACTACTAACCTCCACAAACATCCTTTAGTCATTTCTTTCGTTTTAAGTAATCGACTACACCTTCAAAGAGACATTATTCAATAAAAACTGCTCTTAAACAAGTTTGACTCAAAAAATTGTTTTTTATCAACTTTTTTCTCAACTAGTAACAAAAATTCGTCTAATAATAACCTCTACAAACCTCTCTCAGTCATTTCTAATGTATTTAAAAATCGTATACACCTTCAAAAAGACATTATTTCATAAAAACTTCTCTTAAACAAGTTTGACTAAAAAATTGTTTTTTATCAACTTTTTTCTCAACTAGTAACAAAAATTCGTCTACTACTAACCTCCACAAACATCCCTTAGTCATTTCTTTCGTTTTAAGTAATCGAGTACACCTTCAAAGAGACATTATTCAATAAAAACTGCTCTTAAACAAGTTTGACTCAAAAAATTGTTTTTTATCAACTTTTTTCTCAACTAGTAACAAAAATTCGTCTACTACTAACCTCCACTAACATCCCTTAGTCATTTCTTTCGTTTTTAGTAATCGAGTACACCTTCAAAGAGACATTATTCAATAAAAACTGATCTTAAACGAGTTTGACTCAAAAAATTGTTTCTTATCAACTTTTTTCTCAACTAATAACAAAAATTCGTCTATAACAAACCTCTACGAACCTCTCTCATTCATTTCTAACGTATGTAAAAATCGTATACACCTTCAAAAAGGCATTATTCAATAAAAACTGCTCTTAAACAAGTTTGACTCAAAAAATTGTTTTTTATCAACTTTTTTCTAAACTAGTAACAAAAATTCGTCTACTACTAACCTCCACAAACATCCTTTAGTCATTTCTTTCGTTTTAAGTAATCGACTACACCTTCAAAGAGACATTATTCAATAAAAACTGCTCTTAAACAAGTTTGACTCAAAAAATTGTTTTTTATCAACTTTTTTCTCAACTAGTAACAAAAATTCGTCTACTACTAACCTCCACAAACATCCCTTAGTCATTTCTTTCGTTTTAAGTAATCGAGTACACCTTCAAAGAGACATTATTCAATAAAAACTGCTCTCAAACAAGTTTGACTCAAAAAATTGTTTTTTATCAACTTTTTTCTCAACTACTAACAAAAATTCGCCTACTTCTAACGTCTACAAACATCCTTTAGTCATTTTATTCGTTATTAGTAACTTTGAACACCTTCAAAGAGACATTATTCAATAAAAACTGCTCTCAAACAAGTTTGACTCAAAAAATTGTTTTTTATCAACTTTTTTCTCAACTAGTAACAAAAATTCGTCTACTACTAACCTCCACAAACATCCCTTAGTCATTTCTTTCGTTTTTAGTAATCGAGTACACCTTCAAAGAGACATTATTTAATAAAAACTTCTTTTAAACAAGTTTGACTGAAAAAAAATTGTTTCTATCAACTTTTTTCTGAACTAATAACAAAAATTCGTCTAATAATAACCTCTACAAACCTCTCTCAGTCATTTCTAATGTATTTAAAAATCGTATACACCTTCAAAAAGACATTATTTCATAAAAACTTCTCTTAAACAAGTTTGACTCAAAAAATTGTTTTTTATCAACTTTTTTCTCAACTAGTAACAAAAATTCGTCTACTACTAACCTCCACAAACATCCTTTAGTCATTTCTTTCGTTTTAAGTAATCGACTACACCTTCAAAGAGACATTATTCAATAAAAACTGCTCTTAAACAAGTTTGACTCAAAAAATTGTTTTTTATCAACTTTTTTCTCAACTAGTAACAAAAATTCGTCTAATAATAACCTCTACAAACCTCTCTCAGTCATTTCTAATGTATTTAAAAATCGTATACACCTTCAAAAAGACATTATTTCATAAAAACTTCTCTTAAACAAGTTTGACTAAAAAATTGTTTTTTATCAACTTTTTTCTCAACTAGTAACAAAAATTCGTCTACTACTAACCTCCACAAACATCCCTTAGTCATTTCTTTCGTTTTAAGTAATCGAGTACACCTTCAAAGAGACATTATTCAATAAAAACTGCTCTTAAACAAGTTTGACTCAAAAAATTGTTTTTTATCAACTTTTTTCTCAACTAGTAACAAAAATTCGTCTACTACTAACCTCCACTAACATCCCTTAGTCATTTCTTTCGTTTTTAGTAATCGAGTACACCTTCAAAGAGACATTATTCAATAAAAACTGATCTTAAACGAGTTTGACTCAAAAAATTGTTTTTTATCAACTTTTTTCTCAACTACTAAAAAAATTCGCCTATAACAAACCTCTACAAACCTCTCTCAGTCATTTCTAACGTATTTAAAATCGTATACACCTTCAAAAAGGCATTATTTAATAAAAACTTCTCTTAAACAAGTTTGGCTGAAAAAAAATTGTTTCTATCAACTTTTTTCTGAACTAATAACAAAAATTCGTCTAATAATAACCTCTACAAACCTCTCTCAGTCATTTCTAATGTATTTAAAAATCGTATACACCTTCAAAAAGACATGATTTAATAAAAACTTCTCTTAAACAAGTTTGACTCAAAAAATTGTTTTTCATCAACTTTTTTCTCAACTAGTTACAAAAATTCGTCTACTACTAACCTCCACTAACATCCCTTAGTCATTTCTTTCCTTTTTAGTAATCGAGTACACCTTCAAAGAGACATTATTCAATAAAAACTGATCTTAAACGAGTTTGACTCAAAAAATTGTTTCTTATCAACTTTTTTCTCAACTAATAACAAAAATTCGTCTATAACAAACCTCTACGAACCTCTCTCATTCATTTCTAACGTATGTAAAAATCGTATACACCTTCAAAAAGGCATTATTCAATAAAAACTGCTCTTAAACAAGTTTGACTCAAAAAATTGATTTTTATCAACTTTTTTCTCAACTAGTAACAAAAATTCGTCTACTACTAACCTCCACAAACATCCTTTAGTCATTTCTTTCGTTTTAAGTAATCGACTACACCTTCAAAGAGACATTATTCAATAAAAACTGCTCTTAAACAAGTTTGACTCAAAAAATTGTTTTTTATCAACTTTTTTCTCAACTAGTAACAAAAATTCGTCTACTACTAACCTCCACTAACATCCCTTAGTCATTTCTTTCGTTTTTAGTAATCGAGTACACCTTCAAAGAGACATTATTCAATAAAAACTGATCTTAAACGAGTTTGACTCAAAAAATTGTTTTTTATCAACTTTTTTCTCAACTAATAACAAAAATTCGTCTATAACAAACCTCTACGAACCTCTCTCATTAATTTCTAACGTATGTAAAAATCGTATACACCTTCAAAAAGGCATTATTTAATAAAAACTTCTCTTAAACAAGTTTGGCTGAAAAAAAATTGTTTCTATCAACTTTTTTCTGAACTAATAACAAAAATTCGTCTAATAATAACCTCTACAAACCTCTCTCAGTCATTTCTAATGTATTTAAAAATCGTATACACCTTCAAAAAGACATGATTTAATAAAAACTTCTCTTAAACAAGTTTGACTAAAAAATTGTTTTTTATCAACTTTTTTCTCAACTAGTAACAAAAATTCGTCTACTACTAACCTCCACAAACATCCCTTAGTCATTTCTTTCGTTTTAAGTAATCGAGTACACCTTCAAAGAGACATTATTCAATAAAAACTGCTCTTAAACAAGTTTGACTCAAAAAATTGTTTTTTATCAACTTTTTTCTCAACTAGTAACAAAAATTCGTCTACTACTAACCTCCACTAACATCCCTTAGTCATTTCTTTCGTTTTTAGTAATCGAGTACACCTTCAAAGAGACATTATTCAATAAAAACTGATCTTAAACGAGTTTGACTCAAAAAATTGTTTTTTATCAACTTTTTTCTCAACTACTAACAAAAATTCGCCTATAACAAACCTCTACAAACCTCTCTCAGTCATTTCTAACGTATTTAAAATCGTATACACCTTCAAAAAGGCATTATTTAATAAAAACTTCTCTTAAACAAGTTTGGCTGAAAAAAAATTGTTTCTATCAACTTTTTTCTGAACTAATAACAAAAATTCGTCTAATAATAACCTCTACAAACCTCTCTCAGTCATTTCTTTCGTTTTAAGTAATCGAGTACACCTTCAAAGAGACATTATTCAATAAAAACTGCTCTTAAACAAGTTTGACTCAAAAAATTGTTTTTTATCAACTTTTTTCTCAACTAGTAACAAAAATTCGTCTACTACTAACCTCCACTAACATCCCTTAGTCATTTCTTTCGTTTTTAGTAATCGAGTACACCTTCAAAGAGACATTATTCAATAAAAACTGATCTTAAACGAGTTTGACTCAAAAAATTGTTTTTTATCAACTTTTTTCTCAACTACTAACAAAAATTCGCCTATAACAAACCTCTACAAACCTCTCTCAGTCATTTCTAACGTATTTAAAATCGTATACACCTTCAAAAAGGCATTATTTAATAAAAACTTCTCTTAAACAAGTTTGGCTGAAAAAAAATTGTTTCTATCAACTTTTTTCTGAACTAATAACAAAAATTCGTCTAATAATAACCTCTACAAACCTCTCTCAGTCATTTCTAATGTATTTAAAAATCGTATACACCTTCAAAAAGACATGATTTAATAAAAACTTCTCTTAAACAAGTTTGACTCAAAAAATTGTTTTCCATCAAATTTTTTCTCAACTAGTAACAAAAATTCGTCTACTACTAACCTCCACTAACATCCCTTAGTCATTTCTTTCGTTTTAAGTAATCGAGTACACCTTCAAAGAGACATTATTCAATAAAAACTGCTCTCAAACAAGTTTGACTCAAAAAATTGTTTTTTATCAACTTTTTTCTCAACTACTAAAAAAATTCGCCTACTTCTAACGTCTACAAACATCCTTTAGTCATTTTATTCGTTATTAGTAACTTTGAACACCTTCAAAGAGACATTATTCAATAAAAACTGCTCTTAAACAAGTTTGACTCAAAAAATTGTTTTTTATCAACTTTTTTCTCAACTAGTAACAAAAATTCGTCTACTACTAACCTCCACTAACATCCCTTAGTCATTTCTTTCGTTTTTAGTAATCGAGTACACCTTCAAAGAGACATTATTCAATAAAAACTGATCTTAAACGAGTTTGACTCAAAAAATTGTTTCTTATCAACTTTTTTCTCAACTAATAACAAAAATTCGTCTATAACAAACCTCTACGAACCTCTCTCATTCATTTCTAACGTATGTAAAAATCGTATACACCTTCAAAAAGGCATTATTCAATAAAAACTGCTCTTAAACAAGTTTGACTCAAAAAATTGATTTTTATCAACTTTTTTCTCAACTAGTAACAAAAATTCGTCTACTACTAACCTCCACAAACATCCTTTAGTCATTTCTTTCGTTTTAAGTAATCGACTACACCTTCAAAGAGACATTATTCAATAAAAACTGCTCTTAAACAAGTTTGACTCAAAAAATTGTTTTTTATCAACTTTTTTCTCAACTAGTAACAAAAATTCGTCTACTACTAACCTCCACTAACATCCCTTAGTCATTTCTTTCGTTTTTAGTAATCGAGTACACCTTCAAAGAGACATTATTCAATAAAAACTGATCTTAAACGAGTTTGACTCAAAAAATTGTTTTTTATCAACTTTTTTCTCAACTAATAACAAAAATTCGTCTATAACAAACCTCTACGAACCTCTCTCATTAATTTCTAACGTATGTAAAAATCGTATACACCTTCAAAAAGGCATTATTTAATAAAAACTTCTCTTAAACAAGTTTGGCTGAAAAAAAATTGTTTCTATCAACTTTTTTCTGAACTAATAACAAAAATTCGTCTAATAATAACCTCTACAAACCTCTCTCAGTCATTTCTAATGTATTTAAAAATCGTATACACCTTCAAAAAGACATGATTTAATAAAAACTTCTCTTAAACAAGTTTGACTAAAAAATTGTTTTTTATCAACTTTTTTCTCAACTAGTAACAAAAATTCGTCTACTACTAACCTCCACAAACATCCCTTAGTCATTTCTTTCGTTTTAAGTAATCGAGTACACCTTCAAAGAGACATTATTCAATAAAAACTGCTCTTAAACAAGTTTGACTCAAAAAATTGTTTTTTATCAACTTTTTTCTCAACTAGTAACAAAAATTCGTCTACTACTAACCTCCACTAACATCCCTTAGTCATTTCTTTCGTTTTTAGTAATCGAGTACACCTTCAAAGAGACATTATTCAATAAAAACTGATCTTAAACGAGTTTGACTCAAAAAATTGTTTTTTATCAACTTTTTTCTCAACTACTAACAAAAATTCGCCTATAACAAACCTCTACAAACCTCTCTCAGTCATTTCTAACGTATTTAAAATCGTATACACCTTCAAAAAGGCATTATTTAATAAAAACTTCTCTTAAACAAGTTTGGCTGAAAAAAAATTGTTTCTATCAACTTTTTTCTGAACTAATAACAAAAATTCGTCTAATAATAACCTCTACAAACCTCTCTCAGTCATTTCTTTCGTTTTAAGTAATCGAGTACACCTTCAAAGAGACATTATTCAATAAAAACTGCTCTTAAACAAGTTTGACTCAAAAAATTGTTTTTTATCAACTTTTTTCTCAACTAGTAACAAAAATTCGTCTACTACTAACCTCCACTAACATCCCTTAGTCATTTCTTTCGTTTTTAGTAATCGAGTACACCTTCAAAGAGACATTATTCAATAAAAACTGATCTTAAACGAGTTTGACTCAAAAAATTGTTTTTTATCAACTTTTTTCTCAACTACTAACAAAAATTCGCCTATAACAAACCTCTACAAACCTCTCTCAGTCATTTCTAACGTATTTAAAATCGTATACACCTTCAAAAAGGCATTATTTAATAAAAACTTCTCTTAAACAAGTTTGGCTGAAAAAAAATTGTTTCTATCAACTTTTTTCTGAACTAATAACAAAAATTCGTCTAATAATAACCTCTACAAACCTCTCTCAGTCATTTCTAATGTATTTAAAAATCGTATACACCTTCAAAAAGACATGATTTAATAAAAACTTCTCTTAAACAAGTTTGACTCAAAAAATTGTTTTCTATCAAATTTTTTCTCAACTAGTAACAAAAATTCGTCTACTACTAACCTCCACTAACATCCCTTAGTCATTTCTTTCGTTTTAAGTAATCGAGTACACCTTCAAAGAGACATTATTCAATAAAAACTGCTCTCAAACAAGTTTGACTCAAAAAATTGTTTTTATCAACTTTTTTCTCAACTACTAAAAAAATTCGCCTACTTCTAACGTCTACAAACATCCTTTAGTCATTTTATTCGTTATTAGTAACTTTGGACACCTTCAAAGAGACATTATTCAATAAAAACTGCTCTTAAACAAGTTTGACTCAAAAAATTGTTTTTTATCAACTTTTTTCTCAACTAGTAACAAAAATTCGTCTACTACTAACCTCCACTAACATCCCTTAGTCATTTCTTTCGTTTTTAGTAATCGAGTACACCTTCAAAGAGACATTATTCAATAAAAACTGATCTTAAACGAGTTTGACTCAAAAAATTGTTTTTTATCAACTTTTTTCTCAACTAATAACAAAAATTCGTCTATAACAAACCTCTACAAACCTCTCTCAGTCATTTCTAATGTATTTAAAAATCGTATACACCTTCAAAAAGACATGATTTATTAAAAACTTCTCTTAAACAAGTTTGACTCAAAAAATTGTTTTTTATCAACTTTTTTCTCAACGAGTAACAAAAATTCGTCTACTACTAACCTCCACTAACATCCCTTAGTCATTTCTTTCGTTTTAAGTAATCGACTACACCTTCAAAGAGACATTATTCAATAAAAACTGCTCTTAAACAAGTTTGACTCAAAAAATTGTTTTTTATCAACTTTTTTCACAACAAGTAACAAAAATTCGTCTACTACTAACCTCCACAAACATCCCTTAGTCATTTCTTTCGTTTTAAGTAATCGAGTACACCTTCAAAGAGACATTATTCAATAAAAACTGCTCTCAAACAAGTTTGACTCAAAAAATTGTTTTTTATCAACTTTTTTCTCAACTACTAACAAAAATTCGCCTACTTCTAACATCTACAAACATCCTTTAGTCATTTTATTCGTTATTAGTAACTTTGAACACCTTCAAAGACACATTATTCAATAAAAACTGCTCTCAAACAAGTTTGACTCAAAAAATTGTTTTTTATCAACTTTTTTCTCAACTAATAACAAAAATTCGTCTACTACTAACCTCCACAAACATCCCTTAGTTATTTCTTTCGTTTTTAGTAATCGAGTACACCTTCAAAGAGACATTATTCAATAAAAACTGATCTTAAACGAGTTTGACTCAAAAAATTGTTTCTTATCAACTTTTTTCTCAACTAATAACAAAAATTCGTCTATAACAAACCTCTACGAACCTCTCTCATTCATTTCTAACGTATGTAAAAATCGTATACACCTTCAAAAAGGCATTATTCAATAAAAACTGCTCTTAAACAAGTTTGACTCAAAAAATTGTTTTTTATCAACTTTTTTCTAAACTAGTAACAAAAATTCGTCTACTACTAACCTCCACAAACATCCTTTAGTCATTTCTTTCGTTTTAAGTAATCGACTACACCTTCAAAGAGACATTATTCAATAAAAACTGCTCTTAAACAAGTTTGACTCAAAAAATTGTTTTTTATCAACTTTTTTCTCAACTAGTAACAAAAATTCGTCTACTACTAACCTCCACTAACATCCCTTAGTCATTTCTTTCGTTTTAAGTAATCGAGTACACCTTCAAAGAGACATTATTCAATAAAAACTGCTCTCAAACAAGTTTGACTCAAAAAATTGTTTTTTATCAACTTTTTTCTCAACTACTAACAAAAATTCGCCTACTTCTAACGTCTACAAACATCCTTTAGTCATTTTATTCGTTATTAGTAACTTTGAACACCTTCAAAGAGACATTATTCAATAAAAACTGCTCTCAAACAAGTTTGACTCAAAAAATTGTTTTTTATCAACTTTTTTCTCAACTAGTAACAAAAATTCGTCTACTACTAACCTCCACAAACATCCCTTAGTCATTTCTTTCGTTTTTAGTAATCGAGTACACCTTCAAAGAGACATTATTTAATAAAAACTTCTTTTAAACAAGTTTGACTGAAAAAAAATTGTTTCTATCAACTTTTTTCTGAACTAATAACAAAAATTCGTCTAATAATAACCTCTACAAACCTCTCTCAGTCATTTCTAATGTATTTAAAAATCGTATACACCTTCAAAAAGACATTATTTCATAAAAACTTCTCTTAAACAAGTTTGACTCAAAAAATTGTTTTTTATCAACTTTTTTCTCAACTAGTAACAAAAATTCGTCTACTACTAACCTCCACAAACATCCTTTAGTCATTTCTTTCGTTTTAAGTAATCGACTACACCTTCAAAGAGACATTATTCAATAAAAACTGCTCTTAAACAAGTTTGACTCAAAAAATTGTTTTTTATCAACTTTTTTCTCAACTAGTAACAACAATTCGTCTAATAATAACCTCTACAAACCTCTCTCAGTCATTTCTAATGTATTTAAAAATCGTATACACCTTCAAAAAGACATTATTTCATAAAAACTTCTCTTAAACAAGTTTGACTAAAAAATTGTTTTTTATCAACTTTTTTCTCAACTAGTAACAAAAATTCGTCTACTACTAACCTCCACAAACATCCCTTAGTCATTTCTTTCGTTTTAAGTAATCGAGTACACCTTCAAAGAGACATTATTCAATAAAAACTGCTCTTAAACAAGTTTGACTCAAAAAATTGTTTTTTATCAACTTTTTTCTCAACTAGTAACAAAAATTCGTCTACTACTAACCTCCACTAACATCCCTTAGTCATTTCTTTCGTTTTTAGTAATCGAGTACACCTTCAAAGAGACATTATTCAATAAAAACTGATCTTAAACGAGTTTGACTCAAAAAATTGTTTTTTATCAACTTTTTTCTCAACTACTAACAAAAATTGGCCTACTTCTAACGTCTACAAACATCCTTTAGTCATTTTATTCGTTATTAGTAACTTTCAACACCTTCAAAGAGACTTTATTCAATAAAAACTGCTCTTAAACAAGTTTGACTCAAAAACATTTTTTTTATCAACATTTTTTTCAACTAATAACAAAAATTCGTCTATAACAAACCTCTACAAATCTCTCTCAGTCATTTCTAATGTATTTAAAAATCGTATACACCTTCAAAAAGACATGATTTAATAAAAACTTCTCTTAAACAAGTTTGACTCAAAAAATTGTTTTTCATCAACTTTTTTCTCAACTAGTTACAAAAATTCGTCTACTACTAACCTCCACTAACATCCCTTAGTCATTTCTTTCCTTTTTAGTAATCGAGTACACCTTCAAAGAGACATTATTCAATAAAAACTGATCTTAAACGAGTTTGACTCAAAAAATTGTTTCTTATCAACTTTTTTCTCAACTAATAACAAAAATTCGTCTATAACAAACCTCTACGAACCTCTCTCATTCATTTCTAACGTATGTAAAAATCGTATACACCTTCAAAAAGGCATTATTCAATAAAAACTGCTCTTAAACAAGTTTGACTCAAAAAATTGATTTTTATCAACTTTTTTCTCAACTAGTAACAAAAATTCGTCTACTACTAACCTCCACAAACATCCTTTAGTCATTTCTTTCGTTTTAAGTAATCGACTACACCTTCAAAGAGACATTATTCAATAAAAACTGCTCTTAAACAAGTTTGACTCAAAAAATTGTTTTTTATCAACTTTTTTCTCAACTAGTAACAAAAATTCGTCTACTACTAACCTCCACTAACATCCCTTAGTCATTTCTTTCGTTTTTAGTAATCGAGTACACCTTCAAAGAGACATTATTCAATAAAAACTGATCTTAAACGAGTTTGACTCAAAAAATTGTTTTTTATCAACTTTTTTCTCAACTAATAACAAAAATTCGTCTATAACAAACCTCTACGAACCTCTCTCATTAATTTCTAACGTATGTAAAAATCGTATACACCTTCAAAAAGGCATTATTTAATAAAAACTTCTCTTAAACAAGTTTGGCTGAAAAAAAATTGTTTCTATCAACTTTTTTCTGAACTAATAACAAAAATTCGTCTAATAATAACCTCTACAAACCTCTCTCAGTCATTTCTAATGTATTTAAAAATCGTATACACCTTCAAAAAGACATGATTTAATAAAAACTTCTCTTAAACAAGTTTGACTAAAAAATTGTTTTTTATCAACTTTTTTCTCAACTAGTAACAAAAATTCGTCTACTACTAACCTCCACAAACATCCCTTAGTCATTTCTTTCGTTTTAAGTAATCGAGTACACCTTCAAAGAGACATTATTCAATAAAAACTGCTCTTAAACAAGTTTGACTCAAAAAATTGTTTTTTATCAACTTTTTTCTCAACTAGTAACAAAAATTCGTCTACTACTAACCTCCACTAACATCCCTTAGTCATTTCTTTCGTTTTTAGTAATCGAGTACACCTTCAAAGAGACATTATTCAATAAAAACTGATCTTAAACGAGTTTGACTCAAAAAATTGTTTTTTATCAACTTTTTTCTCAACTACTAACAAAAATTCGCCTATAACAAACCTCTACAAACCTCTCTCAGTCATTTCTAACGTATTTAAAATCGTATACACCTTCAAAAAGGCATTATTTAATAAAAACTTCTCTTAAACAAGTTTGGCTGAAAAAAAATTGTTTCTATCAACTTTTTTCTGAACTAATAACAAAAATTCGTCTAATAATAACCTCTACAAACCTCTCTCAGTCATTTCTTTCGTTTTAAGTAATCGAGTACACCTTCAAAGAGACATTATTCAATAAAAACTGCTCTTAAACAAGTTTGACTCAAAAAATTGTTTTTTATCAACTTTTTTCTCAACTAGTAACAAAAATTCGTCTACTACTAACCTCCACTAACATCCCTTAGTCATTTCTTTCGTTTTTAGTAATCGAGTACACCTTCAAAGAGACATTATTCAATAAAAACTGATCTTAAACGAGTTTGACTCAAAAAATTGTTTTTTATCAACTTTTTTCTCAACTACTAACAAAAATTCGCCTATAACAAACCTCTACAAACCTCTCTCAGTCATTTCTAACGTATTTAAAATCGTATACACCTTCAAAAAGGCATTATTTAATAAAAACTTCTCTTAAACAAGTTTGGCTGAAAAAAAATTGTTTCTATCAACTTTTTTCTGAACTAATAACAAAAATTCGTCTAATAATAACCTCTACAAACCTCTCTCAGTCATTTCTAATGTATTTAAAAATCGTATACACCTTCAAAAAGACATGATTTAATAAAAACTTCTCTTAAACAAGTTTGACTCAAAAAATTGTTTTCCATCAAATTTTTTCTCAACTAGTAACAAAAATTCGTCTACTACTAACCTCCACTAACATCCCTTAGTCATTTCTTTCGTTTTAAGTAATCGAGTACACCTTCAAAGAGACATTATTCAATAAAAACTGCTCTTAAACAAGTTTGACTCAAAAAATTGTTTTTTATCAACTTTTTTCTCAACTAGTAACAAAAATTCGTCTACTACTAACCTCCACTAACATCCCTTAGTCATTTCTTTCGTTTTTAGTAATCGAGTACACCTTCAAAGAGACATTATTCAATAAAAACTGATCTTAAACGAGTTTGACTCAAAAAATTGTTTTTTATCAACTTTTTTCTCAACTACTAACAAAAATTCGCCTATAACAAACCTCTACAAACCTCTCTCAGTCATTTCTAACGTATTTAAAATCGTATACACCTTCAAAAAGGCATTATTTAATAAAAACTTCTCTTAAACAAGTTTGGCTGAAAAAAAATTGTTTCTATCAACTTTTTTCTGAACTAATAACAAAAATTCGTCTAATAATAACCTCTACAAACCTCTCTCAGTCATTTCTAATGTATTTAAAAATCGTATACACCTTCAAAAAGACATGATTTAATAAAAACTTCTCTTAAACAAGTTTGACTCAAAAAATTGTTTTCCATCAAATTTTTTCTCAACTAGTAACAAAAATTCGTCTACTACTAACCTCCACTAACATCCCTTAGTCATTTCTTTCCTTTTTAGTAATCGAGTACACCTTCAAAGAGACATTATTCAATAAAAACTGATCTTAAACGAGTTTGACTCAAAAAATTGTTTCTTATCAACTTTTTTCTCAACTAATAACAAAAATTCGTCTATAACAAACCTCTACGAACCTCTCTCATTCATTTCTAACGTATGTAAAAATCGTATACACCTTCAAAAAGGCATTATTCAATAAAAACTGCTCTTAAACAAGTTTGACTCAAAAAATTGATTTTTATCAACTTTTTTCTCAACTAGTAACAAAAATTCGTCTACTACTAACCTCCACAAACATCCTTTAGTCATTTCTTTCGTTTTAAGTAATCGACTACACCTTCAAAGAGACATTATTCAATAAAAACTGCTCTTAAACAAGTTTGACTCAAAAAATTGTTTTTTATCAACTTTTTTCTCAACTAGTAACAAAAATTCGTCTACTACTAACCTCCACTAACATCCCTTAGTCATTTCTTTCGTTTTTAGTAATCGAGTACACCTTCAAAGAGACATTATTCAATAAAAACTGATCTTAAACGAGTTTGACTCAAAAAATTGTTTTTTATCAACTTTTTTCTCAACTAATAACAAAAATTCGTCTATAACAAACCTCTACGAACCTCTCTCATTAATTTCTAACGTATGTAAAAATCGTATACACCTTCAAAAAGGCATTATTTAATAAAAACTTCTCTTAAACAAGTTTGGCTGAAAAAAAATTGTTTCTATCAACTTTTTTCTGAACTAATAACAAAAATTCGTCTAATAATAACCTCTACAAACCTCTCTCAGTCATTTCTAATGTATTTAAAAATCGTATACACCTTCAAAAAGACATGATTTAATAAAAACTTCTCTTAAACAAGTTTGACTAAAAAATTGTTTTTTATCAACTTTTTTCTCAACTAGTAACAAAAATTCGTCTACTACTAACCTCCACAAACATCCCTTAGTCATTTCTTTCGTTTTAAGTAATCGAGTACACCTTCAAAGAGACATTATTCAATAAAAACTGCTCTTAAACAAGTTTGACTCAAAAAATTGTTTTTTATCAACTTTTTTCTCAACTAGTAACAAAAATTCGTCTACTACTAACCTCCACTAACATCCCTTAGTCATTTCTTTCGTTTTTAGTAATCGAGTACACCTTCAAAGAGACATTATTCAATAAAAACTGATCTTAAACGAGTTTGACTCAAAAAATTGTTTTTTATCAACTTTTTTCTCAACTACTAACAAAAATTCGCCTATAACAAACCTCTACAAACCTCTCTCAGTCATTTCTAACGTATTTAAAATCGTATACACCTTCAAAAAGGCATTATTTAATAAAAACTTCTCTTAAACAAGTTTGGCTGAAAAAAAATTGTTTCTATCAACTTTTTTCTGAACTAATAACAAAAATTCGTCTAATAATAACCTCTACAAACCTCTCTCAGTCATTTCTTTCGTTTTAAGTAATCGAGTACACCTTCAAAGAGACATTATTCAATAAAAACTGCTCTTAAACAAGTTTGACTCAAAAAATTGTTTTTTATCAACTTTTTTCTCAACTAGTAACAAAAATTCGTCTACTACTAACCTCCACTAACATCCCTTAGTCATTTCTTTCGTTTTTAGTAATCGAGTACACCTTCAAAGAGACATTATTCAATAAAAACTGATCTTAAACGAGTTTGACTCAAAAAATTGTTTTTTATCAACTTTTTTCTCAACTACTAACAAAAATTCGCCTATAACAAACCTCTACAAACCTCTCTCAGTCATTTCTAACGTATTTAAAATCGTATACACCTTCAAAAAGGCATTATTTAATAAAAACTTCTCTTAAACAAGTTTGGCTGAAAAAAAATTGTTTCTATCAACTTTTTTCTGAACTAATAACAAAAATTCGTCTAATAATAACCTCTACAAACCTCTCTCAGTCATTTCTAATGTATTTAAAAATCGTATACACCTTCAAAAAGACATGATTTAATAAAAACTTCTCTTAAACAAGTTTGACTCAAAAAATTGTTTTCCATCAAATTTTTTCTCAACTAGTAACAAAAATTCGTCTACTACTAACCTCCACTAACATCCCTTAGTCATTTCTTTCGTTTTAAGTAATCGAGTACACCTTCAAAGAGACATTATTCAATAAAAACTGCTCTCAAACAAGTTTGACTCAAAAAATTGTTTTTTATCAACTTTTTTCTCAACTACTAAAAAAATTCGCCTACTTCTAACGTCTACAAACATCCTTTAGTCATTTTATTCGTTATTAGTAACTTTGAACACCTTCAAAGAGACATTATTCAATAAAAACTGCTCTTAAACAAGTTTGACTCAAAAAATTGTTTTTTATCAACTTTTTTCTCAACTAGTAACAAAAATTCGTCTACTACTAACCTCCACTAACATCCCTTAGTCATTTCTTTCGTTTTTAGTAATCGAGTACACCTTCAAAGAGACATTATTCAATAAAAACTGATCTTAAACGAGTTTGACTCAAAAAATTGTTTCTTATCAACTTTTTTCTCAACTAATAACAAAAATTCGTCTATAACAAACCTCTACGAACCTCTCTCATTCATTTCTAACGTATGTAAAAATCGTATACACCTTCAAAAAGGCATTATTCAATAAAAACTGCTCTTAAACAAGTTTGACTCAAAAAATTGATTTTTATCAACTTTTTTCTCAACTAGTAACAAAAATTCGTCTACTACTAACCTCCACAAACATCCTTTAGTCATTTCTTTCGTTTTAAGTAATCGACTACACCTTCAAAGAGACATTATTCAATAAAAACTGCTCTTAAACAAGTT
Source organism: Standfussiana lucernea (assembly GCA_964057025.1). Lineage (NCBI taxonomy): Eukaryota > Metazoa > Arthropoda > Insecta > Lepidoptera > Noctuidae > Standfussiana > Standfussiana lucernea. Next base: position 18,331,322 of record OZ059783.1, read on the forward strand.
TGACTCAAAAAATTGTTTTTTATCAACTTTTTTCTCAACTAGTAACAAAAATTCGTCTACTACTAACCTCCACTAACATCCCTTAGTCATTTCTTTCGTTTTTAGTAATCGAGTACACCTTCAAAGAGACATTATTCAATAAAAACTGATCTTAAACGAGTTTGACTCAAAAAATTGTTTTTTATCAACTTTTTTCTCAACTAATAACAAAAATTCGTCTATAACAAACCTCTACGAACCTCTCTCATTAATTTCTAACGTATGTAAAAATCGTATACACCTTCAAAAAGGCATTATTTAATAAAAACTTCTCTTAAACAAGTTTGGCTGAAAAAAAATTGTTTCTATCAACTTTTTTCTGAACTAATAACAAAAATTCGTCTAATAATAACCTCTACAAACCTCTCTCAGTCATTTCTAATGTATTTAAAAATCGTATACACCTTCAAAAAGACATGATTTAATAAAAACTTCTCTTAAACAAGTTTGACTAAAAAATTGTTTTTTATCAACTTTTTTCTCAACTAGTAACAAAAATTCGTCTACTACTAACCTCCACAAACATCCCTTAGTCATTTCTTTCGTTTTAAGTAATCGAGTACACCTTCAAAGAGACATTATTCAATAAAAACTGCTCTTAAACAAGTTTGACTCAAAAAATTGTTTTTTATCAACTTTTTTCTCAACTAGTAACAAAAATTCGTCTACTACTAACCTCCACTAACATCCCTTAGTCATTTCTTTCGTTTTTAGTAATCGAGTACACCTTCAAAGAGACATTATTCAATAAAAACTGATCTTAAACGAGTTTGACTCAAAAAATTGTTTTTTATCAACTTTTTTCTCAACTACTAACAAAAATTCGCCTATAACAAACCTCTACAAACCTCTCTCAGTCATTTCTAACGTATTTAAAATCGTATACACCTTCAAAAAGGCATTATTTAATAAAAACTTCTCTTAAACAAGTTTGGCTGAAAAAAAATTGTTTCTATCAACTTTTTTCTGAACTAATAACAAAAATTCGTCTAATAATAACCTCTACAAACCTCTCTCAGTCATTTCTTTCGTTTTAAGTAATCGAGTACACCTTCAAAGAGACATTATTCAATAAAAACTGCTCTTAAACAAGTTTGACTCAAAAAATTGTTTTTTATCAACTTTTTTCTCAACTAGTAACAAAAATTCGTCTACTACTAACCTCCACTAACATCCCTTAGTCATTTCTTTCGTTTTTAGTAATCGAGTACACCTTCAAAGAGACATTATTCAATAAAAACTGATCTTAAACGAGTTTGACTCAAAAAATTGTTTTTTATCAACTTTTTTCTCAACTACTAACAAAAATTCGCCTATAACAAACCTCTACAAACCTCTCTCAGTCATTTCTAACGTATTTAAAATCGTATACACCTTCAAAAAGGCATTATTTAATAAAAACTTCTCTTAAACAAGTTTGGCTGAAAAAAAATTGTTTCTATCAACTTTTTTCTGAACTAATAACAAAAATTCGTCTAATAATAACCTCTACAAACCTCTCTCAGTCATTTCTAATGTATTTAAAAATCGTATACACCTTCAAAAAGACATGATTTAATAAAAACTTCTCTTAAACAAGTTTGACTCAAAAAATTGTTTTCCATCAAATTTTTTCTCAACTAGTAACAAAAATTCGTCTACTACTAACCTCCACTAACATCCCTTAGTCATTTCTTTCGTTTTAAGTAATCGAGTACACCTTCAAAGAGACATTATTCAATAAAAACTGCTCTCAAACAAGTTTGACTCAAAAAATTGTTTTTTATCAACTTTTTTCTCAACTACTAAAAAAATTCGCCTACTTCTAACGTCTACAAACATCCTTTAGTCATTTTATTCGTTATTAGTAACTTTGAACACCTTCAAAGAGACATTATTCAATAAAAACTGCTCTTAAACAAGTTTGACTCAAAAAATTGTTTTTTATCAACTTTTTTCTCAACTAGTAACAAAAATTCGTCTACTACTAACCTCCACTAACATCCCTTAGTCATTTCTTTCGTTTTTAGTAATCGAGTACACCTTCAAAGAGACATTATTCAATAAAAACTGATCTTAAACGAGTTTGACTCAAAAAATTGTTTTTTATCAACTTTTTTCTCAACTAATAACAAAAATTCGTCTATAACAAACCTCTACAAACCTCTCTCAGTCATTTCTAATGTATTTAAAAATCGTATACACCTTCAAAAAGACATGATTTAATAAAAACTTCTCTTAAACAAGTTTGACTCAAAAAATTGTTTTTTATCAACTTTTTTCTCAACGAGTAACAAAAATTCGTCTACTACTAACCTCCACTAACATCCCTTAGTCATTTCTTTCGTTTTAAGTAATCGACTACACCTTCAAAGAGACATTATTCAATAAAAACTGCTCTTAAACAAGTTTGACTCAAAAAATTGTTTTTTATCAACTTTTTTCTCAACTACTAACAAAAATTCGCCTACTTCTAACATCTACAAACATCCTTTAGTCATTTTATTCGTTATTAGTAACTTTGAACACCTTCAAAGACACATTATTCAATAAAAACTGCTCTCAAACAAGTTTGACTCAAAAAATTGTTTTTTATCAACTTTTTTCTCAACAAGTAACAAAAATTCGTCTACTACTAACCTCCACAAACATCCCTTAGTTATTTCTTTCGTTTTTAGTAATCGAGTACACCTTCAAAGAGACATTATTCAATAAAAACTGATCTTAAACGAGTTTGACTCAAAAAATTGTTTCTTATCAACTTTTTTCTCAACTAATAACAAAAATTCGTCTATAACAAACCTCTACGAACCTCTCTCATTCATTTCTAACGTATGTAAAAATCGTATACACCTTCAAAAAGGCATTGTAGCTGCAAGTCAAGTCATACATCCGTCCGCTGCCGCCGCCAACCGTGTACTGGAGCCCCGCGCACAGAGAGGGGATATTTATACTCGGCGCAGCTTAGAGCGCGCTAGGACAGCGACCTACAACTGCGACCCGCGCGCCACCACGCGTATTATTTTGGAACTACATTTTTGTAAACACATAATAAGCAATCCACTACTTGTGCCCATGTACTACATTATAAGAAGCTATCCTAGTCTTGATTATACCTGGATCGGCTAGTGGCTCCACACACTCGCATCGCGTAACACCGAAACCACTAGCTCCTTAGGCCTCCGCTGGCCATTCAGTGAGCCGCGGCGCCACCGTCGGCGCATCGTCGCGACCGTCCAACCGTCGACCCAAATATCAACTCGATTGAGGGTAGGCGGTTGAAACGGAAAAATTAGTGTACCGCCCGAACCTCAACATTTCTATTCCTTTGTTCGCCGTGTGACTCGTCGGGCTGCGAACAAAGGAATTTTTCCGTTGTGAATACATGGGTGCCTAGCGCCTGTGTGTTCACAGCGGGAACCCCGTGCCGCCCGGTGCTCGGTCACCGTAGAGGTTGCGGAAACCCACTCCAACGAGATGCCCGCATCCCCACCGTCGGACCAGCTGGCGAGGGACCGGGCGACGTCACTCCCGATCATCGGGGGCGCGTCGCCTGGTGCTCCACCAGCCTCCACCTATGCCGAAGAGGAAGAGAGGAGGCGCCCGCCTCTATCTCAGTCACCACCACTACCGCTGGCGCAAGCGTCGCCGCCAGCGCGCACGCCAGGCTCTGCAGCCGTGTCACCGACGCCGCCACCACCACTCTCGGGCCGCCATCCGGTGCCCATTCGCCCGCCGGCGTTCCGCCCCGTGCCAACCCAGGCCCCGGGACCCGCCGGCAACGCAAACCGCGCGCCTACTGCGCGCACTGCTGCTCCCACTGTGCGCCCGGCGACGCAGCCGGTGCGAGCGCCCGCGCCGCCTGGGCCCCGCGCGGCGCCCGCCCCGCCTGCGCCCCCCGCACCCGCTACCGCGCGCCCTGCGCATTCATCAGCGCGCTCCACAGCGCGCTCAGCCGCAAGCGCACGCCCTGCCGCTGCCGCGGCACGAGCCGCGCGCACTGGATCGCCCGCTCCCCGCCGCTTGCTGGCAGGCTCAGCCGCCGCAACGACAACCACCCAAGGCGGTTTACTATCACCGCCACCACCCAGAAGCTCCGCCCAGGACTCTCCGGCAGCTATGTCCCCCTGCTCTTCAAGGGAAGGGAGTGACACGTCGCTGACTCCGGGAGGCTCCGCGACCGGTCGACGCGACGTTTGTGCTGAAACGCCTGCACGACCCTGCTCTCCAAGGGACACAGAGGTTAGTGGCGCTCCCTCCCCTATGGACGATGACAACTCGCTGGGCTTCGGCTACGAGTTCCAGCTCGATGCCAGAGCCCAGCGCCGACCCAGAAGCTCGGACGACGAGGCCGCCGAAGAGGCGAAACGAGTCTGCACCGCCGACTCCCCGCTCCCGCAGCGCCCCCCGCGCGGTCAAGCCGGAACAGGCTCGCCGACCTTCGCCGAGGCGGCTCGCCGTTCACCCACCGGACTCGACACCCTCCAGGACACGACGCCCGCCGCCGCAGCCCCTGCACAAGACAAGAGCGCAGCCGCAGCGGCCAAGGGGAAAAAGCCACGCTACCCTCCGTTGGTAGTGGAGAAGCTACCCAACTGGGCCGCCCACTTCAGGGCCGTGAGTGCCAAACTGGGCCACCCACCCAACGCTCGGCCGTACCAGGGCGGAATTCGCTTCGTCCCGGAATCTGCGGACGAGTACAGGGTGGTACAGAGGTACCTCACTGACCTAGAGAGGTCGGACGGCCTTAGCTGGTTTTCTTATTCGCTGCCGGCGGAGCGTAGCCTAAAGGTGGCGATCAGGGGGCTGCCGGCCGACACAGATCCAGCCGAAATCGAAGAGGAGTTGAGGACACTGGGATACCAGCCGGAGTACGTGCGAAACATCAACGCACGCGGTGGACGACCCGGCTGTTTATTCCACGTGGTCCTCAAGAGGCAGCCGGACATTCGCCGCATCTACGACACCACCACATTCCTGTACATGCGGGGTGTCCGTGTAGAGGCATGGCGAAGCAAGCGTGGGCCCGCCCAGTGCCACCGGTGCCAAAAGTTCAGGCACAGCTCGCACCAGTGCCACCGCCCGCTCGCATGCGTCAGATGCGGGGAAGAACACGCCGCCCGGGACTGCCCGCGCCCGAAGACAGAGCCGGCCACCTGCGCCAACTGCGCGGGAGACCACCCGGCATGCAGCAGCGGTTGTCCCGTGTTCCGGAAAGAGGTCCGGAACAAGCGAGCGGGCACCGTCGCCATCTCCCAGACACAGCGTCGGCCAAACAAGGTGAGTCCTCCACCTCCTTCCACCGACGACCACGAGGCCCCAAGCACGACGCTGATGGCGACGGCGAACGGGCCCACATCCAAGGACGCTCCTGCCTCGAGGCGGAGGAAGAGGGCGCGTGGACGCGGAGGAAAGAAGACGGCAACAGCACAGCCCCAACCACCCGCGTCCCAACCCAGGCAAGTACTTGTCCCAGAGGCGCAGGCACCTACGAACACCACTTCGCTGAAGCCCACCGACGCCGCTGCTGGCGCCGGCAAGAAGAAGGGGAAGCGGGCGGGGAAACCCGCCCCTCCAACAGAAACGCGACAACCCGCAGTCCGCGACACGCCGGTTGCAGCGACCGCAACGCTGCAACCTCCAGCCGGCGCCCGCGGCGACCAGCAGCAGCGACGCGCACTACCACGCACCGGCGCTCTGAAGGAAGAGCGCCAAAAAGAATTTACCGCCTGCGCCATCAAACTCCTGATGGACCTGATAAATGCCATCAGGCAGGGACAAGACGCGGAGCTTGTGATCCTCGACGGACTGGCCGGACTACTGACGCTCTACCATGGCTAGTTCGTTGAGGGTCCTTCACTGGAACGCCCGCGGCCTTCGGAAAAAGGTAGCCCCTCTCCGCCTCCTCCTCAGGGAACAGAAAATCGACGTGGCGCTCATCAGCGAAACGCTCCTGGCCCCCGCTGACAATCCTAGGTTCCCAGGATACGTTTTGTACAGGAAGGATGAGAAGTCATCGCTCGGCATCACCTACCGCGGTCTGGCGGTATTGGTGAAGAGAAGAGTCGTCCACCAACCACTCCCTCCGACGTCACCGGCGACACTCTACGCGCTGGGTGTTCAGCTGCATGTCGCCGGCGAGGACGTCAACATATACGCGTGCTACTGCCCACCAGCGTCCCCGCTCGACTTACCCGAGCTGCGGGCGCTCCTTCGGCAGTCGCCGCACGCGACACTCCTTGCAGGCGACCTCAACGCCAAGCATCCGGCGTGGAATAGCCGGACGACCAACGACAGAGGGAGGCGACTCTTCACAGACGCAGAAGCTAGTGGATACACGGTGTCCGGCCCAGATACGCCTACCCACTACCCGGACAACCCGAAGCAATCACCGGACGTGCTGGACATCGTGATCCACTCAGGACTGAGTGGCCAGATCGCCCAACAAGTCATAGACGACGAGATGCAGTCGGACCACAACCCTGTACTCGTCGTCCTCTCAGGTATGCCGACCAGACTCTCTCCTCCAGCGCCACGTCGTACCACGGACTGGACGAAATTCACAGAATTGATGGAGACCACCACCCCTACTTGGCCCATCGTCTCCGCCGCGGACGTCGACAGGCTAGCAGCGGAGGTCACCGTTTGCATCCAACGCGCCCTCGATGAGGCGACAACCACCACCACGCAACCGCAGGGGCTTGTTTACAAGCCTCTGCCAAACCATCTGAAGCAGCTGATCGCCCAGAAGAGGCGCCTAAGCAAACGGTGGCAGGACACGGGCTGCCCAAGAGACAAACGTGACCTCAACCGTCTAGCGGAGAAGGTCAGGGCCAAGCTACAGGAGTTCAACACCGCGAGCTGGGAGGAACACATCGACGCCGCCGAGGGAGACTGGCCGTCGATACACAAACTGTGTCGACAGCTCTCAAATACCCCGGCTCCGGTGCGTCCTCTACTCCACAGCGACGGGGCGCCGAGATATACCGCAGCAGACCGAGCGGAGATATTTGCCGAGCACCTGGAGCGTCAATTCCAGCCGAACCCAACCAACGACACCGAGCACATCGCAGCAGTCGAGAGGCACCTTGGAGAGTACTTCGCGACGCCGATAGCTCCCGAAGAGAGCCCCATCTTCTTCTCGCCTTGCGCAGTGAGACGCGCCATCCTCAAAACCAGGCCTAGAAAGGCCCCAGGAGCGGACGGTATCACCAACACAGCGCTGCGCCACTTGCCGTACCGTACGGTCGCGGCACTGGCGCGCCTGTACACGGGGGTACTGCGCACAGGGGTCTTCCCGGCCTTGTGGAAGGAAGGGCGCGTCATCATGCTGCCCAAGGCGCACAAGAACGTGCTGAAGCCGGAGAGCTATCGGCCGATCACTCTCCTCTCCACTGTCTCCAAGGTGTTTGAGCAACTCCTGCTGCGACACCTCTCCGAGTACGTCACGCCTCGCCCGGAGCAGTTTGGGTTCCGCGCTGAGCACTCCACGACGCTCCAGCTGTCGAGGGTACTGCACCTGCTGTCAGCGACACTGAACAAGAAGGAACACGCGGTTGCAGTATTCCTCGACATGGAGAAAGCTTTTGACCGTGTTTGGCATGCCGGTCTGCTCTACAAACTGTCGAAGACAGATGCGCCTCGTCGCTTGATTCAGGTGGTCTCATCATTTCTGTCCCACAGGTCCTTCCGGGTGGTGGTCGACGGCGAGCTCTCGGGCGCCCGCCCAGTCGCTGCGGGCGTGCCACAGGGCAGCTGCGTCTCGCCACTGTGCTACTCATGCTTCACCGACGACATCCCCACCACACACGACACCACGCTCGCGCTGTACGCCGACGACGCCGCGTACATCGCCACCTCGCTCAACGCGAGGCACGCGGCCGTCAAGATGCAGCGCGTGCTCGACCTGCTGCCTGACTGGCTGTCGAAATGGAGGTTGTCGGTGAACGTGGGCAAGACGCAGGCGCTAGTCGCCGGCTCCGCCAAACTCCCACCACCCTTACAGCTGCTGGAAGCCGACATCGCGTGGTCGCCCCGGGTCAAGTACCTAGGGGTCACCATCGACCGTCGGCTCACCATGGAAAGTCACGTCCGCAGCGCCACCGCAAAATGCAGAACGGCCCGCGCTCTGCTACACCCAGTGCTCTCATCCCGCCTCCCGCTGCGTGCCAAGCTGGGCGTGTACAAAACGTACATTCGCCCGCTCCTCACGTACGCCGCCCCAGCCTGGCTCGCCCTCACAAGCGAGTCGACAAAACGCCTACTCCGCGCGCAACAGAGCCTGTCCCTGCGGAAGATCGTCGCCGCCCCTCGCTTTGTGAGGAACGCCACAATACAGCGGGACCTCAACATCGAGAGCCTGGATGATTTCTGCCGCCGCCTCGCGTCCACAATGTTCGCGCGTGCCGACGCTTCTGCCTGGCCTCACGTCAAGCACATAGCGCCATGGCACGCGCGGCCACCTGACGCGAGGCGCCTACCGCGCGACCTAGTTGCGGACGTGACGACTCCCCCCCCCCTGACTTGACGCACCCGAGTAGGTCGCACCCATCTACACGCGACCTACTTAAACATTAAGACTCCACACACATTACACTCATCCGGTGTGTGCCGTGTGCTAGGTTAATATAGGCACGTCACGCACCGTACCATACAAACACGACTCCTCATTCGCTTAAACTCACGCGATGAATGTGCGGCGCGGGCTCGCCATTCTATCGCCTACATGAGCGGTGTTACACAGACACATTACCGCTCACACACGCACACACGGCCCCTCTGCCTGGCGCGTAATCGGCTAGATCTGAGAGCGTGACAGGCGGGGGCCAGCAGCCGCGGTAGGGAGCGCCGAGTCACCTCCGTCGCTGGTCGTCACCCGCTAGGCCTCCTCCGGGTAACCGGAGGTCTCACCTGGCGGTGACAGACCGCCGAGGTGGCGTGAAGAAAGCGGCGCTATTTACATAGCACCGTAGCGCCTCCTACCGGACATTTTGACAACTACACAGAGGCAAATCGCGTTCGCGCATCTGCCATTGGTCATGGCCTACAATGGCCAACACAGCGAGGGTGCCCGTTGTTGCGGGCACACCCATGACCCCGCGGGACAAGGACAAGGTCCATAACCCGCCAGCCGCGCTCCCATACGGGGGCGTAGCGATGTCTTCCAGATTATACCTCAGCGCATCTGCCATTGGTCATGGCCTACAATGGCCAACACAGCGAGGGTGCCCGTTGTTGCGGGCACACCCATGACCCCGCGGGACAAGGACAAGGTCCATAACCCGCCAGCCGCGCTCCCATACGGGGGCGTAGCGATGTCTTCCAGAATTATACCTCTTTTCGTAACCACATCTGGAGTATCATTCTACACTACCTAAGCGCTACAGTGGTGACCCCGACGTGATAGTCATTTTTGTGAAGACCTCCAGATCAAGTCATCAAGTATTCACCATGCCTAACGAAGGAGAACCAGAAGTATCAGGTGTGTCGACGTCGCTGCGCATTCCACCCATCTGGCGTGACAGAATACGCTTGTGGTTTGCGCAATTCGAAGCCATCATGTCTCCGCAGAAGAAGGGTGATCAAGCCATGTACGAGCTCGTGATCGGACAGCTTGAGAGGCAAGACTTGGACGAAATATCAGACATCATTCTCCATCCACCGGAAACCGAAAGGTATGTCGCACTGAAGAGTCGGTTGTTCCAAGTGTACGAAGAATCTGAGCAGCGGCAAGTACAAAGATTGTTGTCTGAGATGGAACTCGGCGACATGAAACCTTCACAGCTGCTACGTCGAATGAAGAACCTCGCTGCGGACAACATCTCCGACTCAGCGCTGCGAATCATGTGGACCAACCACTTGCCACAATCCGTTCGAGCCGTCCTCGCTGTGAGCGATAATATCGCCAAGAAATCAGACATCCACGAGCTGGCGATGATGGCTGACAAGATCCTCGAACAGTCGCAACCATACGGCAGTGTCGCAGCAGTTAGCTCCACTCCCACCACCTCGCATGCATCTACGTCACTGGAAGGGAAGATCGACGCTCTCACACGAGAAATTGCTGAGTTGAAGGCAAAACAATCGCAACAACACAGCTATAGACGCAGATCGTATAACAGGCGACCCTCACGATCGCGTTCGTCGAGCCGGACCAATCACGATCGCGCGCGAAACGACCAATCAGTGATCTGTTTTTACCATCGCAAGTTCGGCAAAGAAGCGAGAAGGTGCACGCGGCCGTGTAGCTATGAAGACAGCAGCGCCCGCTCGGAAAACTAACACCTGCGTTGGCCGAGGCGGGAACCGGCGCAAGCAACTCATCCTACCGCCTATTCATAACAGATAAAAACTCACGTTTATCTTTCCTGATTGATACTGGCGCCAACGTATCCGTGATACCGAAGAGAAAAGGCGGGAACGCAACACCAACCGATTTCTGTTTGTATGCCGCGAACAACACAGTGATTCCAACGTATGGTGAGAAGACACTACAACTGGATCTCAACCTACGTAGACCTTACACGTGGAAGTTCATCATCGCCGCAGTCAGCAAGCCCATCATTGGTGCCGATTTTTTAACTCATCATCAACTTCTTGTCGACGTAGCCGGCCGATGTCTCGTCGACAAAGTTACCAAACTCACCGCCAGAGCACCAATCACCTACTCAGCCGAGCCTACAGTGAGAAGTATCGATGTTGGTCAGCCGTATCACCAGCTACTCAGCAAGTACCCCGACATCCTTCGACCGTCATGTATGAAGGACACTCCAAAACACCGGGTGGAACACCACATTGAAACTACCGGTCCACCAGTGTACAGCAAGACCAGACCATTACCACCACATCGATACCTGCCCGTGAAGAAGGAGTTCGAGACGATGATGCAGCAGGGGATATGTCGTCCCAGCAAAAGTCCATGGTCCAGCCCGTTACACGTCGTACCAAAGAGAAACGGTGACATTCGCGTATGTGGCGACTACCGCAGACTCAATGACGTCACTAAACCTGACCGCTATCCAGTACCACGACTCAAAGACTTCACCTACCTACTTCACGGCAAGAAGATATTCACTACGCTTGACCTGAATCGTGCGTATCAACAGCTGCCTGTATATGAACCGGACATCGAGAAGACCGCCATCACCACTCCATTCGGTCTATTCGAATTCCCTCGAATGTGTCCAGGACTCAGAAACGCCGGACAGACATTCCAGCGGTTCATTAATGAAGTACTCACCGGGTTAGACTACGCATTCCCATTCATTGATGACGTCATCGTCGCTTCAGATAATGAAACATGCCACATCGAAGACCTACAAAAAGTGTTACGCAGATTAGACGACTATGGAATAACAATAAATCCATCGAAATGTGTCTTCAGCAAAGAAAGTGTCAAGTTCCTGGGCTACGAAGTGTCAAGTAACGGAATTAAGCCACCACAAGAAAAGGTCACTGCAATCACTGCCTACCCCCAACCAGAAACAATTCATGACTTACGTCGATTCATCGGAATGGTAAACTTTTATCGCGACAGCATTCCAAATGCCGCACACATACAAGCACCACTCAACGCGTACCTACATAATTCCAAGAAACGCGACAAAACCAAAATCGAGTGGAACACAGAAGCTATACAAGCATTCGAGTTGTGCAAAGCCGGCATACAAAACGCAGCTTTGCTCGCTCATCCATCCCCATCGCCGAACGACGCCATCTCCCTAATGTGTGACGCATCGAATACCTGCGCAGGAGCCGTACTACAACAACTTGTAAACAAGAAATGGATACCACTGGGCTATTTTTCAAAGAAGTTCTCCGACACGCAACAACGATACAGTACATTCGACAGAGAATTACTATCCATCTATATGGCGATCAAACACTTCAGGAAAATGTTCGAAGGAAGAGAACTCATTGTTTACACCGACCACAAGCCGCTGACCTACGCTATTCGCAAGCCGCCGTCAGATAACGACACACAAAGACGCACCCGGCAGTTGTTATTCATCAGCGAGTTCACTACGGACATTCGTCATGTGAGTGGAGTAAACAATGTTGTCGCCGACGCACTCTCACGCATCGAAACCGTCGACTTACCATCGCCAATTAACTACGATGACGTATCTCAAGCACAAGAAAGGGACAGCGATATACCCAATTTATTGCAACAAACAAATATTCAACTTAAGAAAATCGTCATGCCCGCTACAAACAAGCCAATATTCTGCGAAACGTCTACGTCACATGTTCGACCGTACCTACCAACTGACTTTCGTCGCATCGCATTCAACGCCGTGCACAATCCAAGTCATCCCGGGTTACGAACTACACGCAAGCTCATGCAACAACGCTATTTCTGGCCCGCAATGAACACTGACATTGGCAATTGGGCGAAAACGTGCATATCATGTCAACGCTCGAAAGTTCTACGTCACAACCACAGTGAAGTTGCAGCGTTCCCACCAAGCGAACGATTCCAACACGTACACATCGACATCGTTGGTCCGCTATCCACTTCATCGTCTGGACATCGCTACCTGTTGACTATGATCGATCGCTGCACACGATGGCCCGAAGCAGTACCTTTACGGGAAATCACTGCCGATATCGTCGCCAAAAAGCTATATGAAACGTGGATATCTCGTTACGGGTGCCCTACAAGAATAACGACTGACCAAGGACGACAGTTCGAAAGCTGTCTATTTCGAGACCTCGCACAACTACTGGGAGTCGAACGAACCCGTACCACTGCCTACCACCCGCAGAGCAACGGCATTGTCGAACGCTGGCACCGAACACTGAAGACTGCACTTATGACTCGCCTACAAAATAGCAACAAATGGATCGCCGAGCTACCGACAGTGCTAATGGGATTACGAGCCGCCGTGCGTACGGACACCGACACCAGCGCCGCGCAGCTCACCTACGGCCAAGCATTGCGACTGCCTGGTGATTTCATAGCACCATCACCAGCAGCGAAGTCAATGGATCACAACTTCGTCGACCAACTACATGACGTCATCACGAAGTTAACACCAACATACAAATCGCATTCCAACAAGCGATGTATGTTCGTGCACAATGATCTACAAACATGTAGCCACGTGTTGATACGCGACGACACCGTCCGCAAACCGCTACAACAGCCATACAAAGGTCCGTACAAGGTCATCGAGCGCAACGAGAAGTTCTTCACAATCCAACTACCGGGAAGATCCAGCACAATATCGATCGATAGACTCAAACCGGCATACACTATCGACACTGAAGAACACGACCACACGAGTAGTGAGACACCCCAGTCACCTGCAGCTACCAGCGAAGATCACACCAGCCTACTCCCGGCCAACACCAACGAGTACCGCACCAGATCAGGCCGATCAGTGAAGAGGCCTGTACGTTTTCACTAAGGGGGGAGTACTGTAGCTGCAAGTCAAGTCATACATCCGTCCGCTGCCGCCGCCAACCGTGTACTGGAGCCCCGCACAGTGGGGTTGTCGCAGCGCCCCCGTCAGGGGGCGCGGCGAGCGGTTACGGGGCATCGCCCCTTAGCCGCGGGGGCTATCCTCGGCCCGTAAAAACGGGCCCGGCGTTGGGTGGCCGTATAGGCTTCGGCCTTGGGGGACACGTCAAGCTAACGTGTGCCCCTGTGTGTAGTTGCTGTGAGAGTTATTGCAGGCGCGCCACAGCGCTGTCAGACAGCGCTGCTTTCTTCACGACACCCCGGCGGTCAGTCCCTGCCGAGTGAGACCCCCAGTTGCCCAGGGGAGGCCCAGCAAGTGACGACCAGCGACAGAGGTGTCGACTACGACGCACCTACAATGGTTGTGTGGCTCCCGTCCGCCCCGCTTCCAGAGCTAGCCGGTTACGATTCGGACTAAGGCGCCGACGTGTGTGTGTGGGCGGTATTGTGTTGTGTAACGCCGCCCAGTGTCTGCAAGGGGGCGCGGGCCCGCGTCGCGCCATCTTGCGTGAGTCTAAGTGAGTGTAGAGGAATGCATGGATGTTCGAGCTGCGCGACGTGCCTATATTAACTTAGAACACGTCATGCAGCAGGGTGCGAGTATGGTGTGGAGTCGTATTGTGCAGGTAAGCTGCGTGTAGACTGGTACAGCTTACCCGGGAGTCAAGTCAGGGGGGGGTGGAGTCATCACCGTCCGCGGCCAGGTCGCGGGGAAGGCGCCTCGCGTCAGGGGGGCGCGCATGCCAGGGCGCGATGTGCTTGACGTGTGGCCAAGCAGACGCGTCGGCACGCGCGAACATTCCCGTCGCGAGGCGCCGGATGAAGGCGTCCAGGCTCTCAATCCCGAGATCCCGCTGGATGACATCGTTCCTCACATAGCGAGGGGCGCCGACTATGGTCCGCAGCGCTAGACTCTGCTGCGCGCGGAGGGTTTTCTTGCTCGCCTCGCCAGTGAGGGCGAACCAAGCGGGACCGGCGTACGTCAGTGCTGAGCGTATATAAGTTTTATACACGCCCAACTTGACGCGCACCGGGAGGCGGGACGAGAGCACTGAACGGAGTTGGCCGCGGGCAGCCCTAGTCCGTGCAACGACCTGGCGGACGTGATGACTCATAGAGAGCCGACGGTCGATGGTGACACCCAGGTACTTCACCCGGGGTGACCACTCGACGTCGGCACCTTGTAACGTCAGGGGGGGCGGGAGGGGCGCTAACCCAGTAACCAGCGCCTGCGTCTTACCCACGTTAACCGACAGTCGCCACTTGGACAGCCAGTCAGGCAGCAGATTTAGCGCGCGCTGCATCTTAACCGCCGCGTACTTCGCGTTGAGCGAGGTGGTAATGTACGCGGCGTCATCAGCGTACAGCGCGAGCATCGCCTCTGGCGTCGTGGGGATGTCGTCGGTGTAACGTGAGTAGCACGCCGGTGACACGCAGCTACCCTGCGGGACGCCGGCTCTCACCGGGCGGGCGCTGGAGAGCGCACCCTCGACCACCACACGAAAACTCCTATGGGACAGAAAAGATTGGACCACCTTTACCACGCGACGGGGCGCTTTGGAGGTGGCCAGCTTGTAGACAAGGCCGTCATGCCATACCCGGTCGAAGGCCTTCTCCATGTCGAGGAGTACTGCGACCGAGTATTCCTTCTTGTTTAAGGCAGCTGCCATGTGGTGCAGTACCCTCGACAGCTGAAGCGTCGTACTATGTTCCGACCGAAACCCGAACTGTTCCGGCCGCGGAGTGATGTGCGGCAGGAGGTGCCGCAACAGGAGTGACTCGAACACCTTGGAGATGGTCGGCAGCAGCGTGATAGGCCGATAGCTCTCCGGCTTCAGGATGTTTTTCCCCGCCTTGGGCAGCATAATAACGCGCCCTTCCTTCCACGAGGCGGGAAAGGTCCCGGTGCGCAGTATCGCCGTGTACAGGCGCGCCAGCGCCGCTACCATGCGGTACGGTAACTGGCGCAGCGCTGCGTTGGTGACACCGTCCGCACCGGGAGCCTTCCTAGGCCTCGTCCTTTGGATGGCGCGTCTGACTGCCCCAGGCGAGAAAAAGATGGCGTCTTCCTCGGGAGCTATCGGTGTGGCGAAGTAGTCCCCAAGGTGTTTCTCGACTGTTGCGACATGTTCCACGTCGCTGGTCGGGTTCGGTTGGAACTGACGCTCCAGGTGCAAGGCGAAGACCTCCGCCCGGTCCTCCGCTATGTACTTAAGCGCCCCTCCGCTGTCCAATAGCGGGCGCACCGGAGCTGGGGTACTCGTGAGTTGGCGGCAGAGTCTGTGAACGGACGGCCAACTGCCGGCCGTCGCCTCTATTCTTTCCTCCCAGCTCTCGGCTTCTCGGTTTTGCAGCTCGGCCTTGATCTTCTCCGCGAGACGATTCAACTTTGTCTTTAATGTGGGGCATCTTAACTGTTGCCACTGCTTGCGAAGGCGCCTCTTGACGGCGATCATCTTCCGCAAGTACGCAGGTAGGGGCGGCTGTTGCACGGCGATTCTCTCCTGCGATACAGGCGCTGTCGCCGCTTCCAAGGCACTCTGGATGCAAGCAGTGACGTCTACCGCCATCTGGTTGACGTCCGCGGAGGTACTCGTGGGCCAAGCTGGAGTGGTGGCCTCAATCTTTTCTGTGAAGGTGTCCCAATTGATTCTTCGACGTGGCGCTGCGGGCATCTGTCGGGTCGGCATCCCCGATAGGACGACGAGTACAGGATGATGGTCTGACTGTAACTCGTCGTCTAACACTCGCTGTGCGATCTGGCAGCGTAGCCCTCGGTAGGCCACGATGTCCAGCACGTCCGGCATGTGGTTGCGGTTATCCGGGTAGTGGGTAGGCGTCTCTGGGCCGGACACCGTGTAGCCGAAGGCTTCCGCGTCCGCGTAGAGTCGTCTCCCTCCCGGGTTCGTCACGGCCGAGTTCCACGCCGGGTGCTTGCAGTTAAGGTCGCCGGCAAGGATCGTCGCGCCGTGGGCCTCAAGTAGGGCCCTCAGCTCCGTGTGGTCTAATTGAGCCGAGGGCGACTTGTAGCCGGCGTAGATGGCGAGATCCTCGCCAGCGACGTGTAGCTGCACACCCAGGGCGTAAAACGTGCCGAGCGACGGCACGGGGAGTTCTTGATGGACGACTCTACGCCTCACTAGTACCGCCAGACCACGGTAACGAGTGTTGCTTGCCGACCTTTCATCCTTCCTATAAGCGAGGTATCCTGAGACTCTGAGCTTGTCTTCTTGTCCCAGGTGCGTCTCGCTTATTAGCGCCACGTCAATGTCCTCTTCGTACAGGAGGCGGCGGAGGGGGGCGACCTTGCCTCGAAGGCCGCGGGCATTCCAGTGAATCACCCTCAGCGGCCTAGCCATGATACAGGGTGAGCAGGGAGGCTAGACCGTCGAGGATGACCAGCTCCGCGTCCTGGCCTTGCCTGATGGCCTTGATCAGGTCCATCAGTAGCTTTATAGCGCAGGCTGTAAATTCTTTTTTCTTTTCTATGCCGACAGCTGGGTCGGCACTCTCTGGCTTTTTATTGCTAGCGTTG
The DNA here is from genome assembly GCA_964057025.1 of Standfussiana lucernea. NCBI lineage: Eukaryota > Metazoa > Arthropoda > Insecta > Lepidoptera > Noctuidae > Standfussiana > Standfussiana lucernea. Next base: position 18,348,340 of record OZ059783.1, read on the forward strand.
GGTTTGGTCGGCAGCTGTCCTATGCCGGCGCCAGCTGTCGGCCTCGCCGACTTCACCACGGCGGTCTTTGTGTGGACAGCCTGCGCCTCGGTCGAGGCTAGGTCGGCCCGGGTAGTATCCTCTTCAGGTGCGGGGGGGGGCGCGGGTTTCTTCCCCTTGCCCCCTCGCTTCTTCCGCTTCCTCCGCCTTGAGGAGGTGGGGGCTTCTCCCCTGTCGGTGGGCCCGTTGGCCGCCGCCATTAGCGACGCGCCCTGGGCCTCGGTAGAGGCCACTTCTGTCGGCCTCTCGGTGACCGCAGCCGGTCGGCGTGAGGCGGTCGTGGCGGCGACGGTGCCCGCTCGCCTGTTCCGCGTCTCCGCCTGGAAGACGGGACAACGGATGTTGCAAGCGGGGTGATCACCCCCGCAGTTGGCGCACGTGGCCGGTTCCTCGCGTGGGCGAGGGCAATCACGCGCCGCGTGCCCTTCTCCACAGCGGACACAGGCGAGCGGCCGGTGGCAGTGGTGCGACGAGTGCCTAAACTTCTGGCACCGGTGGCACTGGGCGGGCCCACGCTTGCCCCGCCAGGCTTCTATCTTGACACCCTGCATGTACATGAACACAGTGGTGTCAAAGATATTGCGTACGTCCGGAGTCCTTTTCAGGACGGCGTGGAACACGCAGCCGGGTCTTCCTTGGCGCGCCTTGATATGGCGCACGTACTCCGGCTCGTATCCCAGCGCGCGGAGCTCCTCCTCAATCTCCTCTGGGGTGGTGTCCACTGGCAGCCCCCTGATGGCCACCTTTAAGCTTCGCTCCGCTGGGAGCGAATAGGCGAACCAGGAGACGCCGCTCTCCTTCTCCAGGCCGGTCAGGTAACGCTGGACCAGCCTATATTCGTCCTCGCTTTCAGGCGAGAAACGAACCCCATTGCCGTAAGGACGGGCATTGGGGGGCCGGCCCAGCTTCTCCTTGATGGCCCGGAAATGCGCGGCCCAACCCGGCAGCTTCTCCACAACCAGCGGAGGATACCTTGGCCGCTTGGGCGGCTTCGGCTTGGGCTGGTCGGTGGCCGCTCCAACGTTGTCCGTGGGGGCCGCCGTCTGTGTAGGGGAAACAGATTTATTATTGGCACTCACCCCGTGTTGTGCCTCCTGTAATCCATGCGTCGGCGTCGACGTTGACGGCGTCGGCGACGCGGGAGGGGTGTGGCGAGTCACCTCCGCAAACGTAGGTGAGCTTGCGGTGCCATGACCCGGCGGCGATGCGCGTGCGCGCTGTGGCCGCGGCGGGTCGAGGCAGTAGCGCTTCGCCTCCTCCTCAGATTCGTCCGTGCTCCTTCTTCGTCGCTGGGGACGCGGTTCTAGCCGGAATTCAAAATCGAATCCCAGCGACGGCGTCGGCGATGCAGGTGGGGTGCGCCTCGCAGGTGCACTCGAACCCAGCACATAGTCGGCGTCGGCGTCGACCGAGCCCGCCGACACCATCGACATGCTCGAGCCGGCTCGCGACGAGCATGCCGACAGGCCCGCAGGCGAGTCGTACGCCGAGGCACGAGGGGGTGCCGGGGAGTCAGGCACCTGGGGCGCCGGAGTCGTTGGGCGAGTGATGGCCGCCAATTTTAGCGGGCGTCGGCCACGCTCCGCCTGCGACGGCCCGGGCAGCAAGCTGTGAGGGGGGCCGGCGGCGGTGGCATGTGGTGTTGGCGCACCACGAACGGGCGCGGACGCCACGGACGCAGCCACAGAGGGCGCTGTCGACGCGGTGGGGCGCGATGAGGCGGTGGTGCACGTCGTTGGTTGCGCGACGGGGCGCGCGGGTGGCGCGGAAGGCGTTGCGGGCGCCAGCGGGCGCATGGTAGGCGCCGCGGTGCGCGGCGGCGCGGACAATCGCGCAGGTTGCGCGGCGTCGCGCACAATGGCTCGCGCGGTGGGTGCGGAGGCGCGCGCATGCGGTGCGCGATTTGGGTTCGCGGCGACAGGCCCTGGGGCCTGTATCGGCACTGGACGGAAGGCGGGCGGTCGCACGGCTACGGCGTGCGGTCGGCTCGGCGCGGGCACCGGCGCAACGCGCGCAGGCGCCGATGACGTCGACGGGCCGTGCGCAGCTGCCGCCGTGCTTGGTCCGGCTCCCTCCAGACTTCTTCTGGACACCTTCCTCTCCTCACTCCGAGGAGGGGGGGGTCCAGCGGGCGTAGCACCGGACGTTGGGATGCCGATGTTTGGCATCGACGTCGTCCGGTCCAGCCCCGAGCGAGACTCGCCAGTGCCGGCGCCTCCACGGCCCGATGGACCGCGGGCGCCTGGCTTCGGCATCTTGGTTTTTCACGTGGTCCGCCGCGACCGCAACAGTGATAAACACTGAGCAGCGCGACAGTGGCTCCCTCTGTGCTCGTACCAGTACGAGTGGTACCCGTACGAACACAGAGAAAAACAAATAAAAAGACGGTCCGGGCGGAACAAGTTTTCAGCAGGTACCCACAATCGCAGTCACTTCCTGAGCACTTGAGAGTTGAGACCACTGGCTGATCCTGGAGCCCCGCGCACAGAGAGGGGATATTTATACTCGGCGCAGCTTAGAGCGCGCTAGGACAGCGACCTACAACTGCGACCCGCGCGCCACCACGCGTATTATTTTGGAACTACATTTTTGTAAACACATAATAAGCAATCCACTACTTGTGCCCATGTACTACATTATAAGAAGCTATCCTAGTCTTGATTATACCTCTTTTCGTAACCACATCTGGAGTATCATTCTACACTACCTAAGCGCTACAGCATTATTCAATAAAAACTGCTCTTAAACAAGTTTGACTCAAAAAATTGTTTTTTATCAACTTTTTTCTAAACTAGTAACAAAAATTCGTCTACTACTAACCTCCACAAACATCCTTTAGTCATTTCTTTCGTTTTAAGTAATCGACTACACCTTCAAAGAGACATTATTCAATAAAAACTGCTCTTAAACAAGTTTGACTCAAAAAATTGTTTTTTATCAACTTTTTTCTCAACTAGTAACAAAAATTCGTCTACTACTAACCTCCACAAACATCCCTTAGTCATTTCTTTCGTTTTAAGTAATCGAGTACACCTTCAAAGAGACATTATTCAATAAAAACTGCTCTCAAACAAGTTTGACTCAAAAAATTGTTTTTTATCAACTTTTTTCTCAACTACTAACAAAAATTCGCCTACTTCTAACGTCTACAAACATCCTTTAGTCATTTTATTCGTTATTAGTAACTTTGAACACCTTCAAAGAGACATTATTCAATAAAAACTGCTCTCAAACAAGTTTGACTCAAAAAATTGTTTTTTATCAACTTTTTTCTCAACTAGTAACAAAAATTCGTCTACTACTAACCTCCACAAACATCCCTTAGTCATTTCTTTCGTTTTTAGTAATCGAGTACACCTTCAAAGAGACATTATTTAATAAAAACTTCTTTTAAACAAGTTTGACTGAAAAAAAATTGTTTCTATCAACTTTTTTCTGAACTAATAACAAAAATTCGTCTAATAATAACCTCTACAAACCTCTCTCAGTCATTTCTAATGTATTTAAAAATCGTATACACCTTCAAAAAGACATTATTTCATAAAAACTTCTCTTAAACAAGTTTGACTCAAAAAATTGTTTTTTATCAACTTTTTTCTCAACTAGTAACAAAAATTCGTCTACTACTAACCTCCACAAACATCCTTTAGTCATTTCTTTCGTTTTAAGTAATCGACTACACCTTCAAAGAGACATTATTCAATAAAAACTGCTCTTAAACAAGTTTGACTCAAAAAATTGTTTTTTATCAACTTTTTTCTCAACTAGTAACAAAAATTCGTCTAATAATAACCTCTACAAACCTCTCTCAGTCATTTCTAATGTATTTAAAAATCGTATACACCTTCAAAAAGACATGATTTAATAAAAACTTCTCTTAAACAAGTTTGACTAAAAAATTGTTTTTTATCAACTTTTTTCTCAACTAGTAACAAAAATTCGTCTACTACTAACCTCCACAAACATCCCTTAGTCATTTCTTTCGTTTTAAGTAATCGAGTACACCTTCAAAGAGACATTATTCAATAAAAACTGCTCTTAAACAAGTTTGACTCAAAAAATTGTTTTTTATCAACTTTTTTCTCAACTAGTAACAAAAATTCGTCTACTACTAACCTCCACTAACATCCCTTAGTCATTTCTTTCGTTTTTAGTAATCGAGTACACCTTCAAAGAGACATTATTCAATAAAAACTGATCTTAAACGAGTTTGACTCAAAAAATTGTTTTTTATCAACTTTTTTCTCAACTACTAACAAAAATTCGCCTATAACAAACCTCTACAAACCTCTCTCAGTCATTTCTAACGTATTTAAAATCGTATACACCTTCAAAAAGGCATTATTTAATAAAAACTTCTCTTAAACAAGTTTGGCTGAAAAAAAATTGTTTCTATCAACTTTTTTCTGAACTAATAACAAAAATTCGTCTAATAATAACCTCTACAAACCTCTCTCAGTCATTTCTAATGTATTTAAAAATCGTATACACCTTCAAAAAGACATGATTTAATAAAAACTTCTCTTAAACAAGTTTGACTCAAAAAATTGTTTTCTATCAAATTTTTTCTCAACTAGTAACAAAAATTCGTCTACTACTAACCTCCACTAACATCCCTTAGTCATTTCTTTCGTTTTAAGTAATCGAGTACACCTTCAAAGAGACATTATTCAATAAAAACTGCTCTCAAACAAGTTTGACTCAAAAAATTGTTTTTATCAACTTTTTTCTCAACTACTAAAAAAATTCGCCTACTTCTAACGTCTACAAACATCCTTTAGTCATTTTATTCGTTATTAGTAACTTTGAACACCTTCAAAGAGACATTATTCAATAAAAACTGCTCTCAAACAAGTTTGACTCAAAAAATTGTTTTTTATCAACTTTTTTCTCAACTAGTAACAAAAATTCGTCTACTACTAACCTCCACAAACATCCCTTAGTCATTTCTTTCGTTTTTAGTAATCGAGTACACCTTCAAAGAGACATTATTTAATAAAAACTTCTTTTAAACAAGTTTGACTGAAAAAAAATTGTTTCTATCAACTTTTTTCTGAACTAATAACAAAAATTCGTCTAATAATAACCTCTACAAACCTCTCTCAGTCATTTCTAATGTATTTAAAAATCGTATACACCTTCAAAAAGACATTATTTCATAAAAACTTCTCTTAAACAAGTTTGACTCAAAAAATTGTTTTTTATCAACTTTTTTCTCAACTAGTAACAAAAATTCGTCTACTACTAACCTCCACAAACATCCTTTAGTCATTTCTTTCGTTTTAAGTAATCGACTACACCTTCAAAGAGACATTATTCAATAAAAACTGCTCTTAAACAAGTTTGACTCAAAAAATTGTTTTTTATCAACTTTTTTCTCAACTAGTAACAAAAATTCGTCTAATAATAACCTCTACAAACCTCTCTCAGTCATTTCTAATGTATTTAAAAATCGTATACACCTTCAAAAAGACATTATTTCATAAAAACTTCTCTTAAACAAGTTTGACTAAAAAATTGTTTTTTATCAACTTTTTTCTCAACTAGTAACAAAAATTCGTCTACTACTAACCTCCACAAACATCCCTTAGTCATTTCTTTCGTTTTAAGTAATCGAGTACACCTTCAAAGAGACATTATTCAATAAAAACTGCTCTTAAACAAGTTTGACTCAAAAAATTGTTTTTTATCAACTTTTTTCTCAACTAGTAACAAAAATTCGTCTACTACTAACCTCCACTAACATCCCTTAGTCATTTCTTTCGTTTTTAGTAATCGAGTACACCTTCAAAGAGACATTATTCAATAAAAACTGATCTTAAACGAGTTTGACTCAAAAAATTGTTTTTTATCAACTTTTTTCTCAACTAATAACAAAAATTCGTCTATAACAAACCTCTACAAACCTCTCTCAGTCATTTCTAATGTATTTAAAAATCGTATACACCTTCAAAAAGACATGATTTAATAAAAACTTCTCTTAAACAAGTTTGACTCAAAAAATTGTTTTTTATCAACTTTTTTCTCAACGAGTAACAAAAATTCGTCTACTACTAACCTCCACTAACATCCCTTAGTCATTTCTTTCGTTTTAAGTAATCGACTACACCTTCAAAGAGACATTATTCAATAAAAACTGCTCTTAAACAAGTTTGACTCAAAAAATTGTTTTTTATCAACTTTTTTCTCAACAAGTAACAAAAATTCGTCTACTACTAACCTCCACAAACATCCCTTAGTCATTTCTTTCGTTTTAAGTAATCGAGTACACCTTCAAAGAGACATTATTCAATAAAAACTGCTCTCAAACAAGTTTGACTCAAAAAATTGTTTTTTATCAACTTTTTTCTCAACTACTAACAAAAATTCGCCTACTTCTAACATCTACAAACATCCTTTAGTCATTTTATTCGTTATTAGTAACTTTGAACACCTTCAAAGACACATTATTCAATAAAAACTGCTCTCAAACAAGTTTGACTCAAAAAATTGTTTTTTATCAACTTTTTTCTCAACTAATAACAAAAATTCGTCTACTACTAACCTCCACAAACATCCCTTAGTTATTTCTTTCGTTTTTAGTAATCGAGTACACCTTCAAAGAGACATTATTCAATAAAAACTGATCTTAAACGAGTTTGACTCAAAAAATTGTTTCTTATCAACTTTTTTCTCAACTAATAACAAAAATTCGTCTATAACAAACCTCTACGAACCTCTCTCATTCATTTCTAACGTATGTAAAAATCGTATACACCTTCAAAAAGGCATTATTCAATAAAAACTGCTCTTAAACAAGTTTGACTCAAAAAATTGTTTTTTATCAACTTTTTTCTAAACTAGTAACAAAAATTCGTCTACTACTAACCTCCACAAACATCCTTTAGTCATTTCTTTCGTTTTAAGTAATCGACTACACCTTCAAAGAGACATTATTCAATAAAAACTGCTCTTAAACAAGTTTGACTCAAAAAATTGTTTTTTATCAACTTTTTTCTCAACTAGTAACAAAAATTCGTCTACTACTAACCTCCACAAACATCCCTTAGTCATTTCTTTCGTTTTAAGTAATCGAGTACACCTTCAAAGAGACATTATTCAATAAAAACTGCTCTCAAACAAGTTTGACTCAAAAAATTGTTTTTTATCAACTTTTTTCTCAACTACTAACAAAAATTCGCCTACTTCTAACATCTACAAACATCCTTTAGTCATTTTATTCGTTATTAGTAACTTTGAACACCTTCAAAGAGACATTATTCAATAAAAACTGCTCTCAAACAAGTTTGACTCAAAAAATTGTTTTTTATCAACTTTTTTCTCAACTAGTAACAAAAATTCGTCTACTACTAACCTCCACAAACATCCCTTAGTCATTTCTTTCGTTTTTAGTAATCGAGTACACCTTCAAAGAGACATTATTTAATAAAAACTTCTTTTAAACAAGTTTGACTGAAAAAAAATTGTTTCTATCAACTTTTTTCTGAACTAATAACAAAAATTCGTCTAATAATAACCTCTACAAACCTCTCTCAGTCATTTCTAATGTATTTAAAAATCGTATACACCTTCAAAAAGACATTATTTCATAAAAACTTCTCTTAAACAAGTTTGACTCAAAAAATTGTTTTTTATCAACTTTTTTCTCAACTAGTAACAAAAATTCGTCTACTACTAACCTCCACAAACATCCTTTAGTCATTTCTTTCGTTTTAAGTAATCGACTACACCTTCAAAGAGACATTATTCAATAAAAACTGCTCTTAAACAAGTTTGACTCAAAAAATTGTTTTTTATCAACTTTTTTCTCAACTAGTAACAAAAATTCGTCTAATAATAACCTCTACAAACCTCTCTCAGTCATTTCTAATGTATTTAAAAATCGTATACACCTTCAAAAAGACATTATTTCATAAAAACTTCTCTTAAACAAGTTTGACTAAAAAATTGTTTTTTATCAACTTTTTTCTCAACTAGTAACAAAAATTCGTCTACTACTAACCTCCACAAACATCCCTTAGTCATTTCTTTCGTTTTAAGTAATCGAGTACACCTTCAAAGAGACATTATTCAATAAAAACTGCTCTTAAACAAGTTTGACTCAAAAAATTGTTTTTTATCAACTTTTTTCTCAACTAGTAACAAAAATTCGTCTACTACTAACCTCCACTAACATCCCTTAGTCATTTCTTTTGTTTTTAGTAATCGAGTACACCTTCAAAGAGACATTATTCAATAAAAACTGATCTTAAACGAGTTTGACTCAAAAAATTGTTTTTTATCAACTTTTTTCTCAACTACTAACAAAAATTCGCCTATAACAAACCTCTACAAACCTCTCTCAGTCATTTCTAACGTATTTAAAATCGTATACACCTTCAAAAAGGCATTATTTAATAAAAACTTCTCTTAAACAAGTTTGGCTGAAAAAAAATTGTTTCTATCAACTTTTTTCTGAACTAATAACAAAAATTCGTCTAATAATAACCTCTACAAACCTCTCTCAGTCATTTCTAATGTATTTAAAAATCGTATACACCTTCAAAAAGACATGATTTAATAAAAACTTCTCTTAAACAAGTTTGACTCAAAAAATTGTTTTCTATCAAATTTTTTCTCAACTAGTAACAAAAATTCGTCTACTACTAACCTCCACTAACATCCCTTAGTCATTTCTTTCGTTTTAAGTAATCGAGTACACCTTCAAAGAGACATTATTCAATAAAAACTGCTCTCAAACAAGTTTGACTCAAAAAATTGTTTTTATCAACTTTTTTCTCAACTACTAAAAAAATTCGCCTACTTCTAACGTCTACAAACATCCTTTAGTCATTTTATTCGTTATTAGTAACTTTGGACACCTTCAAAGAGACATTATTCAATAAAAACTGCTCTTAAACAAGTTTGACTCAAAAAATTGTTTTTTATCAACTTTTTTCTCAACAAGTAACAAAAATTCGTCTACTACTAACCTCCACAAACATCCCTTAGTCATTTCTTTCGTTTTAAGTAATCGAGTACAACTTCAAAGAGACATTATTCAATAAAAACTGCTCTCAAACAAGTTTGACTCAAAAAATTGTTTTTTATCAACTTTTTTCTCAACTACTAACAAAAATTCGCCTACTTCTAACATCTACAAACATCCTTTAGTCATTTTATTCGTTATTAGTAACTTTGAACACCTTCAAAGACACATTATTCAATAAAAACTGCTCTCAAACAAGTTTGACTCAAAAAATTGTTTTTTATCAACTTTTTTCTCAAATAATAACAAAAATTCGTCTACTACTAACCTCCACAAACATCCCTTAGTTATTTCTTTCGTTTTTAGTAATCGAGTACACCTTCAAAGAGACATTATTCAATAAAAACTGATCTTAAACGAGTTTGACTCAAAAAATTGTTTCTTATCAACTTTTTTCTCAACTAATAACAAAAATTCGTCTATAACAAACCTCTACGAACCTCTCTCATTCATTTCTAACGTATGTAAAAATCGTATACACCTTCAAAAAGGCATTATTCAATAAAAACTGCTCTTAAACAAGTTTGACTCAAAAAATTGTTTTTTATCAACTTTTTTCTAAACTAGTAACAAAAATTCGTCTACTACTAACCTCCACAAACATCCTTTAGTCATTTCTTTCGTTTTAAGTAATCGACTACACCTTCAAAGAGACATTATTCAATAAAAACTGCTCTCAAACAAGTTTGACTCAAAAAATTGTTTTTTATCAACTTTTTTCTCAACTAGTAACAAAAATTCGTCTACTACTAACCTCCACAAACATCCTTTAGTCATTTCTTTCGTTTTAAGTAATCGACTACACCTTCAAAGAGACATTATTCAATAAAAACTGCTCTTAAACAAGTTTGACTCAAAAAATTGTTTTTTATCAACTTTTTTCTCAACTAGTAACAAAAATTCGTCTACTACTAACCTCCACAAACATCCCTTAGTCATTTCTTTCGTTTTAAGTAATCGAGTACACCTTCAAAGAGACATTATTCAATAAAAACTGCTCTCAAACAAGTTTGACTCAAAAAATTGTTTTTTATCAACTTTTTTCTCAACTAGTAACAAAAATTCGTCTACTACTAACCTCCACAAACATCCCTTAGTCATTTCTTTCGTTTTTAGTAATCGAGTACACCTTCAAAGAGACATTATTTAATAAAAACTTCTTTTAAACAAGTTTGACTGAAAAAAAATTGTTTCTATCAACTTTTTTCTGAACTAATAACAAAAATTCGTCTAATAATAACCTCTACAAACCTCTCTCAGTCATTTCTAATGTATTTAAAAATCGTATACACCTTCAAAAAGACATTATTTCATAAAAACTTCTCTTAAACAAGTTTGACTCAAAAAATTGTTTTTTATCAACTTTTTTCTCAACTAGTAACAAAAATTCGTCTAATAATAACCTCTTCAAACCTCTCTCAGTCATTTCTAATGTATTTAAAAATCGTATACACCTTCAAAAAGACATTATTTCATAAAAACTTCTCTTAAACAAGTTTGACTAAAAAATTGTTTTTTATCAACTTTTTTCTCAACTAGTAACAAAAATTCGTCTACTACTAACCTCCACAAACATCCCTTAGTCATTTCTTTCGTTTTAAGTAATCGAGTACACCTTCAAAGAGACATTATTCAATAAAAACTGCTCTTAAACAAGTTTGACTCAAAAAATTGTTTTTTATCAACTTTTTTCTCAACTAGTAACAAAAATTCGTCTACTACTAACCTCCACTAACATCCCTTAGTCATTTCTTTCGTTTTTAGTAATCGAGTACACCTTCAAAGAGACATTATTCAATAAAAACTGATCTTAAACGAGTTTGACTCAAAAAATTGTTTTTTATCAACTTTTTTCTCAACTACTAACAAAAATTCGCCTATAACAAACCTCTACAAACCTCTCTCAGTCATTTCTAACGTATTTAAAATCGTATACACCTTCAAAAAGGCATTATTTAATAAAAACTTCTCTTAAACAAGTTTGGCTGAAAAAAAATTGTTTCTATCAACTTTTTTCTGAACTAATAACAAAAATTCGTCTAATAATAACCTCTACAAACCTCTCTCAGTCATTTCTAATGTATTTAAAAATCGTATACACCTTCAAAAAGACATGATTTAATAAAAACTTCTCTTAAACAAGTTTGACTCAAAAAATTGTTTTCTATCAAATTTTTTCTCAACTAGTAACAAAAATTCGTCTACTACTAACCTCCACTAACATCCCTTAGTCATTTCTTTCCTTTTTAGTAATCGAGTACACCTTCAAAAAGACATTATTCAATAAAAACTGCTCTCAAACAAGTTTGACTCAAAAAATTGTTTTTTATCAACTTTTTTCTCAACTACTAACAAAAATTCGCCTACTTCTAACGTCTACAAACATCCTTTAGTCATTTTATTCGTTATTAAAAACTTTGAACACCTTCAAAGAGACATTATTCAATAAAAACTGCTCTCAAACAAGTTTGACTCAAAAAATTGTTTTTTATCAACTTTTTTCTCAACTACTAACAAAAATTCGCCTACTTCTAACGTCTACAAACATCCTTTAGTCATTTTATTCGTTATTAGTAACTTTGAACACCTTCAAAGAGACATTATTCAATAAAAACTGCTCTCAAACAAGTTTGACTCAAAAAATTGTTTTTTATCAACTTTTTTCTCAACTAGTAACAAAAATTCGTCTACTACTAACCTCCACAAACATCCCTTAGTCATTTCTTTCGTTTTTAGTAATCGAGTACACCTTCAAAGAGACATTATTTAATAAAAACTTCTTTTAAACAAGTTTGACTGAAAAAAAATTGTTTCTATCAACTTTTTTCTGAACTAATAACAAAAATTCGTCTAATAATAACCTCTACAAACCTCTCTCAGTCATTTCTAATGTATTTAAAAATCGTATACACCTTCAAAAAGACATTATTTCATAAAAACTTCTCTTAAACAAGTTTGACTCAAAAAATTGTTTTTTATCAACTTTTTTCTCAACTAGTAACAAAAATTCGTGTACTACTAACCTCCACAAACATCCTTTAGTCATTTCTTTCGTTTTAAGTAATCGACTACACCTTCAAAGAGACATTATTCAATAAAAACTGCTCTTAAACAAGTTTGACTCAAAAAATTGTTTTTTATCAACTTTTTTCTCAACTAGTAACAAAAATTCGTCTAATAATAACCTCTACAAACCTCTCTCAGTCATTTCTAATGTATTTAAAAATCGTATACACCTTCAAAAAGACATTATTTCATAAAAACTTCTCTTAAACAAGTTTGACTAAAAAATTGTTTTTTATCAACTTTTTTCTCAACTAGTAACAAAAATTCGTCTACTACTAACCTCCACAAACATCCCTTAGTCATTTCTTTCGTTTTAAGTAATCGACTACACCTTCAAAGAGACATTATTCAATAAAAACTGCTCTTAAACAAGTTTGACTCAAAAAATTGTTTTTTATCAACTTTTTTCTCAACTAGTAACAAAAATTCGTCTAATAATAACCTCTTCAAACCTCTCTCAGTCATTTCTTATGTATTTAAAAATCGTATACACCTTCAAAAAGACATTATTTCATAAAAACTTCTCTTAAACAAGTTTGACTAAAAAATTGTTTTTTATCAACTTTTTTCTCAACTAGTAACAAAAATTCGTCTACTACTAACCTCCACAAACATCCCTTAGTCATTTCTTTCGTTTTAAGTAATCGAGTACACCTTCAAAGAGACATTATTCAATAAAAACTGCTCTTAAACAAGTTTGACTCAAAAAATTGTTTTTTATCAACTTTTTTCTCAACTAGTAACAAAAATTCGTCTACTACTAACCTCCACTAACATCCCTTAGTCATTTCTTTCGTTTTTAGTAATCGAGTACACCTTCAAAGAGACATTATTCAATAAAAACTGATCTTAAACGAGTTTGACTCAAAAAATTGTTTTTTATCAACTTTTTTCTCAACTACTAACAAAAATTCGCCTATAACAAACCTCTACAAACCTCTCTCAGTCATTTCTAACGTATTTAAAATCGTATACACCTTCAAAAATGCATTATTTAATAAAAACTTCTCTTAAACAAGTTTGGCTGAAAAAAAATTGTTTCTATCAACTTTTTTCTGAACTAATAACAAAAATTCGTCTAATAATAACCTCTACAAACCTCTCTCAGTCATTTCTAATGTATTTAAAAATCGTATACACCTTCAAAAAGACATGATTTAATAAAAACTTCTCTTAAACAAGTTTGACTCAAAAAATTGTTTTCTATCAAATTTTTTCTCAACTAGTAACAAAAATTCGTCTACTACTAACCTCCACTAACATCCCTTAGTCATTTCTTTCGTTTTAAGTAATCGAGTACACCTTCAAAGAGACATTATTCAATAAAAACTGCTCTCAAACAAGTTTGACTCAAAAAATTGTTTTTTATCAACTTTTTTCTCAACTACTAAAAAAATTCGCCTACTTCTAACGTCTACAAACATCCTTTAGTCATTTTATTCGTTATTAGTAACTTTGAACACCTTCAAAGAGACATTATTCAATAAAAACTGCTCTTAAACAAGTTTGACTCAAAAAATTGTTTTTTATCAACTTTTTTCTCAACTAGTAACAAAAATTCGTCTACTACTAACCTCCACTAACATCCCTTAGTCATTTCTTTCGTTTTTAGTAATCGAGTACACCTTCAAAAAGACATTATTCAATAAAAACTGCTCTCAAACAAGTTTGACTCAAAAAATTGTTTTTTATCAACTTTTTTCTCAACTACTAAAAAAATTCGCCTACTTCTAACGTCTACAAACATCCTTTAGTCATTTTATTCGTTATTAGTAATCGAGTACACCTTCAAAGAGACATTATTCAATAAAAACTGCTCTCAAACAAGTTTGACTCAAAAAATTGTTTTTTATCAACTTTTTTCTCAACTACTAACAAAAATTCGCCTACTTCTAACGTCTACAAACATCCTTTAGTCATTTTATTCGTTATTAGTAACTTTGAACACCTTCAAAGAGACATTATTCAATAAAAACTGCTCTCAAACAAGTTTGACTCAAAAAATTGTTTTTTATCAACTTTTTTCTCAACTAGTAACAAAAATTCGTCTACTACTAACCTCCACAAACATCCCTTAGTCATTTCTTTCGTTTTTAGTAATCGAGTACACCTTCAAAGAGACATTATTTAATAAAAACTTCTTTTAAACAAGTTTGACTGAAAAAAAATTGTTTCTATCAACTTTTTTCTGAACTAATAACAAAAATTCGTCTAATAATAACCTCTACAAACCTCTCTCAGTCATTTCTAATGTATTTAAAAATCGTATACACCTTCAAAAAGACATTATTTCATAAAAACTTCTCTTAAACAAGTTTGACTCAAAAAATTGTTTTTTATCAACTTTTTTCTCAACTAGTAACAAAAATTCGTGTACTACTAACCTCCACAAACATCCTTTAGTCATTTCTTTCGTTTTAAGTAATCGACTACACCTTCAAAGAGACATTATTCAATAAAAACTGCTCTTAAACAAGTTTGACTCAAAAAATTGTTTTTTATCAACTTTTTTCTCAACTAGTAACAAAAATTCGTCTAATAATAACCTCTACAAACCTCTCTCAGTCATTTCTAATGTATTTAAAAATCGTATACACCTTCAAAAAGACATTATTTCATAAAAACTTCTCTTAAACAAGTTTGACTAAAAAATTGTTTTTTATCAACTTTTTTCTCAACTAGTAACAAAAATTCGTCTACTACTAACCTCCACAAACATCCCTTAGTCATTTCTTTCGTTTTAAGTAATCGACTACACCTTCAAAGAGACATTATTCAATAAAAACTGCTCTTAAACAAGTTTGACTCAAAAAATTGTTTTTTATCAACTTTTTTCTCAACTAGTAACAAAAATTCGTCTAATAATAACCTCTTCAAACCTCTCTCAGTCATTTCTTATGTATTTAAAAATCGTATACACCTTCAAAAAGACATTATTTCATAAAAACTTCTCTTAAACAAGTTTGACTAAAAAATTGTTTTTTATCAACTTTTTTCTCAACTAGTAACAAAAATTCGTCTACTACTAACCTCCACAAACATCCCTTAGTCATTTCTTTCGTTTTAAGTAATCGAGTACACCTTCAAAGAGACATTATTCAATAAAAACTGCTCTTAAACAAGTTTGACTCAAAAAATTGTTTTTTATCAACTTTTTTCTCAACTAGTAACAAAAATTCGTCTACTACTAACCTCCACTAACATCCCTTAGTCATTTCTTTCGTTTTTAGTAATCGAGTACACCTTCAAAGAGACATTATTCAATAAAAACTGATCTTAAACGAGTTTGACTCAAAAAATTGTTTTTTATCAACTTTTTTCTCAACTACTAACAAAAATTCGCCTATAACAAACCTCTACAAACCTCTCTCAGTCATTTCTAACGTATTTAAAATCGTATACACCTTCAAAAAGGCATTATTTAATAAAAACTTCTCTTAAACAAGTTTGGCTGAAAAAAAATTGTTTCTATCAACTTTTTTCTGAACTAATAACAAAAATTCGTCAAATAATAACCTCTACAAACCTCTCTCAGTCATTTCTAATGTATTTAAAAATCGTATACACCTTCAAAAAGACATGATTTAATAAAAACTTCTCTTAAACAAGTTTGACTCAAAAAATTGTTTTCTATCAAATTTTTTCTCAACTAGTAACAAAAATTCGTCTACTACTAACCTCCACTAACATCCCTTAGTCATTTCTTTCGTTTTAAGTAATCGAGTACACCTTCAAAGAGACATTATTCAATAAAAACTGCTCTCAAACAAGTTTGACTCAAAAAATTGTTTTTTATCAACTTTTTTCTCAACTAGTAACAAAAATTCGTCTAATAATAACCTCTACAAACCTCTCTCAGTCATTTCTAATGTATTTAAAAATCGTATACACCTTCAAAAAGACATTATTTCATAAAAACTTCTCTTAAACAAGTTTGACTAAAAAATTGTTTTTTATCAACTTTTTTCTCAACTAGTAACAAAAATTCGTCTACTACTAACCTCCACAAACATCCCTTAGTCATTTCTTTCGTTTTAAGTAATCGACTACACCTTCAAAGAGACATTATTCAATAAAAACTGCTCTTAAACAAGTTTGACTCAAAAAATTGTTTTTTATCAACTTTTTTCTCAACTAGTAACAAAAATTCGTCTAATAATAACCTCTTCAAACCTCTCTCAGTCATTTCTTATGTATTTAAAAATCGTATACACCTTCAAAAAGACATTATTTCATAAAAACTTCTCTTAAACAAGTTTGACTAAAAAATTGTTTTTTATCAACTTTTTTCTCAACTAGTAACAAAAATTCGTCTACTACTAACCTCCACAAACATCCCTTAGTCATTTCTTTCGTTTTAAGTAATCGAGTACACCTTCAAAGAGACATTATTCAATAAAAACTGCTCTTAAACAAGTTTGACTCAAAAAATTGTTTTTTATCAACTTTTTTCTCAACTAGTAACAAAAATTCGTCTACTACTAACCTCCACTAACATCCCTTAGTCATTTCTTTCGTTTTTAGTAATCGAGTACACCTTCAAAGAGACATTATTCAATAAAAACTGATCTTAAACGAGTTTGACTCAAAAAATTGTTTTTTATCAACTTTTTTCTCAACTACTAACAAAAATTCGCCTATAACAAACCTCTACAAACCTCTCTCAGTCATTTCTAACGTATTTAAAATCGTATACACCTTCAAAAAGGCATTATTTAATAAAAACTTCTCTTAAACAAGTTTGGCTGAAAAAAAATTGTTTCTATCAACTTTTTTCTGAACTAATAACAAAAATTCGTCTAATAATAACCTCTACAAACCTCTCTCAGTCATTTCTAATGTATTTAAAAATCGTATACACCTTCAAAAAGACATGATTTAATAAAAACTTCTCTTAAACAAGTTTGACTCAAAAAATTGTTTTCTATCAAATTTTTTCTCAACTAGTAACAAAAATTCGTCTACTACTAACCTCCACTAACATCCCTTAGTCATTTCTTTCGTTTTAAGTAATCGAGTACACCTTCAAAGAGACATTATTCAATAAAAACTGCTCTCAAACAAGTTTGACTCAAAAAATTGTTTTTTATCAACTTTTTTCTCAACTACTAAAAAAATTCGCCTACTTCTAACGTCTACAAACATCCTTTAGTCATTTTATTCGTTATTAGTAACTTTGAACACCTTCAAAGAGACATTATTCAATAAAAACTGCTCTTAAACAAGTTTGACTCAAAAAATTGTTTTTTATCAACTTTTTTCTCAACTAGTAACAAAAATTCGTCTACTACTAACCTCCACTAACATCCCTTAGTCATTTCTTTCGTTTTTAGTAATCGAGTACACCTTCAAAGAGACATTATTCAATAAAAACTGATCTTAAACGAGTTTGACTCAAAAAATTGTTTTTTATCAACTTTTTTCTCAACTAATAACAAAAATTCGTCTATAACAAACCTCTACAAACCTCTCTCAGTCATTTCTAATGTATTTAAAAATCGTATACACCTTCAAAAAGACATGATTTAATAAAAACTTCTCTTAAACAAGTTTGACTCAAAAAATTGTTTTTTATCAACTTTTTTCTCAACGAGTAACAAAAATTCGTCTACTACTAACCTCCACTAACATCCCTTAGTCATTTCTTTCGTTTTAAGTAATCGACTACACCTTCAAAGAGACATTATTCAATAAAAACTGCTCTTAAACAAGTTTGACTCAAAAAATTGTTTTTTATCAACTTTTTTCTCAACAAGTAACAAAAATTCGTCTACTACTAACCTCCACAAACATCCCTTAGTCATTTCTTTCGTTTTAAGTAATCGAGTACACCTTCAAAGAGACATTATTCAATAAAAACTGCTCTCAAACAAGTTTGACTCAAAAAATTGTTTTTTATCAACTTTTTTCTCAACTACTAACAAAAATTCGCCTACTTCTAACATCTACAAACATCCTTTAGTCATTTTATTCGTTATTAGTAACTTTGAACACCTTCAAAGACACATTATTCAATAAAAACTGCTCTCAAACAAGTTTGACTCAAAAAATTGTTTTTTATCAACTTTTTTCTCAAATAATAACAAAAATTCGTCTACTACTAACCTCCACAAACATCCCTTAGTTATTTCTTTCGTTTTTAGTAATCGAGTACACCTTCAAAGAGACATTATTCAATAAAAACTGATCTTAAACGAGTTTGACTCAAAAAATTGTTTCTTATCAACTTTTTTCTCAACTAATAACAAAAATTCGTCTATAACAAACCTCTACGAACCTCTCTCATTCATTTCTAACGTATGTAAAAATCGTATACACCTTCAAAAAGGCATTATTCAATAAAAACTGCTCTTAAACAAGTTTGACTCAAAAAATTGTTTTTTATCAACTTTTTTCTAAACTAGTAACAAAAATTCGTCTACTACTAACCTCCACAAACATCCTTTAGTCATTTCTTTCGTTTTAAGTAATCGACTACACCTTCAAAGAGACATTATTCAATAAAAACTGCTCTCAAACAAGTTTGACTCAAAAAATTGTTTTTTATCAACTTTTTTCTCAACTACTAACAAAAATTCGCCTACTTCTAACGTCTACAAACATCCTTTAGTCATTTTATTCGTTATTAGTAACTTTGAACACCTTCAAAGAGACATTATTCAATAAAAACTGCTCTCAAACAAGTTTGACTCAAAAAATTGTTTTTTATCAACTTTTTTCTCAACTAGTAACAAAAATTCGTCTACTACTAACCTCCACAAACATCCCTTAGTCATTTCTTTCGTTTTTAGTAATCGAGTACACCTTCAAAGAGACATTATTTAATAAAAACTTCTTTTAAACAAGTTTGACTGAAAAAAAATTGTTTCTATCAACTTTTTTCTGAACTAATAACAAAAATTCGTCTAATAATAACCTCTACAAACCTCTCTCAGTCATTTCTTATGTATTTAAAAATCGTATACACCTTCAAAAAGACATTATTTCATAAAAACTTCTCTTAAACAAGTTTGACTCAAAAAATTGTTTTTTATCAACTTTTTTCTCAACTAGTAACAAAAATTCGTGTACTACTAACCTCCACAAACATCCTTTAGTCATTTCTTTCGTTTTAAGTAATCGACTACACCTTCAAAGAGACATTATTCAATAAAAACTGCTCTTAAACAAGTTTGACTCAAAAAATTGTTTTTTTTTCAACTTTTTTCTCAACTAGTAACAAAAATTCGTCTAATAATAACCTCTACAAACCTCTCTCAGTCATTTCTAATGTATTTAAAAATCGTATACACCTTCAAAAAGACATTATTTCATAAAAACTTCTCTTAAACAAGTTTGACTAAAAAATTGTTTTTTATCAACTTTTTTCTCAACTAGTAACAAAAATTCGTCTACTACTAACCTCCACAAACATCCCTTAGTCATTTCTTTCGTTTTAAGTAATCGACTACACCTTCAAAGAGACATTATTCAATAAAAACTGATCTTAAACGAGTTTGACTCAAAAAATTGTTTCTTATCAACTTTTTTCTCAACTAGTAACAAAAATTCGTCTACTACTAACCTCCACTAACATCCCTTAGTCATTTCTTTCGTTTTTAGTAATCGAGTACACCTTCAAAGAGACATTATTCAATAAAAACTGATCTTAAACGAGTTTGACTCAAAAAATTGTTTTTTATCAACTTTTTTCTCAACTACTAACAAAAATTCGCCTATAACAAACCTCTACAAACCTCTCTCAGTCATTTCTAACGTATTTAAAATCGTATACACCTTCAAAAAGGCATTATTTAATAAAAACTTCTCTTAAACAAGTTTGGCTGAAAAAAAATTGTTTCTATCAACTTTTTTCTGAACTAATAACAAAAATTCGTCTAATAATAACCTCTACAAACCTCTCTCAGTCATTTCTAATGTATTTAAAAATCGTATACACCTTCAAAAAGACATGATTTAATAAAAACTTCTCTTAAACAAGTTTGACTCAAAAAATTGTTTTCTATCAAATTTTTTCTCAACTAGTAACAAAAATTCGTCTACTACTAACCTCCACTAACATCCCTTAGTCATTTCTTTCGTTTTAAGTAATCGAGTACACCTTCAAAGAGACATTATTCAATAAAAACTGCTCTCAAACAAGTTTGACTCAAAAAATTGTTTTTTATCAACTTTTTTCTCAACTACTAAAAAAATTCGCCTACTTCTAACGTCTACAAACATCCTTTAGTCATTTTATTCGTTATTAGTAACTTTGAACACCTTCAAAGAGACATTATTCAATAAAAACTGCTCTTAAACAAGTTTGACTCAAAAAATTGTTTTTTATCAACTTTTTTCTCAACTAGTAACAAAAATTCGTCTACTACTAACCTCCACTAACATCCCTTAGTCATTTCTTTCGTTTTTAGTAATCGAGTACACCTTCAAAGAGACATTATTCAATAAAAACTGATCTTAAACGAGTTTGACTCAAAAAATTGTTTTTTATCAACTTTTTTCTCAACTAATAACAAAAATTCGTCTATAACAAACCTCTACAAACCTCTCTCAGTCATTTCTAATGTATTTAAAAATCGTATACACCTTCAAAAAGACATGATTTAATAAAAACTTCTCTTAAACAAGTTTGACTCAAAAAATTGTTTTTTATCAACTTTTTTCTCAACGAGTAACAAAAATTCGTCTACTACTAACCTCCACTAACATCCCTTAGTCATTTCTTTCGTTTTAAGTAATCGACTACACCTTCAAAGAGACATTATTCAATAAAAACTGCTCTTAAACAAGTTTGACTCAAAAAATTGTTTTTTATCAACTTTTTTCTCAACAAGTAACAAAAATTCGTCTACTACTAACCTCCACAAACATCCCTTAGTCATTTCTTTCGTTTTAAGTAATCGAGTACACCTTCAAAGAGACATTATTCAATAAAAACTGCTCTCAAACAAGTTTGACTCAAAAAATTGTTTTTTATCAACTTTTTTCTCAACTACTAACAAAAATTCGCCTACTTCTAACATCTACAAACATCCTTTAGTCATTTTATTCGTTATTAGTAACTTTGAACACCTTCAAAGACACATTATTCAATAAAAACTGCTCTCAAACAAGTTTGACTCAAAAAATTGTTTTTTATCAACTTTTTTCTCAAATAATAACAAAAATTCGTCTAATAATAACCTCTTCAAACCTCTCTCAGTCATTTCTTATGTATTTAAAAATCGTATACACCTTCAAAAAGACATTATTTCATAAAAACTTCTCTTAAACAAGTTTGACTAAAAAATTGTTTTTTATCAACTTTTTTCTCAACTAGTAACAAAAATTCGTCTACTACTAACCTCCACAAACATCCCTTAGTCATTTCTTTCGTTTTAAGTAATCGACTACACCTTCAAAGAGACATTATTCAATAAAAACTGCTCTTAAACAAGTTTGACTCAAAAAATTGTTTTTTATCAACTTTTTTCTCAACTAGTAACAAAAATTCGTCTAATAATAACCTCTTCAAACCTCTCTCAGTCATTTCTTATGTATTTAAAAATCGTATACACCTTCAAAAAGACATTATTTCATAAAAACTTCTCTTAAACAAGTTTGACTAAAAAATTGTTTTTTATCAACTTTTTTCTCAACTAGTAACAAAAATTCGTCTACTACTAACCTCCACAAACATCCCTTAGTCATTTCTTTCGTTTTAAGTAATCGAGTACACCTTCAAAGAGACATTATTCAATAAAAACTGCTCTTAAACAAGTTTGACTCAAAAAATTGTTTTTTATCAACTTTTTTCTCAACTAGTAACAAAAATTCGTCTACTACTAACCTCCACTAACATCCCTTAGTCATTTCTTTCGTTTTTAGTAATCGAGTACACCTTCAAAGAGACATTATTCAATAAAAACTGATCTTAAACGAGTTTGACTCAAAAAATTGTTTTTTATCAACTTTTTTCTCAACTACTAACAAAAATTCGCCTATAACAAACCTCTACAAACCTCTCTCAGTCATTTCTAACGTATTTAAAATCGTATACACCTTCAAAAAGGCATTATTTAATAAAAACTTCTCTTAAACAAGTTTGGCTGAAAAAAAATTGTTTCTATCAACTTTTTTC
This sequence comes from Standfussiana lucernea, assembly GCA_964057025.1. Taxonomy (NCBI): domain Eukaryota; kingdom Metazoa; phylum Arthropoda; class Insecta; order Lepidoptera; family Noctuidae; genus Standfussiana; species Standfussiana lucernea. The sequence continues at coordinate 18,370,593 of OZ059783.1, forward strand.
TGAACTAATAACAAAAATTCGTCTAATAATAACCTCTACAAACCTCTCTCAGTCATTTCTAATGTATTTAAAAATCGTATACACCTTCAAAAAGACATGATTTAATAAAAACTTCTCTTAAACAAGTTTGACTCAAAAAATTGTTTTCTATCAAATTTTTTCTCAACTAGTAACAAAAATTCGTCTACTACTAACCTCCACTAACATCCCTTAGTCATTTCTTTCGTTTTAAGTAATCGAGTACACCTTCAAAGAGACATTATTCAATAAAAACTGCTCTCAAACAAGTTTGACTCAAAAAATTGTTTTTTATCAACTTTTTTCTCAACTACTAAAAAAATTCGCCTACTTCTAACGTCTACAAACATCCTTTAGTCATTTTATTCGTTATTAGTAACTTTGAACACCTTCAAAGAGACATTATTCAATAAAAACTGCTCTTAAACAAGTTTGACTCAAAAAATTGTTTTTTATCAACTTTTTTCTCAACTAGTAACAAAAATTCGTCTACTACTAACCTCCACTAACATCCCTTAGTCATTTCTTTCGTTTTTAGTAATCGAGTACACCTTCAAAGAGACATTATTCAATAAAAACTGATCTTAAACGAGTTTGACTCAAAAAATTGTTTTTTATCAACTTTTTTCTCAACTAATAACAAAAATTCGTCTATAACAAACCTCTACAAACCTCTCTCAGTCATTTCTAATGTATTTAAAAATCGTATACACCTTCAAAAAGACATGATTTAATAAAAACTTCTCTTAAACAAGTTTGACTCAAAAAATTGTTTTTTATCAACTTTTTTCTCAACGAGTAACAAAAATTCGTCTACTACTAACCTCCACTAACATCCCTTAGTCATTTCTTTCGTTTTAAGTAATCGACTACACCTTCAAAGAGACATTATTCAATAAAAACTGCTCTTAAACAAGTTTGACTCAAAAAATTGTTTTTTATCAACTTTTTTCTCAACAAGTAACAAAAATTCGTCTACTACTAACCTCCACAAACATCCCTTAGTCATTTCTTTCGTTTTAAGTAATCGAGTACACCTTCAAAGAGACATTATTCAATAAAAACTGCTCTCAAACAAGTTTGACTCAAAAAATTGTTTTTTATCAACTTTTTTCTCAACTACTAACAAAAATTCGCCTACTTCTAACATCTACAAACATCCTTTAGTCATTTTATTCGTTATTAGTAACTTTGAACACCTTCAAAGACACATTATTCAATAAAAACTGCTCTCAAACAAGTTTGACTCAAAAAATTGTTTTTTATCAACTTTTTTCTCAAATAATAACAAAAATTCGTCTACTACTAACCTCCACAAACATCCCTTAGTTATTTCTTTCGTTTTTAGTAATCGAGTACACCTTCAAAGAGACATTATTCAATAAAAACTGATCTTAAACGAGTTTGACTCAAAAAATTGTTTCTTATCAACTTTTTTCTCAACTAATAACAAAAATTCGTCTATAACAAACCTCTACGAACCTCTCTCATTCATTTCTAACGTATGTAAAAATCGTATACACCTTCAAAAAGGCATTATTCAATAAAAACTGCTCTTAAACAAGTTTGACTCAAAAAATTGTTTTTTATCAACTTTTTTCTAAACTAGTAACAAAAATTCGTCTACTACTAACCTCCACAAACATCCTTTAGTCATTTCTTTCGTTTTAAGTAATCGACTACACCTTCAAAGAGACATTATTCAATAAAAACTGCTCTCAAACAAGTTTGACTCAAAAAATTGTTTTTTATCAACTTTTTTCTCAACTACTAACAAAAATTCGCCTACTTCTAACGTCTACAAACATCCTTTAGTCATTTTATTCGTTATTAGTAACTTTGAACACCTTCAAAGAGACATTATTCAATAAAAACTGCTCTCAAACAAGTTTGACTCAAAAAATTGTTTTTTATCAACTTTTTTCTCAACTAGTAACAAAAATTCGTCTACTACTAACCTCCACAAACATCCCTTAGTCATTTCTTTCGTTTTTAGTAATCGAGTACACCTTCAAAGAGACATTATTTAATAAAAACTTCTTTTAAACAAGTTTGACTGAAAAAAAATTGTTTCTATCAACTTTTTTCTGAACTAATAACAAAAATTCGTCTAATAATAACCTCTACAAACCTCTCTCAGTCATTTCTTATGTATTTAAAAATCGTATACACCTTCAAAAAGACATTATTTCATAAAAACTTCTCTTAAACAAGTTTGACTCAAAAAATTGTTTTTTATCAACTTTTTTCTCAACTAGTAACAAAAATTCGTGTACTACTAACCTCCACAAACATCCTTTAGTCATTTCTTTCGTTTTAAGTAATCGACTACACCTTCAAAGAGACATTATTCAATAAAAACTGCTCTTAAACAAGTTTGACTCAAAAAATTGTTTTTTTTTCAACTTTTTTCTCAACTAGTAACAAAAATTCGTCTAATAATAACCTCTACAAACCTCTCTCAGTCATTTCTAATGTATTTAAAAATCGTATACACCTTCAAAAAGACATTATTTCATAAAAACTTCTCTTAAACAAGTTTGACTAAAAAATTGTTTTTTATCAACTTTTTTCTCAACTAGTAACAAAAATTCGTCTACTACTAACCTCCACAAACATCCCTTAGTCATTTCTTTCGTTTTAAGTAATCGACTACACCTTCAAAGAGACATTATTCAATAAAAACTGATCTTAAACGAGTTTGACTCAAAAAATTGTTTCTTATCAACTTTTTTCTCAACTAGTAACAAAAATTCGTCTACTACTAACCTCCACTAACATCCCTTAGTCATTTCTTTCGTTTTTAGTAATCGAGTACACCTTCAAAGAGACATTATTCAATAAAAACTGATCTTAAACGAGTTTGACTCAAAAAATTGTTTTTTATCAACTTTTTTCTCAACTACTAACAAAAATTCGCCTATAACAAACCTCTACAAACCTCTCTCAGTCATTTCTAACGTATTTAAAATCGTATACACCTTCAAAAAGGCATTATTTAATAAAAACTTCTCTTAAACAAGTTTGGCTGAAAAAAAATTGTTTCTATCAACTTTTTTCTGAACTAATAACAAAAATTCGTCTAATAATAACCTCTACAAACCTCTCTCAGTCATTTCTAATGTATTTAAAAATCGTATACACCTTCAAAAAGACATGATTTAATAAAAACTTCTCTTAAACAAGTTTGACTCAAAAAATTGTTTTCTATCAAATTTTTTCTCAACTAGTAACAAAAATTCGTCTACTACTAACCTCCACTAACATCCCTTAGTCATTTCTTTCGTTTTAAGTAATCGAGTACACCTTCAAAGAGACATTATTCAATAAAAACTGCTCTCAAACAAGTTTGACTCAAAAAATTGTTTTTTATCAACTTTTTTCTCAACTACTAAAAAAATTCGCCTACTTCTAACGTCTACAAACATCCTTTAGTCATTTTATTCGTTATTAGTAACTTTGAACACCTTCAAAGAGACATTATTCAATAAAAACTGCTCTTAAACAAGTTTGACTCAAAAAATTGTTTTTTATCAACTTTTTTCTCAACTAGTAACAAAAATTCGTCTACTACTAACCTCCACTAACATCCCTTAGTCATTTCTTTCGTTTTTAGTAATCGAGTACACCTTCAAAGAGACATTATTCAATAAAAACTGATCTTAAACGAGTTTGACTCAAAAAATTGTTTTTTATCAACTTTTTTCTCAACTAATAACAAAAATTCGTCTATAACAAACCTCTACAAACCTCTCTCAGTCATTTCTAATGTATTTAAAAATCGTATACACCTTCAAAAAGACATGATTTAATAAAAACTTCTCTTAAACAAGTTTGACTCAAAAAATTGTTTTTTATCAACTTTTTTCTCAACGAGTAACAAAAATTCGTCTACTACTAACCTCCACTAACATCCCTTAGTCATTTCTTTCGTTTTAAGTAATCGACTACACCTTCAAAGAGACATTATTCAATAAAAACTGCTCTTAAACAAGTTTGACTCAAAAAATTGTTTTTTATCAACTTTTTTCTCAACAAGTAACAAAAATTCGTCTACTACTAACCTCCACAAACATCCCTTAGTCATTTCTTTCGTTTTAAGTAATCGAGTACACCTTCAAAGAGACATTATTCAATAAAAACTGCTCTCAAACAAGTTTGACTCAAAAAATTGTTTTTTATCAACTTTTTTCTCAACTACTAACAAAAATTCGCCTACTTCTAACATCTACAAACATCCTTTAGTCATTTTATTCGTTATTAGTAACTTTGAACACCTTCAAAGACACATTATTCAATAAAAACTGCTCTCAAACAAGTTTGACTCAAAAAATTGTTTTTTATCAACTTTTTTCTCAAATAATAACAAAAATTCGTCTACTACTAACCTCCACAAACATCCCTTAGTTATTTCTTTCGTTTTTAGTAATCGAGTACACCTTCAAAGAGACATTATTCAATAAAAACTGATCTTAAACGAGTTTGACTCAAAAAATTGTTTCTTATCAACTTTTTTCTCAACTAATAACAAAAATTCGTCTATAACAAACCTCTACGAACCTCTCTCATTCATTTCTAACGTATGTAAAAATCGTATACACCTTCAAAAAGGCATTATTCAATAAAAACTGCTCTTAAACAAGTTTGACTCAAAAAATTGTTTTTTATCAACTTTTTTCTAAACTAGTAACAAAAATTCGTCTACTACTAACCTCCACAAACATCCTTTAGTCATTTCTTTCGTTTTAAGTAATCGACTACACCTTCAAAGAGACATTATTCAATAAAAACTGCTCTCAAACAAGTTTGACTCAAAAAATTGTTTTTTATCAACTTTTTTCTCAACTACTAACAAAAATTCGCCTACTTCTAACGTCTACAAACATCCTTTAGTCATTTTATTCGTTATTAGTAACTTTGAACACCTTCAAAGAGACATTATTCAATAAAAACTGCTCTCAAACAAGTTTGACTCAAAAAATTGTTTTTTATCAACTTTTTTCTCAACTAGTAACAAAAATTCGTCTACTACTAACCTCCACAAACATCCCTTAGTCATTTCTTTCGTTTTTAGTAATCGAGTACACCTTCAAAGAGACATTATTTAATAAAAACTTCTTTTAAACAAGTTTGACTGAAAAAAAATTGTTTCTATCAACTTTTTTCTGAACTAATAACAAAAATTCGTCTAATAATAACCTCTACAAACCTCTCTCAGTCATTTCTTATGTATTTAAAAATCGTATACACCTTCAAAAAGACATTATTTCATAAAAACTTCTCTTAAACAAGTTTGACTCAAAAAATTGTTTTTTATCAACTTTTTTCTCAACTAGTAACAAAAATTCGTGTACTACTAACCTCCACAAACATCCTTTAGTCATTTCTTTCGTTTTAAGTAATCGACTACACCTTCAAAGAGACATTATTCAATAAAAACTGCTCTTAAACAAGTTTGACTCAAAAAATTGTTTTTTTTTCAACTTTTTTCTCAACTAGTAACAAAAATTCGTCTAATAATAACCTCTACAAACCTCTCTCAGTCATTTCTAATGTATTTAAAAATCGTATACACCTTCAAAAAGACATTATTTCATAAAAACTTCTCTTAAACAAGTTTGACTAAAAAATTGTTTTTTATCAACTTTTTTCTCAACTAGTAACAAAAATTCGTCTACTACTAACCTCCACAAACATCCCTTAGTCATTTCTTTCGTTTTAAGTAATCGACTACACCTTCAAAGAGACATTATTCAATAAAAACTGATCTTAAACGAGTTTGACTCAAAAAATTGTTTCTTATCAACTTTTTTCTCAACTAATAACAAAAATTCGTCTATAACAAACCTCTACGAACCTCTCTCATTCATTTCTAACGTATGTAAAAATCGTATACACCTTCAAAAAGGCATTATTCAATAAAAACTGCTCTTAAACAAGTTTGACTCAAAAAATTGTTTTTTATCAACTTTTTTCTAAACTAGTAACAAAAATTCGTCTACTACTAACCTCCACAAACATCCTTTAGTCATTTCTTTCGTTTTAAGTAATCGACTACACCTTCAAAGAGACATTATTCAATAAAAACTGCTCTTAAACAAGTTTGACTCAAAAAATTGTTTTTTATCAACTTTTTTCTCAACTAGTAACAAAAATTCGTCTACTACTAACCTCCACAAACATCCCTTAGTCATTTCTTTCGTTTTAAGTAATCGAGTACACCTTCAAAGAGACATTATTTAATAAAAACTGCTCTCAAACAAGTTTGACTCAAAAAATTGTTTTTTATCAACTTTTTTCTCAACTACTAACAAAAATTCGCCTACTTCTAACGTCTACAAACATCCTTTAGTCATTTTATTCGTTATTAGTTACTTTGAACACCTTCAAAGAGACATTATTCAATAAAAACTGCTCTCAAACAAGTTTGACTCAAAAAATTGTTTTTTATCAACTTTTTTCTCAACTAGTAACAAAAATTCGTCTACTACTAACCTCCACAAACATCCCTTAGTCATTTCTTTCGTTTTTAGTAATCGAGTACACCTTCAAAGAGACATTATTTAATAAAAACTTCTTTTAAACAAGTTTGACTGAAAAAAAATTGTTTCTATCAACTTTTTTCTGAACTAATAACAAAAATTCGTCTAATAATAACCTCTACAAACCTCTCTCAGTCATTTCTAATGTATTTAAAAATCGTATACACCTTCAAAAAGACATTATTTCATAAAAACTTCTCTTAAACAAGTTTGACTCAAAAAATTGTTTTTTATCAACTTTTTTCTCAACTAGTAACAAAAATTCGTGTACTACTAACCTCCACAAACATCCTTTAGTCATTTCTTTCGTTTTAAGTAATCGACTACACCTTCAAAGAGACATTATTCAATAAAAACTGCTCTTAAACAAGTTTGACTCAAAAAATTGTTTTTTATCAACTTTTTTCTCAACTAGTAACAAAAATTCGTCTAATAATAACCTCTACAAACCTCTCTCAGTCATTTCTAATGTATTTAAAAATCGTATACACCTTCAAAAAGACATTATTTCATAAAAACTTCTCTTAAACAAGTTTGACTAAAAAATTGTTTTTTATCAACTTTTTTCTCAACTAGTAACAAAAATTCGTCTACTACTAACCTCCACAAACATCCCTTAGTCATTTCTTTCGTTTTAAGTAATCGAGTACACCTTCAAAGAGACATTATTCAATAAAAACTGCTCTTAAACAAGTTTGACTCAAAAAATTGTTTTTTATCAACTTTTTTCTCAACTAGTAACAAAAATTCGTCTACTACTAACCTCCACAAACATCCCTTAGTCATTTCTTTCGTTTTTAGTAATCGAGTACACCTTCAAAGAGACATTATTCAATAAAAACTGATCTTAAACGAGTTTGACTCAAAAAATTGTTTTTTATCAACTTTTTTCTCAACTACTAACAAAAATTCGCCTATAACAAACCTCTACAAACCTCTCTCAGTCATTTCTAACGTATTTAAAATCGTATACACCTTCAAAAAGGCATTATTTAATAAAAACTTCTCTTAAACAAGTTTGGCTGAAAAAAAATTGTTTCTATCAACTTTTTTCTGAACTAATAACAAAAATTCGTCTAATAATAACCTCTACAAACCTCTCTCAGTCATTTCTAATGTATTTAAAAATCGTATACACCTTCAAAAAGACATGATTTAATAAAAACTTCTCTTAAACAAGTTTGACTCAAAAAATTGTTTTCTATCAAATTTTTTCTCAACTAGTAACAAAAATTCGTCTACTACTAACCTCCACTAACATCCCTTAGTCATTTCTTTCGTTTTAAGTAATCGAGTACACCTTCAAAGAGACATTATTCAATAAAAACTGCTCTCAAACAAGTTTGACTCAAAAAATTGTTTTTTATCAACTTTTTTCTCAACTACTAAAAAAATTCGCCTACTTCTAACGTCTACAAACATCCTTTAGTCATTTTATTCGTTATTAGTAACTTTGAACACCTTCAAAGAGACATTATTCAATAAAAACTGCTCTTAAACAAGTTTGACTCAAAAAATTGTTTTTTATCAACTTTTTTCTCAACTACTAACAAAAATTCGCCTACTTCTAACGTCTACAAACATCCTTTAGTCATTTTATTCGTTATTAGTAACTTTGAACACCTTCAAAGAGACATTATTCAATAAAAACTGCTCTCAAACAAGTTTGACTCAAAAAATTGTTTTTTATCAACTTTTTTCTCAACTAGTAACAAAAATTCGTCTACTACTAACCTCCACAAACATCCCTTAGTCATTTCTTTCGTTTTTAGTAATCGAGTACACCTTCAAAGAGACATTATTTAATAAAAACTTCTTTTAAACAAGTTTGACTGAAAAAAAATTGTTTCTATCAACTTTTTTCTGAACTAATAACAAAAATTCGTCTAATAATAACCTCTACAAACCTCTCTCAGTCATTTCTAATGTATTTAAAAATCGTATACACCTTCAAAAAGACATTATTTCATAAAAACTTCTCTTAAACAAGTTTGACTAAAAAATTGTTTTTTATCAACTTTTTTCTCAACTAGTAACAAAAATTCGTCTACTACTAACCTCCACAAACATCCCTTAGTCATTTCTAACGTATTTAAAATCGTATACACCTTCAAAAAGGCATTATTTAATAAAAACTTCTCTTAAACAAGTTTGGCTGAAAAAAAATTGTTTCTATCAACTTTTTTCTGAACTAATAACAAAAATTCGTCTAATAATAACCTCTACAAACCTCTCTCAGTCATTTCTAATGTATTTAAAAATCGTATACACCTTCAAAAAGACATGATTTAATAAAAACTTCTCTTAAACAAGTTTGACTCAAAAAATTGTTTTCTATCAAATTTTTTCTCAACTAGTAACAAAAATTCGTCTACTACTAACCTCCACTAACATCCCTTAGTCATTTCTTTCGTTTTAAGTAATCGAGTACACCTTCAAAGAGACATTATTCAATAAAAACTGCTCTCAAACAAGTTTGACTCAAAAAATTGTTTTTTATCAACTTTTTTCTCAACTACTAAAAAAATTCGCCTACTTCTAACGTCTACAAACATCCTTTAGTCATTTTATTCGTTATTAGTAACTTTGAACACCTTCAAAGAGACATTATTCAATAAAAACTGCTCTTAAACAAGTTTGACTCAAAAAATTGTTTTTTATCAACTTTTTTCTCAACTAGTAACAAAAATTCGTCTACTACTAACCTCCACTAACATCCCTTAGTCATTTCTTTCGTTTTTAGTAATCGAGTACACCTTCAAAGAGACATTATTCAATAAAAACTGATCTTAAACGAGTTTGACTCAAAAAATTGTTTTTTATCAACTTTTTTCTCAACTAATAACAAAAATTCGTCTATAACAAACCTCTACAAACCTCTCTCAGTCATTTCTAATGTATTTAAAAATCGTATACACCTTCAAAAAGACATGATTTAATAAAAACTTCTCTTAAACAAGTTTGACTCAAAAAAATGTTTTTTATCAACTTTTTTCTCAACGAGTAACAAAAATTCGTCTACTACTAACCTCCACTAACATCCCTTAGTCATTTCTTTCGTTTTAAGTAATCGACTACACCTTCAAAGGGACATTATTCAATAAAAACTGCTCTTAAACAAGTTTGACTCAAAAAATTGTTTTTTATCAACTTTTTTCTCAACTAGTAACAAAAATTCGTCTATAACAAACCTCTACGAACCTCTCTCATTCATTTCTAACGTATGTAAAAATCGTATACACCTTCAAAAAGGCATTATTCAATAAAAACTGCTCTTAAACAAGTTTGACTCAAAAAATTGTTTTTTATCAACTTTTTTCTAAACTAGTAACAAAAATTCGTCTACTACTAACCTCCACAAACATCCTTTAGTCATTTCTTTCGTTTTAAGTAATCGACTACACCTTCAAAGAGACATTATTCAATAAAAACTGCTCTTAAACAAGTTTGACTCAAAAAATTGTTTTTTATCAACTTTTTTCTCAACTAGTAACAAAAATTCGTCTACTACTAACCTCCACAAACATCCCTTAGTCATTTCTTTCGTTTTAAGTAATCGAGTACACCTTCAAAGAGACATTATTTAATAAAAACTGCTCTCAAACAAGTTTGACTCAAAAAATTGTTTTTTATCAACTTTTTTCTCAACTACTAACAAAAATTCGCCTACTTCTAACGTCTACAAACATCCTTTAGTCATTTTATTCGTTATTAGTTACTTTGAACACCTTCAAAGAGACATTATTCAATAAAAACTGCTCTCAAACAAGTTTGACTCAAAAAATTGTTTTTTATCAACTTTTTTCTCAACTAGTAACAAAAATTCGTCTACTACTAACCTCCACAAACATCCCTTAGTCATTTCTTTCGTTTTTAGTAATCGAGTACACCTTCAAAGAGACATTATTTAATAAAAACTTCTTTTAAACAAGTTTGACTGAAAAAAAATTGTTTCTATCAACTTTTTTCTGAACTAATAACAAAAATTCGTCTAATAATAACCTCTACAAACCTCTCTCAGTCATTTCTAATGTATTTAAAAATCGTATACACCTTCAAAAAGACATTATTTCATAAAAACTTCTCTTAAACAAGTTTGACTCAAAAAATTGTTTTTTATCAACTTTTTTCTCAACTAGTAACAAAAATTCGTGTACTACTAACCTCCACAAACATCCTTTAGTCATTTCTTTCGTTTTAAGTAATCGACTACACCTTCAAAGGGACATTATTCAATAAAAACTGCTCTTAAACAAGTTTGACTCAAAAAATTGTTTTTTATCAACTTTTTTCTCAACTAGTAACAAAAATTCGTCTAATAATAACCTCTACAAACCTCTCTCAGTCATTTCTAATGTATTTAAAAATCGTATACACCTTCAAAAAGACATTATTTCATAAAAACTTCTCTTAAACAAGTTTGACTAAAAAATTGTTTTTTATCAACTTTTTTCTCAACTAGTAACAAAAATTCGTCTACTACTAACCTCCACAAACATCCCTTAGTCATTTCTTTCGTTTTAAGTAATCGAGTACACCTTCAAAGAGACATTATTCAATAAAAACTGCTCTTAAACAAGTTTGACTCAAAAAATTGTTTTTTATCAACTTTTTTCTCAACTAGTAACAAAAATTCGTCTACTACTAACCTCCACAAACATCCCTTAGTCATTTCTTTCGTTTTTAGTAATCGAGTACACCTTCAAAGAGACATTATTCAATAAAAACTGATCTTAAACGAGTTTGACTCAAAAAATTGTTTTTTATCAACTTTTTTCTCAACTACTAACAAAAATTCGCCTATAACAAACCTCTACAAACCTCTCTCAGTCATTTCTCACGTATTTAAAATCGTATACACCTTCAAAAAGGCATTATTTAATAAAAACTTCTCTTAAACAAGTTTGGCTGAAAAAAAATTGTTTCTATCAACTTTTTTCTGAACTAATAACAAAAATTCGTCTAATAATAACCTCTACAAACCTCTCTCAGTCATTTCTAATGTATTTAAAAATCGTATACACCTTCAAAAAGACAAGATTTAATAAAAACTTCTCTTAAACAAGTTTGACTCAAAAAATTGTTTTCTATCAAATTTTTTCTCAACTAGTAACAAAAATTCGTCTACTACTAACCTCCACTAACATCCCTTAGTCATTTCTTTCGTTTTAAGTAATCGAGTACACCTTCAAAGAGACATTATTCAATAAAAACTGCTCTCAAACAAGTTTGACTCAAAAAATTGTTTTTTATCAACTTTTTTCTCAACTACTAAAAAAATTCGCCTACTTCTAACGTCTACAAACATCCTTTAGTCATTTTATTCGTTATTAGTAACTTTGAACACCTTCAAAGAGACATTATTCAATAAAAACTGCTCTTAAACAAGTTTGACTCAAAAAATTGTTTTTTATCAACTTTTTTCTAAACTAGTAACAAAAATTCGTCTACTACTAACCTCCACAAACATCCTTTAGTCATTTCTTTCGTTTTAAGTAATCGACTACACCTTCAAAGAGACATTATTCAATAAAAACTGCTCTTAAACAAGTTTGACTCAAAAAATTGTTTTTTATCAACTTTTTTCTCAACTAGTAACAAAAATTCGTCTACTACTAACCTCCACAAACATCCCTTAGTCATTTCTTTCGTTTTAAGTAATCGAGTACACCTTCAAAGAGACATTATTCAATAAAAACTGCTCTCAAACAAGTTTGACTCAAAAAATTGTTTTTTATCAACTTTTTTCTCAACTACTAACAAAAATTCGCCTACTTCTAACGTCTACAAACATCCTTTAGTCATTTTATTCGTTATTAGTAACTTTGAACACCTTCAAAGAGACATTATTCAATAAAAACTGCTCTCAAACAAGTTTGACTCAAAAAATTGTTTTTTATCAACTTTTTTCTCAACTAGTAACAAAAATTCGTCTACTACTAACCTCCACAAACATCCCTTAGTCATTTCTTTCGTTTTTAGTAATCGAGTACACCTTCAAAGAGACATTATTTAATAAAAACTTCTTTTAAACAAGTTTGACTGAAAAAAAATTGTTTCTATCAACTTTTTTCTGAACTAATAACAAAAATTCGTCTAATAATAACCTCTACAAACCTCTCTCAGTCATTTCTAATGTATTTAAAAATCGTATACACCTTCAAAAAGACATTATTTCATAAAAACTTCTCTTAAACAAGTTTGACTAAAAAATTGTTTTTTATCAACTTTTTTCTCAACTAGTAACAAAAATTCGTCTACGACTAACCTCCACAAACATCCCTTAGTCATTTCTTTCGTTTTAAGTAATCGAGTACACCTTCAAAGAGACATTATTCAATAAAAACTGCTCTTAAACAAGTTTGACTCAAAAAATTGTTTTTTATCAACTTTTTTCTCAACTAGTAACAAAAATTCGTCTACTACTAACCTCCACTAACATCCCTTAGTCATTTCTTTCGTTTTTAGTAATCGAGTACACCTTCAAAGAGACATTATTCAATAAAAACTGATCTTAAACGAGTTTGACTCAAAAAATTGTTTTTTATCAACTTTTTTCTCAACTACTAACAAAAATTCGCCTATAACAAACCTCTACAAACCTCTCTCAGTCATTTCTAACGTATTTAAAATCGTATACACCTTCAAAAAGGCATTATTTAATAAAAACTTCTCTTAAACAAGTTTGGCTGAAAAAAAATTGTTTCTATCAACTTTTTTCTGAACTAATAACAAAAATTCGTCTAATAATAACCTCTACAAACCTCTCTCAGTCATTTCTAATGTATTTAAAAATCGTATACACCTTCAAAAAGACATTATTTCATAAAAACTTCTCTTAAACAAGTTTGACTAAAAAATTGTTTTTTATCAACTTTTTTCTCAACTAGTAACAAAAATTCGTCTACTACTAACCTCCACAAACATCCCTTAGTCATTTCTTTCGTTTTAAGTAATCGAGTACACCTTCAAAGAGACATTATTCAATAAAAACTGCTCTTAAACAAGTTTGACTCAAAAAATTGTTTTTTATCAACTTTTTTCTCAACTAGTAACAAAAATTCGTCTACTACTAACCTCCACTAACATCCCTTAGTCATTTCTTTCGTTTTTAGTAATCGAGTACACCTTCAAAGAGACATTATTCAATAAAAACTGATCTTAAACGAGTTTGACTCAAAAAATTGTTTTTTATCAACTTTTTTCTCAACTACTAACAAAAATTCGCCTATAACAAACCTCTACAAACCTCTCTCAGTCATTTCTAACGTATTTAAAATCGTATACACCTTCAAAAAGGCATTATTTAATAAAAACTTCTCTTAAACAAGTTTGGCTGAAAAAAAATTGTTTCTATCAACTTTTTTCTGAACTAATAACAAAAATTCGTCTAATAATAACCTCTACAAACCTCTCTCAGTCATTTCTAATGTATTTAAAAATCGTATACACCTTCAAAAAGACATGATTTAATAAAAACTTCTCTTAAACAAGTTTGACTCAAAAAATTGTTTTCTATCAAATTTTTTCTCAACTAGTAACAAAAATTCGTCTACTACTAACCTCCACTAACATCCCTTAGTCATTTCTTTCGTTTTAAGTAATCGAGTACACCTTCAAAGAGACATTATTCAATAAAAACTGCTCTCAAACAAGTTTGACTCAAAAAATTGTTTTTTATCAACTTTTTTCTCAACTACTAAAAAAATTCGCCTACTTCTAACGTCTACAAACATCCTTTAGTCATTTTATTCGTTATTAGTAACTTTGAACACCTTCAAAGAGACATTATTCAATAAAAACTGCTCTTAAACAAGTTTGACTCAAAAAATTGTTTTTTATCAACTTTTTTCTCAACTAGTAACAAAAATTCGTCTACTACTAACCTCCACTAACATCCCTTAGTCATTTCTTTCGTTTTTAGTAATCGAGTACACCTTCAAAGAGACATTATTCAATAAAAACTGATCTTAAACGAGTTTGACTCAAAAAATTGTTTTTTATCAACTTTTTTCTCAACTAATAACAAAAATTCGTCTATAACAAACCTCTACAAACCTCTCTCAGTCATTTCTAATGTATTTAAAAATCGTATACACCTTCAAAAAGACATGATTTAATAAAAACTTCTCTTAAACAAGTTTGACTCAAAAAAATGTTTTTTATCAACTTTTTTCTCAACGAGTAACAAAAATTCGTCTACTACTAACCTCCACTAACATCCCTTAGTCATTTCTTTCGTTTTAAGTAATCGACTACACCTTCAAAGGGACATTATTCAATAAAAACTGCTCTTAAACAAGTTTGACTCAAAAAATTGTTTTTTATCAACTTTTTTCTCAACTAGTAACAAAAATTCGTCTATAACAAACCTCTACGAACCTCTCTCATTCATTTCTAACGTATGTAAAAATCGTATACACCTTCAAAAAGGCATTATTCAATAAAAACTGCTCTTAAACAAGTTTGACTCAAAAAATTGTTTTTTATCAACTTTTTTCTAAACTAGTAACAAAAATTCGTCTACTACTAACCTCCACAAACATCCTTTAGTCATTTCTTTCGTTTTAAGTAATCGACTACACCTTCAAAGAGACATTATTCAATAAAAACTGCTCTTAAACAAGTTTGACTCAAAAAATTGTTTTTTATCAACTTTTTTCTCAACTAGTAACAAAAATTCGTCTACTACTAACCTCCACAAACATCCCTTAGTCATTTCTTTCGTTTTAAGTAATCGAGTACACCTTCAAAGAGACATTATTTAATAAAAACTGCTCTCAAACAAGTTTGACTCAAAAAATTGTTTTTTATCAACTTTTTTCTCAACTACTAACAAAAATTCGCCTACTTCTAACGTCTACAAACATCCTTTAGTCATTTTATTCGTTATTAGTTACTTTGAACACCTTCAAAGAGACATTATTCAATAAAAACTGCTCTCAAACAAGTTTGACTCAAAAAATTGTTTTTTATCAACTTTTTTCTCAACTAGTAACAAAAATTCGTCTACTACTAACCTCCACAAACATCCCTTAGTCATTTCTTTCGTTTTTAGTAATCGAGTACACCTTCAAAGAGACATTATTTAATAAAAACTTCTTTTAAACAAGTTTGACTGAAAAAAAATTGTTTCTATCAACTTTTTTCTGAACTAATAACAAAAATTCGTCTAATAATAACCTCTACAAACCTCTCTCAGTCATTTCTAATGTATTTAAAAATCGTATACACCTTCAAAAAGACATTATTTCATAAAAACTTCTCTTAAACAAGTTTGACTCAAAAAATTGTTTTTTATCAACTTTTTTCTCAACTAGTAACAAAAATTCGTGTACTACTAACCTCCACAAACATCCTTTAGTCATTTCTTTCGTTTTAAGTAATCGACTACACCTTCAAAGAGACATTATTCAATAAAAACTGCTCTTAAACAAGTTTGACTCAAAAAATTGTTTTTTATCAACTTTTTTCTCAACTAGTAACAAAAATTCGTCTAATAATAACCTCTACAAACCTCTCTCAGTCATTTCTAATGTATTTAAAAATCGTATACACCTTCAAAAAGACATTATTTCATAAAAACTTCTCTTAAACAAGTTTGACTAAAAAATTGTTTTTTATCAACTTTTTTCTCAACTAGTAACAAAAATTCGTCTACTACTAACCTCCACAAACATCCCTTAGTCATTTCTTTCGTTTTAAGTAATCGAGTACACCTTCAAAGAGACATTATTCAATAAAAACTGCTCTTAAACAAGTTTGACTCAAAAAATTGTTTTTTATCAACTTTTTTCTCAACTAGTAACAAAAATTCGTCTACTACTAACCTCCACAAACATCCCTTAGTCATTTCTTTCGTTTTTAGTAATCGAGTACACCTTCAAAGAGACATTATTCAATAAAAACTGATCTTAAACGAGTTTGACTCAAAAAATTGTTTTTTATCAACTTTTTTCTCAACTACTAACAAAAATTCGCCTATAACAAACCTCTACAAACCTCTCTCAGTCATTTCTAACGTATTTAAAATCGTATACACCTTCAAAAAGGCATTATTTAATAAAAACTTCTCTTAAACAAGTTTGGCTGAAAAAAAATTGTTTCTATCAACTTTTTTCTGAACTAATAACAAAAATTCGTCTAATAATAACCTCTACAAACCTCTCTCAGTCATTTCTAATGTATTTAAAAATCGTATACACCTTCAAAAAGACAAGATTTAATAAAAACTTCTCTTAAACAAGTTTGACTCAAAAAATTGTTTTCTATCAAATTTTTTCTCAACTAGTAACAAAAATTCGTCTACTACTAACCTCCACTAACATCCCTTAGTCATTTCTTTCGTTTTAAGTAATCGAGTACACCTTCAAAGAGACATTATTCAATAAAAACTGCTCTCAAACAAGTTTGACTCAAAAAATTGTTTTTTATCAACTTTTTTCTCAACTACTAAAAAAATTCGCCTACTTCTAACGTCTACAAACATCCTTTAGTCATTTTATTCGTTATTAGTAACTTTGAACACCTTCAAAGAGACATTATTCAATAAAAACTGCTCTTAAACAAGTTTGACTCAAAAAATTGTTTTTTATCAACTTTTTTCTAAACTAGTAACAAAAATTCGTCTACTACTAACCTCCACAAACATCCTTTAGTCATTTCTTTCGTTTTAAGTAATCGACTACACCTTCAAAGAGACATTATTCAATAAAAACTGCTCTTAAACAAGTTTGACTCAAAAAATTGTTTTTTATCAACTTTTTTCTCAACTAGTAACAAAAATTCGTCTACTACTAACCTCCACAAACATCCCTTAGTCATTTCTTTCGTTTTAAGTAATCGAGTACACCTTCAAAGAGACATTATTCAATAAAAACTGATCTTAAACGAGTTTGACTCAAAAAATTGTTTTTTATCAACTTTTTTCTCAACTAATAACAAAAATTCGTCTATAACAAACCTCTACAAACCTCTCTCAGTCATTTCTAATGTATTTAAAAATCGTATACACCTTCAAAAAGACATGATTTAATAAAAACTTCTCTTAAACAAGTTTGACTCAAAAAAATGTTTTTTATCAACTTTTTTCTCAACGAGTAACAAAAATTCGTCTACTACTAACCTCCACTAACATCCCTTAGTCATTTCTTTCGTTTTAAGTAATCGACTACACCTTCAAAGGGACATTATTCAATAAAAACTGCTCTTAAACAAGTTTGACTCAAAAAATTGTTTTTTATCAACTTTTTTCTCAACTAGTAACAAAAATTCGTCTATAACAAACCTCTACGAACCTCTCTCATTCATTTCTAACGTATGTAAAAATCGTATACACCTTCAAAAAGGCATTATTCAATAAAAACTGCTCTTAAACAAGTTTGACTCAAAAAATTGTTTTTTATCAACTTTTTTCTAAACTAGTAACAAAAATTCGTCTACTACTAACCTCCACAAACATCCTTTAGTCATTTCTTTCGTTTTAAGTAATCGACTACACCTTCAAAGAGACATTATTCAATAAAAACTGCTCTTAAACAAGTTTGACTCAAAAAATTGTTTTTTATCAACTTTTTTCTCAACTAGTAACAAAAATTCGTCTACTACTAACCTCCACAAACATCCCTTAGTCATTTCTTTCGTTTTAAGTAATCGAGTACACCTTCAAAGAGACATTATTTAATAAAAACTGCTCTCAAACAAGTTTGACTCAAAAAATTGTTTTTTATCAACTTTTTTCTCAACTACTAACAAAAATTCGCCTACTTCTAACGTCTACAAACATCCTTTAGTCATTTTATTCGTTATTAGTTACTTTGAACACCTTCAAAGAGACATTATTCAATAAAAACTGCTCTCAAACAAGTTTGACTCAAAAAATTGTTTTTTATCAACTTTTTTCTCAACTAGTAACAAAAATTCGTCTACTACTAACCTCCACAAACATCCCTTAGTCATTTCTTTCGTTTTTAGTAATCGAGTACACCTTCAAAGAGACATTATTTAATAAAAACTTCTTTTAAACAAGTTTGACTGAAAAAAAATTGTTTCTATCAACTTTTTTCTGAACTAATAACAAAAATTCGTCTAATAATAACCTCTACAAACCTCTCTCAGTCATTTCTAATGTATTTAAAAATCGTATACACCTTCAAAAAGACATTATTTCATAAAAACTTCTCTTAAACAAGTTTGACTCAAAAAATTGTTTTTTATCAACTTTTTTCTCAACTAGTAACAAAAATTCGTGTACTACTAACCTCCACAAACATCCTTTAGTCATTTCTTTCGTTTTAAGTAATCGACTACACCTTCAAAGAGACATTATTCAATAAAAACTGCTCTTAAACAAGTTTGACTCAAAAAATTGTTTTTTATCAACTTTTTTCTCAACTAGTAACAAAAATTCGTCTAATAATAACCTCTACAAACCTCTCTCAGTCATTTCTAATGTATTTAAAAATCGTATACACCTTCAAAAAGACATTATTTCATAAAAACTTCTCTTAAACAAGTTTGACTAAAAAATTGTTTTTTATCAACTTTTTTCTCAACTAGTAACAAAAATTCGTCTACTACTAACCTCCACAAACATCCCTTAGTCATTTCTTTCGTTTTAAGTAATCGAGTACACCTTCAAAGAGACATTATTCAATAAAAACTGCTCTTAAACAAGTTTGACTCAAAAAATTGTTTTTTATCAACTTTTTTCTCAACTAGTAACAAAAATTCGTCTACTACTAACCTCCACAAACATCCCTTAGTCATTTCTTTCGTTTTTAGTAATCGAGTACACCTTCAAAGAGACATTATTCAATAAAAACTGATCTTAAACGAGTTTGACTCAAAAAATTGTTTTTTATCAACTTTTTTCTCAACTACTAACAAAAATTCGCCTATAACAAACCTCTACAAACCTCTCTCAGTCATTTCTAACGTATTTAAAATCGTATACACCTTCAAAAAGGCATTATTTAATAAAAACTTCTCTTAAACAAGTTTGGCTGAAAAAAAATTGTTTCTATCAACTTTTTTCTGAACTAATAACAAAAATTCGTCTAATAATAACCTCTACAAACCTCTCTCAGTCATTTCTAATGTATTTAAAAATCGTATACACCTTCAAAAAGACAAGATTTAATAAAAACTTCTCTTAAACAAGTTTGACTCAAAAAATTGTTTTCTATCAAATTTTTTCTCAACTAGTAACAAAAATTCGTCTACTACTAACCTCCACTAACATCCCTTAGTCATTTCTTTCGTTTTAAGTAATCGAGTACACCTTCAAAGAGACATTATTCAATAAAAACTGCTCTCAAACAAGTTTGACTCAAAAAATTGTTTTTTATCAACTTTTTTCTCAACTACTAAAAAAATTCGCCTACTTCTAACGTCTACAAACATCCTTTAGTCATTTTATTCGTTATTAGTAACTTTGAACACCTTCAAAGAGACATTATTCAATAAAAACTGCTCTTAAACAAGTTTGACTCAAAAAATTGTTTTTTATCAACTTTTTTCTAAACTAGTAACAAAAATTCGTCTACTACTAACCTCCACAAACATCCTTTAGTCATTTCTTTCGTTTTAAGTAATCGACTACACCTTCAAAGAGACATTATTCAATAAAAACTGCTCTTAAACAAGTTTGACTCAAAAAATTGTTTTTTATCAACTTTTTTCTCAACTAGTAACAAAAATTCGTCTACTACTAACCTCCACAAACATCCCTTAGTCATTTCTTTCGTTTTAAGTAATCGAGTACACCTTCAAAGAGACATTATTCAATAAAAACTGCTCTCAAACAAGTTTGACTCAAAAAATTGTTTTTTATCAACTTTTTTCTCAACTACTAACAAAAATTCGCCTACTTCTAACGTCTACAAACATCCTTTAGTCATTTTATTCGTTATTAGTAACTTTGAACACCTTCAAAGAGACATTATTCAATAAAAACTGCTCTCAAACAAGTTTGACTCAAAAAATTGTTTTTTATCAACTTTTTTCTCAACTAGTAACAAAAATTCGTCTACTACTAACCTCCACAAACATCCCTTAGTCATTTCTTTCGTTTTTAGTAATCGAGTACACCTTCAAAGAGACATTATTTAATAAAAACTTCTTTTAAACAAGTTTGACTGAAAAAAAATTGTTTCTATCAACTTTTTTCTGAACTAATAACAAAAATTCGTCTAATAATAACCTCTACAAACCTCTCTCAGTCATTTCTAATGTATTTAAAAATCGTATACACCTTCAAAAAGACATTATTTCATAAAAACTTCTCTTAAACAAGTTTGACTAAAAAATTGTTTTTTATCAACTTTTTTCTCAACTAGTAACAAAAATTCGTCTACGACTAACCTCCACAAACATCCCTTAGTCATTTCTTTCGTTTTAAGTAATCGAGTACACCTTCAAAGAGACATTATTCAATAAAAACTGCTCTTAAACAAGTTTGACTCAAAAAATTGTTTTTTATCAACTTTTTTCTCAACTAGTAACAAAAATTCGTCTACTACTAACCTCCACTAACATCCCTTAGTCATTTCTTTCGTTTTTAGTAATCGAGTACACCTTCAAAGAGACATTATTCAATAAAAACTGATCTTAAACGAGTTTGACTCAAAAAATTGTTTTTTATCAAC
This sequence comes from Standfussiana lucernea, assembly GCA_964057025.1. Classification (NCBI taxonomy): domain Eukaryota; kingdom Metazoa; phylum Arthropoda; class Insecta; order Lepidoptera; family Noctuidae; genus Standfussiana; species Standfussiana lucernea. The sequence continues at coordinate 18,391,801 of OZ059783.1, forward strand.
TTTTTTCTCAACTACTAACAAAAATTCGCCTATAACAAACCTCTACAAACCTCTCTCAGTCATTTCTAACGTATTTAAAATCGTATACACCTTCAAAAAGGCATTATTTAATAAAAACTTCTCTTAAACAAGTTTGGCTGAAAAAAAATTGTTTCTATCAACTTTTTTCTGAACTAATAACAAAAATTCGTCTAATAATAACCTCTACAAACCTCTCTCAGTCATTTCTAATGTATTTAAAAATCGTATACACCTTCAAAAAGACATGATTTAATAAAAACTTCTCTTAAACAAGTTTGACTCAAAAAATTGTTTTCTATCAAATTTTTTCTCAACTAGTAACAAAAATTCGTCTACTACTAACCTCCACTAACATCCCTTAGTCATTTCTTTCGTTTTAAGTAATCGAGTACACCTTCAAAGAGACATTATTCAATAAAAACTGCTCTCAAACAAGTTTGACTCAAAAAATTGTTTTTTATCAACTTTTTTCTCAACTACTAAAAAAATTCGCCTACTTCTAACGTCTACAAACATCCTTTAGTCATTTTATTCGTTATTAGTAACTTTGAACACCTTCAAAGAGACATTATTCAATAAAAACTGCTCTTAAACAAGTTTGACTCAAAAAATTGTTTTTTATCAACTTTTTTCTCAACTAGTAACAAAAATTCGTCTACTACTAACCTCCACTAACATCCCTTAGTCATTTCTTTCGTTTTTAGTAATCGAGTACACCTTCAAAGAGACATTATTCAATAAAAACTGATCTTAAACGAGTTTGACTCAAAAAATTGTTTTTTATCAACTTTTTTCTCAACTAATAACAAAAATTCGTCTATAACAAACCTCTACAAACCTCTCTCAGTCATTTCTAATGTATTTAAAAATCGTATACACCTTCAAAAAGACATGATTTAATAAAAACTTCTCTTAAACAAGTTTGACTCAAAAAAATGTTTTTTATCAACTTTTTTCTCAACGAGTAACAAAAATTCGTCTACTACTAACCTCCACTAACATCCCTTAGTCATTTCTTTCGTTTTAAGTAATCGACTACACCTTCAAAGGGACATTATTCAATAAAAACTGCTCTTAAACAAGTTTGACTCAAAAAATTGTTTTTTATCAACTTTTTTCTCAACTAGTAACAAAAATTCGTCTACTACTAACCTCCACAAACATCCCTTAGTCATTTCTTTCGTTTTAAGTAATCGAGTACACCTTCAAAGAGACATTATTCAATAAAAACTGCTCTCAAACAAGTTTGACTCAAAAAATTGTTTTTTATCAACTTTTTTCTCAACTAGTAACAAAAATTCGCCTACTTCTAACGTCTACAAACATCCTTTAGTCATTTTATTCGTTATTAGTAACTTTGAACACCTTCAAAGAGACATTATTCAATAAAAACTGCTCTCAAACAAGTTTGACTCAAAAAATTGTTTTTTATCAACTTTTTTCTCAACTAGTAACAAAAATTCGTCTACTACTAACCTCCACAAACATCCCTTAGTCATTTCTTTCGTTTTTAGTAATCGAGTACACCTTCAAAGAGACATTATTTAATAAAAACTTCTTTTAAACAAGTTTGACTGAAAAAAAATTGTTTCTATCAACTTTTTTCTGAACTAATAACAAAAATTCGTCTAATAATAACCTCTACAAACCTCTCTCAGTCATTTCTAATGTATTTAAAAATCGTATACACCTTCAAAAAGACATTATTTCATAAAAACTTCTCTTAAACAAGTTTGACTCAAAAAATTGTTTTTTATCAACTTTTTTCTCAACTAGTAACAAAAATTCGTCTACGACTAACCTCCACAAACATCCTTTAGTCATTTCTTTCGTTTTAAGTAATCGACTACACCTTCAAAGAGACATTATTCAATAAAAACTGCTCTTAAACAAGTTTGACTCAAAAAATTGTTTTTTATCAACTTTTTTCTCAACTAGTAACAAAAATTCGTCTACTACTAACCTCCACTAACATCCCTTAGTCATTTCTTTCGTTTTTAGTAATCGAGTACACCTTCAAAGAGACATTATTCAATAAAAACTGCTCTTAAACAAGTTTGACTCAAAAAATTGTTTTTTATCAACTTTTTTCTCAACTAGTAACAAAAATTCGTCTACTACTAACCTCCACTAACATCCCTTAGTCATTTCTTTCGTTTTTAGTAATCGAGTACACCTTCAAAGAGACATTATTCAATAAAAACTGATCTTAAACGAGTTTGACTCAAAAAATTGTTTTTTATCAACTTTTTTCTCAACTAATAACAAAAATTCGTCTATAACAAACCTCTACAAACCTCTCTCAGTCATTTCTAATGTATTTAAAAATCGTATACACCTTCAAAAAGACATGATTTAATAAAAACTTCTCTTAAACAAGTTTGACTCAAAAAAATGTTTTTTATCAACTTTTTTCTCAACGAGTAACAAAAATTCGTCTACTACTAACCTCCACTAACATCCCTTAGTCATTTCTTTCGTTTTAAGTAATCGACTACACCTTCAAAGGGACATTATTCAATAAAAACTGCTCTTAAACAAGTTTGACTCAAAAAATTGTTTTTTATCAACTTTTTTCTCAACTAGTAACAAAAATTCGTCTACTACTAACCTCCACAAACATCCCTTAGTCATTTCTTTCGTTTTAAGTAATCGAGTACACCTTCAAAGAGACATTATTCAATAAAAACTGCTCTCAAACAAGTTTGACTCAAAAAATTGTTTTTTATCAACTTTTTTCTCAACTAGTAACAAAAATTCGCCTACTTCTAACGTCTACAAACATCCTTTAGTCATTTTATTCGTTATTAGTAACTTTGAACACCTTCAAAGAGACATTATTCAATAAAAACTGCTCTCAAACAAGTTTGACTCAAAAAATTGTTTTTTATCAACTTTTTTCTCAACTAGTAACAAAAATTCGTCTACTACTAACCTCCACAAACATCCCTTAGTCATTTCTTTCGTTTTTAGTAATCGAGTACACCTTCAAAGAGACATTATTTAATAAAAACTTCTTTTAAACAAGTTTGACTGAAAAAAAATTGTTTCTATCAACTTTTTTCTGAACTAATAACAAAAATTCGTCTAATAATAACCTCTACAAACCTCTCTCAGTCATTTCTAATGTATTTAAAAATCGTATACACCTTCAAAAAGACATTATTTCATAAAAACTTCTCTTAAACAAGTTTGACTCAAAAAATTGTTTTTTATCAACTTTTTTCTCAACTAGTAACAAAAATTCGTCTACGACTAACCTCCACAAACATCCTTTAGTCATTTCTTTCGTTTTAAGTAATCGACTACACCTTCAAAGAGACATTATTCAATAAAAACTGCTCTTAAACAAGTTTGACTCAAAAAATTGTTTTTTATCAACTTTTTTCTCAACTAGTAACAAAAATTCGTCTACTACTAACCTCCACTAACATCCCTTAGTCATTTCTTTCGTTTTTAGTAATCGAGTACACCTTCAAAGAGACATTATTCAATAAAAACTGCTCTTAAACAAGTTTGACTCAAAAAATTGTTTTTTATCAACTTTTTTCTCAACTAGTAACAAAAATTCGTCTACTACTAACCTCCACTAACATCCCTTAGTCATTTCTTTCGTTTTTAGTAATCGAGTACACCTTCAAAGAGACATTATTCAATAAAAACTGATCTTAAACGAGTTTGACTCAAAAAATTGTTTTTTATCAACTTTTTTCTCAACTAATAACAAAAATTCGTCTATAACAAACCTCTACGAACCTCTCTCATTCATTTCTAACGTATGTAAAAATCGTATACACCTTCAAAAAGGCATTATTCAATAAAAACTGCTCTTAAACAAGTTTGACTCAAAAAATTGTTTTTTATCAACTTTTTTCTCAACTAGTAACAAAAATTCGTCTACTACTAACCTCCACAAACATACTTTAGTCATTTCTTTCGTTTTAAGTAATCGACTACACCTTCAAAGAGACATTATTCAATAAAAACTGCTCTTAAACAAGTATGACTCAAAAAATTGTTTTTTATCAACTTTTTTCTCAACTAGTAACAAAAATTCGTCTACTACTAACCTCCACTAACATCCCTTAGTCATTTCTTTCGTTTTTAGTAATCGAGTACACCTTCAAAGAGACATTATTCAATAAAAACTGCTCTCAAACAAGTTTGACTCAAAAAATTGTTTTTTATCAACTTTTTTCTCAACTACTAAAAAAATTCGCCTACTTCTAACGTCTACAAACATCCTTTAGTCATTTTATTCGTTATTAGTAACTTTGAACACCTTCAAAGAGACATTATTCAATAAAAACTGCTCTTAAACAAGTTTGACTCAAAAAATTGTTTTTTATCAACTTTTTTCTAAACTAGTAACAAAAATTCGTCTACTACTAACCTCCACAAACATCCTTTAGTCATTTCTTTCGTTTTAAGTAATCGACTACACCTTCAAAGAGACATTATTCAATAAAAACTGCTCTTAAACAAGTTTGACTCAAAAAATTGTTTTTTATCAACTTTTTTCTCAACTAGTAACAAAAATTCGTCTACTACTAACCTCCACAAACATCCCTTAGTCATTTCTTTCGTTTTAAGTAATCGAGTACACCTTCAAAGAGACATTATTCAATAAAAACTGCTCTCAAACAAGTTTGACTCAAAAAATTGTTTTTTATCAACTTTTTTCTCAACTACTAACAAAAATTCGCCTACTTCTAACGTCTACAAACATCCTTTAGTCATTTTATTCGTTATTAGTAACTTTGAACACCTTCAAAGAGACATTATTCAATAAAAACTGCTCTCAAACAAGTTTGACTCAAAAAATTGTTTTTTATCAACTTTTTTCTCAACTAGTAACAAAAATTCGTCTACTACTAACCTCCACAAACATCCCTTAGTCATTTCTTTCGTTTTTAGTAATCGAGTACACCTTCAAAGAGACATTATTTAATAAAAACTTCTTTTAAACAAGTTTGACTGAAAAAAAATTGTTTCTATCAACTTTTTTCTGAACTAATAACAAAAATTCGTCTAATAATAACCTCTACAAACCTCTCTCAGTCATTTCTAATGTATTTAAAAATCGTATACACCTTCAAAAAGACATTATTTCATAAAAACTTCTCTTAAACAAGTTTGACTAAAAAATTGTTTTTTATCAACTTTTTTCTCAACTAGTAACAAAAATTCGTCTACGACTAACCTCCACAAACATCCCTTAGTCATTTCTTTCGTTTTAAGTAATCGAGTACACCTTCAAAGAGACATTATTCAATAAAAACTGCTCTTAAACAAGTTTGACTCAAAAAATTGTTTTTTATCAACTTTTTTCTCAACTAGTAACAAAAATTCGTCTACTACTAACCTCCACTAACATCCCTTAGTCATTTCTTTCGTTTTTAGTAATCGAGTACACCTTCAAAGAGACATTATTCAATAAAAACTGATCTTAAACGAGTTTGACTCAAAAAATTGTTTTTTATCAACTTTTTTCTCAACTACTAACAAAAATTCGCCTATAACAAACCTCTACAAACCTCTCTCAGTCATTTCTAACGTATTTAAAATCGTATACACCTTCAAAAAGGCATTATTTAATAAAAACTTCTCTTTAACAAGTTTGGCTGAAAAAAAATTGTTTCTATCAACTTTTTTCTGAACTAATAACAAAAATTCGTCTAATAATAACCTCTACAAACCTCTCTCAGTCATTTCTAATGTATTTAAAAATCGTATACACCTTCAAAAAGACATGATTTAATAAAAACTTCTCTTAAACAAGTTTGACTCAAAAAATTGTTTTCTATCAAATTTTTTCTCAACTAGTAACAAAAATTCGTCTACTACTAACCTCCACTAACATCCCTTAGTCATTTCTTTCGTTTTAAGTAATCGAGTACACCTTCAAAGAGACATTATTCAATAAAAACTGCTCTCAAACAAGTTTGACTCAAAAAATTGTTTTTTATCAACTTTTTTCTCAACTACTAAAAAAATTCGCCTACTTCTAACGTCTACAAACATCCTTTAGTCATTTTATTCGTTATTAGTAACTTTGAACACCTTCAAAGAGACATTATTCAATAAAAACTGCTCTTAAACAAGTTTGACTCAAAAAATTGTTTTTTATCAACTTTTTTCTCAACTAGTAACAAAAATTCGTCTACTACTAACCTCCACTAACATCCCTTAGTCATTTCTTTCGTTTTTAGTAATCGAGTACACCTTCAAAGAGACATTATTCAATAAAAACTGATCTTAAACGAGTTTGACTCAAAAAATTGTTTTTTATCAACTTTTTTCTCAACTAATAACAAAAATTCGTCTATAACAAACCTCTACAAACCTCTCTCAGTCATTTCTAATGTATTTAAAAATCGTATACACCTTCAAAAAGACATGATTTAATAAAAACTTCTCTTAAACAAGTTTGACTCAAAAAAATGTTTTTTATCAACTTTTTTCTCAACGAGTAACAAAAATTCGTCTACTACTAACCTCCACTAACATCCCTTAGTCATTTCTTTCGTTTTAAGTAATCGACTACACCTTCAAAGGGACATTATTCAATAAAAACTGCTCTTAAACAAGTTTGACTCAAAAAATTGTTTTTTATCAACTTTTTTCTCAACTAGTAACAAAAATTCGTCTACTACTAACCTCCACAAACATCCCTTAGTCATTTCTTTCGTTTTAAGTAATCGAGTACACCTTCAAAGAGACATTATTCAATAAAAACTGCTCTCAAACAAGTTTGACTCAAAAAATTGTTTTTTATCAACTTTTTTCTCAACTAGTAACAAAAATTCGCCTACTTCTAACGTCTACAAACATCCTTTAGTCATTTTATTCGTTATTAGTAACTTTGAACACCTTCAAAGAGACATTATTCAATAAAAACTGCTCTCAAACAAGTTTGACTCAAAAAATTGTTTTTTATCAACTTTTTTCTCAACTAGTAACAAAAATTCGTCTACTACTAACCTCCACAAACATCCCTTAGTCATTTCTTTCGTTTTTAGTAATCGAGTACACCTTCAAAGAGACATTATTTAATAAAAACTTCTTTTAAACAAGTTTGACTGAAAAAAAATTGTTTCTATCAACTTTTTTCTGAACTAATAACAAAAATTCGTCTAATAATAACCTCTACAAACCTCTCTCAGTCATTTCTAATGTATTTAAAAATCGTATACACCTTCAAAAAGACATTATTTCATAAAAACTTCTCTTAAACAAGTTTGACTCAAAAAATTGTTTTTTATCAACTTTTTTCTCAACTAGTAACAAAAATTCGTCTACGACTAACCTCCACAAACATCCTTTAGTCATTTCTTTCGTTTTAAGTAATCGACTACACCTTCAAAGAGACATTATTCAATAAAAACTGCTCTTAAACAAGTTTGACTCAAAAAATTGTTTTTTATCAACTTTTTTCTCAACTAGTAACAAAAATTCGTCTACTACTAACCTCCACTAACATCCCTTAGTCATTTCTTTCGTTTTTAGTAATCGAGTACACCTTCAAAGAGACATTATTCAATAAAAACTGCTCTTAAACAAGTTTGACTCAAAAAATTGTTTTTTATCAACTTTTTTCTCAACTAGTAACAAAAATTCGTCTACTACTAACCTCCACTAACATCCCTTAGTCATTTCTTTCGTTTTTAGTAATCGAGTACACCTTCAAAGAGACATTATTCAATAAAAACTGATCTTAAACGAGTTTGACTCAAAAAATTGTTTTTTATCAACTTTTTTCTCAACTAATAACAAAAATTCGTCTATAACAAACCTCTACAAACCTCTCTCAGTCATTTCTAATGTATTTAAAAATCGTATACACCTTCAAAAAGACATGATTTAATAAAAACTTCTCTTAAACAAGTTTGACTCAAAAAAATGTTTTTTATCAACTTTTTTCTCAACGAGTAACAAAAATTCGTCTACTACTAACCTCCACTAACATCCCTTAGTCATTTCTTTCGTTTTAAGTAATCGACTACACCTTCAAAGGGACATTATTCAATAAAAACTGCTCTTAAACAAGTTTGACTCAAAAAATTGTTTTTTATCAACTTTTTTCTCAACTAGTAACAAAAATTCGTCTACTACTAACCTCCACAAACATCCCTTAGTCATTTCTTTCGTTTTAAGTAATCGAGTACACCTTCAAAGAGACATTATTCAATAAAAACTGCTCTCAAACAAGTTTGACTCAAAAAATTGTTTTTTATCAACTTTTTTCTCAACTAGTAACAAAAATTCGCCTACTTCTAACGTCTACAAACATCCTTTAGTCATTTTATTCGTTATTAGTAACTTTGAACACCTTCAAAGAGACATTATTCAATAAAAACTGCTCTCAAACAAGTTTGACTCAAAAAATTGTTTTTTATCAACTTTTTTCTCAACTAGTAACAAAAATTCGTCTACTACTAACCTCCACAAACATCCCTTAGTCATTTCTTTCGTTTTTAGTAATCGAGTACACCTTCAAAGAGACATTATTTAATAAAAACTTCTTTTAAACAAGTTTGACTGAAAAAAAATTGTTTCTATCAACTTTTTTCTGAACTAATAACAAAAATTCGTCTAATAATAACCTCTACAAACCTCTCTCAGTCATTTCTAATGTATTTAAAAATCGTATACACCTTCAAAAAGACATTATTTCATAAAAACTTCTCTTAAACAAGTTTGACTCAAAAAATTGTTTTTTATCAACTTTTTTCTCAACTAGTAACAAAAATTCGTCTACGACTAACCTCCACAAACATCCTTTAGTCATTTCTTTCGTTTTAAGTAATCGACTACACCTTCAAAGAGACATTATTCAATAAAAACTGCTCTTAAACAAGTTTGACTCAAAAAATTGTTTTTTATCAACTTTTTTCTCAACTAGTAACAAAAATTCGTCTACTACTAACCTCCACTAACATCCCTTAGTCATTTCTTTCGTTTTTAGTAATCGAGTACACCTTCAAAGAGACATTATTCAATAAAAACTGCTCTTAAACAAGTTTGACTCAAAAAATTGTTTTTTATCAACTTTTTTCTCAACTAGTAACAAAAATTCGTCTACTACTAACCTCCACTAACATCCCTTAGTCATTTCTTTCGTTTTTAGTAATCGAGTACACCTTCAAAGAGACATTATTCAATAAAAACTGATCTTAAACGAGTTTGACTCAAAAAATTGTTTTTTATCAACTTTTTTCTCAACTAATAACAAAAATTCGTCTATAACAAACCTCTACGAACCTCTCTCATTCATTTCTAACGTATGTAAAAATCGTATACACCTTCAAAAAGGCATTATTCAATAAAAACTGCTCTTAAACAAGTTTGACTCAAAAAATTGTTTTTTATCAACTTTTTTCTCAACTAGTAACAAAAATTCGTCTACTACTAACCTCCACAAACATACTTTAGTCATTTCTTTCGTTTTAAGTAATCGACTACACCTTCAAAGAGACATTATTCAATAAAAACTGCTCTTAAACAAGTATGACTCAAAAAATTGTTTTTTATCAACTTTTTTCTCAACTAGTAACAAAAATTCGTCTACTACTAACCTCCACTAACATCCCTTAGTCATTTCTTTCGTTTTTAGTAATCGAGTACACCTTCAAAGAGACATTATTCAATAAAAACTGATCTTAAACGAGTTTGACTCAAAAAATTGTTTTTTATCAACTTTTTTCTCAACTAATAACAAAAATTCGTCTACTACTAACCTCCACAAACATCCCTTAGTCATTTCTTTCGTTTTTAGTAATCGAGTACACCTTCAAAGAGACATTATTTAATAAAAACTTCTCTTAAACAAGTTTGACTGAAAAAAAATTGTTTCTATCAACTTTTTTCTGAACTAATAACAAAAATTCGTCTAATAATAACCTCTACAAACCTCTCTCAGTCATTTCTAATATATTTAAAAATCGTATACACCTTCAAAGAGACATTATTCAATAAAAACTGCTCTTAAACAAGTTTGACTCAAAAAATTGTTTTTTATCAACTTTTTTCTCAACTAGTAACAAAAATTCGTCTACTACTAACCTCCACAAACATCCTTTAGTCATTTCTTTCGTTTTAAGTAATCGACTACACCTTCAAAGAGACATTATTCAATAAAAACTGCTCTTAAACAAGTTTGACTCAAAAAATTGTTTTTTATCAACTTTTTTCTCGACTAGTAACAAAAATTCGTCTAATAATAACCTCTACAAACCTCTCTCAGTCATTTCTAATGTATTTAAAAATCGTATACACCTTCAAAAAGACATTATTTCATAAAAACTTCTCTTAAACAAGTTTGACTAAAAAATTGTTTTTTATCAACTTTTTTCTCAACTAGTAACAAAAATTCGTCTACTACTAACCTCCACAAACATCCCTTAGTCATTTCTTTCGTTTTTAGTAATCGAGTACACCTTCAAAGAGACATTATTTAATAAAAACTTCTCTTAAACAAGTTTGACTGAAAAAAAATTGTTTCTATCAACTTTTTTCTGAACTAATAACAAAAATTCGTCTAATAATAACCTCTACAAACCTCTCTCAGTCATTTCTAATATATTTAAAAATCGTATACACCTTCAAAGAGACATTATTCAATAAAAACTGCTCTTAAACAAGTTTGACTCAAAAAATTGTTTTTTATCAACTTTTTTCTCAACTAGTAACAAAAATTCGTCTACTACTAACCTCCACAAACATCCCTTAGTCATTTCTTTCGTTTTAAGTAATCGAGTACACCTTCAAAGAGACATTATTCAATAAAAACTGCTCTCAAACAAGTTTGACTCAAAAAATTGTTTTTTATCAACTTTTTTCTCAACTACTAACAAAAATTCGCCTACTTCTAACGTCTACAAACATCCTTTAGTCAGTTTATTCGTTATTAGTAACTTTGAACACCTTCAAAGAGACATTATTCAATAAAAACTGCTCTCAAACAAGTTTGACTCAAAAAATTGTTTTTTATCAACTTTTTTCTCAACTAGTAACAAAAATTCGTCTACTACTAACCTCCACAAACATCCCTTAGTCATTTCTTTCGTTTTTAGTAATCGAGTACACCTTCAAAGAGACATTATTTAATAAAAACTTCTTTTAAACAAGTTTGACTGAAAAAAAATTGTTTCTATCAACTTTTTTCTGAACTAATAACAAAAATTCGTCTAATAATAACCTCTACAAACCTCTCTCAGTCATTTCTAATGTATTTAAAAATCGTATACACCTTCAAAAAGACATTATTTCATAAAAACTTCTCTTAAACAAGTTTGACTAAAAAATTGTTTTTTATCAACTTTTTTCTCAACTAGTAACAAAAATTCGTCTACTACTAACCTCCACAAACATCCCTTAGTCATTTCTTTCGTTTTAAGTAATCGAGTACACCTTCAAAGAGACATTATTCAATAAAAACTGCTCTTAAACAAGTTTGACTCAAAAAATTGTTTTTTATCAACTTTTTTCTCAACTAGTAACAAAAATTCGTCTACTACTAACCTCCACTAACATCCCTTAGTCATTTCTTTCGTTTTTAGTAATCGAGTACACCTTCAAAGAGACATTATTCAATAAAAACTGATCTTAAACGAGTTTGACTCAAAAAATTGTTTTTTATCAACTTTTTTCTCAACTACTAACAAAAATTCGCCTATAACAAACCTCTACAAACCTCTCTCAGTCATTTCTAACGTATTTAAAATCGTATACACCTTCAAAAAGGCATTATTTAATAAAAACTTCTCTTAAACAAGTTTGGCTGAAAAAAAATTGTTTCTATCAACTTTTTTCTGAACTAATAACAAAAATTCGTCTAATAATAACCTCTACAAACCTCTCTCAGTCATTTCTAATGTATTTAAAAATCGTATACACCTTCAAAAAGACATGATTTAATAAAAACTTCTCTTAAACAAGTTTGACTCAAAAAATTGTTTTCTATCAAATTTTTTCTCAACTAGTAACAAAAATTCGTCTACTACTAACCTCCACTAACATCCCTTAGTCATTTCTTTCGTTTTAAGTAATCGAGTACACCTTCAAAGAGACATTATTCAATAAAAACTGCTCTCAAACAAGTTTGACTCAAAAAATTGTTTTTTATCAACTTTTTTCTCAACTACTAAAAAAATTCGCCTACTTCTAACGTCTACAAACATCCTTTAGTCATTTTATTCGTTATTAGTAACTTTGAACACCTTCAAAGAGACATTATTCAATAAAAACTGCTCTTAAACAAGTTTGACTCAAAAAATTGTTTTTTATCAACTTTTTTCTCAACTAGTAACAAAAATTCGTCTACTACTAACCTCCACTAACATCCCTTAGTCATTTCTTTCGTTTTTAGTAATCGAGTACACCTTCAAAGAGACATTATTCAATAAAAACTGATCTTAAACGAGTTTGACTCAAAAAATTGTTTTTTATCAACTTTTTTCTCAACTAATAACAAAAATTCGTCTATAACAAACCTCTACAAACCTCTCTCAGTCATTTCTAATGTATTTAAAAATCGTATACACCTTCAAAAAGACATGATTTAATAAAAACTTCTCTTAAACAAGTTTGACTCAAAAAATTGTTTTTTATCAACTTTTTTCTCAACGAGTAACAAAAATTCGTCTACTACTAACCTCCACTAACATCCCTTAGTCATTTCTTTCGTTTTAAGTAATCGACTACACCTTCAAAGAGACATTATTCAATAAAAACTGCTCTTAAACAAGTTTGACTCAAAAAATTGTTTTTTATCAACTTTTTTCTCAACTAGTAACAAAAATTCGTCTACTACTAACCTCCACAAACATCCCTTAGTCATTTCTTTCGTTTTAAGTAATCGAGTACACCTTCAAAGAGACATTATTCAATAAAAACTGCTCTCAAACAAGTTTGACTCAAAAAATTGTTTTTTATCAACTTTTTTCTCAACTACTTACAAAAATTCGCCTACTTCTAACGTCTACAAACATCCTTTAGTCATTTTATTCGTTATTAGTAACTTTGAACACCTTCAAAGAGACATTATTCAATAAAAACTGCTCTCAAACAAGTTTGACTCAAAAAATTGTTTTTTATCAGCTTTTTTCTCAACTAGTAACAAAAATTCGTCTACTACTAACCTCCACAAACATCCCTTAGTCATTTCTTTCGTTTTTAGTAATCGAGTACACCTTCAAAGAGACATTATTTAATAAAAACTTCTTTTAAACAAGTTTGACTGAAAAAAAATTGTTTCTATCAACTTTTTTCTGAACTAATAACAAAAATTCGTCTAATAATAACCTCTACAAACCTCTCTCAGTCATTTCTAATGTATTTAAAAATCGTATACACCTTCAAAAAGACATTATTTCATAAAAACTTCTCTTAAACAAGTTTGACTCAAAAAATTGTTTTTTATCAACTTTTTTCTCAACTAGTAACAAAAATTCGTCTACTACTAACCTCCACAAACATCCTTTAGTCATTTCTTTCGTTTTAAGTAATCGACTACACCTTCAAAGAGACATTATTCAATAAAAACTGTTCTTAAACAAGTTTGACTCAAAAAATTGTTTTTTATCAACTTTTTTCTCAACTAGTAACAAAAATTCGTCTAATAATAACCTCTACAAACCTCTCTCAGTCATTTCTAATGTATTTAAAAATCGTATACACCTTCAAAAAGACATGATTTAATAAAAACTTCTCTTAAACAAGTTTGACTCAAAAAATTGTTTTCTATCAAATTTTTTCTCAACTAGTAACAAAAATTCGTCTACTACTAACCTCCACTAACATCCCTTAGTCATTTCTTTCGTTTTAAGTAATCGAGTACACCTTCAAAGAGACATTATTCAATAAAAACTGCTCTCAAACAAGTTTGACTCAAAAAATTGTTTTTTATCAACTTTTTTCTCAACTACTAAAAAAATTCGCCTACTTCTAACGTCTACAAACATCCTTTAGTCATTTTATTCGTTATTAGTAACTTTGAACACCTTCAAAGAGACATTATTCAATAAAAACTGCTCTTAAACAAGTTTGACTCAAAAAATTGTTTTTTATCAACTTTTTTCTCAACTAGTAACAAAAATTCGTCTACTACTAACCTCCACTAACATCCCTTAGTCATTTCTTTCGTTTTTAGTAATCGAGTACACCTTCAAAGAGACATTATTCAATAAAAACTGATCTTAAACGAGTTTGACTCAAAAAATTGTTTTTTATCAACTTTTTTCTCAACTAATAACAAAAATTCGTCTATAACAAACCTCTACAAACCTCTCTCAGTCATTTCTAATGTATTTAAAAATCGTATACACCTTCAAAAAGACATGATTTAATAAAAACTTCTCTTAAACAAGTTTGACTCAAAAAATTGTTTTTTATCAACTTTTTTCTCAACGAGTAACAAAAATTCGTCTACTACTAACCTCCACTAACATCCCTTAGTCATTTCTTTCGTTTTAAGTAATCGACTACACCTTCAAAGAGACATTATTCAATAAAAACTGCTCTTAAACAAGTTTGACTCAAAAAATTGTTTTTTATCAACTTTTTTCTCAACTAGTAACAAAAATTCGTCTACTACTAACCTCCACAAACATCCCTTAGTCATTTCTTTCGTTTTAAGTAATCGAGTACACCTTCAAAGAGACATTATTCAATAAAAACTGCTCTCAAACAAGTTTGACTCAAAAAATTGTTTTTTATCAACTTTTTTCTCAACTACTTACAAAAATTCGCCTACTTCTAACGTCTACAAACATCCTTTAGTCATTTTATTCGTTATTAGTAACTTTGAACACCTTCAAAGAGACATTATTCAATAAAAACTGCTCTCAAACAAGTTTGACTCAAAAAATTGTTTTTTATCAGCTTTTTTCTCAACTAGTAACAAAAATTCGTCTACTACTAACCTCCACAAACATCCCTTAGTCATTTCTTTCGTTTTTAGTAATCGAGTACACCTTCAAAGAGACATTATTTAATAAAAACTTCTTTTAAACAAGTTTGACTGAAAAAAAATTGTTTCTATCAACTTTTTTCTGAACTAATAACAAAAATTCGTCTAATAATAACCTCTACAAACCTCTCTCAGTCATTTCTAATGTATTTAAAAATCGTATACACCTTCAAAAAGACATTATTTCATAAAAACTTCTCTTAAACAAGTTTGACTCAAAAAATTGTTTTTTATCAACTTTTTTCTCAACTAGTAACAAAAATTCGTCTACTACTAACCTCCACAAACATCCTTTAGTCATTTCTTTCGTTTTAAGTAATCGACTACACCTTCAAAGAGACATTATTCAATAAAAACTGTTCTTAAACAAGTTTGACTCAAAAAATTGTTTTTTATCAACTTTTTTCTCAACTAGTAACAAAAATTCGTCTAATAATAACCTCTACAAACCTCTCTCAGTCATTTCTAATGTATTTAAAAATCGTATACACCTTCAAAAAGACATTATTTCATAAAAACTTCTCTTAAACAAGTTTGACTAAAAAATTGTTTTTTATCAACTTTTTTCTCAACTAGTAACAAAAATTCGTCTACTACTAACCTCCACAAACATTCCTTAGTCATTTCTTTCGTTTTAAGTAATCGAGTACACCTTCAAAGAGACATTATTCAATAAAAACTGCTCTTAAACAAGTTTGACTCAAAAAATTGTTTTTTATCAACTTTTTTCTCAACTAGTAACAAAAATTCGTCTACTACTAACCTCCACTAACATCCCTTAGTCATTTCTTTCGTTTTTAGTAATCGAGTACACCTTCAAAGAGACATTATTCAATAAAAACTGATCTTAAACGAGTTTGACTCAAAAAATTGTTTTTTATCAACTTTTTTCTCAACTAATAACAAAAATTCGTCTATAACAAACCTCTACGAACCTCTCTCATTCATTTCTAACGTATGTAAAAATCGTATACACCTTCAAAAAGGCATTATTCAATAAAAACTGCTCTTAAACAAGTTTGACTCAAAAAATTGTTTTTTATCAACTTTTTTCTAAACTAGTAACAAAAATTCGTCTACTACTAACCTCCTCAAACATCCTTTAGTCATTTCTTTCGTTTTAAGTAATCGACTACACCTTCAAAGAGACATTATTCAATAAAAACTGCTCTTAAACAAGTTTGACTCAAAAAATTGTTTTTTATCAACTTTTTTCTCAACTAGTAACAAAAATTCGTCTACTACTAACCTCCACAAACATCCCTTAGTCATTTCTTTCGTTTTAAGTAATCGAGTACACCTTCAAAGAGACATTATTCAATAAAAACTGCTCTCAAACAAGTTTGACTCAAAAAATTGTTTTTTATCAACTTTTTTCTCAACTACTAACAAAAATTTGCCTACTTCTAACGTCTACAAACATCCTTTAGTCATTTTATTCGTTATTAGTAACTTTGAACACCTTCAAAAAGACATGATTTAATAAAAACTTCTCTTAAACAAGTTTGACTCAAAAAATTGTTTTCTATCAAATTTTTTCTCAACTAGTAACAAAAATTCGTCTACTACTAACCTCCACTAACATCCCTTAGTCATTTCTTTCGTTTTAAGTAATCGAGTACACCTTCAAAGAGACATTATTCAATAAAAACTGCTCTCAAACAAGTTTGACTCAAAAAATTGTTTTTTATCAACTTTTTTCTCAACTACTAAAAAAATTCGCCTACTTCTAACGTCTACAAACATCCTTTAGTCATTTTATTCGTTATTAGTAACTTTGAACACCTTCAAAGAGACATTATTCAATAAAAACTGCTCTTAAACAAGTTTGACTCAAAAAATTGTTTTTTATCAACTTTTTTCTCAACTAGTAACAAAAATTCGTCTACTACTAACCTCCACTAACATCCCTTAGTCATTTCTTTCGTTTTTAGTAATCGAGTACACCTTCAAAGAGACATTATTCAATAAAAACTGATCTTAAACGAGTTTGACTCAAAAAATTGTTTTTTATCAACTTTTTTCTCAACTAATAACAAAAATTCGTCTATAACAAACCTCTACAAACCTCTCTCAGTCATTTCTAATGTATTTAAAAATCGTATACACCTTCAAAAAGACATGATTTAATAAAAACTTCTCTTAAACAAGTTTGACTCAAAAAATTGTTTTTTATCAACTTTTTTCTCAACGAGTAACAAAAATTCGTCTACTACTAACCTCCACTAACATCCCTTAGTCATTTCTTTCGTTTTAAGTAATCGACTACACCTTCAAAGAGACATTATTCAATAAAAACTGCTCTTAAACAAGTTTGACTCAAAAAATTGTTTTTTATCAACTTTTTTCTCAACTAGTAACAAAAATTCGTCTACTACTAACCTCCACAAACATCCCTTAGTCATTTCTTTCGTTTTAAGTAATCGAGTACACCTTCAAAGAGACATTATTCAATAAAAACTGCTCTCAAACAAGTTTGACTCAAAAAATTGTTTTTTATCAACTTTTTTCTCAACTACTAACAAAAATTCGCCTACTTCTAACGTCTACAAACATCCTTTAGTCATTTTATTCGTTATTAGTAACTTTGAACACCTTCAAAGAGACATTATTCAATAAAAACTGCTCTCAAACAAGTTTGACTCAAAAAATTGTTTTTTATCAGCTTTTTTCTCAACTAGTAACAAAAATTCGTCTACTACTAACCTCCACAAACATCCCTTAGTCATTTCTTTCGTTTTTAGTAATCGAGTACACCTTCAAAGAGACATTATTTAATAAAAACTTCTTTTAAACAAGTTTGACTGAAAAAAAATTGTTTCTATCAACTTTTTTCTGAACTAATAACAAAAATTCGTCTAATAATAACCTCTACAAACCTCTCTCAGTCATTTCTAATGTATTTAAAAATCGTATACACCTTCAAAAAGACATTATTTCATAAAAACTTCTCTTAAACAAGTTTGACTCAAAAAATTGTTTTTTATCAACTTTTTTCTCAACTAGTAACAAAAATTCGTCTACTACTAACCTCCACAAACATCCTTTAGTCATTTCTTTCGTTTTAAGTAATCGACTACACCTTCAAAGAGACATTATTCAATAAAAACTGCTCTTAAACAAGTTTGACTCAAAAAATTGTTTTTTATCAACTTTTTTCTCAACTAGTAACAAAAATTCGTCTAATAATAACCTCTACAAACCTCTCTCAGTCATTTCTAATGTATTTAAAAATCGTATACACCTTCAAAAAGACATTATTTCATAAAAACTTCTCTTAAACAAGTTTGACTAAAAAATTGTTTTTTATCAACTTTTTTCTCAACTAGTAACAAAAATTCGTCTACTACTAACCTCCACAAACATTCCTTAGTCATTTCTTTCGTTTTAAGTAATCGAGTACACCTTCAAAGAGACATTATTCAATAAAAACTGCTCTCAAACAAGTTTGACTCAAAAAATTGTTTTTTATCAACTTTTTTCTCAACTACTAACAAAAATTTGCCTACTTCTAACGTCTACAAACATCCTTTAGTCATTTTATTCGTTATTAGTAACTTTGAACACCTTCAAAGAGACATTATTCAATAAAAACTGCTCTCAAACAAGTTTGACTCAAAAAATTGTTTTTTATCAACTTTTTTCTCAACTAGTAACAAAAATTCGTCTACTACTAACCTCCACAAACATCCCTTAGTCATTTCTTTCGTTTTTAGTAATCGAGTACACCTTCAAAGAGACATTATTTAATAAAAACTTCTTTTAAACAAGTTTGACTGAAAAAAAATTGTTTCTATCAACTTTTTTCTGAACTAATAACAAAAATTCGTCTAATAATAACCTCTACAAACCTCTCTCAGTCATTTCTAATGTATTTAAAAATCGTATACACCTTCAAAAAGACATTATTTCATAAAAACTTCTCTTAAACAAGTTTGACTCAAAAAATTGTTTTTTATCAACTTTTTTCTCAACTAGTAACATAAATTCGTCTACTACTAACCTCCACAAACATCCTTTAGTCATTTCTTTCGTTTTAAGTAATCGACTACACCTTCAAAGAGACATTATTCAATAAAAACTGCTCTTAAACAAGTTTGACTCAAAAAATTGTTTTTTATCAACTTTTTTCTCAACTAGTAACAAAAATTCGTCTAATAATAACCTCTACAAACCTCTCTCAGTCATTTCTAATGTATTTAAAAATCGTATACACCTTCAAAAAGACATTATTTCATAAAAACTTCTCTTAAACAAGTTTGACTAAAAAATTGTTTTTTATCAACTTTTTTCTCAACTAGTAACAAAAATTCGTCTACTACTAACCTCCACAAACATCCCTTAGTCATTTCTTTCGTTTTAAGTAATCGAGTACACCTTCAAAGAGACATTATTCAATAAAAACTGCTCTTAAACAAGTTTGACTCAAAAAATTGTTTTTTATCAACTTTTTTCTCAACTAGTAACAAAAATTCGTCTACTACTAACCTCCACTAACATCCCTTAGTCATTTCTTTCGTTTTTAGTAATCGAGTACACCTTCAAAGAGACATTATTCAATAAAAACTGATCTTAAACGAGTTTCACATAATGTACCATCTCTACAAGAATGATGTATCCAAGATTTTTTGTTTATCTGCGATATAATAATGCTTGGCTCAATGCTGGTCCTGCTCCACAAGGACAGGGGCGCATAAATTGATAGCATTAAATAGTATTGTTGGGGCTGCTGAAGATTGTTCAACTGTCTTTGCATTGTATAAATTCAATCTTTTTAGTATTATATAGCAGCATAGCCTATATTGTGTGAGTACTATGTACTAGAAAGCTATCAGTCACAGGAAACCTACTTTTTTTACTTTTTCTCGACTTGAATGTGCCCTGGCGGTTAAGAGTATGTCATGCTCACTCAAATGTCTCGCTGATGGTGGCGTGTGTGTCGGGTCATTTAGTTCCCTTCAAAATGGTTGAGTTGAATGATGGCTGATCCATGCGTCATGTTCGTGAACGGGCGCTGTCAGTTGTGACTGGTCATCTCTTGGTTGCCACGGTTTATTTGAACTAATTTATTTTGTTTTTTAATTGCCTTTTTTTGTACTGTGGACACTTTTAACGTGCACGTCTTGCTACATCGTTCTCACATAATGTACCATCTCTACAAGAATGATGTATCCAAGATTTTTTGTAAAAACATTATGATTTAAAAGAGTGTCCATGGAGTTTCTTGCCCATTCTTCTCCATAGAGATCTACGCTTTGGAATGGGCAACTACAGTACTTTCACAGTTATTATGTCTTGTGACTGGGACTGTAGCTTCATTTTTTATTGCTGTCTTTGTTTCGACAATTCAAAAGTGCCTGTAATTGGCCTACTTGAAATAAATGCTTTGATTTTGATTTTGATTTTGATTTTGATTTTGAGTTTGACTCAAAAAATTGTTTTTTATCAACTTTTTTCTCAACTACTAACAAAAATTGGCCTACTTCTAACGTCTACAAACATCCTTTAGTCATTTTATTCGTAATTAGTAACTTTCAACACCTTCAAAGAGACTTTATTCAATAAAAACTGCTCTTAAACAAGTTTGACTCAAAAAATTGATTTTTATCAACTTTTTTCTCAACTAGTAACAAAAATTCGTCTACTACTAACCTTCACAAACATCCTTTAGTCATTTCTTTCGTTTTAAGTAATCGACTACACCTTCAAAGGGACATTATTCAATAAAAACTGCTCTTAAACAAGTTTGACTCAAAAAATTGTTTTTTATCAACTTTTTTCTCAACTAGTAACAAAAATTCGTCTACTACTAACCTCCACTAACATCCCTTAGTCATTTCTTTCGTTTTTAGTAATCGAGTACACCTTCAAAGAGACATTATTCAATAAAAACTGATCTTAAACGAGTTTGACTCAAAAAATTGTTTTTTATCAACTTTTTTCTCAACTAATAACAAAAATTCGTCTATAACAAACCTCTACAAACCTCTCTCATTCATTTCTAACGTATGTAAAAATCGTATACACCTTCAAAAAGGCATTATTCAATAAAAACTGCTCTTAAACAAGTTTGACTCAAAAAATTGTTTTTTATCAACTTTTTTCTCAACTAGTAACAAAAATTCGTCTACTACTAACCTCCACAAACATCCTTTAGTCATTTCTTTCGTTTTAAGTAATCGACTACACCTTCAAAGAGACATTATTCAATAAAAACTGCTCTTAAACAAGTTTGACTCAAAAAATTGTTTTTTATCAACTTTTTTCTCAACTAGTAACAAAAATTCGTCTACTACTAACCTCCACTAACATCCTTTAGTCATTTCTTTCGTTTTAAGTAATCGACTACACCTTCAAAGAGACATTATTCAATAAAAACTGCTCTTAAACAAGTTTGACTCAAAAAATTGTTTTTTATCAACTTTTTTCTCAACTAGTAACAAAAATTCGTCTACTACTAACCTCCACTAACATCCCTTAGTCATTTCTTTCGTTTTTAGTAATCGAGTACACCTTCAAAGAGACATTATTCAATAAAAACTGATCTTAAACGAGTTTGACTCAAAAAATTGTTTTTTATCAACTTTTTTCTGAACTAATAACAAAAATTCGTCTACTACTAACCTCCACAAACATCCCTTAGTCATTTCTTTCGTTTTAAGTAATCGAGTACACCTTCAAAGAGACATTATTCAATAAAAACTGCTCTTAAACAAGTTTGACTCAAAAAATTGTTTTTTATCAACTTTTTTCTCAACTAGTAATAAAAATTCGTCTACTACTAACCTCCACTAACATCCCTTAGTCATTTCTTTCGTTTTTAGTAATCGAGTACACCTTCAAAGAGACATTATTCAATAAAAACTGATCTTAAACGAGTTTGACTCAAAAAATTGTTTTTTATCAACTTTTTTCTCAACTAGTAACAAAAGTTCGTCTAATAATAACCTCTACAAACCTCTCTCAGTCATTTCTAATGTATTTAAAAATCGTATACACCTTCAAAAAGACATTATTTCATAAAAACTTCTCTTAAACAAGTTTGACTAAAAAATTGTTTTTTATCAACTTTTTTCTCAACTAGTAACAAAAATTCGTCTACTACTAACCTCCACAAACATCCCTTAGTCATTTCTTTCGTTTTTAGTAATCGAGTACACCTTCAAAGAGACATTATTTAATAAAAACTTCTCTTAAACAAGTTTGACTGAAAAAAAATTGTTTCTATCAACTTTTTTCTGAACTAATAACAAAAATTCGTCTAATAATAACCTCTACAAACCTCTCTCAGTCATTTCTAATATATTTAAAAATCGTATACACCTTCAAAGAGACATTATTCAACAAAAACTGCTCTTAAACAAGTTTGACTCAAAAAATTGTTTTTTATCAACTTTTTTCTCAACTAGTAACAAAAATTCGTCTAATAATAACCTCTACAAACCTCTCTCAGTCATTTCTAATGTATTTAAAAATCGTATACACCTTCAAAAAGACATTATTTCATAAAAACTTCTCTTAAACAAGTTTGACTAAAAAATTGTTTTTTATCAACTTTTTTCTCAACTAGTAACAAAAATTCGTCTGCTACTAACCTCCACAAACATCCCTTAGTCATTTCTTTCGTTTTTAGTAATCGAGTACACCTTCAAAGAGACATTATTCAATAAAAACTGCTCTTAAACAAGTTTGACTCAAAAAATTGTTTTTTATCAACTTTTTTCTCAACTAGTAACAAAAATTCGTCTACTACTAACCTCCACAAACATCCCTTAGTCATTTCTTTCGTTTTAAGTAATCGAGTACACCTTCAAAGAGACATTATTCAATAAAAACTGCTCTCAAACAAGTTTGACTCAAAAAATTGTTTTTTATCAACTTTTTTCTCAACTACTAACAAAAATTCGCCTACGTCTAACGTCTACAAACATCCTTTAGTCATTTTATTCGTTATTAGTAACTTTGAACACCTTCAAAGAGACATTATTCAATAAAAACTGCTCTCAAACAAGTTTGACTCAAAAAATTGTTTTTTATCAACTTTTTTCTCAACTAGTAACAAAAATTCGTCTACTACTAACCTCCACAAACATCCCTTAGTCATTTCTTTCGTTTTTAGTAATCGAGTACACCTTCAAAGAGACATTATTTAATAAAAACTTCTTTTAAACAAGTTTGACTGAAAAAAAATTGTTTCTATCAACTTTTTTCTGAACTAATAACAAAAATTCGTCTAATAATAACCTCTACAAACCTCTCTCAGTCATTTCTAATGTATTTAAAAATCGTATACACCTTCAAAAAGACATTATTTCATAAAAACTTCTCTTAAACAAGTTTGACTCAAAAAATTGTTTTTTATCAACTTTTTTCTCAACTAGTAACAAAAATTCGTCTACTACTAACCTCCACAAACATCCTTTAGTCATTTCTTTCGTTTTAAGTAATCGACTACACCTTCAAAGAGACATTATTCAATAAAAACTGCTCTTAAACAAGTTTGACTCAAAAAATTGTTTTTTATCAACTTTTTTCTCAACTAGTAACAAAAATTCGTCTAATAATAACCTCTACAAACCTCTCTCAGTCATTTCTAATGTATTTAAAAATCGTATACACCTTCAAAAAGACATTATTTCATAAAAACTTCTCTTAAACAAGTTTGACTCAAAAAATTGTTTTTTATCAACTTTTTTCTCAACTAGTAACAAAAATTCGTCTACTACTAACCTCCACAAACATCCTTTAGTCATTTCTTTCGTTTTAAGTAATCGACTACACCTTCAAAGAGACATTATTCAATAAAAACTGCTCTTAAACAAGTTTGACTCAAAAAATTGTTTTTTATCAACTTTTTTTTCAACTAGTAACAAAAATTCGTCTACTACTAACCTCCACTAACATCCCTTAGTCATTTCTTTCGTTTTTAGTAATCGAGTACACCTTCAAAGAGACATTATTCAATAAAAACTGATCTTAAACGAGTTTGACTCAAAAAATTGTTTTTTATCATTTTTTTTCTCAACTACTAACAAAAATTCGCCTATAACAAACCTCTACAAACCTCTCTCAGTCATTTCTAACGTATTTAAAATCGTATACACCTTCAAAAAGGCATTATTTAATAAAAACTTCTCTTAAACAAGTTTGGCTGAAAAAAAATTGTTTCTATCAACTTTTTTCTGAACTAATAACAAAAATTCGTCTAATAATAACCTCTACAAACCTCTCTCAGTCATTTCTAATGTATTTAAAAATCGTATACACTTTCAAAAAGACATGATTTAATAAAAACTTCTCTTAAACAAGTTTGACTCAAAAAATTGTTTTCTATCAAATTTTTTCTCAACTAGTAACAAAAATTCGTCTACTACTAACCTCCACTAACATCCCTTAGTCATTTCTTTCGTTTTAAGTAATCGAGTACACCTTCAAAGAGACATTATTCAATAAAAACTGCTCTCAAACAAGTTTGACTCAAAAAATTGTTTTTTATCAACTTTTTTCTCAACTACTAAAAAAATTCGCCTACTTCTAACGTCTACAAACATCCTTTAGTCATTTTATTCGTTATTAGTAACTTTGAACACCTTCAAAGAGACATTATTCAATAAAAACTGCTCTTAAACAAGTTTGACTCAAAAAATTGTTTTTTATCAACTTTTTTCTCAACTAGTAACAAAAATTCGTCTACTACTAACCTCCACTAACATCCCTTAGTCATTTCTTTCGTTTTAAGTAATCGAGTACACCTTCAAAGAGACATTATTCAATAAAAACTGATCTTAAACGAGTTTGACTCAAAAAATTGTTTTTTATCAACTTTTTTCTCAACTAATAACAAAAATTCGTCTATAACAAACCTCTACAAACCTCTCTCAGTCATTTCTAATGTATTTAAAAATCGTATACACCTTCAAAAAGACATGATTTAATAAAAACTTCTCTTAAACAAGTTTGACTCAAAAAATTGTTTTTTATCAACTTTTTTCTCAACGAGTAACAAAAATTCGTCTACTACTAACCTCCACTAACATCCCTTAGTCATTTCTTTCGTTTTAAGAAATCGACTACACCTTCAAAGAGACATTATTCAATAAAAACTGCTCTTAAACAAGTTTGACTCAAAAAATTGTTTTTTATCAACTTTTTTCTCAACAAGTAACAAAAATTCGTCTACTACTAACCTCCACAAACATCCCTTAGTCATTTCTTTCGTTTTAAGTAATCGAGTACACCTTCAAAGAGACATTATTCAATAAAAACTGCTCTCAAACAAGTTTGACTCAAAAAATTGTTTTTTATCAACTTTTTTCTCAACTAATAACAAAAATTCGTCTACTACTAACCTCCACAAACATCCCTTAGTTATTTCTTTCGTTTTTAGTAATCGAGTACACCTTCAAAGAGACATTATTCAATAAAAACTGATCTTAAACGAGTTTGACTCAAAAAATTGTTTCTTATCAACTTTTTTCTCAACTACTAACAAAAATTCGCCTACTTCTAACATCTACAAACATCCTTTAGTCATTTTATTCGTTATTAGTAACTTTGAACACCTTCAAAGACACATTATTCAATAAAAACTGCTCTCAAACAAGTTTGACTCAAAAAATTGTTTTTTATCAACTTTTTTCTCAACTAATAACAAAAATTCGTCTACTACTAACCTCCACAAACATCCCTTAGTTATTTCTTTCGTTTTTAGTAATCGAGTACACCTTCAAAGAGACATTATTCAATAAAAACTGATCTTAAACGAGTTTGACTCAAAAAATTGTTTCTTATCAACTTTTTTCTCAACTAATAACAAAAATTCGTCTATAACAAACCTCTACGAACCTCTCTCATTCATTTCTAACGTATGTAAAAATCGTATACACCTTCAAAAAGGCATTATTCAATAAAAACTGCTCTTAAACAAGTTTGACTCAAAAAATTGTTTTTTATCAACTTTTTTCTAAACTAGTAACAAAAATTCGTCTACTACTAACCTCCACAAACATCCTTTAGTCATTTCTTTCGTTTTAAGTAATCGACTACACCTTCAAAGAGACATTATTCAATAAAAACTGCTCTTAAACAAGTTTGACTCAAAAAATTGTTTTTTATCAACTTTTTTCTCAACTAGTAACAAAAATTCGTCTACTACTAACCTCCACTAACATCCCTTAGTCATTTCTTTCGTTTTTAGTAATCGAGTACACCTTCAAAGAGACATTATTCAATAAAAACTGATCTTAAACGAGTTTGACTCAAAAAATTGTTTTTTATCATTTTTTTTCTCAACTACTAACAAAAATTCGCCTATAACAAACCTCTACAAACCTCTCTCAGTCATTTCTAACGTATTTAAAATCGTATACACCTTCAAAAAGGCATTATTTAATAAAAACTTCTCTTAAACAAGTTTGACTCAAAAAATTGTTTTCTATCAAATTTTTTCTCAACTAGTAACAAAAATTCGTCTACTACTAACCTCCACTAACATCCCTTAGTCATTTCTTTCGTTTTAAGTAATCGAGTACACCTTCAAAGAGACATTATTCAATAAAAACTGCTCTCAAACAAGTTTGACTCAAAAAATTGTTTTTTATCAACTTTTTTCTCAACTACTAAAAAAATTCGCCTACTTCTAACGTCTACAAACATCCTTTAGTCATTTTATTCGTTATTAGTAACTTTGAACACCTTCAAAGAGACATTATTCAATAAAAACTGCTCTTAAACAAGTTTGACTCAAAAAATTGTTTTTTATCAACTTTTTTCTCAACTAGTAACAAAAATTCGTCTACTACTAACCTCCACTAACATCCCTTAGTCATTTCTTTCGTTTTAAGTAATCGAGTACACCTTCAAAGAGACATTATTCAATAAAAACTGATCTTAAACGAGTTTGACTCAAAAAATTGTTTTTTATCAACTTTTTTCTCAACTAATAACAAAAATTCGTCTATAACAAACCTCTACAAACCTCTCTCAGTCATTTCTAATGTATTTAAAAATCGTATACACCTTCAAAAAGACATGATTTAATAAAAACTTCTCTTAAACAAGTTTGACTCAAAAAATTGTTTTTTATCAACTTTTTTCTCAACGAGTAACAAAAATTCGTCTACTACTAACCTCCACTAACATCCCTTAGTCATTTCTTTCGTTTTAAGTAATCGACTACACCTTCAAAGAGACATTATTCAATAAAAACTGCTCTTAAACAAGTTTGACTCAAACAATTGTTTTTTATCAACTTTTTTCTCAACAAGTAACAAAAATTCGTCTACTACTAACCTCCACAAACATCCCTTAGTCATTTCTTTCGTTTTAAGTAATCGAGTACACCTTCAAAGAGACATTATTCAATAAAAACTGCTCTCAAACAAGTTTGACTCAAAAAATTGTTTTTTATCAACTTTTTTCTCAACTAATAACAAAAATTCGTCTACTACTAACCTCCACAAACATCCCTTAGTTATTTCTTTCGTTTTTAGTAATCGAGTACACCTTCAAAGAGACATTATTCAATAAAAACTGATCTTAAACGAGTTTGACTCAAAAAATTGTTTCTTATCAACTTTTTTCTCAACTACTAACAAAAATTCGCCTACTTCTAACATCTACAAACATCCTTTAGTCATTTTATTCGTTATTAGTAACTTTGAACACCTTCAAAGACACATTATTCAATAAAAACTGCTCTCAAACAAGTTTGACTCAAAAAATTGTTTTTTATCAACTTTTTTCTCAACTAATAACAAAAATTCGTCTACTACTAACCTCCACAAACATCCCTTAGTTATTTCTTTCGTTTTTAGTAATCGAGTACACCTTCAAAGAGACATTATTCAATAAAAACTGATCTTAAACGAGTTTGACTCAAAAAATTGTTTCTTATCAACTTTTTTCTCAACTAATAACAAAAATTCGTCTATAACAAACCTCTACGAACCTCTCTCATTCATTTCTAACGTATGTAAAAATCGTATACACCTTCAAAAAGGCATTATTCAATAAAAACTGCTCTTAAACAAGTTTGACTCAAAAAATTGTTTTTTATCAACTTTTTTCTAAACTAGTAACAAAAATTCGTCTACTACTAACCTCCACAAACATCCTTTAGTCATTTCTTTCGTTTTAAGTAATCGACTACACCTTCAAAGAGACATTATTCAATAAAAACTGCTCTTAAACAAGTTTGACTCAAAAAATTGTTTTTTATCAACTTTTTTCTCAACTAGTAACAAAAATTCGTCTACTACTAACCTCCACAAACATCTTTTAGTCATTTCTTTCGTTTTAAGTAATCGAGTACACCTTCAAAGAGACATTATTCAATAAAAACTGCTCTCAAACAAGTTTGACTCAAAAAATTGTTTTTTATCAACTTTTTTCTCAACTACTAACAAAAATTCGCCTACTTCTAACGTCTACAAACATCCTTTAGTCATTTTATTCGTTATTAGTAACTTTGAACACCTTCAAAGAGACATTATTTAATAAAAACTTCTTTTAAACAAGTTTGACTGAAAAAAAATTGTTTCTATCAACTTTTTTCTGAACCAATAACAAAAATTCGTCTAATAATAACCTCTACAAACCTCTCTCAGTCATTTCTAATGTATTTAAAAATCGTATACACCTTCAAAAAGACATTATTTCATAAAAACTTCTCTTAAACAAGTTTGACTCAAAAAATTGTTTTTTATCAACTTTTTTCTCAACTAGTAACAAAAATTCGTCTACTACTAACCTCCACAAACATCCTTTAGTCATTTCTTTCGTTTTAAGTAATCGACTACACCTTCAAAGAGACATTATTCAATAAAAACTGCTCTTAAACAAGTTTGACTCAAAAAATTGTTTTTTATCAACTTTTTTCTCAACTAGTAACAAAAATTCGTCTAATAATAACCTCTACAAACCTCTCTCAGTCATTTCTAATGTATTTAAAAATCGTATACACCTTCAAAAAGACATTATTTCATAAAAACTTCTCTTAAACAAGTTTGACTAAAAAATTGTTTTTTATCAACTTTTTTCTCAACTAGTAACAAAAATTCGTCTACTACTAACCTCCACAAACATCCCTTAGTCATTTCTTTCGTTTTAAGTAATCGAGTACACCTTCAAAGAGACATTATTCAATAAAAACTGCTCTTAAACAAGTTTGACTCAAAAAATTGTTTTTTATCAACTTTTTTCTCAACTAGTAACAAAAATTCGTCTACTACTAACCTCCACTAACATCCCTTAGTCATTTCTTTCGTTTTTAGTAATCGAGTACACGTTCAAAGAGACATTATTCAATAAAAACTGATCTTAAACGAGTTTGACTCAAAAAATTGTTTTTTATCAACTTTTTTCTCAACTACTAACAAAAATTCGCCTATAACAAACCTCTACAAACCTCTCTCAGTCATTTCTAACGTATTTAAAATCGTATACACCTTCAAAAAGGCATTATTTAATAAAAACTTCTCTTAAACAAGTTTGGCTGAAAAAAAATTGTTTCTATCAACTTTTTTCTGAACTAATAACAAAAATTCGTCTAATAATAACCTCTACAAACCTCTCTCAGTCATTTCTAATGTATTTAAAAATCGTATACACCTTCAAAAAGACATTATTTAATAAAAACTGCTCTCAAACAAGTTTGACTCAAAAAATTGTTTTTTATCAACTTTTTTCTCAACTACTAAAAAAATTCGCCTACTTCTAACGTCTACAAACATCCTTTAGTCATTTTATTCGTTATTAGTAACTTTGAACACCTTCAAAGAGACATTATTCAATAAAAACTGCTCTTAAACAAGTTTGACTCAAAAAATTGTTTTTTATCAACTTTTTTCTCAACTAGTAACAAAAATTCGTCTACTACTAACCTCCACTAACATCCCTTAGTCATTTCTTTCGTTTTTAGTAATCGAGTACACCTTCAAAGAGACATTATTCAATAAAAACTGATCTTAAACGAGTTTGACTCAAAAAATTGTTTCTTATTAACTTTTTTCTCAACTAGTAACAAAAATTCGTCTACTACTAACCTCCACAAACATCCTTTAGTCATTTCTTTCGTTTTAAGTAATCGACTACACCTTCAAAGAGACATTATTCAATAAAAACTGCTCTTAAACAAGTTTGACTCAAAAAATTGTTTTTTATCAACTTTTTTCTCAACTAGTAACAAAAATTCGTCTACTACTAACCTCCACAAACATCCCTTAGTCATTTCTTTCGTTTTAAGTAATCGAGTACACCTTCAAAGAGACATTATTCAATAAAAACTGCTCTCAAACAAGTTTGACTCAAAAAATTGTTTTTTATCAACTTTTTTCTCAACTACTAACAAAAATTTGCCTACTTCTAACGTCTACAAACATCCTTTAGTCATTTTATTCGTTATTAGTAACTTTGAACACCTTCAAAGAGACATTATTCAATAAAAACTGCTCTCAAACAAGTTTGACTCAAAAAATTGTTTTTTATCAACTTTTTTCTCAACTAGTAACAAAAATTCGTCTACTACTAACCTCCACAAACATCCCTTAGTCATTTCTTTCGTTTTAAGTAATCGAGTACACCTTCAAAGAGACATTATTCAATAAAAACTGCTCTTAAACAAGTTTGACTCAAAAAATTGTTTTTTATCAACTTTTTTCTCAACTAGTAACAAAAATTCGTCTACTACTAACCTCCACTAACATCCCTTAGTCATTTCTTTCGTTTTTAGTAATCGAGTACACCTTCAAAGAGACATTATTCAATAAAAACTGATCTTAAACGAGTTTGACTCAAAAAATTGTTTTTTATCAACTTTTTTCTCAACTACTAACAAAAATTGGCCTACTTCTAACGTCTACAAACATCCTTTAGTCATTTTATTCGTTATTAGTAACTTTCAACACCTTCAAAGAGACTTTATTCAATAAAAACTGCTCTTAAACAAGTTTGACTCAAAAAATTGTTTTTTATCAACTTTTTTCTCAACTACTAACAAAAATTCGCCTATAACAAACCTCTACAAACCTCTCTCAGTCATTTCTAACGTATTTAAAATCGTATACACCTTCAAAAAGGCATTATTTAATAAAAACTTCTCTTAAACAAGTTTGGCTGAAAAAAAATTGTTTCTATCAACTTTTTTCTGAACTAATAACAAAAATTCGTCTAATAATAACCTCTACAAACCTCTCTCAGTCATTTCTAATGTATTTAAAAATCGTATACACCTTCAAAAAGACATGATTTAATAAAAACTTCTCTTAAACAAGTTTGACTCAAAAAATTGTTTTCTATCAAATTTTTTCTCAACTAGTAACAAAAATTCGTCTACTACTAACCTCCACTAACATCCCTTAGTCATTTCTTTCGTTTTAAGTAATCGAGTACACCTTCAAAGAGACATTATTCAATAAAAACTGCTCTCAAACAAGTTTGACTCAAAAAATTGTTTTTTATCAACTTTTTTCTCAACTACTAAAAAAATTCGCCTACTTCTAACGTCTACAAACATCCTTTAGTCATTTTATTCGTTATTAGTAACTTTGAACACCTTCAAAGAGACATTATTCAATAAAAACTGCTCTTAAACAAGTTTGACTCAAAAAATTGTTTTTTATCAACTTTTTTCTCAACTAGTAACAAAAATTCGTCTACTACTAACCTCCACTAACATCCCTTAGTCATTTCTTTCGTTTTTAGTAATCGAGTACACCTTCAAAGAGACATTATTCAATAAAAACTGATCTTAAACGAGTTTGACTCAAAAAATTGTTTTTTATCAACTTTTTTCTCAACTAATAACAAAAATTCGTCTATAAAACCTCTCTCAGTCATTTCTAATGTATTTAAAAATCGTATACACCTTCAAAAAGACATGATTTAATAAAAACTTCTCTTAAACAAGTTTGACTCAAAAAATTGTTTTTTATCAACTTTTTTCTCAACGAGTAACAAAAATTCGTCTACTACTAACCTCCACTAACATCCCTTAGTCATTTCTTTCCTTTTTAGTAATCGAGTACACCTTCAAAGAGACATTATTCAATAAAAACTGATCTTAAACGAGTTTGACTCAAAAAATTGTTTTTCATCAACTTTTTTCTCAACTAGTTACAAAAATTCGTCTACTACTAACCTCCACTAACATCCCTTAGTCATTTCTTTCCTTTTTAGTAATCGAGTACACCTTCAAAGAGACATTATTCAATAAAAACTGATCTTAAACGAGTTTGACTCAAAAAATTGTTTCTTATCAACTTTTTTCTCAACTAATAACAAAAATTCGTCTATAACAAACCTCTACGAACCTCTCTCATTCATTTCTAACGTATGTAAAAATCGTATACACCTTCAAAAAGGCATTATTCAATAAAAACTGCTCTTAAACAAGTTTGACTCAAAAAATTGATTTTTATCAACTTTTTTCTCAACTAGTAACAAAAATTCGTCTACTACTAACCTCCACAAACATCCTTTAGTCATTTCTTTCGTTTTAAGTAATCGACTACACCTTCAAAGAGACATTATTCAATAAAAACTGCTCTTAAACAAGTTTGACTCAAAAAATTGTTTTTTATCAACTTTTTTCTCAACTAGTAACAAAAATTCGTCTACTACTAACCTCCACTAACATCCCTTAGTCATTTCTTTCGTTTTTAGTAATCGAGTACACCTTCAAAGAGACATTATTCAATAAAAACTGATCTTAAACGAGTTTGACTCAAAAAATTGTTTTTTATCAACTTTTTTCTCAACTAATAACAAAAATTCGTCTATAACAAACCTCTACGAACCTCTCTCATTCATTTCTAACGTATGTAAAAATCGTATACACCTTCAAAAAGGCATTATTCAATAAAAACTGCTCTTAAACAAGTTTGACTCAAAAAATTGTTTTTTATCAACTTTTTTCTCAACTAGTAACAAAAATTCGTCTACTACTAACCTCCACAAACATACTTTAGTCATTTCTTTCGTTTTAAGTAATCGACTACACCTTCAAAGAGACATTATTCAATAAAAACTGCTCTTAAACAAGTATGACTCAAAAAATTGTTTTTTATCAACTTTTTTCTCAACTAGTAACAAAAATTCGTCTACTACTAACCTCCACAAACATCCCTTAGTCATTTCTTTCGTTTTAAGTAATCGAGTACACCTTCAAAGAGACATTATTCAATAAAAACTGCTCTCAAACAAGTTTGACTCAAAAAATTGTTTTTTATCAACTTTTTTCTCAACTACTAACAAAAATTCGCCTACTTCTAACATCTACAAACATCCTTTAGTCATTTTATTTGTTATTAGTAACTTTGAACACCTTCAAAGACACATTATTCAATAAAAACTGCTCTCAAACAAGTTTGACTCAAAAAATTGTTTTTTATCAACTTTTTTCTCAACTAATAACAAAAATTCGTCTACTACTAACCTCCACAAACATCCCTTAGTTATTTCTTTCGTTTTTAGTAATCGAGTACACCTTCAAAGAGACATTATTCAATAAAAACTGATCTTAAACGAGTTTGACTCAAAAAATTGTTTCTTATTAACTTTTTTCTCAACTAGTAACAAAAATTCGTCTACTACTAACCTCCACAAACATCCTTTAGTCATTTCTTTCGTTTTAAGTAATCGACTACACCTTCAAAGAGACATTATTCAATAAAAACTGCTCTTAAACAAGTTTGACTCAAAAAATTGTTTTTTATCAACTTTTTTCTCAACTAGTAACAAAAATTCGTCTACTACTAACCTCCACAAACATCCCTTAGTCATTTCTTTCGTTTTAAGTAATCGAGTACACCTTCAAAGAGACATTATTCAATAAAAACTGATCTTAAACGAGTTTGACTCAAAAAATTGTTTTTTATCAACTTTTTTCTCAACTACTAACAAAAATTGGCCTACTTCTAACGTCTACAAACATCCTTTAGTCATTTTATTCGTTATTAGTAACTTTCAACACCTTCAAAGAGACTTTATTCAATAAAAACTGCTCTTAAACAAGTTTGACTCAAAAACATTTTTTTTATCAACATTTTTTTCAACTAATAACAAAAATTCGTCTATAACAAACCTCTACAAATCTCTCTCAGTCATTTCTAATGTATTTAAAAATCGTATACACCTTCAAAAAGACATGATTTAATAAAAACTTCTCTTAAACAAGTTTGACTCAAAAAATTGTTTTTCATCAACTTTTTTCTCAACTAGTTACAAAAATTCGTCTACTACTAACCTCCACTAACATCCCTTAGTCATTTCTTTCCTTTTTAGTAATCGAGTACACCTTCAAAGAGACATTATTCAATAAAAACTGATCTTAAACGAGTTTGACTCAAAAAATTGTTTCTTATCAACTTTTTTCTCAACTAATAACAAAAATTCGTCTATAACAAACCTCTACGAACCTCTCTCATTCATTTCTAACGTATGTAAAAATCGTATACACCTTCAAAAAGGCATTATTCAATAAAAACTGCTCTTAAACAAGTTTGACTCAAAAAATTGATTTTTATCAACTTTTTTCTCAACTAGTAACAAAAATTCGTCTACTACTAACCTCCACAAACATCCTTTAGTCATTTCTTTCGTTTTAAGTAATCGACTACACCTTCAAAGAGACATTATTCAATAAAAACTGCTCTTAAACAAGTTTGACTCAAAAAATTGTTTTTTATCAACTTTTTTCTCAACTAGTAACAAAAATTCGTCTAATAATAACCTCTACAAACCTCTCTCAGTCATTTCTAATGTATTTAAAAATCGTATACACCTTCAAAAAGACATTATTTCATAAAAACTTTTCTTAAACAAGTTTGACTAAAAAATTGTTTTTTATCAACTTTTTTCTCAACTAGTAACAAAAATTCGTCTACTACTAACCTCCACAAACATCCCTTAGTCATTTCTTTCGTTTTAAGTAATCGAGTACACCTTCAAAGAGACATTATTCAATAAAAACTGCTCTTAAACAAGTTTGACTCAAAAAATTGTTTTTTATCAACTTTTTTCTCAACTAGTAACAAAAATTCGTCTACTACTAACCTCCACTAACATCCCTTAGTCATTTCTTTCGTTTTTAGTAATCGAGTACACCTTCAAAGAGACATTATTCAATAAAAACTGATCTTAAACGAGTTTGACTCAAAAAATTGTTTTTTATCAACTTTTTTCTCAACTACTAACAAAAATTGGCCTACTTCTAACGTCTACAAACATCCTTTAGTCATTTTATTCGTTATTAGTAACTTTCAACACCTTCAAAGAGACTTTATTCAATAAAAACTGCTCTTAAACAAGTTTGACTCAAAAACATTTTTTTTATCAACATTTTTTTCAACTAATAACAAAAATTCGTCTATAACAAACCTCTACAAATCTCTCTCAGTCATTTCTAATGTATTTAAAAATCGTATACACCTTCAAAAAGACATGATTTAATAAAAACTTCTCTTAAACAAGTTTGACTCAAAAAATTGTTTTTCATCAACTTTTTTCTCAACTAGTTACAAAAATTCGTCTACT
This sequence comes from Standfussiana lucernea, assembly GCA_964057025.1. Lineage (NCBI taxonomy): Eukaryota > Metazoa > Arthropoda > Insecta > Lepidoptera > Noctuidae > Standfussiana > Standfussiana lucernea. The sequence continues at coordinate 18,427,325 of OZ059783.1, forward strand.
ACTAACCTCCACTAACATCCCTTAGTCATTTCTTTCCTTTTTAGTAATCGAGTACACCTTCAAAGAGACATTATTCAATAAAAACTGATCTTAAACGAGTTTGACTCAAAAAATTGTTTCTTATCAACTTTTTTCTCAACTAATAACAAAAATTCGTCTATAACAAACCTCTACGAACCTCTCTCATTCATTTCTAACGTATGTAAAAATCGTATACACCTTCAAAAAGGCATTATTCAATAAAAACTGCTCTTAAACAAGTTTGACTCAAAAAATTGATTTTTATCAACTTTTTTCTCAACTAGTAACAAAAATTCGTCTACTACTAACCTCCACAAACATCCTTTAGTCATTTCTTTCGTTTTAAGTAATCGACTACACCTTCAAAGAGACATTATTCAATAAAAACTGCTCTTAAACAAGTTTGACTCAAAAAATTGTTTTTTATCAACTTTTTTCTCAACTAGTAACAAAAATTCGTCTACTACTAACCTCCACTAACATCCCTTAGTCATTTCTTTCGTTTTTAGTAATCGAGTACACCTTCAAAGAGACATTATTCAATAAAAACTGATCTTAAACGAGTTTGACTCAAAAAATTGTTTTTTATCAACTTTTTTCTCAACTAATAACAAAAATTCGTCTATAACAAACCTCTACGAACCTCTCTCATTCATTTCTAACGTATGTAAAAATCGTATACACCTTCAAAAAGGCATTATTCAATAAAAACTGCTCTTAAACAAGTTTGACTCAAAAAATTGTTTTTTATCAACTTTTTTCTCAACTAGTAACAAAAATTCGTCTACTACTAACCTCCACAAACATACTTTAGTCATTTCTTTCGTTTTAAGTAATCGACTACACCTTCAAAGAGACATTATTCAATAAAAACTGCTCTTAAACAAGTATGACTCAAAAAATTGTTTTTTATCAACTTTTTTCTCAACTAGTAACAAAAATTCGTCTACTACTAACCTCCACTAACATCCCTTAGTCATTTCTTTCGTTTTTAGTAATCGAGTACACCTTCAAAGAGACATTATTCAATAAAAACTGATCTTAAACGAGTTTGACTCAAAAAATTGTTTTTTATCAACTTTTTTCTCAACTAATAACAAAAATTCGTCTACTACTAACCTCCACAAACATCCCTTAGTCATTTCTTTCGTTTTTAGTAATCGAGTACACCTTCAAAGAGACATTATTTAATAAAAACTTCTCTTAAACAAGTTTGACTGAAAAAAAATTGTTTCTATCAACTTTTTTCTGAACTAATAACAAAAATTCGTCTAATAATAACCTCTACAAACCTCTCTCAGTCATTTCTAATATATTTAAAAATCGTATACACCTTCAAAGAGACATTATTCAATAAAAACTGCTCTTAAACAAGTTTGACTCAAAAAATTGTTTTTTATCAACTTTTTTCTCAACTAGTAACAAAAATTCGTCTACTACTAACCTCCACAAACATCCTTTAGTCATTTCTTTCGTTTTAAGTAATCGACTACACCTTCAAAGAGACATTATTCAATAAAAACTGCTCTTAAACAAGTTTGACTCAAAAAATTGTTTTTTATCAACTTTTTTCTCAACTAGTAACAAAAATTCGTCTAATAATAACCTCTACAAACCTCTCTCAGTCATTTCTAATGTATTTAAAAATCGTATACACCTTCAAAAAGACATTATTTCATAAAAACTTCTCTTAAACAAGTTTGACTAAAAAATTGTTTTTTATCAACTTTTTTCTCAACTAGTAACAAAAATTCGTCTACTACTAACCTCCACAAACATCCCTTAGTCATTTCTTTCGTTTTTAGTAATCGAGTACACCTTCAAAGAGACATTATTTAATAAAAACTTCTCTTAAACAAGTTTGACTGAAAAAAAATTGTTTCTATCAACTTTTTTCTGAACTAATAACAAAAATTCGTCTAATAATAACCTCTACAAACCTCTCTCAGTCATTTCTAATATATTTAAAAATCGTATACACCTTCAAAGAGACATTATTCAATAAAAACTGCTCTTAAACAAGTTTGACTCAAAAAATTGTTTTTTATCAACTTTTTTCTCAACTAGTAACAAAAATTCGTCTAATAATAACCTCTACAAACCTCTCTCAGTCATTTCTAATGTATTTAAAAATCGTATACACCTTCAAAAAGACATTATTTCATAAAAACTTCTCTTAAACAAGTTTGACTAAAAAATTGTTTTTTATCAACTTTTTTCTCAACTAGTAACAAAAATTCGTCTGCTACTAACCTCCACAAACATCCCTTAGTCATTTCTTTCGTTTTTAGTAATCGAGTACACCTTCAAAGAGACATTATTTAATAAAAACTTCTCTTAAACAAGTTTGACTGAAAAAAAATTGTTTCTATCAACTTTTTTCTGAACTAATAACAAAAATTCGTCTAATAATAACCTCTACAAACCTCTCTCAGTCATTTCTAATATATTTAAAAATCGTATACACCTTCAAAGAGACATTGTAGTGTCTGCTCAATTTACTTGTATTTGGCTCGCCTACGCACCACCACGTGCTTACGGGTTGACGTTCGGGCAACGACTGCCCCCTACTCAGCCCGCACCTTGTGACGTATGCGCTCGAGACAATTCATAAGTATATCTACATACACTACATCCCTTCCTTATTTTAGTTTATTTTATTTGTATGAGAATACTACCTGTATTCAATTATATAGGTCTTTAGGTGTAAATATTACATTTATGTATTTATTATAAAGTATTTATTAAGTGACCAACAGTCGGTGTGATATAGAATATAATATCTATTTGTAATGAACTTAAACCTAAAATGCATTTATTTATACAGACATGAAAACAATTAATTATTTTCAATAATCACCACAGACTAATTATTTTCATATAAATGTTTTGATAATTAATTTACCTATCTTCCATCTCCTCCCCAAAAATGAGAATTTAATCAGTCTTTATTGTTTGACGCAGGTGTATCTTCTAGATTAAGTTCCTCAGTTTCTTTATCATTTAATACTTTCCACTGACCTTCAATTTTCTTTAAATGTACTATGTTCCTTCTCAATACTTGTCCGGTTGAATCATTTCGTACTTCAATATCTCCTCCTGTTCTTTTTTCTACAGTGTGTGGGGATGAGTCATAATTCAAACTTAATTTGTTATTCTTTGTTAAATTTTTCAAATATACTTTATCTCCCGGTACCAAATCACATTCTTTTGCCTTTCGTTTCCTATCTGCATATTCTTTACCTACTTGTTTATTTTCTTTGTCCATATCTCTTACCTCTTCGTCTTCTAGTTTTCGGTTAATGTCACTGACCATAGGGATTTTGTCGCGGAATTGCCTTTTAAAGAATAATTCCGCCGGAGGTTTACCCGTTACGCTATGTGGTGTGCTGTTGTACATAATTAAATATTCCTCCAGAGCCTCTCTCCAATTACTTTTCTCAGCTTGGCTGATTTTTAGACGTTTCAAAATATCCCTGTTTTGGCGCTCTACTTCACCATTCTGTTGTGGCCAATACGATACAGTGTTAAATAACATTATGTTCCTTTCTTTACAGAACCGCTTAAATTCTGCACTACAAAATTGCTTCCCATTGTCAGCAGTTATTGTTGACGGATTGCCAAGACGGCTGAATATGTCTTTTAAGTTTTTCAAGATATCTTCACTGGAAATCTTGCGAGTAATCTTAACTTCTTTATACCGACTAAAGTAGTCCACCACGACTAATATAAATTCGCCACCCGGAAGGGGTCCCATCAAATCAATAGCTATATCTATCCATGGCTCATTGGGCAATTCTCGTCTCTTCAGAGGGTTTGGTGGATTTGGGGCTGAGACTAGAGTGCATCCTTTGCACGACTTTACCAAAGTCTCAGCATCTTTGTCGCACCTTGGCCACCACACTTTAGTTCTCAATCTAGCTTTCATTAAAACTATCCCGGGATGGCCCTCGTGAGCTGCCATTAAAACTTGATTTCGTAGTTCTTTTGGGATTACTATCCTAGATCCTCTCAATAAAACCTCTTCATAAAAGCACAGCTCAGATTCGAATAGCTTATAATTTTTAACTGTATTGTCCCATTTATTGTTGTAAATACCCTCTCTAACCTTTATTATCTCTTGATCTTCTCTGGAATGTTTTATAATCTCTTCCAGTGTCACGGCAGTAGGTTTAGATTCCTCTACAATTCGATGTATGTATTCTTCGATTTTATCCACTGGCGTATTTTCCAAGTGGCACATTCTGGACAAGCAATCTGCAATGTTTTCTTTGCCTGGTCTATACACGACCTTGAATTCGTATGCCTGGAGTCGTAAAACCCATCGTTCTATTCTGGCACATGGTTTATATTTGGGCCCAAATATGACCTCAAGTGGCTTATGGTCAGTTATCAATTCAAATTCCTTACCATAGAGAAAAACGTGAAAATGCTCCACAGCCCATACTAGTGCTAGAGCTTCCTTCTCTGTTTGGCAGTATCGCCTTTCGCAATCTGTCAATGTCTTATGCCCATATGCTATTATTCGTGGTTCTTTGTGGTCTATCTGTATCAAGACGCCACCCAATGCTACTGGACTGGCGTCAGCTATTATCATAGTCCGGTCTTTCACATCGTAGTAACCTAAGGTAGGAATGGAGGAAAGAGCTGACTTGAGTTCATTAAACGCGGTCTCCTGTTTCAATCCCCAGAATTTACGAATTTCAGATCCTTTTCCTTGCTTGAGTCGAAGTAACTCTTTGAGAGGTTCCGTGGTGGTTGCTAAATTGGGAATCCATTTCCCGACAAAGTTTATAAGGCCCAAGAAGCTCTGAAGCTCACCTATGTTCATAGGTGGTCGAAATCCCTGGATACTTGATACATATTTCTGTAAAGGTTTGACTCCTCTGACTGAAAATTCATGTCCGAGAAATTGTATCTCAGTCTTTCGGAATAAACATTTATCTTTTCTCAGCACCACATTGTTCTCTTCTAAGGTTTCTATTACTCTTTTTAACCTTTGGTCGTGTTCTTCGCCATCCTTCCCGTACACCAAAATGTCATCAATGAAATTAATTGATCCCTCACATTCTAAAAGAATTCGCTCTAATGTCTTTTGAAAAATTTCAGGAGCGCATGTGATCCCGAACATTAAGCGTTTATATCTATAAAGTCCTTTATTTGTTATAAAAGTGGTAATAAATCGAGAATCTGGGTGCAATTCAAGTTGGTGGAATGCATCCTTAATATCTAATTTGCTAAAGAATTGAGCACTTTTCATTTTAGGTAGCAGCTTGTCCATTGTTGGCAATGGATGGTTCTCCCGCAAAATTGCTCTATTTGCTCGTCTCATGTCTACACATATGCGAACTTCTCCATTATCTTTTAAGATAGGTACTATCGGAGATACCCACTTTGAAGAACCATGGACTTCTTCAATAATATCTCTGTCTATTAGTTCTTTGATTTTATTGTTTACTTTTTCTTCAAGAGGTATAGGGATTCTTCGATGTGGCTGTGAAACTGGTTGGATGTTTTTATCAATAGCTATCTCGATTTGAACATGCTTTAGCTTTGGAAATGGTTTTTCGGTCTCTATTTGGTTTATCTCAAGTCCAATCCTCAGTACTCCCATATTCATAGCTGATTGTTTTCCTAATAGATTTCTTGTTCCTTCTTCAATAATGTAAAAAGTGGCACACTCCGACTTATCCCCTATTCTAATATTCGTCTCAAAAGCTCCCATTAGTTTTAAAGGTTTAGTACTCCCATATCCATAAAATGTTTTTTTAGGGTTATTTGTCTGGTTAATTATTGCTATTTTATTGTGTTTCATTTCTTGCCATGTTTGACCTGTGATTAAATTACATTTGCATCCAGAGTCCACCAACATGTTCACTTTCACTCCTCCTATCTCACATTCTAATTCAGTGTCTTCATCTATCCTGAATACATAGTGTATATCATCTGCTTGTTTATTTGCCTGTTTTGTCTCTTCTCTTCGATTTTGTGCTTTAAATCTCTTATTGTCTGAGTTCATATTATTCCTTTCATTTTTTCTTTTCAACGGTAGTCTGGTTCTGCAAAATTGTCTAAAATGTCCTTTTAAACCACATTTCAAACAGTCCCTTTCCTTAGCTGGACACTTACTGTCTTGAGATCTGTGGTTATTACTTCCACATCTACCACAACCAAATTTATCTGTCCGATTTCTATAATTGTCCTTTTCTTTTGTTTTTAAATCCACTTTATTTATATCCAGGTTTTTACTTGTACCATCCGCATCCCCAAAATCACCCATTTGTCGATTTACTGCTTCAAGAGCATTTGCTTCAGATATTATGTTATCCAATGTCATATAATCTCCAGTTTGCAGTATTTTCTTTCTTAGCCCCTGTAGTGCACATTTTTCCGTTATCTGATCTATAATTTGGTCATCTTTATCTTTGAATTGACATTTATCAGCTTGTTGTCTTAAGCGAACTAAAAACTTTTCAAATTTTTCATTTGAATCTTGTTTGATTAAACGAAATAAATGTCGTTCATAAACTTTGCTCTGTTTGGGCGTAAAGTAAGCATCAAGTTTATCTATTGCAATCTGGAAGACATCTAATCCATCTGTGACAGATACGTTGGCATCAGGAATATTGTAAAATATTTCTTGCAGTTCCAAACCGCCAAAATGCAGTAAGCTTGCCTTTTTCTTCTCGCACTTATCAATACCAGAAGCGTCGAGATAAATAAGGAGTGCTCGCTTCCAGCGTTCCCATCTGGCTCCAACCGAGGAAGGTTCTCCTTCGCAGTCGAACTTCTCAAGCGTCAGTTGAGACATATTAATGTGATATCTGGAAACAACCAGTTAATTGTTAATTCGATATCAAATTAATGATCAGAAACATTTGCTCAATTTTATCACGTCAATTTAATGACCAATAATGCTGTTGAGGATATAATTCCCCTGAATATTGTCAAACAGTGTCAATTAAATGACCAGCTATGCTGCTTTCATATCATTACAATGTTGATATCAATTTAATGATCAGTATAACTGTATATACTGCTATTCGAAACTACAAAATAACTTTGTTATTTGTTTTGTGTCAATTAAATGACCAGGCACTACGCCAGCTTACTTGCTTCATTGTGTTTTGAAGTTATCCGAAATAATCACCAATCTAACACCTCTGCATTTCTCTTCGAGAAAAACAAGCGTCTTGTTTTGTGTTCAAAATAACAGAATCGCACATCTCTGGGTAAGTTTTACAGACGTGGATGAAATTATTTGACATTATTGTTGTAAAATCAACTACTACGCTTTGCATTTCTTAGAAAACAAAAATCTCAATAATAGTCACTTTGGCAATAGATACCTACTACTAATTTTGTATCCAAGTTAATCTTTCCTAAAAAGTGGTATCAGTGCAATTGCGTTCCGATGTGATGGGTCGTATCACCTCACAGCGTAAACAAGTGAGATATTTAATAAAGTTATGTGTCGGTCGCCTCCGTTACTTAAGAAATTGTTTTGAATCATAACATCTGTCGGATTATTTAAATAACACAATAGTTTAAAATAGGATGATTTAACTCAAATGACATAATGTTCCATAGACAGCTAAGTCTGCGCTCGCGTCTCTCTCTGTGTTGCCATTGACACTCATGGCATAGTCAAACATTGTGCTGACGTTGTTGGGTGTAGATATATATAATTAGATATTTTTTCTTAGATACGTATTTAACTAATAACAAAAATTCGTCTATAACAAACCTCTACGAACCTCTCTCAGTCATTTCTAACGTATGTAAAAATCGTATACACCTTCAAAAAGGCATAATTCAATAAAAACTGCTCTTAAACAAGTTTGACTCAAAAAATTGTTTTTTCTCAACTTTTTTCTGAACTAGTAACAAAAATTCGTCTAATAATAACCTCTACAAACCTTTCTCAGTCATTTCTAATATATTTAAAAATCTTATACACCTTCAAAAAGACATGATTTAATAAAAACTTCTCTTAAACAAGTTTGACTCAAAAAATTGTTTTTATCAACTTTTTTCTCAACTAGTAACAAAAATTCGTCTAATAATAACCTCTACAAACCTCTCTCAGTCATTTCTAATGTATTTAAAAATCGTATACACCTTCAAAAAGACATGATTTAATAAAAACTTCTCTTAAACAAGTTTGACTCAAAAAATTGTTTTTTATCAACTTTTTTCTCAACTAATAACAAAAATTCGTCTACTACTAACCTCCACAAACATCCTTTAGTTATTTCTTTCGTTTTAAGTAATCGAGTACACCTTCAAAGAGACTTTATTCAATAAAAACTGCTCTTAAACAAGTTTGACTCAAAAAATTGTTTTTATCAACTTTTTTCTCAACTAATAACAAAAATTCGTCTATAACAAACCTCTACGAACCTCTCTCATTCATTTCTAACGCATGTAAAAATCGTATACACCTTCAAAAAGGCATTATTCAATAAAAACTGCTCTTAAACAAGTTTGACTCAAAAAATTGTTTTTTATCAACTTTTTTCTCAACTAGTAACAAAAATTCGTCTACTACTTACCTCCACAAACATCCTTTAGTCATTTCTTTCGTTTTAAGTAATCGACTACACCTTCAAAGAGACATTATTCAATAAAAACTGCTCTTAAACAAGTTTGACTCAAAAAATTGTTTTTTATCAACTTTTTTCTCAACTAGTAACAAAAATTCGTCTACTTCTAACGACTACAAACATCCTTTAGTCATTTTATTCGTTATTAGTAACTTTGGACACCTTCAAAGAGACATTATTCAATAAAAACTGCTCTTAAACAAGTTTGACTCAAAAAATTGTTTTTTATCAACTTTTTTCTCAACTAATAACAAAAATTCGTCTACTACTAACCTCCACAAACATCCCTTAGTTATTTCTTTCGTTGTTAGTAATCGAGTACACCTTCAAAGAGACTTTATTCAATAAAAACTGCTCTTAAACAAGTTTGACTCAAAAACATTTTTTTTATCAACTTTTTTCTGAACTAATAACAAAAATTCGTCTAATAATAACCTCTACAAACCTCTCTCAGTCATTTCTAATGTATTTAAAAATCGTATACACCTTCAAAAAGACATGATTTAATAAAAACTGCTCTTAAACAAGTTTGACTCAAAAACATTTTTTTTATCAACTTTTTTGTGAACTAATAACAAAAATTCGTCTAATGATAACCTCTGCGAACCTCTCTCAGTCATTTCTAATATATTTAAAATCGTATACACCTTCAAAAAGGCATTATTCAATAAAAACTGCTCTTAAACAAGTTTGACTCAAAATCATTTTTTTTATCAACTTTTTTCTTAACTACTAACAAAAATTCGCCTACTTCTAACGTCTACAAACATCCTTTAGTCATTTTATTCGTTATTAGTAACTTTGGACACCTTCAAAGAGACATTATTCAATAAAAACTGCTCTCGAACAAGTTTGACTCAAAAAATTGTTTTTTATCAACTTTTTTCTCAACTAATAACAAAAATTCGTCTACTACTAACCTCCACTAACATCCCTTAGTCATTTATTTCGTTTTTAGTAATCGAGTACACCTTCAAAGAGACATTATTCAATAAAAACTGATCTTAAACGAGTTTGACTCAAAAAATAGTTTTTTATCAACTTTTTTCTCAACTAATAACAAAAATTCGTCTTTAACAAACCTCTACGAACCTCTCTCAGTCATTTCTAACGTATGTAAAAATCGTATACACCTTCAAAAAGGCATTATTTAATAAAAACTTCTCTTAAACAAGTTTGACTGGAAAAAAATTGTTTCTATTAACTTTTTTCTCAACTAATAACAAAAATTCGTCTAATAATAACCTCTACAAACCTCTCTCAGTCATTTCTAATGTATTTAAAAATCGTATACACCTTCAAAAAGACATGATTTAATAAAAACTTCTCTTAAACAAGTTTGACTCAAAAAATTGTTTTTTATCAACTTTTTTCTCAACTAGTAATAAAAATTCGTCTACTACTAACCTCCACAAACATCCCTTAGTCATTTCTTTCGTTTTAAGTAATCGAGTACACCTTCAAAGAGACATTATTCAATAAAAACTGCTCTCAAACAAGTTTGACTCAAAAAATTGTTTTTATCAACTTTTTTCTCAACTAATAACAAAAGTTCGTCTATAACAAACCTCTACGAACCTCTCTCAGTCATTTCTAACGTATGTAAAAATCGTATACACCTTCAAAAAGGCATTATTCAATAAAAACTGCTCTTAAACAAGTTTGACTCAAAAAATTGTTTTTTATCAACTTTTTTCTCAACTAGTAACAAAAATTCGTCTACTACTAACCTCCACAAACATCCCTTAGTCATTTCTTTCGTTTTTAGTTATCGAGTACACCTTCAAAGAGACATTATTCAATAAAAACTGCTTTTAAACAAGTTTGACTAAAAAAATTTGTTTTTATCAACATTTTTTTCAACTAATAACAAAAATTCGTCTATAACAAACCTCTACAAACCTCTCTCAGTCATTTCTAACGTATTTAAAATCGTATACACCTTCAAAAAGGCATTATTTAATAAAAACTTCTCTTAAACAAGTTTGACTGGAAAAAATTTGTTTCTATTAACTTTTTTCTCAACTAATAACAAAAATTCGTCTAATAATAACCTCTACAAACCTCTCTCAGTCATTTCTAATGTATTTAAAAATCGTATACACCTTCAAAAAGACATGATTTAATAAAAACTTCTCTTAAACAAGTTTGACTCAAAAAATTGTTTTTTATCAACTTTTTTCTCAACTAGTAATAAAAATTCGTCTACTACTAACCTGCACAAACATCCCTTAGTCATTTCTTTCGTTTTAAGTAATCGAGTACACCTTCAAAGAGACATTATTCAATAAAAACTGCTCTCAAACAAGTTTGACTCAAAAAATTGTTTTTATCAACTTTTTTCTCAACTAATAACAAAAGTTCGTCTATAACAAACCTCTACGAACCTCTCTCAGTCATTTCTAACGTATGTAAAAATCGTATACACCTTCAAAAAGGCATTATTCAATAAAAACTGCTCTTAAACAAGTTTGACTCAAAAAATTGTTTTTTATCAACTTTTTTCTCAACTAGTAACAAAAATTCGTCTACTACTAACCTCCACAAACATCCTTTAGTCATTTCTTTCGTTTTAAGTAATCGAGTACACCTTCAAAGAGACATTATTCAATAAAAACTGCTCTTAAACAAGTTTGACTCAAAAAATTGTTTTTTATCAACTTTTTTCTCAACTAATAACAAAAATTCGTCTACTACTAACCTCCACTAACATCCCTTAGTCATTTATTTCGTTTTTAGTAATCGAGTACACCTTCAAAGAGACATTATTCAATAAAAACTGATCTTAAACGAGTTTGACTCAAAAAATTGTTTTTTATCAACTTTTTTCTCAACTAATAACAAAAATTCGTCTTTAACAAACCTCTACGAACCTCTCTCAGTCATTTCTAACGTATGTAAAAATCGTATACACCTTCAAAAAGGCATTATTCAATAAAAACTGCTCTTAAACAAGTTTGACTCAAAAAATTGTTTTTTATCAACTTTTTTCTCAACTAGTAACAAAAATTCGTCTAATAATAACCTCTACAAACCTTTCTCAGTCATTTCTAATATATTTAAAAATCGTATACACCTTCAAAAAGACATGATTTAATAAAAACTTCTCTTAAACAAGTTTGACTCAAAAAATTGTTTTTATCAACTTTTTTCTCAACTAGTAACAAAAATTCGTCTACTACTAACCTCCACAAACATCCTTTAGTCATTTCTTTCGTTTTAAGTAATCGACTACAACTTCAAAGAGACATTATTCAATAAAAACTGCTCTCAAACAAGTTTGACTCAAAAAATTGTTTTTTATCAACTTTTTTCTCAACTAGTAACAAAAATTCGTCTACTTCTAACGACTACAAACATCCTTTAGTCATTTTATTCGTTATTAGTAACTTTGGACACCTTCAAAGAGACATTATTCAATAAAAACTGCTCTTAACCGGTAGAGCGCCGCTGGTACAAAAATGTACCACCAAACCCCGACCGAATTAAAACTCTATTTGTAGTAAAATAAGTCTTAAAATCGTTTAAGACGAAGCTCTACGACGGTGCTCTAGAGGTTAAACAAGTTTGACCCAAAAAATTGTTTTTTATCAACTTTTTTCTCAACTAATAACAAAAATTCGTCTACTACTAACGTCCACAAACATCCCTTAGTTATTTCTTTCGTTGTTAGTAATCGAGTACACCTTCAAAGAGACTTTATTCAATAAAAACTGATCTTAAACGAGTTTGACTCAAAAAATTGTTTTTTATCAACTTTTTTCTCAACTAATAACAAAAATTCGTCTTTAACAAACCTCTACGAACCTCTCTCAGTCATTTCTAACGTATGTAAAAATCGTATACACCTTCAAAAAGGCATTATTCAATAAAAACTGCTCTTAAACAAGTTTGACTCAAAAAATTGTTTTTTATCAACTTTTTTCTCAACTAGTAACAAAAATTCGTCTACTACTAACCTCCACAAACATCCCTTAGTCATTTCTTTCGTTTTTAGTTATCGAGTACACCTTCAAAGAGACATTATTCAATAAAAACTGCTTTCAAACAAGTTTGACTAAAAAAAATTGTTTTTATCAACTTTTTTCTCAACTAATAACAAAAATTCGTCTATAACAAACCTCTACAAACCTCTCTCAGTCATTTATAACGTATTTAAAATCGTATACACCTTCAAAAAAGCATTATTTAATAAAAACTTCTCTTAAACAAGTTTGGCTGAAAAAAAATTGTTTCTATCAACTTTTTTCTGAACTAATAACAAAAATTCGTCTAATAATAACCTCTACAAACCTCTCTCAGTCATTTCTAATGTATTTAAAAATCGTATACACCTTCAAAAAGACATGATTTAATAAAAACTTCTCTTAAACAAGTTTGACCCAAAAAATTGTTTTTTATCAACTTTTTTCTCAACTAATAACAAAAATTCGTCTACTACTAACGTCCACAAACATCCCTTAGTTATTTCTTTCGTTGTTAGTAATCGAGTACACCTTCAAAGAGACTTTATTCAATAAAAACTGATCTTAAACGAGTTTGACTCAAAAAATTGTTTTTTATCAACTTTTTTCTCAACTAATAACAAAAATTCGTCTTTAACAAACCTCTACGAACCTCTCTCAGTCATTTCTAACGTATGTAAAAATCGTATACACCTTCAAAAAGGCATTATTCAATAAAAACTGCTCTTAAACAAGTTTGACTCAAAAAATTGTTTTTTATCAACTTTTTTCTCAACTAGTAACAAAAATTCGTCTACTACTAACCTCCACAAACATCCCTTAGTCATTTCTTTCGTTTTTAGTTATCGAGTACACCTTCAAAGAGACATTATTCAATAAAAACTGCTTTCAAACAAGTTTGACTAAAAAAAATTGTTTTTATCAACTTTTTTCTCAACTAATAACAAAAATTCGTCTATAACAAACCTCTACAAACCTCTCTCAGTCATTTATAACGTATTTAAAATCGTATACACCTTCAAAAAAGCATTATTTAATAAAAACTTCTCTTAAACAAGTTTGGCTGAAAAAAAATTGTTTCTATCAACTTTTTTCTGAACTAATAACAAAAATTCGTCTAATAATAACCTCTACAAACCTCTCTCAGTCATTTCTAATGTATTTAAAAATCGTATACACCTTCAAAAAGACATGATTTAATAAAAACTTCTCTTAAACAAGTTTGACTCAAAAAAATGTTTTTTATCAACTTTTTTCTCAACTAATAACAAAAATTCGTCTACTACTAACCTCCACAAACATCCTTTAGTTATTTCTTTCGTTTTAAGTAATCGAGTACACCTTCAAAGAGACTTTATTCAATAAAAACTGCTCTTAAACAAGTTTGACTCAAAAAATTGTTTTTATCAACTTTTTTCTCAACTAATAAAAAAAATTCGTCTATAACAAACCTCTACGAACCTCTCTCATTCATTTCTAACGTATGTAAAAATCGTATACACCTTCAAAAAGGCATTATTCAATAAAAACTGCTCTTAAACAAGTTTGACTCAAAAAATTGTTTTTTATCAACTTTTTTCTCAACTAGTAACAAAAATTCGTCTACTACTTACATCCACAAACATCCTTTAGTCATTTCTTTCGTTTTAAGTAATCGACTACACCTTCAAAGAGACATTATTCAATAAAAACTGCTCTTAAACAAGTTTGATTCAAAAAATTGTTTTTTATCAACTTTTTTCTCAACTAGTAACAAAAATTCGTCTAATAATAACCTCTACAAACCTTTCTCAGTCATTTCTAATATATTTAAAAATCGTATACACCTTCAAAAAGACATGATTTAATAAAAACTTCTCTTAAACAAGTTTGACTCAAAAAATTGTTTTTATCAACTTTTTTCTCAACTAGTAACAAAAATTCGTCTACTACTAACCTCCACAAACATCCTTTAGTCATTTCTTTCGTTTTAAGTAATCGACTACAACTTCAAAGAGACATTATTCAATAAAAACTGCTCTTAAACAAGTTTGACTCAAAAACATTTTTTTTATCAACTTTTTTCTGAACTAATAACAAAAATTCGTCTAATGATAACCTCTGCGAACCTCTCTCAGTCATTTCTAATATATTTAAAATCGTATACACCTTCAAAAAGGCATTATTCAATAAAAACTGCTCTTAAACAAGTTTGACTCAAAAAATTGTTTTTTATCAACTTTTTTCTCAACTAGTAACAAAAATTCGTCTACTACTAACCTCCACAAACATCCTTTAGTCATTTTATTCGTTATTAGTAACTTTGGACACCTTCAAAGAGACATTATTCAATAAAAACTGCTCTCAAACAAGTTTGACTCAAAAAATTGTTTTTTATCAACTTTTTTCTCAACTAGTAACAAAAATTCGTCTACTTCTAACGACTACAAACATCCTTTAGTCATTTTATTCGTTATTAGTAACTTTGGACACCTTCAAAAAAGCATTATTTAATAAAAACTTCTCTTAAACAAGTTTGACTCAAAAAATTGTTTTTATCAACTTTTTTCTCAACTAATAAAAAAAATTCGTCTATAACAAACCTCTACGAACCTCTCTCATTCATTTCTAACGTATGTAAAAATCGTATACACCTTCAAAAAGGCATTATTCAATAAAAACTGCTCTTAAACAAGTTTGACTCAAAAAATTGTTTTTTATCAACTTTTTTCTCAACTAGTAACAAAAATTCGTCTACTACTTACATCCACAAACATCCTTTAGTCATTTCTTTCGTTTTAAGTAATCGACTACACCTTCAAAGAGACATTATTCAATAAAAACTGCTCTTAAACAAGTTTGATTCAAAAAATTGTTTTTTATCAACTTTTTTCTCAACTAGTAACAAAAATTCGTCTAATAATAACCTCTACAAACCTTTCTCAGTCATTTCTAATATATTTAAAAATCGTATACACCTTCAAAAAGACATGATTTAATAAAAACTTCTCTTAAACAAGTTTGACTCAAAAAATTGTTTTTATCAACTTTTTTCTAAACTAGTAACAAAAATTCGTCTACTACTAACCTCCACAAACATCCTTTAGTCATTTCTTTCGTTTTAAGTAATCGACTACAACTTCAAAGAGACATTATTCAATAAAAACTGCTCTCAAACAAGTTTGACTCAAAAAATTGTTTTTTATCAACTTTTTTCTCAACTAGTAATAAAAATTCGTCTACTTCTAACGACTACAAACATCCTTTAGTCATTTTATTCGTTATTAGTAACTTTGGACACCTTCAAAGAGACATTATTCAATAAAAACTGCTCTTAAACAAGTTTGACTCAAAAAATTGTTTTTTATCAACTTTTTTCTCAACTAGTAACAAAAATTCGTCTACTTCTAACGACTACAAACATCCTTTAGTCATTTTATTCGTTATTAGTAACTTTGGACACCTTCAAAGAGACATTATTCAATAAAAACTGCTCTTAAACAAGTTTGACCCAAAAAATTGTTTTTTATCAACTTTTTTCTCAACTAATAACAAAAATTCGTCTACTACTAACCTCCACAAACATCCCTTAGTTATTTCTTTCGTTGTTAGTAATCGAGTACACCTTCAAAGAGACTTTATTCAATAAAAACTTCTCTTAAACAAGTTTGACTCAAAAAATTGTTTTTATCAACTTTTTTCTCAACTAATAAAAAAAATTCGTCTATAACAAACCTCTACGAACCTCTCTCATTCATTTCTAACGTATGTAAAAATCGTATACACCTTCAAAAAGGCATTATTCAATAAAAACTGCTCTTAAACAAGTTTGACTCAAAAAATTGTTTTTTATCAACTTTTTTCTCAACTAGTAACAAAAATTCGTCTACTACTTACATCCACAAACATCCTTTAGTCATTTCTTTCGTTTTAAGTAATCGACTACACCTTCAAAGAGACATTATTCAATAAAAACTGCTCTTAAACAAGTTTGATTCAAAAAATTGTTTTTTATCAACTTTTTTCTCAACTAGTAACAAAAATTCGTCTAATAATAACCTCTACAAACCTTTCTCAGTCATTTCTAATATATTTAAAAATCGTATACACCTTCAAAAAGACATGATTTAATAAAAACTTCTCTTAAACAAGTTTGACTCAAAAAATTGTTTTTATCAACTTTTTTCTAAACTAGTAACAAAAATTCGTCTACTACTAACCTCCACAAACATCCTTTAGTCATTTCTTTCGTTTTAAGTAATCGACTACAACTTCAAAGAGACATTATTCAATAAAAACTGCTCTCAAACAAGTTTGACTCAAAAAATTGTTTTTTATCAACTTTTTTCTCAACTAGTAACAAAAATTCGTCTACTACTTACATCCACAAACATCCTTTAGTCATTTCTTTCGTTTTAAGTAATCGACTACACCTTCAAAGAGACATTATTCAATAAAAACTGCTCTTAAACAAGTTTGATTCAAAAAATTGTTTTTTATCAACTTTTTTCTCAACTAGTAACAAAAATTCGTCTACTTCTAACGACTACAAACATCCTTTAGTCATTTTATTCGTTATTAGTAACTTTGGACACCTTCAAAGAGACATTATTCAATAAAAACTGCTCTTAAACAAGTTTGACCCAAAAAATTGTTTTTTATCAACTTTTTTCTCAACTAATAACAAAAATTCGTCTACTACTAACCTCCACAAACATCCCTTAGTTATTTCTTTCGTTGTTAGTAATCGAGTACACCTTCAAAGAGACTTTATTCAATAAAAACTGCTCTCAAACAAGTTTGACTCAAAAAATTGTTTTTTATCAACTTTTTTCTCAACTAGTAACAAAAATTCGTCTACTTCTAACGACTACAAACATCCTTTAGTCATTTTATTCGTTATTAGTAACTTTGGACACCTTCAAAGAGACTTTATTCAATAAAAACTGCTCTTAAACAAGTTTGATTCAAAAACATTTTTTTTATCAACTTTTTTCTCAACTAATAACAAAAATTCGTCTACTACTAACCTCCACAAACATCCCTTAGTTATTTCTTTCGTTGTTAGTAATCGAGTACACCTTCAAAGAGACTTTATTCAATAAAAACTGCTCTTAAACAAGTTTGATTCAAAAAATTGTTTTTTATCAACTTTTTTCTCAACTAATAACAAAAATTCGTCTACTACTAACCTCCACAAACATCCCTTAGTTATTTCTTTCGTTGTTAGTAATCGAGTACACCTTCAAAGAGACTTTATTCAATAAAAACTGCTCTTAAACAAGTTTGACTCAAAAACATTTTTTTTATCAACTTTTTTCTGAACTAATAACAAAAATTCGTCTAATGATAACCTCTGCGAACCTCTCTCAGTCATTTCTAATATATTTAAAATCGTATACACCTTCAAAAAGGCATTATTCAATAAAAACTGCTCTTAAACAAGTTTGACTCAAAAAATTGTTTTTTATCAACTTTTTTCTCAACTAGTAACAAAAATTCGTCTACTACTAACCTCCACAAACATCCTTTAGTCATTTTATTCGTTATTAGTAACTTTGGACACCTTCAAAGAGACATTATTCAATAAAAACTGCTCTCAAACAAGTTTGACTCAAAAAATTGTTTTTTATCAACTTTTTTCTCAACTAGTAACAAAAATTCGTCTACTTCTAACGACTACAAACATCCTTTAGTCATTTTATTCGTTATTAGTAACTTTGGACACCTTCAAAAAAGCATTATTTAATAAAAACTTCTCTTAAACAAGTTTGACTCAAAAAATTGTTTTATCAACTTTTTTCTCAACTAATAAAAAAAATTCGTCTATAACAAACCTCTACGAACCTCTCTCATTCATTTCTAACGTATGTAAAAATCGTATACACCTTCAAAAAGGCATTATTCAATAAAAACTGCTCTTAAACAAGTTTGACTCAAAAAATTGTTTTTTATCAACTTTTTTCTCAACTAGTAACAAAAATTCGTCTACTACTTACATCCACAAACATCCTTTAGTCATTTCTTTCGTTTTAAGTAATCGACTACACCTTCAAAGAGACATTATTCAATAAAAACTGCTCTTAAACAAGTTTGATTCAAAAAATTGTTTTTTATCAACTTTTTTCTCAACTAGTAACAAAACTTCGTCTAATAATAACCTCTACAAACCTTTCTCAGTCATTTCTAATATATTTAAAAATCGTATACACCTTCAAAAAGACATGATTTAATAAAAACTTCTCTTAAACAAGTTTGACTCAAAAAATTGTTTTTATCAACTTTTTTCTCAACTAGTAACAAAAATTCGTCTACTACTAACCTCCACAAACATCCTTTAGTCATTTCTTTCGTTTTAAGTAATCGACTACAACTTCAAAGAGACATTATTCAATAAAAACTGCTCTCAAACAAGTTTGACTCAAAAAATTGTTTTTTATCAACTTTTTTCTCAACTAGTAATAAAAATTCGTCTACTTCTAACGACTACAAACATCCTTTAGTCATTTTATTCGTTATTAGTAACTTTGGACACCTTCAAAGAGACATTATTCAATAAAAACTGCTCTTAAACAAGTTTGACTCAAAAAATTGTTTTTTATCAACTTTTTTCTCAACTAATAACAAAAATTCGTCTACTACTAACCTCCACAAACATCCCTTAGTTATTTCTTTCGTTGTTAGTAATCGAGTACACCTTCAAAGAGACTTTATTCAATAAAAACTGCTCTTAAACAAGTTTGACTCAAAAACATTTTTTTTATCAACTTTTTTCTGAACTAATAACAAAAATTCGTCTAATGATAACCTCTGCGAAACTCTCTCAGTCATTTCTAACGTATGTAAAAATCGTATACACCTTCAAAAAGGCATTATTCAATAAAAACTGCTCTTAAACAAGTTTGACTCAAAAAATTGTTTTTTATCAACTTTTTTCTCAACTAGTAACAAAAATTCGTCTATAACAAACCTCCACGAACCTCTCTCATTCATTTCTAACGTATGTAAAAATCGTATACACCTTCAAAAAGGCATTATTCAATAAAAACTGCTCTTAAACAAGTTTGACTCAAAAAATTGTTTTTTATCAACTTTTTTCTCAACTAGTAACAAAAATTCGTCTACTACTAACCTCCACAAACATCCTTTAGTCATTTTATTCGTTATTAGTAACTTTGGACACCTTCAAAGAGACATTATTCAATAAAAACTGCTCTCAAACAAGTTTGACTCAAAAAATTGTTTTTTATCAACTTTTTTCTCAACTAATAACAAAAATTCGTCTACTACTAACCTCCACTAACATCCCTTAGTCATTTATTTCATTTTTAGTAATCGAGTACACCTTCAAAGAGACATTATTCAATAAAAACTGCTTTCAAACAAGTTTGACTAAAAAAATTTGTTTTTATCAACTTTTTTCTCAACTAATAACAAAAATTCGTCTATAACAAACCTCTACAAACCTCTCTCAGTCATTTCTAACGTATTTAAAATCGTATACACCTTCAAAAAAGCATTATTTAATAAAAACTTCTCTTAAACAAGTTTGGCTGAAAAAAAATTGTTTCTATCAACTTTTTTCTGAACTAATAACAAAAATTCGTCTAATAATAACCTCTACAAACCTCTCTCAGTCATTTCTAATGTATTTAAAAATCGTATACACCTTCAAAAAGACATGATTTAATAAAAACTTCTCTTAAACAAGTTTGACTCAAAAAATTGTTTTTTATCAACTTTTTTCTCAACTAATAACAAAAATTCGTCTACTACTAACCTCCACAAACATCCTTTAGTTATTTCTTTCGTTTTAAGTAATCGAGTACACCTTCAAAGAGACTTTATTCAATAAAAACTGCTCTTAAACAAGTTTGACTCAAAAAATTGTTTTTATCAACTTTTTTCTCAACTAATAACAAAAATTCGTCTATAACAAACCTCTACGAACCTCTCTCATTCATTTCTAACGTATGTAAAAATCGTATACACCTTCAAAAAGGCATTATTCAATAAAAACTGCTCTTAAACAAGTTTGACTCAAAAAATTGTTTTTTATCAACTTTTTTCTCAACTAGTAACAAAAATTCGTCTATAACAAACCTCTACGAACCTCTCTCATTCATTTCTAACGTATGTAAAAATCGTATACACCTTCAAAAAGGCATTATTCAATAAAAACTGCTCTTAAACAAGTTTGACTCAAAAAATTGTTTTTTATCAACTTTTTTCTCAACTAGTAACAAAAATTCGTCTACTACTTACATTCACAAACATCCTTTAGTCATTTCTTTCGTTTTAAGTAATCGACTACACCTTCAAAGAGACATTATTCAATAAAAACTGCTCTTAAACAAGTTTGATTCAAAAAATTGTTTTTTATCAACTTTTTTCTCAACTAGTAACAAAAATTCGTCTAATAATAACCTCTACAAACCTTTCTCAGTCATTTCTAATATATTTAAAAATCGTATACACCTTCAAAAAGACATGATTTAATAAAAAGTTCTCTTAAACAAGTTTGACTCAAAAAATTGTTTTTATCAACTATTTTCTCAACTAGTAACAAAAATTCGTCTACTACTAACCTCCACAAACATCCTTTAGTCATTTCTTTCGTTTTAAGTAATCGACTACAACTTCAAAGAGACATTATTCAATAAAAACTGCTCTCAAACAAGTTTGACTCAAAAAATTGTTTTTTATCAACTTTTTTCTCAACTAGTAATAAAAATTCGTCTACTTCTAACGACTACAAACATCCTTTAGTCATTTTATTCGTTATTAGTAACTTTGGACACCTTCAAAGAGACATTATTCAATAAAAACTGCTCTTAAACAAGTTTGACTCAAAAAATTGTTTTTTATCAACTTTTTTCTCAACTAATAACAAAAATTCGTCTACTACTAACCTCCACAAACATCCCTTAGTTATTTCTTTCGTTGTTAGTAATCGAGTACACCTTCAAAGAGACTTTATTCAATAAAAACTGCTCTTAAACAAGTTTGACTCAAAAACATTTTTTTTATCAACTTTTTTCTGAACTAATAACAAAAATTCGTCTAATGATAACCTCTGCGAACCTCTCTCAGTCATTTCTAATATATTTAAAATCGTATACACCTTCAAAAAGGCATTATTCAATAAAAACTGCTCTTAAACAAGTTTGACTCAAAAAATTGTTTTTTATCAACTTTTTTCTCAACTAGTAACAAAAATTCGTCTACTACTAACCTCCACAAACATCCTTTAGTCATTTTATTCGTTATTAGTAACTTTGGACACCTTCAAAGAGACATTATTCAATAAAAACTGCTCTCAAACAAGTTTGACTCAAAAAATTGTTTTTTATCAACTTTTTTCTCAACTAATAACAAAAATTCGTCTACTACTAACCTCCACTAACATCCCTTAGTCATTTATTTCATTTTTAGTAATCGAGTACACCTTCAAAGAGACTTTATTCAATAAAAACTGCTTTCAAACAAGTTTGACTAAAAAAATTTGTTTTTATCAACTTTTTTCTCAACTAATAACAAAAATTCGTCTATAACAAACCTCTACAAACCTCTCTCAGTCATTTCTAACGTATTTAAAATCGTATACACCTTCAAAAAAGCATTATTTAATAAAAACTTCTCTTAAACAAGTTTGGCTGAAAAAAAATTGTTTCTATCAACTTTTTTCTGAACTAATAACAAAAATTCGTCTAATAATAACCTCTACAAACCTCTCTCAGTCATTTCTAATGTATTTAAAAATCGTATACACCTTCAAAAAGACATGATTTAATAAAAACTTCTCTTAAACAAGTTTGACTCAAAAAATTGTTTTTTATCAACTTTTTTCTCAACTAATAACAAAAATTCGTCTACTACTAACCTCCACAAACATCCTTTAGTTATTTCTTTCGTTTTAAGTAATCGAGTACACCTTCAAAGAGACTTTATTCAATAAAAACTGCTCTTAAACAAGTTTGACTCAAAAAATTGTTTTTATCAACTTTTTTCTCAACTAATAACAAAAATTCGTCTATAACAAACCTCTACGAACCTCTCTCATTCATTTCTAACGTATGTAAAAATCGTATACACCTTCAAAAAGGCATTATTCAATAAAAACTGCTCTTAAACAAGTTTGACTCAAAAAATTGTTTTTTATCAACTTTTTTCTCAACTAGTAACAAAAATTCGTCTATAACAAACCTCTACGAACCTCTCTCATTCATTTCTAACGTATGTAAAAATCGTATACACCTTCAAAAAGGCATTATTCAATAAAAACTGCTCTTAAACAAGTTTGACTCAAAAAATTGTTTTTTATCAACTTTTTTCTCAACTAGTAACAAAAATTCATCTACTACTTACATTCACAAACATCCTTTAGTCATTTCTTTCGTTTTAAGTAATCGACTACACCTTCAAAGAGACATTATTCAATAAAAACTGCTCTTAAACAAGTTTGATTCAAAAAATTGTTTTTTATCAACTTTTTTCTCAACTAGTAACAAAAATTCGTCTAATAATAACCTCTACAAACCTTTCTCAGTCATTTCTAATATATTTAAAAATCGTATACACCTTCAAAAAGACATGATTTAATAAAAAGTTCTCTTAAACAAGTTTGACTCAAAAAATTGTTTTTATCAACTTTTTTCTCAACTAGTAACAAAAATTCGTCTACTACTAACCTCCACAAACATCCTTTAGTCATTTCTTTCGTTTTAAGTAATCGACTACAACTTCAAAGAGACATTATTCAATAAAAACTGCTCTTAAACAAGTTTGATTCAAAAAATTGTTTTTTATCAACTTTTTTCTCAACTAGTAACAAAAATTCGTCTAATAATAACCTCTACAAACCTTTCTCAGTCATTTCTAATATATTTAAAAATCGTATACACCTTCAAAAAGACATGATTTAATAAAAAGTTCTCTTAAACAAGTTTGACTCAAAAAATTGTTTTTATCAACTTTTTTCTCAACTAGTAACAAAAATTCGTCTACTTCTAACGACTACAAACATCCTTTAGTCATTTTATTCGTTATTAGTAACTTTGGACACCTTCAAAGAGACATTATTCAATAAAAACTGCTCTTAAACAAGTTTGACTCAAAAAATTGTTTTTTATCAACTTTTTTCTCAACTAATAACAAAAATTCGTCTACTACTAACCTCCACAAACATCCCTTAGTTATTTCTTTCGTTGTTAGTAATCGAGTACACCTTCAAAGAGACTTTATTCAATAAAAACTGCTCTTAAACAAGTTTGACTCAAAAACATTTTTTTTATCAACTTTTTTCTGAACTCATAACAAAAATTCGTCTAATGATAACCTCTGCGAACCTCTCTCAGTCATTTCTAATATATTTAAAATCGTATACACCTTCAAAAAGGCATTATTCAATAAAAACTGCTCTTAAACAAGTTTGACTCAAAAAATTGTTTTTTATCAACTTTTTTCTCAACTAGTAACAAAAATTCGTCTACTACTAACCTCCACAAACATCCTTTAGTCATTTTATTCGTTATTAGTAACTTTGGACACCTTCAAAGAGACATTATTCAATAAAAACTGCTCTCAAACAAGTTTGACTCAAAAAATTGTTTTTTATCAACTTTTTTCTCAACTAATAACAAACATTCGTCTACTACTAACCTCCACTAACATCCCTTAGTCATTTATTTCATTTTTAGTAATCGAGTACACCTTCAAAGAGACTTTATTCAATAAAAACTGCTCTTAAACAAGTTTGACTCAAAAACATTTTTTTTATCAACTTTTTTCTCAACTAATAACAAAAATTCGTCTTTAAGAAACCTCTACGAACCTCTCTCAGTCATTTCTAACGTATGTAAAAATCGTATACACCTTCAAAAAGGCATTATTCAATAAAAACTGCTCTTAAACAAGTTTGACTCAAAAAATTGTTTTTTATCAACTTTTTTCTCAACTAGTAACAAAAATTCGTCTACTACTAACCTCCACAAACATCCCTTAGTCATTTCTTTCGTTTTTAGTTATCGAGTACACCTTCAAAGAGACATTATTCAATAAAAACTGCTTTCAAACAAGTTTGACTAAAAAAATTTGTTTTTATCAACTTTTTTCTCAACTAATAACAAAAATTCGTCTATAACAAACCTCTACGAACCTCTCTCATTCATTTCTAACGTATGTAAAAATCGTATACACCTTCAAAAAGGCATTATTCAATAAAAACTGCTCTTAAACAAGTTTGACTCAAAAAATTGTTTTTTATCAACTTTTTTCTCAACTAGTAACAAAAATTCGTCTACTACTTACATCCACAAACATCCTTTAGTCATTTCTTTCGTTTTAAGTAATCGACTACACCTTCAAAGAGACATTATTCAATAAAAACTGCTCTTAAACAAGTTTGATTCAAAAAATTGTTTTTTATCAACTTTTTTCTCAACTAGTAACAAAAATTCGTCTAATAATAACCTCTACAAACCTTTCTCAGTCATTTCTAATATATTTAAAAATCGTATACACCTTCAAAAAGACATGATTTAATAAAAACTTCTCTTAATCAAGTTTGACTCAAAAAATTGTTTTTATCAACTTTTTTCTCAACTAGTAACAAAAATTCGTCTACTACTAACCTCCACAAACATCCTTTAGTCATTTCTTTCGTTTTAAGTAATCGACTACAACTTCAAAGAGACATTATTCAATAAAAACTGCTCTCAAACAAGTTTGACTCAAAAAATTGTTTTTTATCAACTTTTTTCTCAACTAGTAACAAAAATTCGTCTACTTCTAACGACTACAAACATCCTTTAGTCATTTTATTCGTTATTAGTAACTTTGGACACCTTCAAAGAGACATTATTCAATAAAAACTGCTCTTAAACAAGTTTGACTCAAAAAATTGTTTTTTATCAACTTTTTTCTCAACTAGTAACAAAAATTCGTCTACTACTAACCTCCACAAACATCCCTTAGTTATTTCTTTCGTTGTTAGTAATCGAGTACACCTTCAAAGAGACTTTATTCAATAAAAACTGCTCTTAAACAAGTTTGACTCAAAAACATTTTTTTTATCAACTTTTTTCTGAACTAATAACAAAAATTCGTCTAATGATAACCTCTGCGAAACTCTCTCAGTCATTTCTAATATATTTAAAATCGTATACACCTTCAAAAAGGCATTATTCAATAAAAACTGCTCTTAAACAAGTTTGACTCAAAAAATTGTTTTTTATCAACTTTTTTCTCAACTAGTAACAAAAATTCGTCTACTACTAACCTCCACAAACATCCTTTAGTCATTTTATTCGTTATTAGTAACTTTGGACACCTTCAAAGAGACATTATTCAATAAAAACTGCTCTCAAACAAGTTTGACTCAAAAAATTGTTTTTTATCAACTTTTTTCTCAACTAATAACAAAAATTCGTCTACTACTAACCTCCACTAACATCCCTTAGTCATTTATTTCATTTTTAGTAATCGAGTACACCTTCAAAGAGACATTATTCAATAAAAACTGCTTTCAAACAAGTTTGACTAAAAAAATTTGTTTTTATCAACTTTTTTCTCAACTAATAACAAAAATTCGTCTATAACAAACCTCTACAAACCTCTCTCAGTCATTTCTAACGTATTTAAAATCGTATACACCTTCAAAAAAGCATTATTTAATAAAAACTGCTCTTAAACAAGTTTGACTCAAAAAATTGTTTTTTATCAACTTTTTTCTCAACTAGTAACAAAAATTCGTCTACTACTAACCTCCACAAACATCCCTTAGTTATTTCTTTCGTTGTTAGTAATCGAGTACACCTTCAAAGAGACTTTATTCAATAAAAACTGCTCTTAAACAAGTTTGACTCAAAAACATTTTTTTTATCAACTTTTTTCTGAACTAATAACAAAAATTCGTCTAATGATAACCTCTGCGAACCTCTCTCAGTCATTTCTAATATATTTAAAATCGTATACACCTTCAAAAAGGCATTATTCAATAAAAACTGCTCTTAAACAAGTTTGACTCAAAAAATTGTTTTTTATCAACTTTTTTCTCAACTAGTAACAAAAATTCGTCTATAACAAACCTCTACGAACCTCTCTCATTCATTTCTAACGTATGTAAAAATCGTATACACCTTCAAAAAGGCATTATTCAATAAAAACTGCTCTTAAACAAGTTTGACTCAAAAAATTGTTTTTTATCAACTTTTTTCTCAACTAGTAACAAAAATTCGTCTATAACAAACCTCTACGAACCTCTCTCATTCATTTCTAACGTATGTAAAAATCGTATACACCTTCAAAAAGGCATTATTCAATAAAAACTGCTCTTAAACAAGTTTGACTCAAAAAATTGTTTTTTATCAACTTTTTTCTCAACTAGTAACAAAAATTCGTCTACTACTTATATTCACAAACATCCTTTAGTCATTTCTTTCGTTTTAAGTAATCGACTACACCTTCAAAGAGACTTTATTCAATAAAAACTGCTCTTAAACAAGTTTGACTCAAAAAATTGTTTTTTATCAACTTTTTTCTCAACTAATAACAAAAATTCGTCTACTACTAACCTCCACAAACATCCCTTAGTTATTTCTTTCGTTGTTAGTAATCGAGTACACCTTCAAAGAGACTTTATTCAATAAAAACTGCTCTTAAACAAGTTTGACTCAAAAACATTTTTTTTATCAACTTTTTTCTGAACTAATAACAAAAATTCGTCTAATGATAACCTCTGCGAACCTCTCTCAGTCATTTCTAATATATTTAAAATCGTATACACCTTCAAAAAGGCATTATTCAATAAAAACTGCTCTTAAACAAGTTTGACTCAAAAAATTGTTTTTTATCAACTTTTTTCTCAACTAGTAACAAAAATTCGTCTACTACTAACCTCCACAAACATCCTTTAGTCATTTTATTCGTTATTAGTAACTTTGGACACCTTCAAAGAGACATTATTCAATAAAAACTGCTCTCAAACAAGTTTGACTCAAAAAATTGTTTTTTATCAACTTTTTTCTCAACTAATAACAAAAATTCGTCTACTACTAACCTCCACTAACATCCCTTAGTCATTTATTTCATTTTTAGTAATCGAGTACACCTTCAAAGAGACTTTATTCAATAAAAACTGCTCTTAAACAAGTTTGACTCAAAAACATTTTTTTTATCAACTTTTTTCTCAACTAATAACAAAAATTCGTCTTTAAAAAACCTCTACGAACCTCTCTCAGTCATTTCTAACGTATGTAAAAATCGTATACACCTTCAAAAAGGCATTATTCAATAAAAACTGCTCTTAAACAAGTTTGACTCAAAAAATTGTTTTTTATCAACTTTTTTCTCAACTAGTAACAAAAATTCGTCTACTACTAACCTCCACAAACATCCCTTAGTCATTTCTTTCGTTTTTAGTTATCGAGTACACCTTCAAAGAGACATTATTCAATAAAAACTGCTTTCAAACAAGTTTGACTAAAAAAATTTGTTTTTATCAACTTTTTTCTCAACTAATAACAAAAATTCGTCTATAACAAACCTCTACAAACCTCTCTCAGTCATTTCTAACGTATTTAAAATCGTATACACCTTCAAAAAAGCATTATTTAATAAAAACTTCTCTTAAACAAGTTTGGCTGAAAAAAAATTGTTTCTATCAACTTTTTTCTGAACTAATAACAAAAATTCGTCTAATAATAACCTCTACAAACCTCTCTCAGTCATTTCTAATGTATTTAAAAATCGTATACACCTTCAAAAAGACATGATTTAATAAAAACTTCTCTTAAACAAGTTTGACTCAAAAAATTGTTTTTTATCAACTTTTTTCTCAACTAATAACAAAAATTCGTCTACTACTAACCTCCACAAACATCCTTTAGTTATTTCTTTCGTTTTAAGTAATCGAGTACACCTTCAAAGAGACTTTATTCAATAAAAACTGCTCTTAAACAAGTTTGACTCAAAAAATTGTTTTTATCAACTTTTTTCTCAACTAATAACAAAAATTCGTCTATAACAAACCTCTACGAACCTCTCTCATTCATTTCTAACGTATGTAAAAATCGTATACACCTTCAAAAAGGCATTATTCAATAAAAACTGCTCTTAAACAAGTTTGACTCAAAAAATTGTTTTTTATCAACTTTTTTCTCAACTAGTAACAAAAATTCGTCTATAACAAACCTCTACGAACCTCTCTCATTCATTTCTAACGTATGTAAAAATCGTATACACCTTCAAAAAGGCATTATTCAATAAAAACTGCTCTTAAACAAGTTTGACTCAAAAAATTGTTTTTTATCAACTTTTTTCTCAACTAGTAACAAAAATTCATCTACTACTTACATTCACAAACATCCTTTAGTCATTTCTTTCGTTTTAAGTAATCGACTACACCTTCAAAGAGACATTATTCAATAAAAACTGCTCTTAAACAAGTTTGATTCAAAAAATTGTTTTTTATCAACTTTTTTCTCAACTAGTAACAAAAATTCGTCTAATAATAACCTCTACAAACCTTTCTCAGTCATTTCTAATATATTTAAAAATCGTATACACCTTCAAAAAGACATGATTTAATAAAAAGTTCTCTTAAACAAGTTTGACTCAAAAAATTGTTTTTATCAACTTTTTTCTCAACTAGTAACAAAAATTCGTCTACTACTAACCTCCACAAACATCCTTTAGTCATTTCTTTCGTTTTAAGTAATCGACTACAACTTCAAAGAGACATTATTCAATAAAAACTGCTCTTAAACAAGTTTGATTCAAAAAATTGTTTTTTATCAACTTTTTTCTCAACTAGTAACAAAAATTCGTCTAATAATAACCTCTACAAACCTTTCTCAGTCATTTCTAATATATTTAAAAATCGTATACACCTTCAAAAAGACATGATTTAATAAAAAGTTCTCTTAAACAAGTTTGACTCAAAAAATTGTTTTTATCAACTTTTTTCTCAACTAGTAACAAAAATTCGTCTACTTCTAACGACTACAAACATCCTTTAGTCATTTTATTCGTTATTAGTAACTTTGGACACCTTCAAAGAGACATTATTCAATAAAAACTGCTCTTAAACAAGTTTGACTCAAAAAATTGTTTTTTATCAACTTTTTTCTCAACTAATAACAAAAATTCGTCTACTACTAACCTCCACAAACATCCCTTAGTTATTTCTTTCGTTGTTAGTAATCGAGTACACCTTCAAAGAGACTTTATTCAATAAAAACTGCTCTTAAACAAGTTTGACTCAAAAACATTTTTTTTATCAACTTTTTTCTGAACTCATAACAAAAATTCGTCTAATGATAACCTCTGCGAACCTCTCTCAGTCATTTCTAATATATTTAAAATCGTATACACCTTCAAAAAGGCATTATTCAATAAAAACTGCTCTTAAACAAGTTTGACTCAAAAAATTGTTTTTTATCAACTTTTTTCTCAACTAGTAACAAAAATTCGTCTACTACTAACCTCCACAAACATCCTTTAGTCATTTTATTCGTTATTAGTAACTTTGGACACCTTCAAAGAGACATTATTCAATAAAAACTGCTCTCAAACAAGTTTGACTCAAAAAATTGTTTTTTATCAACTTTTTTCTCAACTAATAACAAAAATTCGTCTACTACTAACCTCCACTAACATCCCTTAGTCATTTATTTCATTTTTAGTAATCGAGTACACCTTCAAAGAGACTTTATTCAATAAAAACTGCTCTTAAACAAGTTTGACTCAAAAACATTTTTTTTATCAACTTTTTTCTCAACTAATAACAAAAATTCGTCTTTAAGAAACCTCTACGAACCTCTCTCAGTCATTTCTAACGTATGTAAAAATCGTATACACCTTCAAAAAGGCATTATTCAATAAAAACTGCTCTTAAACAAGTTTGACTCAAAAAATTGTTTTTTATCAACTTTTTTCTCAACTAGTAACAAAAATTCGTCTACTACTAACCTCCACAAACATCCCTTAGTCATTTCTTTCGTTTTTAGTTATCGAGTACACCTTCAAAGAGACATTATTCAATAAAAACTGCTTTCAAACAAGTTTGACTAAAAAAATTTGTTTTTATCAACTTTTTTCTCAACTAATAACAAAAATTCGTCTATAACAAACCTCTACGAACCTCTCTCATTCATTTCTAACGTATGTAAAAATCGTATACACCTTCAAAAAGGCATTATTCAATAAAAACTGCTCTTAATCAAGTTTGACTCAAAAAATTGTTTTTTATCAACTTTTTTCTCAACTAGTAACAAAAATTCGTCTACTACTTACATCCACAAACATCCTTTAGTCATTTCTTTCGTTTTAAGTAATCGACTACACCTTCAAAGAGACATTATTCAATAAAAACTGCTCTTAAACAAGTTTGATTCAAAAAATTGTTTTTTATCAACTTTTTTCTCAACTAGTAACAAAAATTCGTCTAATAATAACCTCTACAAACCTTTCTCAGTCATTTCTAATATATTTAAAAATCGTATACACCTTCAAAAAGACATGATTTAATAAAAACTTCTCTTAATCAAGTTTGACTCAAAAAATTGTTTTTATCAACTTTTTTCTCAACTAGTAACAAAAATTCGTCTACTACTAACCTCCACAAACATCCTTTAGTCATTTCTTTCGTTTTAAGTAATCGACTACAACTTCAAAGAGACATTATTCAATAAAAACTGCTCTCAAACAAGTTTGACTCAAAAAATTGTTTTTTATCAACTTTTTTCTCAACTAGTAACAAAAATTCGTCTACTTCTAACGACTACAAACATCCTTTAGTCATTTTATTCGTTATTAGTAACTTTGGACACCTTCAAAGAGACATTATTCAATAAAAACTGCTCTTAAACAAGTTTGACTCAAAAAATTGTTTTTTATCAACTTTTTTCTCAACTAGTAACAAAAATTCGTCTACTACTAACCTCCACAAACATCCCTTAGTTATTTCTTTCGTTGTTAGTAATCGAGTACACCTTCAAAGAGACTTTATTCAATAAAAACTGCTCTTAAACAAGTTTGACTCAAAAACATTTTTTTTATCAACTTTTTTCTGAACTAATAACAAAAATTCGTCTAATGATAACCTCTGCGAAACTCTCTCAGTCATTTCTAATATATTTAAAATCGTATACACCTTCAAAAAGGCATTATTCAATAAAAACTGCTCTTAAACAAGTTTGACTCAAAAAATTGTTTTTTATCAACTTTTTTCTCAACTAGTAACAAAAATTCGTCTACTACTAACCTCCACAAACATCCTTTAGTCATTTTATTCGTTATTAGTAACTTTGGACACCTTCAAAGAGACATTATTCAATAAAAACTGCTCTCAAACAAGTTTGACTCAAAAAATTGTTTTTTATCAACTTTTTTCTCAACTAATAACAAAAATTCGTCTACTACTAACCTCCACTAACATCCCTTAGTCATTTATTTCATTTTTAGTAATCGAGTACACCTTCAAAGAGACATTATTCAATAAAAACTGCTTTCAAACAAGTTTGACTAAAAAAATTTGTTTTTATCAACTTTTTTCTCAACTAATAACAAAAATTCGTCTATAACAAACCTCTACAAACCTCTCTCAGTCATTTCTAACGTATTTAAAATCGTATACACCTTCAAAAAAGCATTATTTAATAAAAACTGCTCTTAAACAAGTTTGACTCAAAAAATTGTTTTTTATCAACTTTTTTCTCAACTAGTAACAAAAATTCGTCTACTACTAACCTCCACAAACATCCCTTAGTTATTTCTTTCGTTGTTAGTAATCGAGTACACCTTCAAAGAGACTTTATTCAATAAAAACTGCTCTTAAACAAGTTTGACTCAAAAACATTTTTTTTATCAACTTTTTTCTGAACTAATAACAAAAATTCGTCTAATGATAACCTCTGCGAACCTCTCTCAGTCATTTCTAATATATTTAAAATCGTATACACCTTCAAAAAGGCATTATTCAATAAAAACTGCTCTTAAACAAGTTTGACTCAAAAAATTGTTTTTTATCAACTTTTTTCTCAACTAGTAACAAAAATTCGTCTATAACAAACCTCTACGAACCTCTCTCATTCATTTCTAACGTATGTAAAAATCGTATACACCTTCAAAAAGGCATTATTCAATAAAAACTGCTCTTAAACAAGTTTGACTCAAAAAATTGTTTTTTATCAACTTTTTTCTCAACTAGTAACAAAAATTCGTCTATAACAAACCTCTACGAACCTCTCTCATTCATTTCTAACGTATGTAAAAATCGTATACACCTTCAAAAAGGCATTATTCAATAAAAACTGCTCTTAAACAAGTTTGACTCAAAAAATTGTTTTTTATCAACTTTTTTCTCAACTAGTAACAAAAATTCGTCTACTACTTATATTCACAAACATCCTTTAGTCATTTCTTTCGTTTTAAGTAATCGACTACACCTTCAAAGAGACATTATTCAATAAAAACTGCTCTTAAACAAGTTTGATTCAAAAAATTGTTTTTTATCAACTTTTTTCTCAACTAGTAACAAAAATTCGTCTAATAATAACCTCTACAAACCTTTCTCAGTCATTTCTAATATATTTAAAAATCGTATACACCTTCAAAAAGACATGATTTAATAAAAAGTTCTCTTAAACAAGTTTGACTCAAAAAATTGTTTTTATCAACTTTTTTCTCAACTAGTAACAAAAATTCGTCTACTACTAACCTCCACAAACATCCTTTAGTCATTTCTTTCGTTTTAAGTAATCGACTACAACTTCAAAGAGACATTATTCAATAAAAACTGCTCTCAAACAAGTTTGACTCAAAAAATTGTTTTTTATCAACTTTTTTCTCAACTAGTAACAAAAATTCGTCTACTTCTAACGACTACAAACATCCTTTAGTCATTTTATTCGTTATTAGTAACTTTGGACACCTTCAAAGAGACATTATTCAATAAAAACTGCTCTTAAACAAGTTTGACTCAAAAAATTGTTTTTTATCAACTTTTTTCTCAACTAATAACAAAAATTCGTCTAATACTAACCTCCACAAACATCCCTTAGTTATTTCTTTCGTTGTTAGTAATCGAGTACACCTTCAAAGAGACTTTATTCAATAAAAACTGCTCTTAAACAAGTTTGTCTCAAAAACATTTTTTTTATCAACTTTTTTCTGAACTAATAACAAAAATTCGTCTAATGATAACCTCTGCGAACCTCTCTCAGTCATTTCTAATATATTTAAAATCGTATACACCTTCAAAAAGGCATTATTCAATAAAAACTGCTCTTAAACAAGTTTGACTCAAAAAATTGTTTTTTATCAACTTTTTTCTCAACTAGTAACAAAAATTCGTCTACTACTAACCTCCACAAACATCCTTTAGTCATTTTATTCGTTATTAGTAACTTTGGACACCTTCAAAGAGACATTATTCAATAAAAACTGCTCTCAAACAAGTTTGACTCAAAAAATTGTTTTTTATCAACTTTTTTCTCAACTAATAACAAAAATTCGCATACTACTAACCTCCACTAACATCCCTTAGTCATTTATTTCATTTTTAGTAATCGAGTACACCTTCAAAGAGACTTTATTCAATAAAAACTGCTCTTAAACAAGTTTGACTCAAAAACATTTTTTTTATCAACTTTTTTCTCAACTAATAACAAAAATTCGTCTTTAAGAAACCTCTACGAACCTCTCTCAGTCATTTCTAACGTATGTAAAAATCGTATACACCTTCAAAAAGGCATTATTCAATAAAAACTGCTCTTAAACAAGTTTGACTCAAAAAATTGTTTTTTATCAACTTTTTTCTCAACTAGTAACAAAAATTCGTCTACTACTAACCTCCACAAACATCCTTTAGTCATTTTATTCGTTATTAGTAACTTTGGACACCTTCAAAGAGACATTATTCAATAAAAACTGCTCTCAAACAAGTTTGACTCAAAAAATTGTTTTTTATCAACTTTTTTCTCAACTAATAACAAAAATTCGTCTACTACTAACCTCCACTAACATCCCTTAGTCATTTATTTCATTTTTAGTAATCGAGTACACCTTCAAAGAGACATTATTCAATAAAAACTGCTTTCAAACAAGTTTGACTAAAAAAATTTGTTTTTATCAACTTTTTTCTCAACTAATAAAAAAAATTCGTCTATAACAAACCTCTACAAACCTCTCTCAGTCATTTCTAACGTATTTAAAATCGTATACACCTTCAAAAAAGCATTATTTAATAAAAACTGCTCTTAAACAAGTTTGACTCAAAAAATTGTTTTTTATCAACTTTTTTCTCAACTAGTAACAAAAATTCGTCTACTACTAACCTCCACAAACATCCCTTAGTTATTTCTTTCGTTGTTAGTAATCGAGTACACCTTCAAAGAGACTTTATTCAATAAAAACTGCTCTTAAACAAGTTTGACTCAAAAACATTTTTTTTATCAACTTTTTTCTGAACTAATAACAAAAATTCGTCTAATGATAACCTCTGCGAACCTCTCTCAGTCATTTCTAATATATTTAAAATCGTATACACCTTCAAAAAGGCATTATTCAATAAAAACTGCTCTTAAACAAGTTTGACTCAAAAAATTGTTTTTTATCAACTTTTTTCTCAACTAGTAACAAAAATTCGTCTATAACAAACCTCTACGAACCTCTCTCATTCATTTCTAACGTATGTAAAAATCGTATACACCTTCAAAAAGGCATTATTCAATAAAAACTGCTCTTAAACAAGTTTGACTCAAAAAATTGTTTTTTATCAACTTTTTTCTCAACTAATAACAAAAATTCGTCTAATACTAACCTCCACAAACATCCCTTAGTTATTTCTTTCGTTGTTAGTAATCGAGTACACCTTCAAAGAGACTTTATTCAATAAAAACTGCTCTTAAACAAGTTTGTCTCAAAAACATTTTTTTTATCAACTTTTTTCTGAACTAATAACAAAAATTCGTCTAATGATAACCTCTGCGAACCTCTCTCAGTCATTTCTAATATATTTAAAATCGTATACACCTTCAAAAAGGCATTATTCAATAAAAACTGCTCTTAAACAAGTTTGACTCAAAAAATTGTTTTTTATCAACTTTTTTCTCAACTAGTAACAAAAATTCGTCTACTACTAACCTCCACAAACATCCTTTAGTCATTTTATTCGTTATTAGTAACTTTGGACACCTTCAAAGAGACATTATTCAATAAAAACTGCTCTCAAACAAGTTTGACTCAAAAAATTGTTTTTTATCAACTTTTTTCTCAACTAATAACAAAAATTCGCATACTACTAACCTCCACTAACATCCCTTAGTCATTTATTTCATTTTTAGTAATCGAGTACACCTTCAAAGAGACATTATTCAATAAAAACTGCTTTCAAACAAGTTTGACTAAAAAAATTTGTTTTTATCAACTTTTTTCTCAACTAATAACAAAAATTCGTCTATAACAAACCTCTACAAACCTCTCTCAGTCATTTCTAACGTATTTAAAATCGTATACACCTTCAAAAAAGCATTATTTAATAAAAACTGCTCTTAAACAAGTTTGACTCAAAAAATTGTTTTTTATCAACTTTTTTCTCAACTAGTAACAAAAATTCGTCTACTACTAACCTCCACAAACATCCCTTAGTTATTTCTTTCGTTGTTAGTAATCGAGTACACCTTCAAAGAGACTTTATTCAATAAAAACTGCTCTTAAACAAGTTTGACTCAAAAACATTTTTTTTATCAACTTTTTTCTGAACTAATAACAAAAATTCGTCTAATGATAACCTCTGCGAACCTCTCTCAGTCATTTCTAATATATTTAAAATCGTATACACCTTCAAAAAGGCATTATTCAATAAAAACTGCTCTTAAACAAGTTTGACTCAAAAAATTGTTTTTTATCAACTTTTTTCTCAACTAGTAACAAAAATTCGTCTATAACAAACCTCTACGAACCTCTCTCATTCATTTCTAACGTATGTAAAAATCGTATACACCTTCAAAAAGGCATTATTCAATAAAAACTGCTCTTAAACAAGTTTGACTCAAAAAATTGTTTTTTATCAACTTTTTTCTCAACTAGTAACAAAAATTCGTCTATAACAAACCTCTACGAACCTCTCTCATTCATTTCTAACGTATGTAAAAATCGTATACACCTTCAAAAAGGCATTATTCAATAAAAACTGCTCTTAAACAAGTTTGACTCAAAAAATTGTTTTTTATCAACTTTTTTCTCAACTAGTAACAAAAATTCGTCTACTACTTATATTCACAAACATCCTTTAGTCATTTCTTTCGTTTTAAGTAATCGACTACACCTTCAAAGAGACATTATTCAATAAAAACTGCTCTTAAACAAGTTTGATTCAAAAAATTGTTTTTTATCAACTTTTTTCTCAACTAGTAACAAAAATTCGTCTAATAATAACCTCTACAAACCTTTCTCAGTCATTTCTAATATATTTAAAAATCGTATACACCTTCAAAAAGACATGATTTAATAAAAAGTTCTCTTAAACAAGTTTGACTCAAAAAATTGTTTTTATCAACTTTTTTCTCAACTAGTAACAAAAATTCGTCTACTACTAACCTCCACAAACATCCTTTAGTCATTTCTTTCGTTTTAAGTAATCGACTACAACTTCAAAGAGACATTATTCAATAAAAACTGCTCTCAAACAAGTTTGACTCAAAAAATTGTTTTTTATCAACTTTTTTCTCAACTAGTAACAAAAATTCGTCTACTTCTAACGACTACAAACATCCTTTAGTCATTTTATTCGTTATTAGTAACTTTGGACACCTTCAAAGAGACATTATTCAATAAAAACTGCTCTTAAACAAGTTTGACTCAAAAAATTGTTTTTTATCAACTTTTTTCTCAACTAATAACAAAAATTCGTCTAATACTAACCTCCACAAACATCCCTTAGTTATTTCTTTCGTTGTTAGTAATCGAGTACACCTTCAAAGAGACTTTATTCAATAAAAACTGCTCTTAAACAAGTTTGTCTCAAAAACATTTTTTTTATCAACTTTTTTCTGAACTAATAACAAAAATTCGTCTAATGATAACCTCTGCGAACCTCTCTCAGTCATTTCTAATATATTTAAAATCGTATACACCTTCAAAAAGGCATTATTCAATAAAAACTGCTCTTAAACAAGTTTGACTCAAAAAATTGTTTTTTATCAACTTTTTTCTCAACTAGTAACAAAAATTCGTCTACTACTAACCTCCACAAACATCCTTTAGTCATTTTATTCGTTATTAGTAACTTTGGACACCTTCAAAGAGACATTATTCAATAAAAACTGCTCTCAAACAAGTTTGACTCAAAAAATTGTTTTTTATCAACTTTTTTCTCAACTAATAACAAAAATTCGCATACTACTAACCTCCACTAACATCCCTTAGTCATTTATTTCATTTTTAGTAATCGAGTACACCTTCAAAGAGACTTTATTCAATAAAAACTGCTCTTAAACAAGTTTGACTCAAAAACATTTTTTTTATCAACTTTTTTCTCAACTAATAACAAAAATTCGTCTTTAAGAAACCTCTACGAACCTCTCTCAGTCATTTCTAACGTATGTAAAAATCGTATACACCTTCAAAAAGGCATTATTCAATAAAAACTGCTCTTAAACAAGTTTGACTCAAAAAATTGTTTTTTATCAACTTTTTTCTCAACTAGTAACAAAAATTCGTCTACTACTAACCTCCACAAACATCCTTTAGTCATTTTATTCGTTATTAGTAACTTTGGACACCTTCAAAGAGACATTATTCAATAAAAACTGCTCTCAAACAAGTTTGACTCAAAAAATTGTTTTTTATCAACTTTTTTCTCAACTAATAACAAAAATTCGTCTACTACTAACCTCCACTAACATCCCTTAGTCATTTATTTCATTTTTAGTAATCGAGTACACCTTCAAAGAGACATTATTCAATAAAAACTGCTTTCAAACAAGTTTGACTAAAAAAATTTGTTTTTATCAACTTTTTTCTCAACTAATAACAAAAATTCGTCTATAACAAACCTCTACAAACCTCTCTCAGTCATTTCTAACGTATTTAAAATCGTATACACCTTCAAAAAAGCATTATTTAATAAAAACTGCTCTTAAACAAGTTTGACTCAAAAAATTGTTTTTTATCAACTTTTTTCTCAACTAGTAACAAAAATTCGTCTACTACTAACCTCCACAAACATCCCTTAGTTATTTCTTTCGTTGTTAGTAATCGAGTACACCTTCAAAGAGACTTTATTCAATAAAAACTGCTCTTAAACAAGTTTGACTCAAAAACATTTTTTTTATCAACTTTTTTCTGAACTAATAACAAAAATTCGTCTAATGATAACCTCTGCGAACCTCTCTCAGTCATTTCTAATATATTTAAAATCGTATACACCTTCAAAAAGGCATTATTCAATAAAAACTGCTCTTAAACAAGTTTGACTCAAAAAATTGTTTTTTATCAACTTTTTTCTCAACTAGTAACAAAAATTCGTCTATAACAAACCTCTACGAACCTCTCTCATTCATTTCTAACGTATGTAAAAATCGTATACACCTTCAAAAAGGCATTATTCAATAAAAACTGCTCTTAAACAAGTTTGACTCAAAAAATTGTTTTTTATCAACTTTTTTCTCAACTAATAACAAAAATTCGTCTAATACTAACCTCCACAAACATCCCTTAGTTATTTCTTTCGTTGTTAGTAATCGAGTACACCTTCAAAGAGACTTTATTCAATAAAAACTGCTCTTAAACAAGTTTGTCTCAAAAACATTTTTTTTATCAACTTTTTTCTGAACTAATAACAAAAATTCGTCTAATGATAACCTCTGCGAACCTCTCTCAGTCATTTCTAATATATTTAAAATCGTATACACCTTCAAAAAGGCATTATTCAATAAAAACTGCTCTTAAACAAGTTTGACTCAAAAAATTGTTTTTTATCAACTTTTTTCTCAACTAGTAACAAAAATTCGTCTACTACTAACCTCCACAAACATCCTTTAGTCATTTTATTCGTTATTAGTAACTTTGGACACCTTCAAAGAGACATTATTCAATAAAAACTGCTCTCAAACAAGTTTGACTCAAAAAATTGTTTTTTATCAACTTTTTTCTCAACTAATAACAAAAATTCGCATACTACTAACCTCCACTAACATCCCTTAGTCATTTATTTCATTTTTAGTAATCGAGTACACCTTCAAAGAGACTTTATTCAATAAAAACTGCTCTTAAACAAGTTTGACTCAAAAACATTTTTTTTATCAACTTTTTTCTCAACTAATAACAAAAATTCGTCTTTAAGAAACCTCTACGAACCTCTCTCAGTCATTTCTAACGTATGTAAAAATCGTATACACCTTCAAAAAGGCATTATTCAATAAAAACTGCTCTTAAACAAGTTTGACTCAAAAAATTGTTTTTTATCAACTTTTTTCTCAACTAGTAACAAAAATTCGTCTACTACTAACCTCCACAAACATCCCTTAGTCATTTCTTTCGTTTTTAGTTATCGAGTACACCTTCAAAGAGACATTATTCAATAAAAACTGCTTTCAAACAAGTTTGACTAAAAAAATTTGTTTTTATCAACTTTTTTCTCAACTAATAACAAAAATTCGTCTATAACAAACCTCTACAAACCTCTCTCAGTCATTTCTAACGTATTTAAAATCGTATACACCTTCAAAAAAGCATTATTTAATAAAAACTTCTCTTAAACAAGTTTGGCTGAAACAAAATTGTTTCTATCAACTTTTTTCTGAACTAATAACAAAAATTCGTCTAATAATAACCTCTACAAACCTCTCTCAGTCATTTCTAATGTATTTAAAAATCGTATACACCTTCAAAAAGACATGATTTAATAAAAACTTCTCTTAAACAAGTTTGACTCAAAAAATTGTTTTTTATCAACTTTTTTCTCAACTAATAACAAAAATTCGTCTACTACTAACCTCCACAAACATCCTTTAGTTATTTCTTTCGTTTTAAGTAATCGAGTACACCTTCAAAGAGACTTTATTCAATAAAAACTGCTCTTAAACAAGTTTGACTCAAAAAATTGTTTTTATCAACTTTTTTCTCAACTAATAACAAAAATTCGTCTATAACAAACCTCTACGAACCTCTCTCATTCATTTCTAACGTATGTAAAAATCGTATACACCTTCAAAGAGACATTATTCAATAAAAACTGCTTTCAAACAAGTTTGACTCAAAAAATTGTTTTTTATCAACTTTTTTCTCAACTAGTAACAAAAATTCGTCTACTACTTACATCCACAAACATCCTTTAGTCATTTCTTTCGTTTTAAGTAATCGACTACACCTTCAAAGAGACATTATTCAGTAAAAACTGCTCTTAAACAAGTTTGATTCAAAAAATTGTTTTTTATCAACTTTTTTCTCAACTAGTAACAAAAATTCGTCTAATAATAACCTCTACAAACCTCTCTCAGTCATTTCTAATGTATTTAAAAATCGTATACACCTTCAAAAAGACATGATTTAATAAAAACTTCTCTTAAACAAGTTTGACTCAAAAAATTGTTTTTTATCAACTTTTTTCTCAACTAATAACAAAAATTCGTCTACTACTAACCTCCACAAACATCCTTTAGTTATTTCTTTCGTTTTAAGTAATCGAGTACACCTTCAAAGAGACTTTATTCAATAAAAACTGCTCTTAAACAAGTTTGACTCAAAAAATTGTTTTTATCAACTTTTTTCTCAACTAATAACAAAAATTCGTCTATAACAAACCTCTACGAACCTCTCTCATTCATTTCTAACGTATGTAAAAATCGTATACACCTTCAAAAAGGCATTATTCAATAAAAACTGCTCTTAAACAAGTTTGACTCAAAAAATTGTTTTTTATCAACTTTTTTCTCAACTAGTAACAAAAATTCGTCTATAACAAACCTCTACGAACCTCTCTCATTCATTTCTAACGTATGTAAAAATCGTATACACCTTCAAAAAGGCATTATTCAATAAAAACTGCTCTTAAACAAGTTTGACTCAAAAAATTGTTTTTTATCAACTTTTTTCTCAACTAGTAACAAAAATTCGTCTACTACTAACCTCCACAAACATCCCTTAGTCATTTCTTTCGTTTTTAGTTATCGAGTACACCTTCAAAGAGACATTATTCAATAAAAACTGCTTTCAAACAAGTTTGACTAAAAAAATTTGTTTTTATCAACTTTTTTCTCAACTAATAACAAAAATTCGTCTAATAAGTACCTCTACAAACCTCTCTCAGTCATTTCTAACGTATTTAAAATCGTATACACCTTCAAAAAAGCATTATTTAATAAAAACTTCTCATAAACAAGTTTGGCTGAAAAAAAATTGTTTCTATCAACTTTTTTCTGAACTAATAACAAAAATTCGTCTAATAATAACCTCTACAAACCTCTCTCAGTCATTTCTAATGTATTTAAAAATCGTATACACCTTCAAAAAGACATGATTTAATAAAAACTTCTCTTAAACAAGTTTGACTCAAAAAATTGTTTTTTATCAACTTTTTTCTCAACTAATAACAAAAATTCGTCTACTACTAACCTCCACAAACATCCTTTATTTATTTCTTTCGTTTTAAGTAATCGAGTACACCTTCAAAGAGACTTTATTCAATAAAAACTGCTCTTAAACAAGTTTGACTCAAAAAATTGTTTTTATCAACTTTTTTCTCAACTAATAACAAAAATTCGTCTATAACAAACCTCTACGAACCTCTCTCATTCATTTCTAACGTATGTAAAAATCGTATACACCTTCAAAAAGGCATTATTCAATAAAAACTGCTCTTAAACAAGTTTGACTCAAAAAATTGTTTTTTATCAACTTTTTTCTCAACTAGTAACAAGAATTCGTCTACTACTTACATCCACAAACATCCTTTAGTCATTTCTTTCGTTTTAAGTAATCGACTACACCTTCAAAGAGACATTATTCAATAAAAACTGCTCTTAAACAAGTTTGATTCAAAAAATTGTTTTTTATCAACTTTTTTCCCAACTAGTAACAAAAATTCGTCTAATAATAACCTCTGCGAACCTCTCTCAGTCATTTCTAATATATTTAAAATCGTATACACCTTCAAAAAGGCATTATTCAATAAAAACTGCTCTTAACCGCTAGGGCGCCGCTGGTACAAAAATGTACCACCAAACCCCGACCGAATTAAAACTCTATTTGTAGTAAAATAAGTCTTAAAATCGTTTAAGACGAAGCTCTACGACGGTGCTCTAGAGGTTAAACAAGTTTGACTCAAAAAATTGTTTTTTATCAACTTTTTTCTCAACTAGTAACAAAAATTCGTCTACTACTAACCTCCACAAACATCCTTTAGTCATTTTATTCGTTATTAGTAACTTTGGACACCTTCAAAGAGACATTATTCAATAAAAACTGCTCTCAAACAAGTTTGACTCAAAAAATTGTTTTTTATCAACTTTTTTCTCAACTAATAACAAAAATTCGTCTTTAACAAACCTCTACGAACCTCTCTCAGTCATTTCTAACGTGTGTAAAAATCGTATACACCTTCAAAAAGGCATTATTCAATAAAAACTGCTCTTAAACAAGTTTGACTCAAAAAATTGTTTTTTATCAACTTTTTTCTCAACTAGTAACAAAAATTCGTCTACTACTAACCTCCACAAACGTCCCTTAGTCATTTCTTTCGTTTTTAGTTATCGAGTACACCTTCAAAGAGACATTATTCAATAAAAACTGCTTTCAAACAAGTTTGACTAAAAAAATTTGTTTTTATCAACTTTTTTCTCAACTAATAACAAAAATTCGTCTATAACAAACCACTACAAACCTCTCTCAGTCATTTCTAACGTATTTAAAATCGTATACACCTTCAAAAAAGCATTATTTAATAAAAACTTCTCTTAAACAAGTTTGGCTGAAAAAAAATTGTTTCTATCAACTTTTTTCTGAACTAATAACAAAAATTCGTCTAATAATAACCTCTACAAACCTCTCTCAGTCATTTCTAATGTATTTAAAAATCGTATACACCTTCAAAAAGACATGATTTAATAAAAACTTCTCTTAAACAAGTTTGACTCAAAAAATTGTTTTTTATCAACTTTTTTCTCAACTAATAACAAAAATTCGTCTACTACTAACCTCCACAAACATCCTTTAGTTATTTCTTTCGTTTTAAGTAATCGAGTACACCTTCAAAGAGACTTTATTCAATAAAAACTGCTCTTAAACAAGTTTGACTCAAAAAATTGTTTTTATCA
The DNA here is from genome assembly GCA_964057025.1 of Standfussiana lucernea. Lineage (NCBI taxonomy): Eukaryota > Metazoa > Arthropoda > Insecta > Lepidoptera > Noctuidae > Standfussiana > Standfussiana lucernea. The sequence continues at coordinate 18,471,212 of OZ059783.1, forward strand.
ACTTTTTTCTCAACTAATAACAAAAATTCGTCTATAACAAACCTCTACGAACCTCTCTCATTCATTTCTAACGTATGTAAAAATCGTATACACCTTCAAAAAGGCATTATTCAATAAAAACTGCTCTTAAACAAGTTTGACTCAAAAAATTGTTTTTTATCAACTTTTTTCTCAACTAGTAACAAAAATTCGTCTACTACTTACATCCACAAACATCCTTTAGTCATTTCTTTCGTTTTAAGTAATCGACTACACCTTCAAAGAGACATTATTCAATAAAAACTGCTCTTAAACAAGTTTGATTCAAAAAATTGTTTTTTATCAACTTTTTTCCCAACTAGTAACAAAAATTCGTCTAATAATAACCTCTGCGAACCTCTCTCAGTCATTTCTAATATATTTAAAATCGTATACACCTTCAAAAAGGCATTATTCAATAAAAACTGCTCTTAAACAAGTTTGACTCAAAAAATTGTTTTTTATCAACTTTTTTCTCAACTAGTAACAAAAATTCGTCTACTACTAACCTCCACAAACATCCTTTAGTCATTTTATTCGTTATTAGTAACTTTGGACACCTTCAAAGAGACATTATTCAATAAAAACTGCTCTCAAACAAGTTTGACTCAAAAAATTGTTTTTTATCAACTTTTTTCTCAACTAATAACAAAAATTCGTCTTTAACAAACCTCTACGAACCTCTCTCAGTCATTTCTAACGTGTGTAAAAATCGTATACACCTTCAAAAAGGCATTATTCAATAAAAACTGCTCTTAAACAAGTTTGACTCAAAAAATTGTTTTTTATCAACTTTTTTCTCAACTAGTAACAAAAATTCGTCTACTACTAACCTCCACAAAAATCCCTTAGTCATTTCTTTCGTTTTTAGTTATCGAGTACACCTTCAAAGAGACATTATTCAATAAAAACTGCTTTCAAACAAGTTTGACTAAAAATATTTGTTTTTATCAACTTTTTTCTCAACTAATAACAAAAATTCGTCTATAACAAACAACTACAAACCTCTCTCAGTCATTTCTAACGTATTTAAAATCGTATACACCTTCAAAAAAGCATTATTTAATAAAAACTTCTCTTAAACAAGTTTGGCTGAAAAAAAATTGTTTCTATCAACTTTTTTCTGAACTAATAACAAAAATTCGTCTAATAATAACCTCTACAAACCTCTCTCAGTCATTTCTAATGTATTTAAAAATCGTATACACCTTCAAAAAGACATGATTTAATAAAAACTTCTCTTAAACAAGTTTGACTCAAAAAATTGTTTTTTATCAACTTTTTTCTCAACTAATAACAAAAATTCGTGTACTACTAACCTCCACAAACATCCCTTAGTCATTTCTTTCGTTTTTAGTTATCGAGTACACCTTCAAAGAGACATTATTCAATAAAAACTGCTTTCAAACAAGTTTGACTAAAAAAATTTGTTTTTATCAACTTTTTTCTCAACTAATAACAAAAATTCGTCTATAACAAACCTCTACAAACCTCTCTCAGTCATTTCTAACGTATTTAAAATCGTATACACCTTCAAAAAAGCATTATTTAATAAAAACTTCTCTTAAACAAGTTTGGCTGAAAAAAAATTGTTTCTATCAACTTTTTTCTGAACTAATAACAAAAATTCGTCTAATAATAACCTCTACAAACCTCTCTCAGTCATTTCTAATGTATTTAAAAATCGTATACACCTTCAAAAAGACATGATTTAATAAAAACTTCTCTTAAACAAGTTTGACTCAAAAAATTGTTTTTTATCAACTTTTTTCTCAACTAATAACAAAAATTCGTCTACTACTAACCTCCACAAACATCCTTTAGTTATTTTTTTCGTTTTAAGTAATCGAGTACACCTTCAAAGAGACTTTATTCAATAAAAACTGCTCTTAAACAAGTTTGACTCAAAAAATTGTTTTTATCAACTTTTTTCTCAACTAATAACAAAAATTCGTCTATAACAAACCTCTACAAACCTCTCTCAGTCATTTCTTACGTATTTAAAATCGTATACACCTTCAAAAAAGCATTATTTAATAAAAACTTCTCTTAAACAAGTTTGGCTGAAAAAAAATTGTTTCTATCAACTTTTTTCTGAACTAATAACAAAAATTCGTCTAATAATAACCTCTACAAACCTCTCTCAGTCATTTCTAATGTATTTAAAAATCGTATACACCTTCAAAAAGGCATTATTCAATAAAAACTGCTCTTAAACAAGTTTGACTCAAAAAATTGTTTTTTATCAACTTTTTTCTCAACTAGTAACAAAAATTCGTCTACTACTAACCTCCACAAACATCCCTTAGTCATTTCTTTCGTTTTTAGTTATCGAGTACACCTTCAAAGAGACATTATTCAATAAAAACTGCTTTCAAACAAGTTTGACTAAAAAAATTTGTTTTTATCAACTTTTTTCTCAACTAATAACAAAAATTCGTCTATAACAAACCACTACAAACCTCTCTCAGTCATTTCTAACGTATTTAAAATCGTATACACCTTCAAAAAAGCATTATTTAATAAAAACTTCTCTTAAACAAGTTTGGCTGAAAAAAAATTGTTTCTATCAACTTTTTTCTGAACTAATAACAAAAATTCGTCTAATAATAACCTCTACAAACCTCTCTCAGTCATTTCTAATGTATTTAAAAATCGTATACACCTTCAAAAAGACATGATTTAATAAAAACTTCTCTTAAACAAGTTTGACTCAAAAAATTGTTTTTTATCAACTTTTTTCTCAACTAATAACAAAAATTCGTCTACTACTAACCTCCACAAACATCCTTTAGTTATTTCTTTCGTTTTAAGTAATCGAGTACACCTTCAAAGAGACTTTATTCAATAAAAACTGCTCTTAAACAAGTTTGACTCAAAAAATTGTTTTTATCAACTTTTTTCTCAACTAATAACAAAAATTCGTCTATAACAAACCTCTACGAACCTCTCTCATTCATTTCTAACGTATGTAAAAATCGTATACACCTTCAAAAAGGCATTATTCAATAAAAACTGCTCTTAAACAAGTTTGACTCAAAAAATTGTTTTTTATCAACTTTTTTCTCAACTAGTAACAAAAATTCGTCTACTACTAACCTCCACAAACATCCCTTAGTCATTTCTTTCGTTTTTAGTTATCGAGTACACCTTCAAAGAGACATTATTCAATAAAAACTGCTTTCAAACAAGTTTGACTAAAAAAATTTGTTTTTATCAACTTTTTTCTCAACTAATAACAAAAATTCGTCTATAACAAACCACTACAAACCTCTCTCAGTCATTTCTAACGTATTTAAAATCGTATACACCTTCAAAAAAGCATTATTTAATAAAAACTTCTCTTAAACAAGTTTGGCTGAAAAAAAATTGTTTCTATCAACTTTTTTCTGAACTAATAACAAAAATTCGTCTAATAATAACCTCTACAAACCTCTCTCAGTCATTTCTAATGTATTTAAAAATCGTATACACCTTCAAAAAGACATGATTTAATAAAAACTTCTCTTAAACAAGTTTGACTCAAAAAATTGTTTTTTATCAACTTTTTTCTCAACTAGTAACAAAAATTCGTCTACTACTTACATCCACAAACATCCTTTAGTCATTTCTTTCGTTTTAAGTAATCGACTACACCTTCAAAGAGACATTATTCAATAAAAACTGCTCTTAAACAAGTTTGATTCAAAAAATTGTTTTTTATCAACTTTTTTCCCAACTAGTAACAAAAATTCGTCTAATAATAACCTCTGCGAACCTCTCTCAGTCATTTCTAATATATTTAAAATCGTATACACCTTCAAAGAGACATTATTCAATAAAAACTGCTCTCAAACAAGTTTGACTCAAAAAATTGTTTTTTATCAACTTTTTTCTCAACTAATAACAAAAATTCGTCTACTACTAACCTCCACTAACATTCCTTAGTCATTTATTTCATTTTTAGTAATCGAGTACACCTTCAAAGAGACATTATTCAATAAAAACTGATCTTAAACGAGTTTGACTCAAAAAATTGTTTTTATCAACTTTTTTCTCAACTAGTAACAAAAATTCGTCTACTACTTACATCCACAAACATCCTTTAGTCATTTCTTTCGTTTTAAGTAATCGACTACACCTTCAAAGAGACATTATTCAATAAAAACTGCTCTTAAACAAGTTTGATTCAAAAAATTGTTTTTTATCAACTTTTTTCCCAACTAGTAACAAAAATTCGTCTAATAATAACCTCTGCGAACCTCTCTCAGTCATTTCTAATATATTTAAAATCGTATACACCTTCAAAAAGGCATTATTCAATAAAAACTGCTCTTAAACAAGTTTGACTCAAAAAATTGTTTTTTATCAACTTTTTTCTCAACTAGTAACAAAAATTCGTCTACTACTAACCTCCACAAACATCCTTTAGTCATTTTATTCGTTATTAGTAACTTTGGACACCTTCAAAGAGACATTATTCAATAAAAACTGCTCTCAAACAAGTTTGACTCAAAAAATTGTTTTTTATCAACTTTTTTCTCAACTAATAACAAAAATTCGTCTTTAACAAACCTCTACGAACCTCTCTCAGTCATTTCTAACGTGTGTAAAAATCGTATACACCTTCAAAAAGGCATTATTCCATAAAAACTGCTCTTAAACAAGTTTGACTCAAAAAATTGTTTTTTATCAACTTTTTTCTCAACTAGTAACAAAAATTCGTCTACTACTAACCTCCACAAACATCCCTTAGTCATTTCTTTCGTTTTTAGTTATCGAGTACACCTTCAAAGAGACATTATTCAATAAAAACTGCTTTCAAACAAGTTTGACTAAAAAAATTTGTTTTTATCAACTTTTTTCTCAACTAATAACAAAAATTCGTCTATAACAAACCACTACAAACCTCTCTCAGTCATTTCTAACGTATTTAAAATCGTATACACCTTCAAAAAAGCATTATTTAATAAAAACTTCTCTTAAACAAGTTTGGCTGAAACAAAATTGTTTCTATCAACTTTTTTCTGAACTAATAACAAAAATTCGTCTAATAATAACCTCTACAAACCTCTCTCAGTCATTTCTAATGTATTTAAAAATCGTATACACCTTCAAAAAGACATGATTTAATAAAAACTTCTCTTAAACAAGTTTGACTCAAAAAATTGTTTTTTATCAACTTTTTTCTCAACTAATAACAAAAATTCGTCTACTACTAACCTCCACAAACATCCTTTAGTTATTTCTTTCGTTTTAAGTAATCGAGTACACCTTCAAAGAGACTTTATTCAATAAAAACTGCTCTTAAACAAGTTTGACTCAAAAAATTGTTTTTATCAACTTTTTTCTCAACTAATAACAAAAATTCGTCTATAACAAACCTCTACGAACCTCTCTCATTCATTTCTAACGTATGTAAAAATCGTATACACCTTCAAAAAGGCATTATTCAATAAAAACTGCTCTTAAACAAGTTTGACTCAAAAAATTGTTTTTTATCAACTTTTTTCTCAACTAGTAACAAAAATTCGTCTATAACAAACCTCTACGAACCTCTCTCATTCATTTCTAACGTATGTAAAAATCGTATACACCTTCAAAAAGGCATTATTCAATAAAAACTGCTCTTAAACAAGTTTGACTCAAAAAATTGTTTTTTATCAACTTTTTTCTCAACTAGTAACAAAAATTCGTCTACTACTAACCTCCACAAACATCCCTTAGTCATTTCTTTCGTTTTTAGTTATCGAGTACACCTTCAAAGAGACATTATTCAATAAAAACTGCTTTCAAACAAGTTTGACTAAAAAAATTTGTTTTTATCAACTTTTTTCTCAACTAATAACAAAAATTCGTCTATAACAAACCACTACAAACCTCTCTCAGTCATTTCTAACGTATTTAAAATCGTATACACCTTCAAAAAAGCATTATTTAATAAAAACTTCTCTTAAACAAGTTTGGCTGAAAAAAAATTGTTTCTATCAACTTTTTTCTGAACTAATAACAAAAATTCGTCTAATAATAACCTCTACAAACCTCTCTCAGTCATTTCTAATGTATTTAAAAATCGTATACACCTTCAAAAAGACATGATTTAATAAAAACTTCTCTTAAACAAGTTTGACTCAAAAAATTGTTTTTTATCAACTTTTTTCTCAACTAATAACAAAAATTCGTCTACTACTAACCTCCACAAACATCCTTTAGTTATTTCTTTCGTTTTAAGTAATCGAGTACACCTTCAAAGAGACTTTATTCAATAAAAACTGCTCTTAAACAAGTTTGACTCAAAAAATTGTTTTTATCAACTTTTTTCTCAACTAATAACAAAAATTCGTCTATAACAAACCTCTACGAACCTCTCTCATTCATTTCTAACGTATGTAAAAATCGTATACACCTTCAAAAAGGCATTATTCAATAAAAACTGCTCTTAAACAAGTTTGACTCAAAAAATTGTTTTTTATCAACTTTTTTCTCAACTAGTAACAAAAATTCGTCTACTACTTACATCCACAAACATCCTTTAGTCATTTCTTTCGTTTTAAGTAATCGACTACACCTTCAAAGAGACATTATTCAATAAAAACTGCTCTTAAACAAGTTTGATTCAAAAAATTGTTTTTTATCAACTTTTTTCCCAACTAGTAACAAAAATTCGTCTAATAATAACCTCTGCGAACCTCTCTCAGTCATTTCTAATATATTTAAAATCGTATACACCTTCAAATAGACATTATTCAATAAAAACTGCTCTCAAACAAGTTTGACTCAAAAAATTGTTTTTTATCAACTTTTTTCTCAACTAATAACAAAAATTCGTCTACTACTAACCTCCACTAACATTCCTTAGTCATTTATTTCATTTTTAGTAATCGAGTACACCTTCAAAGAGACATTATTCAATAAAAACTGATCTTAAACGAGTTTGACTCAAAAAATTGTTTTTATCAACTTTTTTCTCAACTAGTAACAAAAATTCGTCTACTACTTACATCCACAAACATCCTTTAGTCATTTCTTTCGTTTTAAGTAATCGACTACACCTTCAAAGAGACATTATTCAATAAAAACTGCTCTTAAACAAGTTTGATTCAAAAAATTGTTTTTTATCAACTTTTTTCCCAACTAGTAACAAAAATTCGTCTAATAATAACCTCTGCAAACCTCTCTCAGTCATTTCTAATATATTTAAAATCGTATACACCTTCAAAAAGGCATTATTCAATAAAAACTGCTCTTAAACAAGTTTGACTCAAAAAATTGTTTTTTATCAACTTTTTTCTCAACTAGTAACAAAAATTCGTCTACTACTAACCTCCACAAACATCCTTTAGTCATTTTATTCGTTATTAGTAACTTTGGACACCTTCAAAGAGACATTATTCAATAAAAACTGCTCTCAAACAAGTTTGACTCAAAAAATTGTTTTTTATCAACTTTTTTCTCAACTAATAACAAAAATTCGTCTTTAACAAACCTCTACGAACCTCTCTCAGTCATTTCTAACGTGTGTAAAAATCGTATACACCTTCAAAAAGGCATTATTCAATAAAAACTGCTCTTAAACAAGTTTGACTCAAAAAATTGTTTTTTATCAACTTTTTTCTCAACTAGTAACAAAAATTCGTCTACTACTAACCTCCACAAACATCCCTTAGTCATTTCTTTCGTTTTTAGTTATCGAGTACACCTTCAAAGAGACATTATTCAATAAAAACTGCTTTCAAACAAGTTTGACTAAAAAAAATTGTTTTTATCAACTTTTTTCTCAACTAATAACAAAAATTCGTCTATAACAAACCACTACAAACCTCTCTCAGTCATTTCTAACGTATTTAAAATCGTATACACCTTCAAAAAAGCATTATTTAATAAAAACTTCTCTTAAACAAGTTTGGCTGAAAAAAAATTGTTTCTATCAACTTTTTTCTGAACTAATAACAAAAATTCGTCTAATAATAACCTCTACAAACCTCTCTCAGTCATTTCTAATGTATTTAAAAATCGTATACACCTTCAAAAAGACATGATTTAATAAAAACTTCTCTTAAACAAGTTTGACTCAAAAAATTGTTTTTTATCAACTTTTTTCTCAACTAATAACAAAAATTCGTCTACTACTAACCTCCACAAACATCCTTTAGTTATTTCTTTCGTTTTAAGTAATCGAGTACACCTTCAAAGAGACTTTATTCAATAAAAACTGCTCTTAAACAAGTTTGACTCAAAAAATTGTTTTTATCAACTTTTTTCTCAACTAATAACAAAAATTCGTCTATAACAAACCTCTACAAACCTCTCTCATTCATTTCTAACGTATGTAAAAATCGTATACACCTTCAAAAAGGCATTATTCAATAAAAACTGCTCTTAAACAAGTTTGACTCAAAAAATTGTTTTTTATCAACTTTTTTCTCAACTAGTAACAAAAATTCGTCTATAACAAACCTCTACGAACCTCTCTCATTCATTTCTAACGTATGTAAAAATCGTATACACCTTCAAAAAGGCATTATTCAATAAAAACTGCTCTTAAACAAGTTTGACTCAAAAAATTGTTTTTTATCAACTTTTTTCTCAACTAGTAACAAAAATTCGTCTACTACTTACATCCACAAACATCCTTTAGTCATTTCTTTCGTTTTAAGTAATCGACTACACCTTCAAAGAGACATTATTCAATAAAAACTGCTCTCAAACAAGTTTGACTCAAAAAATTGTTTTTTATCATTATTTTTTCTCAACTAATAACAAAAATTCGTCTACTACTAACCTCCACTAACATTCCTTAGTCATTTATTTCATTTTTAGTAATCGAGTACACCTTCAAAGAGACATTATTCAATAAAAACTGATCTTAAACGAGTTTGACTCAAAAAATTGTTTTTATCAACTTTTTTCTCAACTAATAACAAAAATTCGTCTTTAACAAACCTCTACGAACCTCTCTCAGTCATTTCTAACGTATGTAAAAATCGTATACACCTTCAAAAAGGCATTATTCAATAAAAACTGCTCTTAAACAAGTTTGACTCAAAAAATTGTTTTTTATCAACTTTTTTCTCAACTAGTAACAAAAATTCGTGTACTACTAACCTCCACAAACATCCCTTAGTCATTTCTTTCGTTTTTAGTTATCGAGTACACCTTCAAAGAGACATTATTCAATAAAAACTGCTTTCAAACAAGTTTGACTAAAAAAATTTGTTTTTATCAACTTTTTTCTCAACTAATAACAAAAATTCGTCTATAACAAACCTCTACAAACCTCTCTCAGTCATTTCTAACGTATTTAAAATCGTATACACCTTCAAAAAAGCATTATTTAATAAAAACTTCTCTTAAACAAGTTTGGCTGAAAAAAAATTGTTTCTATCAACTTTTTTCTGAACTAATAACAAAAATTCGTCTACTACTAACCTCCACAAACATCCTTTAGTTATTTTTTTCGTTTTAAGTAATCGAGTACACCTTCAAAGAGACTTTATTCAATAAAAACTGCTCTTAAACAAGTTTGACTCAAAAAATTGTTTTTATCAACTTTTTTCTCAACTAATAACAAAAATTCGTCTATAACAAACCTCTACAAACCTCTCTCAGTCATTTCTAATGTATTTAAAAATCGTATACACCTTCAAAAAGACATGATTTAATAAAAACTTCTCTTAAACAAGTTTGACTCAAAAAATTGTTTTTTATCAACTTTTTTCTCAACTAATAACAAAAATTCGTCTACTACTAACCTCCACAAACATCCTTTAGTTATTTTTTTCGTTTTAAGTAATCGAGTACACCTTCAAAGAGACTTTATTCAATAAAAACTGCTCTTAAACAAGTTTGACTCAAAAAATTGTTTTTATCAACTTTTTTCTCAACTAATAACAAAAATTCGTCTATAACAAACCTCTACAAACCTCTCTCAGTCATTTCTTACGTATTTAAAATCGTATACACCTTCAAAAAAGCATTATTTAATAAAAACTTCTCTTAAACAAGTTTGGCTGAAAAAAAATTGTTTCTATCAACTTTTTTCTGAACTAATAACAAAAATTCGTCTAATAATAACCTCTACAAACCTCTCTCAGTCATTTCTAATGTATTTAAAAATCGTATACACCTTCAAAAAGGCATTATTCAATAAAAACTGCTCTTAAACAAGTTTGACTCAAAAAATTGTTTTTTATCAACTTTTTTCTCAACTAGTAACAAAAATTCGTCTACTACTAACCTCCACAAACATCCCTTAGTCATTTCTTTCGTTTTTAGTTATCGAGTACACCTTCAAAGAGACATTATTCAATAAAAACTGCTTTCAAACAAGTTTGACTAAAAAAATTTGTTTTTATCAACTTTTTTCTCAACTAATAACAAAAATTCGTCTATAACAAACCACTACAAACCTCTCTCAGTCATTTCTAACGTATTTAAAATCGTATACACCTTCAAAAAAGCATTATTTAATAAAAACTTCTCTTAAACAAGTTTGGCTGAAAAAAAATTGTTTCTATCAACTTTTTTCTGAACTAATAACAAAAATTCGTCTAATAATAACCTCTACAAACCTCTCTCAGTCATTTCTAATGTATTTAAAAATCGTATACACCTTCAAAAAGACATGATTTAATAAAAACTTCTCTTAAACAAGTTTGACTCAAAAAATTGTTTTTTATCAACTTTTTTCTCAACTAATAACAAAAATTCGTCTACTACTAACCTCCACAAACATCCTTTAGTTATTTCTTTCGTTTTAAGTAATCGAGTACACCTTCAAAGAGACTTTATTCAATAAAAACTGCTCTTAAACAAGTTTGACTCAAAAAATTGTTTTTATCAACTTTTTTCTCAACTAATAACAAAAATTCGTCTATAACAAACCTCTACGAACCTCTCTCATTCATTTCTAACGTATGTAAAAATCGTATACACCTTCAAAAAGGCATTATTCAATAAAAACTGCTCTTAAACAAGTTTGACTCAAAAAATTGTTTTTTATCAACTTTTTTCTCAACTAGTAACAAAAATTCGTCTATAACAAACCTCTACGAACCTCTCTCATTCATTTCTAACGTATGTAAAAATCGTATACACCTTCAAAAAGGCATTATTCAATAAAAACTGCTCTTAAACAAGTTTGACTCAAAAAATTGTTTTTTATCAACTTTTTTCTCAACTAGTAACAAAAATTCGTCTACTACTTACATCCACAAACATCCTTTAGTCATTTCTTTCGTTTTAAGTAATCGACTACACCTTCAAAGAGACATTATTCAATAAAAACTGCTCTCAAACAAGTTTGACTCAAAAAATTGTTTTTTATCAACTTTTTTCTCAACTAATAACAAAAATTCGTCTACTACTAACCTCCACTAACATTCCTTAGTCATTTATTTCATTTTTAGTAATCGAGTACACCTTCAAAGAGACATTATTCAATAAAAACTGCTCTCAAACAAGTTTGACTCAAAAAATTGTTTTTTATCAACTTTTTTCTCAACTAATAACAAAAATTCGTCTTTAACAAACCTCTACGAACCTCTCTCAGTCATTTCTAACGTGTGTAAAAATCGTATACACCTTCAAAAAGGCATTATTCAATAAAAACTGCTCTTAAACAAGTTTGACTCAAAAAATTGTTTTTTATCAACTTTTTTCTCAACTAGTAACAAAAATTCGTCTACTACTAACCTCCACAAACATCCCTTAGTCATTTCTTTCGTTTTTAGTTATCGAGTACACCTTCAAAGAGACATTATTCAATAAAAACTGCTTTCAAACAAGTTTGACTAAAAAAAATTGTTTTTATCAACTTTTTTCTCAACTAATAACAAAAATTCGTCTATAACAAACCACTACAAACCTCTCTCAGTCATTTCTAACGTATTTAAAATCGTATACACCTTCAAAAAAGCATTATTTAATAAAAACTTCTCTTAAACAAGTTTGGCTGAAAAAAAATTGTTTCTATCAACTTTTTTCTGAACTAATAACAAAAATTCGTCTAATAATAACCTCTACAAACCTCTCTCAGTCATTTCTAATGTATTTAAAAATCGTATACACCTTCAAAAAGACATGATTTAATAAAAACTTCTCTTAAACAAGTTTGACTCAAAAAATTGTTTTTTATCAACTTTTTTCTCAACTAATAACAAAAATTCGTCTACTACTAACCTCCACAAACATCCTTTAGTTATTTCTTTCGTTTTAAGTAATCGAGTACACCTTCAAAGAGACTTTATTCAATAAAAACTGCTCTTAAACAAGTTTGACTCAAAAAATTGTTTTTATCAACTTTTTTCTCAACTAATAACAAAAATTCGTCTATAACAAACCTCTACAAACCTCTCTCATTCATTTCTAACGTATGTAAAAATCGTATACACCTTCAAAAAGGCATTATTCAATAAAAACTGCTCTTAAACAAGTTTGACTCAAAAAATTGTTTTTTATCAACTTTTTTCTCAACTAGTAACAAAAATTCGTCTATAACAAACCTCTACGAACCTCTCTCATTCATTTCTAACGTATGTAAAAATCGTATACACCTTCAAAAAGGCATTATTCAATAAAAACTGCTCTTAAACAAGTTTGACTCAAAAAATTGTTTTTTATCAACTTTTTTCTCAACTAGTAACAAAAATTCGTCTACTACTTACATCCACAAACATCCTTTAGTCATTTCTTTCGTTTTAAGTAATCGACTACACCTTCAAAGAGACATTATTCAATAAAAACTGCTCTCAAACAAGTTTGACTCAAAAAATTGTTTTTTATCAACTTTTTTCTCAACTAATAACAAAAATTCGTCTACTACTAACCTCCACTAACATTCCTTAGTCATTTATTTCATTTTTAGTAATCGAGTACACCTTCAAAGAGACATTATTCAATAAAAACTGATCTTAAACGAGTTTGACTCAAAAAATTGTTTTTATCAACTTTTTTCTCAACTAATAACAAAAATTCGTCTTTAACAAACCTCTACGAACCTCTCTCAGTCATTTCTAACGTATGTAAAAATCGTATACACCTTCAAAAAGGCATTATTCAATAAAAACTGCTCTTAAACAAGTTTGACTCAAAAAATTGTTTTTTATCAACTTTTTTCTCAACTAGTAACAAAAATTCGTGTACTACTAACCTCCACAAACATCCCTTAGTCATTTCTTTCGTTTTTAGTTATCGAGTACACCTTCAAAGAGACATTATTCAATAAAAACTGCTTTCAAACAAGTTTGACTAAAAAAATTTGTTTTTATCAACTTTTTTCTCAACTAATAACAAAAATTCGTCTATAACAAACCTCTACAAACCTCTCTCAGTCATTTCTAACGTATTTAAAATCGTATACACCTTCAAAAAAGCATTATTTAATAAAAACTTCTCTTAAACAAGTTTGGCTGAAAAAAAATTGTTTCTATCAACTTTTTTCTGAACTAATAACAAAAATTCGTCTAATAATAACCTCTACAAACCTCTCTCAGTCATTTCTAATGTATTTAAAAATCGTATACACCTTCAAAAAGACATGATTTAATAAAAACTTCTCTTAAACAAGTTTGACTCAAAAAATTGTTTTTTATCAACTTTTTTCTCAACTAATAACAAAAATTCGTCTACTACTAACCTCCACAAACATCCTTTAGTTATTTTTTTCGTTTTAAGTAATCGAGTACACCTTCAAAGAGACTTTATTCAATAAAAACTGCTCTTAAACAAGTTTGACTCAAAAAATTGTTTTTATCAACTTTTTTCTCAACTAATAACAAAAATTCGTCTATAACAAACCTCTACAAACCTCTCTCAGTCATTTCTTACGTATTTAAAATCGTATACACCTTCAAAAAAGCATTATTTAATAAAAACTTCTCTTAAACAAGTTTGGCTGAAAAAAAATTGTTTCTATCAACTTTTTTCTGAACTAATAACAAAAATTCGTCTAATAATAACCTCTACAAACCTCTCTCAGTCATTTCTAATGTATTTAAAAATCGTATACACCTTCAAAAAGGCATTATTCAATAAAAACTGCTCTTAAACAAGTTTGACTCAAAAAATTGTTTTTTATCAACTTTTTTCTCAACTAGTAACAAAAATTCGTCTACTACTAACCTCCACAAACATCCCTTAGTCATTTCTTTCGTTTTTAGTTATCGAGTACACCTTCAAAGAGACATTATTCAATAAAAACTGCTTTCAAACAAGTTTGACTAAAAAAATTTGTTTTTATCAACTTTTTTCTCAACTAATAACAAAAATTCGTCTATAACAAACCACTACAAACCTCTCTCAGTCATTTCTAACGTATTTAAAATCGTATACACCTTCAAAAAAGCATTATTTAATAAAAACTTCTCTTAAACAAGTTTGGCTGAAAAAAAATTGTTTCTATCAACTTTTTTCTGAACTAATAACAAAAATTCGTCTAATAATAACCTCTACAAACCTCTCTCAGTCATTTCTAATGTATTTAAAAATCGTATACACCTTCAAAAAGACATGATTTAATAAAAACTTCTCTTAAACAAGTTTGACTCAAAAAATTGTTTTTTATCAACTTTTTTCTCAACTAATAACAAAAATTCGTCTACTACTAACCTCCACAAACATCCTTTAGTTATTTCTTTCGTTTTAAGTAATCGAGTACACCTTCAAAGAGACTTTATTCAATAAAAACTGCTCTTAAACAAGTTTGACTCAAAAAATTGTTTTTATCAACTTTTTTCTCAACTAATAACAAAAATTCGTCTATAACAAACCTCTACGAACCTCTCTCATTCATTTCTAACGTATGTAAAAATCGTATACACCTTCAAAAAGGCATTATTCAATAAAAACTGCTCTTAAACAAGTTTGACTCAAAAAATTGTTTTTTATCAACTTTTTTCTCAACTAGTAACAAAAATTCGTCTATAACAAACCTCTACGAACCTCTCTCATTCATTTCTAACGTATGTAAAAATCGTATACACCTTCAAAAAGGCATTATTCAATAAAAACTGCTCTTAAACAAGTTTGACTCAAAAAATTGTTTTTTATCAACTTTTTTCTCAACTAGTAACAAAAATTCGTCTACTACTTACATCCACAAACATCCTTTAGTCATTTCTTTCGTTTTAAGTAATCGACTACACCTTCAAAGAGACATTATTCAATAAAAACTGCTCTCAAACAAGTTTGACTCAAAAAATTGTTTTTTATCAACTTTTTTCTCAACTAATAACAAAAATTCGTCTACTACTAACCTCCACTAACATTCCTTAGTCATTTATTTCATTTTTAGTAATCGAGTACACCTTCAAAGAGACATTATTCAATAAAAACTGATCTCAAACAAGTTTGACTCAAAAAATTGTTTTTTATCAACTTTTTTCTCAACTAATAACAAAAATTCGTCTATAACAAACCTCTACAAACCTCTCTCAGTCATTTCTTACGTATTTAAAATCGTATACACCTTCAAAAAAGCATTATTTAATAAAAACTTCTCTTAAACAAGTTTGGCTGAAAAAAAATTGTTTCTATCAACTTTTTTCTGAACTAATAACAAAAATTCGTCTAATAATAACCTCTACAAACCTCTCTCAGTCATTTCTAATGTATTTAAAAATCGTATACACCTTCAAAAAGACATGATTTAATAAAAACTTCTCTTAAACAAGTTTGACTCAAAAAATTGTTTTTTATCAACTTTTTTCTCAACTAATAACAAAAATTCGTCTACTACTAACCTCCACAAACATCCTTTAGTTATTTCTTTCGTTTTAAGTAATCGAGTACACCTTCAAAGAGACTTTATTCAATAAAAACTGCTCTTAAACAAGTTTGACTCAAAAAATTGTTTTTATCAACTTTTTTCTCAACTAATAACAAAAATTCGTCTATAACAAACCTCTACGAACCTCTCTCATTCATTTCTAACGTATGTAAAAATCGTATACACCTTCAAAAAGGCATTATTTAATAAAAACTTCTCTTAAACAAGTTTGACTCAAAAAATTGTTTTTATCAACTTTTTTCTCAACTAATAACAAAAATTCGTCTACTACTAACCTCCACAAACATCCTTTAGTCATTTCTTTCGTTTTAAGTAATCGACTACACCTTCAAAGAGACATTATTCAATAAAAACTGCTCTTAAACAAGTTTGACTCAAAAAATTGTTTTTTATCAACTTTTTTCTCAACTAGTAACAAAAATTCGTCTACTTCTAACGACTACAAACATCCTTTAGTCATTTTATTCGTTATTTGTTACTTTGGACACCTTCAAAGAGACATTATTCAATAAAAACTGCTCTTAAACAAGTTTGACTCAAAAAATTGTTTTTTATCAACTTTTTTCTTAACTAATAACAAAAATTCGTCTACTACTAACGTCCACAAACATCCCTTAGTTATTTCTTTCGTTGTTAGTAATCGAGTACACCTTCAAAGAGACTTTATTCAATAAAAACTGCTCTTAAACAAGTTTGACTCAAAAACATTTTTTTTATCAACTTTTTTCTGAACTAATAACAAAAATTCGTCTAATGATAACCTCTACAAACCTCTCTCAGTCATTTCTAATATATTTAAAATCGTATACACCTTCAAAAAGGCATTATTCAATAAAAACTGCTCTTAAACAAGTTTGACTCAAAAACATTTTTTTTATCAACTTTTTTCGTAACTTATAACAAAAATTCGTCTATAACAAACCTCTGCGAACCTCTCTCAGTCATTTCTAACGTATTTAAAATCGTATACACCTTCAAAAAAGCATTATTTAATAAAAACTTCTCTTAAACAAGTTTGGCTGAAAAAAAATTGTTTCTATCAACTTTTTTCTGAACTAATAACAAAAATTCGTCTAATAATAACCTCTACAAACCTCTCTCAGTCATTTCTAATGTATTTAAAAATCGTATACACCTTCAAAAAGACATGATTTAATAAAAACTTCTCTTAAACAAGTTTGACTCAAAAAATTGTTTTTTATCAACTTTTTTCTCAACTAATAACAAAAATTCGTCTACTACTAACCTCCACAAACATCCTTTAGTTATTTTTTTCGTTTTAAGTAATCGAGTACACCTTCAAAGAGACTTTATTCAATAAAAACTGCTCTTAAACAAGTTTGACTCAAAAAATTGTTTTTATCAACTTTTTTCTCAACTAATAACAAAAATTCGTCTATAACAAACCTCTACAAACCTCTCTCAGTCATTTCTTACGTATTTAAAATCGTATACACCTTCAAAAAAGCATTATTTAATAAAAACTTCTCTTAAACAAGTTTGGCTGAAAAAAAATTGTTTCTATCAACTTTTTTCTGAACTAATAACAAAAATTCGTCTAATAATAACCTCTACAAACCTCTCTCAGTCATTTCTAATGTATTTAAAAATCGTATACACCTTCAAAAAGGCATTATTCAATAAAAACTGCTCTTAAACAAGTTTGACTCAAAAAATTGTTTTTTATCAACTTTTTTCTCAACTAGTAACAAAAATTCGTCTACTACTAACCTCCACAAACATCCCTTAGTCATTTCTTTCGTTTTTAGTTATCGAGTACACCTTCAAAGAGACATTATTCAATAAAAACTGCTTTCAAACAAGTTTGACTAAAAAAATTTGTTTTTATCAACTTTTTTCTCAACTAATAACAAAAATTCGTCTATAACAAACCACTACAAACCTCTCTCAGTCATTTCTAACGTATTTAAAATCGTATACACCTTCAAAAAAGCATTATTTAATAAAAACTTCTCTTAAACAAGTTTGGCTGAAAAAAAATTGTTTCTATCAACTTTTTTCTGAACTAATAACAAAAATTCGTCTAATAATAACCTCTACAAACCTCTCTCAGTCATTTCTAATGTATTTAAAAATCGTATACACCTTCAAAAAGACATGATTTAATAAAAACTTCTCTTAAACAAGTTTGACTCAAAAAATTGTTTTTTATCAACTTTTTTCTCAACTAATAACAAAAATTCGTCTACTACTAACCTCCACAAACATCCTTTAGTTATTTCTTTCGTTTTAAGTAATCGAGTACACCTTCAAAGAGACTTTATTCAATAAAAACTGCTCTTAAACAAGTTTGACTCAAAAAATTGTTTTTATCAACTTTTTTCTCAACTAATAACAAAAATTCGTCTATAACAAACCTCTACGAACCTCTCTCATTCATTTCTAACGTATGTAAAAATCGTATACACCTTCAAAAAGGCATTATTCAATAAAAACTGCTCTTAAACAAGTTTGACTCAAAAAATTGTTTTTTATCAACTTTTTTCTCAACTAGTAACAAAAATTCGTCTATAACAAACCTCTACGAACCTCTCTCATTCATTTCTAACGTATGTAAAAATCGTATACACCTTCAAAAAGGCATTATTCAATAAAAACTGCTCTTAAACAAGTTTGACTCAAAAAATTGTTTTTTATCAACTTTTTTCTCAACTAGTAACAAAAATTCGTCTACTACTTACATCCACAAACATCCTTTAGTCATTTCTTTCGTTTTAAGTAATCGACTACACCTTCAAAGAGACATTATTCAATAAAAACTGCTCTCAAACAAGTTTGACTCAAAAAATTGTTTTTTATCAACTTTTTTCTCAACTAATAACAAAAATTCGTCTACTACTAACCTCCACTAACATTCCTTAGTCATTTATTTCATTTTTAGTAATCGAGTACACCTTCAAAGAGACATTATTCAATAAAAACTGATCTCAAACAAGTTTGACTCAAAAAATTGTTTTTTATCAACTTTTTTCTCAACTAATAACAAAAATTCGTCTATAACAAACCTCTACAAACCTCTCTCAGTCATTTCTTACGTATTTAAAATCGTATACACCTTCAAAAAAGCATTATTTAATAAAAACTTCTCTTAAACAAGTTTGGCTGAAAAAAAATTGTTTCTATCAACTTTTTTCTGAACTAATAACAAAAATTCGTCTAATAATAACCTCTACAAACCTCTCTCAGTCATTTCTAATGTATTTAAAAATCGTATACACCTTCAAAAAGACATGATTTAATAAAAACTTCTCTTAAACAAGTTTGACTCAAAAAATTGTTTTTTATCAACTTTTTTCTCAACTAATAACAAAAATTCGTCTACTACTAACCTCCACAAACATCCTTTAGTTATTTCTTTCGTTTTAAGTAATCGAGTACACCTTCAAAGAGACTTTATTCAATAAAAACTGCTCTTAAACAAGTTTGACTCAAAAAATTGTTTTTATCAACTTTTTTCTCAACTAATAACAAAAATTCGTCTATAACAAACCTCTACGAACCTCTCTCATTCATTTCTAACGTATGTAAAAATCGTATACACCTTCAAAAAGGCATTATTTAATAAAAACTTCTCTTAAACAAGTTTGACTCAAAAAATTGTTTTTATCAACTTTTTTCTCAACTAATAACAAAAATTCGTCTACTACTAACCTCCACAAACATCCTTTAGTCATTTCTTTCGTTTTAAGTAATCGACTACACCTTCAAAGAGACATTATTCAATAAAAACTGCTCTTAAACAAGTTTGACTCAAAAAATTGTTTTTTATCAACTTTTTTCTCAACTAGTAACAAAAATTCGTCTACTTCTAACGACTACAAACATCCTTTAGTCATTTTATTCGTTATTTGTTACTTTGGACACCTTCAAAGAGACATTATTCAATAAAAACTGCTCTTAAACAAGTTTGACTCAAAAAATTGTTTTTTATCAACTTTTTTCTTAACTAATAACAAAAATTCGTCTACTACTAACGTCCACAAACATCCCTTAGTTATTTCTTTCGTTGTTAGTAATCGAGTACACCTTCAAAGAGACTTTATTCAATAAAAACTGCTCTTAAACAAGTTTGACTCAAAAACATTTTTTTTATCAACTTTTTTCTGAACTAATAACAAAAATTCGTCTAATGATAACCTCTACAAACCTCTCTCAGTCATTTCTAATATATTTAAAATCGTATACACCTTCAAAAAGGCATTATTCAATAAAAACTGCTCTTAAACAAGTTTGACTCAAAAACATTTTTTTTATCAACTTTTTTCGTAACTTATAACAAAAATTCGTCTATAACAAACCTCTGCGAACCTCTCTCAGTCATTTCTAACGTATTTAAAATCGTATACACCTTCAAAAAGGCATTATTTAATGAAAACTTCTCTTAAACAAAATTGACTCAATAAAATTGTTTTTTATCAACTTTTTTCTCAACTACTAACAAAAATTCGCCTACTTCTAACGTCTACAAACATCCTTTAGTCATTTTATTCGTTATTAGTAACTTTGGACACCTTCAAAGAGACATTATTCAATAAAAACTGCTCTCAAACAAGTTTGACTCAAAAAATTGTTTTTTATCAACTTTTTTCTCAACTAATAACAAAAATTCGTCTACTACTAACCTCCACAAACATCCCTTAGTTATTTCTTTCGTTTTTAGTAATCGACTACACCTTCAAAGAGACTTTATTCAATAAAAACTGCTCTTAAACAAGTTTGACTCAAAAACATTTTTTTTATCAACATTTTTTTCAACTAATAACAAAAATTCGTCTATAACAAACCTCTACGAACCTCTCTCAGTCATTTCTAACGTATGTAAAAATCGTATACACCTTCAAAAAGGCATTATTCAATAAAAACTGCTCTTAAACAAGTTTGACTCAAAAAATTGTTTTTTATCAACTTTTTTCTCAACTAGTAACAAAAATTCGTCTACTACTAACCTCCACAAACATCCTTTAGTCATTTCTTTCGTTTTAAGTAATCGACTACACCTTCAAAGAGACATTATTCAATAAAAACTGCTCTTAAACAAGTTTGACTAAAAAAATTGTTTTTTATCAACTTTTTTCTCAACTAGTAACAAAAATTCGTCTACTACTAACCTCCACAAACATCCCTTAGTCATTTCTTTCGTTTTTAGTAATCGAGTACACCTTCAAAGAGACTTTATTCAATAAAAACTGCTCTTAAACAAGTTTGACTCAAAAACATTTTTTTTATCAACTTTTTTCTGAACTAATAACAAAAATTCGTCTAATGATAACCTCTACAAACCTCTCTCAGTCATTTCTAATATATTTAAAATCGTATACACCTTCAAAAAGGCATTATTCAATAAAAACTGCTCTTAAACAAGTTTGACTCAAAAACATTTTTTTTATCAACTTTTTTCGTAACTTATAACAAAAATTCGTCTATAACAAACCTCTGCGAACCTCTCTCAGTCATTTCTAACGTATTTAAAATCGTATACACCTTCAAAAAGGCATTATTTAATGAAAACTTCTCTTAAACAAAATTGACTCAATAAAATTGTTTTTTATCAACTTTTTTCTCAACTACTAACAAAAATTCGCCTACTTCTAACGTCTACAAACATCCTTTAGTCATTTTATTCGTTATTAGTAACTTTGGACACCTTCAAAGAGACATTATTCAATAAAAACTGCTCTCAAACAAGTTTGACTCAAAAAATTGTTTTTTATCAACTTTTTTCTCAACTAATAACAAAAATTCGTCTACTACTAACCTCCACAAACATCCCTTAGTTATTTCTTTCGTTTTTAGTAATCGACTACACCTTCAAAGAGACTTTATTCAATAAAAACTGCTCTTAAACAAGTTTGACTCAAAAACATTTTTTTTATCAACATTTTTTTCAACTAATAACAAAAATTCGTCTATAACAAACCTCTACGAACCTCTCTCAGTCATTTCTAACGTATGTAAAAATCGTATACACCTTCAAAAAGGCATTATTCAATAAAAACTGCTCTTAAACAAGTTTGACTCAAAAAATTGTTTTTTATCAACTTTTTTCTCAACTAGTAACAAAAATTCGTCTACTACTAACCTCCACAAACATCCTTTAGTCATTTCTTTCGTTTTAAGTAATCGACTACACCTTCAAAGAGACATTATTCAATAAAAACTGCTCTTAAACAAGTTTGACTAAAAAAATTGTTTTTTATCAACTTTTTTCTCAACTAGTAACAAAAATTCGTCTACTACTAACCTCCACAAACATCCCTTAGTCATTTCTTTCGTTTTTAGTAATCGAGTACACCTTCAAAGAGACATTATTTAATAAAAACTTCTCTTAAACAAGTTTGACTGAAAAAAAATTGTTTCTATCAACTTTTTTCTGAACTAATAACAAAAATTCGTCTAATAATAACCTCTACAAACCTCTCTCAGTCATTTCTAATATATTTAAAAATCGTATACACCTTCAAGAAGACATGATTTAATAAAAACTTCTCTTAAACAAGTTTGACTCAAAAAATTGTTTTTTATCAACTTTTTTCTCAACTAGTAATAAAAATTCGTCTACTACTAACCTCCACAAACATCCCTTAGTCATTTCTTTCGTTTTTAGTAATCGAGTACACCTTCAAAGAGACATTATTTAATAAAAACTTCTCTTAAACAAGTTTGACTGAAAAAAAATTGTTTCTATCAACTTTTTTCTGAACTAATAACAAAAATTCGTCTAATAATTGTGATGTTGGTATGTACGGCGGAAGAGTAATGAAACACGGGCACACGGTTGGATCGTATATTGCGGACTGTCGGCAGCGACCGGCGCTTGACCTACCTCCCTAATACAAACATATTTATTGATATACCTACATTACATCCCTCCACCACTAATTAACAACAAGAAGACTAACTTAATTACAACAACTTACTGTAAAACTTAATGATAACAACATAACATTCCAAAACTTAATTACTAAATAATTTTTTACAAGCTAACAACTTATTATTATTCTAAGGGCCTGTTTCACAAGGTTCGATTAAGTGAACATTTATATAGGTACTACACGAGTAATACCGGAGGTTAGTGCCTAATCATAGCTTGTGAAACAGCTACAAGTCTTATAACATAAAACTTACTTATCTAAACTACTTAACTAAATACTTAACTAAACCTTAAAATTAACACCTTTATTTAACCTACATTTTCTAATGGGGCGAGACTGGGGCGGTACAGGCATGGACGGTGGTGTCGAGAACTCTTCTGCCACTTCATCTCGGTCAGACTGATCGCTTTTCTGAGGCGGTGACGATGCAGGCTCCCGCGCAGGCGACGACGACGCCACCGAGGCCCCCGGCCGCTCCGACCGGCCTTCGAGGGGCGATGTAGGTGCTACCCTACTAGCTGAAGTTTCCGGCGAACGTGACAACTCTGTGGGGACTACTAGGGAACTCCTCGTCCTACGCCTAAGCTGATCGATGTGTCTATGCACCTGTTTACCATTACTGTCTACTACCTTATAGTTACTTGGCCCTGACGAGTTTACTATAGTACCGGGCAACCATTTCTCGCCCTTCAGATATTGACGATACCAAATGTCGTCTCCCACTTTCACCCGCCTATCCGTCCCTCCCGCACTTTTAACCTGCCCTTGCTGCGCTTTTTGTACTCTAACTTCCATATCGGGTTTTAGTACGTCTAACTTGGTTCGCAACCGTCTCCCTATAAGTGCGACTGATGGGCTTATTCCAGTAGTGCAGTGTTCCGTATTCCTATAATATAACAAAAATGTGCTCAGAGCCTGCTCAACACTTTTTTTCTCTAAATAAGCTTTTTTAATAACTCTTTTTAAAGTTTTAACAGCATTTTCCGCGGCTCCATTGGATGATGGATGATAGGGAGCTGTGAATATATGCTGGATACCGTCACTTTGTACGAATTGTGCAAATTCACTACTAGTGAACGGCGGTCCATTATCAGTGACTATCTGCCTGGGGACTCCCCACCTACTCCACAGCTCGCGCAACCTGACCGTCGTATGACTCGCTGCAGTACTGGGAACTTGAAATACCTCCAGCCATTTAGATGTTGCGTCTACTACTACTAAATAAGTTTTCCCGCAAATAGGCCCCATAAAGTCCAGATGCAGTCGGGACCATGGCCTGACGGGCCAGGGCCAAGGGCGAGGGGCAGCGTGCGGGGGGTCGTCCGCGTACGCGGCGCACACGGTGCACGCACGGCACTCGCGCTCCACCGCCTCGTCGATGCCCGCCCACCATACGTAGCTGCGTGCCAACGCCTTTGATTTTACGATACCCATGTGCGGCTCATGGATTATTGTTAAAATCTTATCCCGGCATTTTTCCGGTATCACTACCCGGTGACCCCACATGACACAACCTAATTCCTCGTACAGTTCCGCTTTCCTATTAAAATACGGTTGTAAATTCAGGATTTCGCACCTATCAGGCCAACCGTCTCGTAGGTAGTTTAATATTCTACTTAATAACGGGTCCCTCTCCGTTTGTTTTTTAATTTCGGTATAATCTAGCAACAACCCGTCTTGTGCGAAGTGCAGGTATGTTTGCTCAGGAATAGATTCCTCCTTCTCATTTTTAACGCTATTATTTTCTGGCAGACGTGATAAGCCGTCAGCGCAATTTTCATTGGTGCGAATATATTCTATGTCGTAATTATATGCCGATAATATCACTGCCCATCGTTGCATCCTACTGGCCGTCATTGTAGGTATCCCCGATTGTGGGCCTAACATTGATACTAAGGGTTTATGATCAGTGCGTAAAATGAACTTCCTTCCGTAAATATATTGATGGAATTTTTTTATACTGAATATAATCGCAAGTGCTTCGCGATGTATTTGCGAGTAGTTTTTCTCCGCGATGGTGAGCGATCGTGACGCATATGCTATCGGGCGCTCGCCATTCGACCCCGGCTGCGCCAGCACACCCCCCACGCCCCGCGCGCTCGCGTCACACGTCACGATTAGTGGTTTGTTGGGATCGTAGTGCACTAATACTTCGGTTCCCATTAGAGCTTGTTTTACCTGTGTAAATGCACGCTCACACTGTTCATCCCAGTTCCAGTCTACGCTTTTTCGTAATAACCTGTGTAAAGGTACTAACATGGAACTGAAATTTTTGATAAACTTTGCAAAAAAATTTACCATACCTATAAATGAACGTAATTCACTAATATTATTTGGAGCTTTTAATTTACTTATAGCTTTTATTTTTGATTTGTCTGCTTTGACCCCTTCTTTCGAAACAATATTGCCTAAATGAGTCACTTCATCAACCAAGAAAACACATTTTTCTTGCTTTAGCTTTAACCCACTCTCAGATAGTCGCTGCAAGACTTGTTCGAGTGCATTTAAATGATCGCTTTTATTTTTCCCGCCAATTATGACGTCATCGAGAAAAACTTGCACATTCGGTATATTACCTAACAAATTCGTCATTATACGCTGGAAAATACCTACACTTGACGACAAACCGTAAACTAGCCTATTATACTGAAATAGACCTCGATGTGTATTAATAACTGTGTATTTTTTTGACTCATCTAGTTCTACTTGGTTGTACGCACGGGAAAGGTCAATTTTACTAAAAAACTGTGCCCCGTTCAAGCCTACAAGCACATCTTCAATCTTAGGAAGCGGGTATCGATCGATCAGCAAGGCGGGATTCAGGGTCGCTTTATAGTCCGCACAAATTCGCAACGTACCGTCAGCTTTAGTCACCGGCACCAAAGGTGAGGCCCAGTCGGAGCAGTCGACGGGCTCGATGACGCCGTCACGCAGCATGACATCGAGCTCAGCGTCGATGCGCTCGCGTAGCGCGTACGGTACGGGCCGCGCGCGCTGGAATACAGGCGTCGCCCCCGGGCGCACTCGCAGCGTAGCCTTGCCACCCTTGTACCGACCCAGTCCGCCGCTGAATAATTCCTCATGCCTGTCGAGAATATTTTCAATTCCTTCATTAATTTTCACATTATTTATGTTACTTATACCTTTACATGAAAGCGTAGGTATTTTTATTTGTAGCTCCGCTAACCATTGCCTACCTATTAAAGATGTAGTACCGTTTCTTATTACAAATAATTCTAACTGTTTTTCCTGCCCTTGGAATCTAACCCGTGGGCGAATTATACCTAATGGTTTTATTTTAGTGCCATCATAAAATTTTAAAATTGTTTCGTCCTCCTTAAGACACAGATGTGAAAAATAATGTTCATAGGTGCTATCATTTATACATGAAATCGCAGTTCCTGTATCTATTTCCATATTTATTACGGTATCATCTACAAAAATAGGTAAACTTACTGGCTTATAATTATTGAGTCCAACTAGGTTCAAATTCTCTTCGATGTCTTCCCCGTCGGACACACTTACGGCTTCCGCGGAATACATATTCCCATTTCGCCGACCGCGACGATATGAAGTTATTCCTCGCGACGACTGTTCAACATACTCCGGACACACTCGACGTAAGTGCCCCGCACGCTGGCATTTGCTGCACACGAACTCCCTGTAGCGACAGCTTGCCACCCTATGGTTAGTGGCTCCGCAAGCTGTGCAGTTGGTGCTGCGTCCCGAAGCAGATGTCGCGCTAGTCGCGCGCGCCACGCGGCTCGCCGCTAGCCCGCCGCCGCCGCCGCCGCCCGCGCCGCTGGGGCCGGGTCCCCCGCGCGGCCGCGTGCTGCCACCGCTCCTGTTGCGACTCGCACCGCTGCTGTCCCCCTTATTCGCTGTGACCGAATGCACCGCTTCCGCCTTAGGACTAGATGTGGACGCTCCGTCCACTACTGCTGCGTCCCTTTCTGCCGCCTCCATTGCGTTCGCTAACTTCACGGCTTGTACAAATGTTATTGAGTCATCCTCCGCAAACAGTCGTTGCCTGATGACGTCACTCTTGAGTCCGCATATGAACTGGTCACGCAAGCTCTCGCTTAAATTTCCTGCAAATTTACAGTAGCGAGCTAATCTTTTTAACTCTGTGACGTAGGTCGCCACGTTTTCGTCCGCTCCTTGTCTTTTTTGTCGAAAACGGTATCTTTCCGCTAACGAAGATGGCGTCGGCTGAAGGTGCTGACGCATTAAACTAATGGCTTCATCGTACTTTAACTCCGACGGTTTCTTTGGACTCGATAGGTTAACGAGTAACTCGTACGCTTCATCTCCGATTGTAGAAATCAAGGTGGGCAACTTCAATTCCTCCGCCACTTTATTTACCAAAAAGTACATGTCCAACCTATCCACATAGGATGACCACTGTCCCGTTTTCACGTCAAATTCACTCAACTTCCCAATCGACATTTTGTCTATTGTTCAAATAAGCACGCGGTATACACATACAAGATAGATAATTATCCTCGTCGCCACTGTGATGTTGGTATGTACGGCGGAAGAGTAATGAAACACGGGCACACGGTTGGATCGTATATTGCGGACTGTCGGCAGCGACCGGCGCTTGACCTACCTCCCTAATACAAACATATTTATTGATATACCTACATTACAATAATAACCTCTACAAACCTCTCTCAGTCATTTCTAATGTATTTAAAAATCGTATACACCTTGTTGGAGCGCCTGATGGTTTCGTCGAAGCAGCGAACGACGATGCGTCCTGTTTTAGTTTTTAAGTTTTTTGTACAAAATTTAGACTAGTATTAGCGTGTGTATCGTTACTGTTAGTACACCGTTATTCAATAATTCCATATTCTCCTCATTTTATTTTACCCAAGTCCTGATTCCTTGTACATGGTCCTTCGAGCCGGATGCGTAGGTATTCATCAGCCATAGTTTAGTCTGGTTAGTGTTAGATATATTTCCAATTATTGACTACAGTGTCAGTTAATTAAACCGTAGTGCACGTCAGATTCGTTTATTTGTTACTTACCTATATCCTAATTAATATAACTTAATTAGTTGTTTAAGAATTTAGGTATAAAAGTAGGCATTTTCACATTAGCAAAGTAAGCATAAGCGCGTAAGCGTAAGTTAAGTAGGCATTTTATTTTTGGCATTTTTTTTTTTTTTCATTTTTGCATTGTTAGTTCAGATTTATTGTATCCATATATTACATTAAAGATTACCTAATTACATTGTTACATCACATTAAAATCAACCGTATAACTTAGTAGTTGTTTGTTCTGTTTAAGTATATAAACGTATTCGTTACTATATACATTTCAGGTCGACAAAACTCGAGTCCCAGTATGTCCGAAGAGAAGGAATTAGTAAAGAAGCGAGGCAGTTTTAAAGGCCGCTTAACTACTTTCATCAATTACCTGGACGCAATAACAGAAAAGAAATTAAATAGTTGTGATGTCACGGAGTTACAACTGCGCATGGGAAAAATTGAGTCGTTGTACGAACAATACGATGAGGTACAGTTACGGTTAGAATGTATGGTTGATGATGCGAAGGCCCAGTTGTCTGAGCGTTCCGAGTTCGAGACATTGTACTTTATGGCATTGTCGAGGGCTCAACAGTTAGTGAATAAAGGTAACAATGATAATGATTCGGTTTGTGGTAAAAGTAGTCGTGGTAGTGTTTATAAACCTGTTAGGTTACCTACCATACAACTTCCGAAATTTAATGGATTATATAGCAATTGGTTAGAGTTTCGTGACACCTTTACTAGCCTCATCCATCATAATGACGAGATTGATAAAATCAACAAATTTCATTATTTGCGTGCTTCTCTAGAGGGATCTGCTGCTGTGGTTCTTCAATCAATTCAGTTTTCAGAGAGCAATTATGATGTGGCTTGGAATTTAATATGCGATCGATTTAACAACAAAAGATTGTTGGTGCAGAATCACGTGTCAGCATTATTTAATATAGAACCTATCACAAAAGAGTCCTCTGTCGCTTTGAAAGGTTTAATAGACCTATTAAATAAAAGCTTACGAGCGTTAGAATCGCTAGGTGAACCAGTCAAGCAATGGGATACTTTGTTGATATATTTAGTTACTCGTAAGTTAGATCAGAAGTCTTATCGCGAATGGGAGGAGTCTATAGGCCATACTGACAAGGACAGCACGATTACGTTCGATGCATTCCTCCAATTTATTCGCTCACGCGCTGATTTAGTTGAAACCTTAGAATTGTCAAAACACAACGTGTCAGGTATCGCTAAATCAGGTTCCACGAGTAAAATTAAATCTATGGTGACGACACAAAATTCTAATAATATAAGCACTGAATCTGTCACGAAGCTATGTCCCAATTGCAAAGGTGACCATAGTCTAACTAATTGTTCACAGTTCCTTGCGTTGAGTAACGAGGAACGTCGTAAATTAGTGCCTAGTTTTAAATTGTGTTACAACTGTTTTCGTTCGGGTCACTTTTCCAACAATTGTAAAAAACCGGGTTGTAAGTTATGCAAGCGCAAACATAACATTTTACTTCATACTTTGGACACTAGTGGTAATCGTAGTGATAACACAACTTCGTCTCCGTCAACGTCGGCGTCGCCCGCGCCCTCTGCCAACACTGACGCTAATCATGTTTCTTTATCTGCGAACATTTCACCTTCTTATGGCGACAGTAGGAAGGAGCGCGGCGTGTTGTTGTCAACAGCTTTAGTTAAAGTATTTGATCATAATAATCATGAGCATATTGTGCGAGCGACACTCGATAGCGGTAGTACATCATGCTTCATGACGGAGCGATTATGTAAACGACTCAGATTAGATACAATTCCGATAGATAGCTCAATCTATGGCATAAATAACGCGACCTCTCGCGTGGGTAATACTTGTCAGGTGAAAATGACGTCACTCAACAACAGTTATAATGCTAAGTTGTTTTGTTTTGTTTTACCATTAATAACGAATGAAATGCCATGTCGTGAATTAGATTTATCTAGCCTGAATATTCCTACTGATATTTGTCTGGCAGATCCTACCTTTTACAAACCCTCCGATGTAGATCTTTTAATTGGTGCTGATCTATTTTGGGACCTGTTAGGTTCGCAAAGAGTAAAGCTAGGAGTTGGGAAGCCAGTGTTATGTGAAACCAGGTTAGGTTGGATTGTCTCTGGTCCCATTTTATATAGTAATAGTAAAGTACCTAACAGTATAAGTTGTCATTTTACTCAAACTGGTTCCTATGATGACTCAAAATTCATTCGTGATGATTTGATGCGATTTTGGAATCTTGAAGAGGTCACTTCGCAGCATTCTAATTATTTACCAGAAGAAAAATTGTGCGAGGAACATTTTGTTGAAAACACGACTCGTTTAGAGGACGGTCGTTTTTGTGTCCGTATACCAATGAAAAGGAACCCTTCTATTTTAGGTGATTCATTTCACAGGGCTTCACAATGTTTATATTCCCTGGAACGCAGACTTAAGGCTAAGCCTGATTTTAGTAAATTGTATCACGAGTTTATGGCAAAATATGAGTCGTTAGGTCATATGACCGTAAACGAGGAATTAGATTTAAATGCATATTATATACCTCATCACGGGGTACTGCGCGAATGTAGTACCACTACCAAATTGCGTGTAGTGTTTAATGCTAGTTGCCCTACTTCATCAGGAGTATCCTTTAATGATTTACAGATGGTGGGTCCGACGGTTCAGGACGACCTCCTGTCTATACTTCTTCGGTTTCGACAGCATAAATATGTCTTGTCAGCCGATGTTGAAAAGATGTATAGACAGATAGTAGTCCATCCATCTGATAGGCACTTGCAACAGGTAGTTTGGCGTGAAGACACGGGCAATCCGGTTAAGGTATTTAAACTCAACACCGTCACATACGGTACGGCGAGTGCGCCGTTTCTTGCGACGCGCTGCCTTAAGCAATTAGGCATTGAGTGCACGAATGATAAAATTGCCACCGTAATCAAACATGACTTTTACGTAGATGATCTACTCACGGGTGGTAATGATTTAAATGAAGTAATGGCCATTCGTAATGAAGTCACCAATGCATTGGCATCAGCTTGCATGCCACTTCGAAAGTGGAAGTCGAACGAACCTGTTTTAGTCTCAGGGACTTCTCAGTCATCCTTAAATTTAGGTATGGGATCTAGTGAGCCCAACAAACTGTTAGGGATTGATTGGTTTGCTGACTCTGACGAACTAGGGTTCTTGATTAGTTTTAAGATGCCTTCCGAGTGCAGCACTAAGCGTGATTTGCTTTCAGCAATTGCACGCATTTTTGACCCTTTAGGTCTTTTATCTCCTTTTGTGGTGACCATGAAAATGTTGTTGCAAAAAATGTGGTTAGACAACCTTTCATGGGACGAACCGTTGACTCTGGAACTCAACACAACTTTTAATGCTATTGTTAAGGATCTCCCTCTTCTAAATAATTTGCGTATCCCACGTTTTGTTATGTCCGATAAGTATCACACGTTAGAACTCCATGTATTCACGGATGCATCTGAGCGCGCTTACGGTGCGTGTGCCTATGTCCGTAGTGTAAGCAGTGATGGTGAATGCATGGTGCGCTTGTTGATAGGTAAAAGTCGTGTGGCGCCGATTAAACCTACCACGATTCCGAAGTTGGAACTGTGTGGTGCCGTAGTGGGAGCTCGCGTTTGTGAGAAGGTGGTCAAATCACTTCGAGCAAAGTTCGATCGGGTTTATTGTTGGACAGACTCGACCATTGTATTGGGATGGTTACAAATGTTGCCCTCTAAACTTCAGCCATTTGTACGCAATCGCGTTGCTGAAATTCTAGATAAGACAGGAAACTGTACTTGGCGTCATGTCCCAACTGGTAAGAACCCAGCAGATCTAATATCTCGTGGCGTGGATATTGATGCTCTGCAAGGGTTACATCTGTGGTGGTGTGGCCCCGACTTCTTGAAGGAAGATCAGTCCAACTGGCCATCTCAACTTAAAAGTTTAGAATTCGAGACATTGCCCGAAACGCGACCTCAAGTTTCATTGAACGCTATTGTAGAAAGTAGTTCTTGCAATTTATTTATAGATTTTAACCGTTTCTCTAATTATTTAAGACTTGTTCGATCCGTAGCATACGTGTTGAGATTTGTTAGAATTTGTAGAAAACTTCCTGTAAATAGTAATTTTCTGTCTGAAGAAGAACTACAGGAAGCATTAAATGTTATTATTTTAAGATGTCAAATCGATTCGTTTCCAGAGCACAAATTACTTGCAAACAATAAAAGTTTACCTTCAAAAAGCGCCCTTCTCAAATTTAATGTATATTTAGACAGCAATAATATAATGCGTGTCGGAGGCCGCTTGGAGAATTCTGATTTCCCATATAATAAAAAACACCCTGTTATTTTACAGTCCACTCATGTATTTACTAAGCTATTGTTTAATTTCGAGCATCAGAGATTGATGCACGCAGGCCCACAGTTATTACTAGCGTCGATAAGGGAATCGTATTGGCCTATAGGTGGCCGAAATTTAGCTAAGGCTTGCTATCATAACTGTGTGCGCTGTTGTCGTATTAAGGGTAATGTAGTTACACCCTTAATGGGGAATTTGCCACAGCAGCGTATCCGTCTGGGAGACTATCCCTTCGAAAGTGTTGGCGTAGATTATGCCGGCCCTATCATGTGTGCCAGTCGGCAAGGTCGCGGTTGTAGACTGGTAAAGGTGTACGTGGCGATATTTATTTGCTTCACCACCAAGGCTATTCACTTGGAGCTAACTAGTAATAAATATTTACTGGCTTTATATAGGTTTATTTCGCGAAGGGGAAAACCCGTTAACATTTATTCCGACAACGGTACCTCATTCGTTGGAGCGTACAACGATTTATCGAAATTTTTAAAATCAAATTGCGATTCCTTAGGTGCAAGTTTGGCTAATGATGGAGTTAAGATGCACTTTATTCCCGCTTATACTCCTCACTTTGGCGGACTCTGGGAAGCGGGTGTTAAGTCGACAAAATATCATTTATAGCGAGTGTTGGGAAATTGTAATCTCACGTTCGAAGAACTTAACACCACACTGATCCAAATTGAGGCGATTTTGAACTCTCGTCCATTGACGCCGCTGTCCGCTGATCCTGCTGACCTTACGCCTCTGACTCCAGGACACTTCCTTGTCGGTCGACCGCTTACATCACTGCCACAGCGAGATATTCAGGAACACTCCATTCATCATTTAACTCGTTTCCAAAGGATCGAGCAACTCCGTCAGCATTTTTGGAATCGGTGGAGTAAGGAGTTTGTTTCCGAGTTGCAGCAGAGAACAAAATGGCGTTCCTGCAAAGATGCATTGAAGCTGGACTCCTTGGTAGTGATCAAAGAGGATAACCTACCCCCCCTTAAGTGGATGTTGGGTAGAATTGTCGCTGTCCATCCAGGAACAGACGGCATCGTTCGTGTGGCTGACATCCGGACTTCTGCTGGAGTAATAAGACGAGCCTTCAACAGAATTTGCCCATTACCCGTCTCTGCTGATGCTTGTTGAAAGAGAATCTTTCAACGTCCGGGGGCATGTTGGAGCGCCTGATGGTTTCGTCGAAGCAGCGAACGACGATGCGTCCTGTTTTAGTTTTTAAGTTTTTTGTACAAAATTTAGACTAGTATTAGCGTGTGTATCGTTACTGTTAGTACACCGTTATTCAATAATTCCATATTCTCCTCATTTTATTTTACCCAAGTCCTGATTCCTTGTACACACCTTCAAAAAGACATGATTTAATAAAAACTTCTCTTAAACAAGTTTGACTCAAAAAATTTGTTTTTTATCAACTTTTTTCTCAACTAGTAATAAAAATTCGTCTACTACTAACCTCCACAAACATCCCTTAGTCATTTCTTTCGTTTTTAGTAATCGAGTACACCTTCAAAGAGACATTATTTAATAAAAACTTCTCTTAAACAAGTTTGACTGAAAAAAAATTGTTTCTATCAACTTTTTTCTGAACTAATAACAAAAATTCGTCTAATAATAACCTCTACAAACCTCTCTCAGTCATTTCTAATGTATTTAAAAATCGTATACACCTTCAAAAAGACATGATTTAATAAAAACTTCTCTTAAACAAGTTTGACTCAAAAAATTGTTTTTTATCAACTTTTTTCTCAACTAGTAATAAAAATTCGTCTACTACTAACCTCCACAAACATCCCTTAGTCATTTCTTTCGTTTTAAGTAATCGAGTACACCTTCAAAGAGACATTATTCAATAAAAACTGCTCTCAAACAAGTTTGACTCAAAAAATTGTTTTTATCAACTTTTTTCTCAACTAATAACAAAAGTTCGTCTATAACAAACCCCTACGAACCTCTCTCAGTCATTTCTAACGTATGTAAAAATTGTATACACCTTCAAAAAGGCATTATTCAATAAAAACTGCTCTTAAACAAGTTTGATTCAAAAACATTTTTTTATCAACTTTTTTCTTAACTAATAACAAAAATTCGTCTATAACAAACCTCTGCGAACCTCTCTCAGTCATTTCTAACGTATTTAAAATCGTATACACCTTCAAAAAGGCATTATTTAATGAAAACTTCTCTTAAACAAAATTGACTCAATAAAATTGTTTTTTATCAACTTTTTTCTCAACTACTAACAAAAATTCGCCTACTTCTAACGTCTACAAACATCCTTTAGTCATTTTATTCGTTATTAGTAACTTTGGACACCTTCAAAGAGACATTATTCAATAAAAACTGCTCTCAAACAAGTTTGACTCAAAAAATTGTTTTTTATCAACTTTTTTCTCAACTAATAACAAAAATTCGTCTACTACTAACCTCCACAAACATCCCTTAGTTATTTCTTTCGTTTTTAGTAATCGACTACACCTAAAAGAGACTTTATTCAATAAAAACTGCTCATAACCTCCTCAGAACTGAAGTCCCGTATAGGGGACAATTTTTCGAGTGTCGCCTCCTAAATGGGGATAATTTTTAAATAGGGGACAATTTTTCGAGTGTCGCCTCGTCAAAAAAAAAGTATAAATACTAAAATCATCAAACACTCTCATTTTGCTTCTTTGTGGGTCTCTAAGTAAGCCTGAAATATTTTTATTCAAGTAACATTCAAAATAATACCTCAGGACTGAGGAGGTTAAACAAGTTTGACTCAAAAACATTTTTTTTATCAACATTTTTTTCAACTAATAACAAAAATTCGTCTATAACAAACCTCTACGAACCTCTCTCAGTCATTTCTAACGTATGTAAAAATCGTATACACCTTCAAAAAGGCATTATTCAATAAAAACTGCTCTTAAACAAGTTTGACTCAAAAAATTGTTTTTTATCAACTTTTTTCTCAACTAGTAACAAAAATTCGTCTACTACTAACCTCCACAAACATCCTTTAGTCATTTCTTTCGTTTTAAGTAATCGAGTACACCTTCAAAGAGACATTATTCAATAAAAACTGCTCTTAAACAAGTTTGACTCAAAAAATTGTTTTTTATCAACTTTTTTCTCAACTAATAACAAAAATTCGTCTACTACTAACCTCAACTAACATCCCTTAGTCATTTATTTCGTTTTTAGTAATCGAGTACACCTTCAAAGAGACATTATTCAATAAAAACTGATCTTAAACGAGTTTGACTCAAAAAATTGTTTTTTATCAACTTTTTTCTCAACTAATAACAAAAATTCGTCTTTAACAAACCTCTACGAACCTCTCTCAGTCATTTCTAACGAATGTAAAAATCGTATACACCTTCAAAAAGGCATTATTCAATAAAAACTGCTCTTAAACAAGTTTGACTCAAAAAATTGTTTTTTATCAACTTTTTTCTCAACTAGTAACAAAAATTCGTCTACTACTAACCTCCACAAACATCCCTTAGTCATTTCTTTCGTTTTTAGTTATAAAGTACACCTTCAAAGAGACATTATTCAATAAAAACTGCTTTCAAACAAGTTTGACTAAAAAAATTTGTTTTTATCAACTTTTTTCTCAACTAATAACAAAAATTCGTCTATAACAAACCTCTACAAACCTCTCTCAGTCATTTCTAACGTATTTAAAATCGTATACACCTTCAAAAAAGCATTATTTAATAAAAACTTCTCTTAAACAAGTTTGGCTGAAAAAAAATTGTTTCTATCAACTTTTTTCTGAACTAATAACAAAAATTCGTCTAATAATAACCTCTACAAACCTCTCTCAGTCATTTCTAATGTATTTAAAAATCGTATACACCTTCAAAAAGGCATTATTCAATAAAAACTGCTCTTAAACAAGTTTGACTCAAAAAATTGTTTTTTATCAACTTTTTTCTCAACTAGTAACAAAAATTCGTCTACTACTAACCTCCACAAACATCCTTTAGTCATTTCTTTCGTTTTAAGTAATCGACTACACCTTCAAAGAGACATTATTCAATAAAAACTGCTCTTAAACAAGTTTGACTCAAAAAATTGTTTTTTATCAACTTTTTTCTCAACTAGTAACAAAAATTCGTCTAATAATAACCTCTACAAACCTTTCTCAGTCATTTCTAATATATTTAAAAATCGTATACACCTTCAAAAAGACATGATTTAATAAAAACTTCTCTTAAACAAGTTTGACTCAAAAAATTGTTTTTATCAACTTTTTTCTCAACTAGTAACAAAAATTCGTCTACTACTAACCTCCACAAACATCCTTTAGTCATTTCTTTCGTTTTAAGTAATCGACTACACCTTCAAAGAGACATTATTCAATAAAAACTGCTCTTAAACAAGTTTGACTCAAAAAATTGTTTTTTATCAACTTTTTTCTCAACTAGTAACAAAAATTCGTCTACTTCTAACGACTACAAACATCCTTTAGTCATTTTATTCGTTATTAGTAACTTTGGACACCTTCAAAGAGACATTATTCAATAAAAACTGCTCTTAAACAAGTTTGACTCAAAAAATTGTTTTTTATCAACTTTTTTCTCAACTAATAACAAAAATTCGTCTACTACTAACCTCCACAAACATCCCTTAGTTATTTCTTTCGTTGTTAGTAATCGACTACACCTTCAAAGAGACTTTATTCAATAAAAACTGCTCTTAAACAAGTTTGACTCAAAAACATTTTTTTTATCAACTTTTTTCTGAACTAATAACAAAAATTCGTCTAATGATAACCTCTACAAACCTCTCTCAGCCATTTCTAATATATTTAAAATCGTATACACCTTCAAAAAGGCATTATTCAATAAAAACTGCTCTTAAACAAGTTTGACTCAAAAACATTTTTTTTATCAACTTTTTTCTTAACTAATAACAAAAATTCGTCTATAACAAACCTCTGCGAACCTCTCCCAGTCATTTCTAACGTATTTAAAATCGTATACACCTTCAAAAAGGCATTATTTAATGAAAACTTCTCTTAAACAAAATTGACTCAATAAAATTGTTTTTTATCAACTTTTTTCTCAACTACTAACAAAAATTCCCCTACTTCTAACGTCTACAAACATCCTTTAGTCATTTTATTCGTTATTAGTAACTTTGGACACCTTCAAAGAGACATAATTCAATAAAAACTGCTCTCAAACAAGTTTGACTCAAAAAATTGTTTTTTATCAACTTTTTTCTCAACTAATAACAAAAATTCGTCTACTACTAACCTCCACAAACATCCCTTAGTTATTTCTTTCGTTTTTAGTAATCGACTACACCTTCAAAGAGACTTTATTCAATAAAAACTGCTCTTAAACAAGTTTGACTCAAAAACATTTTTTTTATCAACATTTTTTTCAACTAATAACAAAAATTCGTCTATAACAAACCTCTACGAACCTCTCTCAGTCATTTCTAACGTATGTAAAAATCGTATACACCTTCAAAAAGGCATTATTCAATAAAAACTGCTCTTAAACAAGTTTGACTCAAAAAATTGTTTTTTATCAACTTTTTTCTCAACTAGTAACAAAAATTCGTCTACTACTAACCTCCACAAACATCCTTTAGTCATTTCTTTCGTTTTAAGTAATCGAGTACACCTTCAAAGAGACATTATTCAATAAAAACTGCTCTTAAACAAGTTTGACTCAAAAAATTGTTTTTTATCAACTTTTTTCTCAACTAATAACAAAAATTCGTCTACTACTAACCTCCACTAACATCCCTTAGTCATTTATTTCGTTTTTAGTAATCGAGTACACCTTCAAAGAGACATTATTCAATAAAAACTGATCTTAAACGAGTTTGACTCAAAAAATTGTTTTTTATCAACTTTTTTCTAAACTAATAACAAAAATTCGTCTTTAACAAACCTCTACGAACCTCTCTCAGTCATTTCTAACGTATGTAAAAATCGTATACACCTTCAAAAAGGCATTATTCAATAAAAACTGCTCTTAAACAAGTTTGACTCAAAAAATTGTTTTTTATCAACTTTTTTCTCAACTAGTAACAAAAATTCGTCTACTACTAACCTCCACAAACATCCCTTAGTCATTTCTTTCGTTTTTAGTTATAAAGTACACCTTCAAAGAGACATTATTCAATAAAAACTGCTTTCAAACAAGTTTGACTAAAAAAATTTGTTTTTATCAACTTTTTTCTCAACTAATAACAAAAATTCGTCTATAACAAACCTCTACAAACCTCTCTCAGTCATTTCTAACGCATTTAAAATCGTATA
This sequence comes from Standfussiana lucernea, assembly GCA_964057025.1. NCBI lineage: Eukaryota > Metazoa > Arthropoda > Insecta > Lepidoptera > Noctuidae > Standfussiana > Standfussiana lucernea. The sequence goes on from OZ059783.1 coordinate 18,509,576, forward strand.
CACCTTCAAAAAAGCATTATTTAATAAAAACTTCTCTTAAACAAGTTTGGCTGAAAAAAAATTGTTTCTATCAACTTTTTTCTGAACTAATAACAAAAATTCGTCTAATAATAACCTCTACAAACCTCTCTCAGTCATTTCTAATGTATTTAAAAATCGTATACACCTTCAAAAAGACATGATTTAATAAAAACTTCTCTTAAACAAGTTTGACTCAAAAAATTGTTTTTTATCAACTTTTTTCTCAACTAATAACAAAAATTCGTCTACTACTAACCTCCACAAACATCCTTTAGTTATTTCTTTCGTTTTAAGTAATCGAGTACACCTTCAAAGAGACTTTATTCAATAAAAACTGCTCTTAAACAAGTTTGACTCAAAAAATTGTTTTTATCAACTTTTTTCTCAACTAATAACAAAAATTCGTCTATAACAAACCTCTACGAACCTCTCTCATTCATTTCTAACGTATTTAAAAATCGTATACACCTTCAAAAAGGCATTATTCAATAAAAACTGCTCTTAAACAAGTTTGACTCAAAAAATTGTTTTTTATCAACTTTTTTCTCAACTAGTAACAAAAATTCGTCTACTTCTAACGACTACAAACATCCTTTAGTCATTTTATTCGTTATTAGTAACTTTGGACACCTTCAAAGAGACATTATTCAATAAAAACTGCTCTTAAACAAGTTTGACTCAAAAAATTGTTTTTTATCAACTTTTTTCTCAACTAATAACAAAAATTCGTCTACTACTAACCTCCACAAACATCCCTTAGTTATTTCTTTCGTTGTTAGTAATCGACTACACCTTCAAAGAGACTTTATTCAATAAAAACTGCTCTTAAACAAGTTTGACTCAAAAACATTTTTTTTATCAACTTTTTTCTGAACTATTAGCAAAAATTCGTCTAATGATAACCTCTACAAACCTCTCTCAGCCATTTCTAATATATTTAAAATCGTATACACCTTCAAAAAGGCATTATTCAATAAAAACTGCTCTTAAACAAGTTTGACTCAAAAACATTTTTTTTATCAACTTTTTTCTTAACTAATAACAAAAATTCGTCTATAACAAACCTCTGCGAACCTCTCCCAGTCATTTCTAACGTATTTAAAATCGTATACACCTTCAAAAAGGCATTATTTAATGAAAACTTCTCTTAAACAAAATTGACTCAATAAAATTGTTTTTTATCAACTTTTTTCTCAACTACTAACAAAAATTCGCCTACTTCTAACGTCTACAAACATCCTTTAGTCATTTTATTCGTTATTAGTAACTTTGGACACCTTCAAAGAGACATAATTCAATAAAAACTGCTCTCAAACAAGTTTGACTCAAAAAATTGTTTTTATCAACTTTTTTCTCAACTAATAACAAAAATTCGTCTACTACTAACCTCCACAAACATCCCTTAGTTATTTCTTTCGTTTTTAGTAATCGACTACACCTTCAAAGAGACTTTATTCAATAAAAACTGCTCTTAAACAAGTTTGACTCAAAAACATTTTTTTTATCAACATTTTTTTCAACTAATAACAAAAATTCGTCTATAACAAACCTCTACGAACCTCTCTCAGTCATTTCTAACGTATGTAAAAATCGTATACACCTTCAAAAAGGCATTATTCAATAAAAACTGCTCTTAAACAAGTTTGACTCAAAAAATTGTTTTTTATCAACTTTTTTCTCAACTAGTAACAAAAATTCGTCTACTACTAACCTCCACAAACATCCTTTAGTCATTTCTTTCGTTTTAAGTAATCGAGTACACCTTCAAAGAGACATTATTCAATAAAAACTGCTCTTAAACAAGTTTGACTCAAAAAATTGTTTTTTATCAACTTTTTTCTCAACTAATAACAAAAATTCGTCTACTACTAACCTCCACTAAAACCCTTAGTCATTTATTTCGTTTTTAGTAATCGAGTACACCTTCAAAGAGACATTATTCAATAAAAACTGATCTTAAACGAGTTTGACTCAAAAAATTGTTTTTTATCAACTTTTTTCTCAACTAATAACAAAAATTCGTCTTTAACAAACCTCTACGAACCTCTCTCAGTCATTTCTAACGTATGTAAAAATCGTATACACCTTCAAAAAGGCATTATTCAATAAAAACTGCTCTTAAACAAGTTTGACTCAAAAAATTGTTTTTTATCAACTTTTTTCTCAACTAGTAACAAAAATTCGTCTACTACTAACCTCCACAAACATCCCTTAGTCATTTCTTTCGTTTTTAGTTATAAAGTACACCTTCAAAGAGACATTATTCAATAAAAACTGCTTTCAAACAAGTTTGACTAAAAAAATTTGTTTTTATCAACTTTTTTCTCAACTAATAACAAAAATTCGTCTATAACAAACCTCTACAAACCTCTCTCAGTCATTTCTAACGCATTTAAAATCGTATACACCTTCAAAAAAGCATTATTTAATAAAAACTTCTCTTAAACAAGTTTGGCTGAAAAAAAATTGTTTCTATCAACTTTTTTCTGAACTAATAACAAAAATTCGTCTAATAATAACCTCTACAAACCTCTCTCAGTCATTTCTAATGTATTTAAAAATCGTATACACCTTCAAAAAGACATGATTTAATAAAAACTTCTCTTAAACAAGTTTGACTCAAAAAATTGTTTTTTATCAACTTTTTTCTCAACTAATAACAAAAATTCGTCTACTACTAACCTCCACAAACATCCTTTAGTTATTTCTTTCGTTTTAAGTAATCGAGTACACCTTCAAAGAGACTTTATTCAATAAAAACTGCTCTTAAACAAGTTTGACTCAAAAAATTGTTTTTATCAACTTTTTTCTCAACTAATAACAAAAATTCGTCTATAACAAACCTCTACGAACCTCTCTCATTCATTTCTAACGTATTTAAAAATCGTATACACCTTCAAAAAGGCATTATTCAATAAAAACTGCTCTTAAACAAGTTTGACTCAAAAAAATGTTTTTTATCAACTTTTTTCTCAACTAGTAACAAAAATTCGTCTACTTCTAACGACTACAAACATCCTTTAGTCATTTTATTCGTTATTAGTAACTTTGGACACCTTCAAAGAGACATTATTCAATAAAAACTGCTCTTAAACAAGTTTGACTCAAAAAATTGTTTTTTATCAACTTTTTTCTCAACTAATAACAAAAATTCGTCTACTACTAACCTCCACAAACATCCCTTAGTTATTTCTTTCGTTGTTAGTAATCGACTACACCTTCAAAGAGACTTTATTCAATAAAAACTGCTCTTAAACAAGTTTGACTCAAAAACATTTTTTTTATCAACTTTTTTCTGAACTAATAACAAAAATTCGTCTAATGATAACCTCTACAAACCTCTCTCAGCCATTTCTAATATATTTAAAATCGTATACACCTTCAAAAAGGCATTATTCAATAAAAACTGCTCTTAAACAAGTTTGACTCAAAAACATTTTTTTTATCAACTTTTTTCTTAACTAATAACAAAAATTCGTCTATAACAAACCTCTGCGAACCTCTCCCAGTCATTTCTAACGTATTTAAAATCGTATACACCTTCAAAAAGGCATTATTTAATGAAAACTTCTCTTAAACAAAATTGACTCAATAAAATTGTTTTTTATCAACTTTTTTCTCAACTACTAACAAAAATTCGCCTACTTCTAACGTCTACAAACATCCTTTAGTCATTTTATTCGTTATTAGTAACTTTGGACACCTTCAAAGAGACATAATTCAATAAAAACTGCTCTCAAACAAGTTTGACTCAAAAAATTGTTTTTTATCAACTTTTTTCTCAACTAATAACAAAAATTCGTCTACTACTAACCTCCACAAACATCCCTTAGTTATTTCTTTCGTTTTTAGTAATCGACTACACCTTCAAAGAGACTTTATTCAATAAAAACTGCTCTTAAACAAGTTTGACTCAAAAACATTTTTTTTATCAACATTTTTTTCAACTAATAACAAAAATTCGTCTATAACAAACCTCTACGAACCTCTCTCAGTCATTTCTAACGTATGTAAAAATCGTATACACCTTCAAAAAGGCATTATTCAATAAAAACTGCTCTTAAACAAGTTTGACTCAAAAAATTGTTTTTTATCAACTTTTTTCTCAACTAGTAACAAAAATTCGTCTACTACTAACCTCCACAAACATCCTTTAGTCATTTCTTTCGTTTTAAGTAATCGAGTACACCTTCAAAGAGACATTATTCAATAAAAACTGCTCTTAAACAAGTTTGACTCAAAAAATTGTTTTTTATCAACTTTTTTCTCAACTAATAACAAAAATTCGTCTACTACTAACCTCCACTAACATCCCTTAGTCATTTATTTCGTTTTTAGTAATCGAGTACACCTTCAAAGAGACATTATTCAATAAAAACTGATCTTAAACGAGTTTGACTCAAAAAATTGTTTTTTATCAACTTTTTTCTCAACTAATAACAAAAATTCGTCTTTAACAAACCTCTACGAACCTCTCTCAGTCATTTCTAACGTATGTAAAAATCGTATACACCTTCAAAAAGGCATTATTCAATAAAAACTGCTCTTAAACAAGTTTGACTCAAAAAATTGTTTTTTATCAACTTTTTTCTCAACTAGTAACAAAAATTCGTCTACTACTAACCTCCACAAACATCCCTTAGTCATTTCTTTCGTTTTTAGTTATAAAGTACACCTTCAAAGAGACATTATTCAATAAAAACTGCTTTCAAACAAGTTTGACTAAAAAAATTTGTTTTTATCAACTTTTTTCTCAACTAATAACAAAAATTCGTCTATAACAAACCTCTACAAACCTCTCTCAGTCATTTCTAACGCATTTAAAATCGTATACACCTTCAAAAAAGCATTATTTAATAAAAACTTCTCTTAAACAAGTTTGGCTGAAAAAAAATTGTTTCTATCAACTTTTTTCTGAACTAATAACAAAAATTCGTCTACTACTAACCTCCACAAACATCCTTTAGTTATTTCTTTCGTTTTAAGTAATCGAGTACACCTTCAAAGAGACTTTATTCAATAAAAACTGCTCTTAAACAAGTTTGACTCAAAAAATTGTTTTTATCAACTTTTTTCTCAACTAATAACAAAAATTCGTCTATAACAAACCTCTACGAACCTCTCTCATTCATTTCTAACGTATTTAAAAATCGTATACACCTTCAAAAAGGCATTATTCAATAAAAACTGCTCTTAAACAAGTTTGACTCAAAAAATTGTTTTTTATCAACTTTTTTCTCAACTAGTAACAAAAATTCGTCTACTACTTACCTCCACAAACATCCTTTAGTCATTTCTTTCGTTTTAAGTAATCGACTACACCTTCAAAGAGACATTATTCAATAAAAACTGCTCTTAAACAAGTTTGACTCAAAAAATTGTTTTTTATCAACTTTTTTCTCAACTAGTAACAAAAATTCATCTAATAATAACCTCTACAAACCTTTCTCAGTCATTTCTAATATATTTGTCGGAGAAAGCGATAACTTTTAAACATCAAGTTGCTGATTTGACCATTGTAGTAGGGGTAAACGCCGTGACGTCAGATGTTGTTTTAATGGCGGCACGTGGACAGAGTCGTTTTGTAGAGTGGGGATTGTGCCGAGATCACTTTTGCTCGGAACTCCAACCAAGTCACTCCTTCAGAACGAAACTGTCGGTTTGCCCACTTTGTGGAGATTATTTGTTAGTGTTATTAAATGTAAATTTGTGTTAAATAATAAACTGTGATTTTTGTGTACCGAAACCGAAACTATTATTTTAACATTTCATCATGAACCTGGTACCACCGAACCCTAATGACAACGGCGCTATCGCTCAGCCATCGCTTACGCCGTCATATTTAAAAATCGTATACACCTTCAAAAAGACATGATTTAATAAAAACTTCTCTTAAACAAGTTTGACTCAAAAAATTGTTTTTATCAACTTTTTTCTCAACTAGTAACAAAAATTCGTCTACTACTAACCTCCACAAACATCCTTTAGTCATTTCTTTCGTTTTAAGTAATCGACTACACCTTCAAAGAGACATTATTCAATAAAAACTGCTCTTAAACAAGTTTGACTCAAAAAATTGTTTTTTATCAACTTTTTTCTCAACTAGTAACAAAAATTCGTCTACTTCTAACGACTACATACATCCTTTAGTCATTTTATTCGTTATTAGTAACTTTGGACACCTTCAAAGAGACATTATTCACTAAAAACTGCTCTTAAACAAGTTTGACTCAAAAAATTGTTTTTTATCAACTTTTTTCTCAACTAATAACAAAAATTCGTCTACTACTAACCTCCACAAACATCCCTTAGTTATTTCTTTCGTTGTTAGTAATCGAGTACACCTTCAAAGAGACTTTATTCAATAAAACTGCTCTTAAACAAGTTTGACTCAAAAACATTTTTTTTATCAACTTTTTTCTTAACTAATAACAAAAATTCGTCTATAACAAACCTCTGCGAACCTCTCTCAGTCATTTCTAACGTATTTAAAATCGTATACACCTTCAAAAAGGCATTATTTAATGAAAACTTCTCTTAAACAAAATTGACTCAATAAAATTGTTTTTTATCAACTTTTTTCTCAACTACTAACAAAAATTCGCCTACTTCTAACGTCTACAAACATCCTTTAGTCATTTTATTCGTTATTAGTAACTTTGGACACCTTCAAAGAGACATAATTCAATAAAAACTGCTCTCAAACAAGTTTGACTCAAAAAATTGTTTTTTATCAACTAATAACAAAAATTCGTCTACTACTAACCTCCACAAACATCCCTTAGTTATTTCTTTCGTTTTTAGTAATCGACTACACCTTCAAAGAGACTTTATTCAATAAAAACTGCTCTTAAACAAGTTTGACTCAAAAACATTTTTTTTATCAACATTTTTTTCAACTAATAACAAAAATTCGTCTATAACAAACCTCTACGAACCTCTCTCAGTCATTTCTAACGTATGTAAAAATCGTATACACCTTCAAAAAGGCATTATTCAATAAAAACTGCTCTTAAACAAGTTTGACTCAAAAAATTGTTTTTATCAACTTTTTTCTCAACTAGTAACAAAAATTCGTCTACTACTAACCTCCACAAACATCCTTTAGTCATTTCTTTCGTTTTAAGTAATCGACTACACCTTCAAAGAGACATTATTCAATAAAAACTGCTCTTAAACAAGTTTGACTCAAAAAATTGTTTTTTATCAACTTTTTTCTCAACTAGTAACAAAAATTCGTCTACTTCTAACGACTACATACATCCTTTAGTCATTTTATTCGTTATTAGTAACTTTGGACACCTTCAAAGAGACATTATTCAATAAAAACTGCTCTTAAACAAGTTTGACTCAAAAAATTGTTTTTTATCAACTTTTTTCTCAACTAGTTACAAAAATTCGTCTAATAATAACCTCTACAAACCTTTCTCAGTCATTTCTAATATATTTAAAAATCGTATACACCTTCAAAAAGACATGATTCAATAAAAACTGCTCTTAAACAAGTTTGACTCAAAAAATTGTTTTTTATCAACTTTTTTCTCAACTAGTAACAAAAATTCGTCTAATAATAACCTCTACAAACCTTTCTCAGTCATTTCTAATATATTTAAAAATCGTATACACCTTCAAAAAGACATGATTCAATAAAAACTGCTCTTAAACAAGTTTGACTCAAAAAATTGTTTTTTATCAACTTTTTTCTCAACTAGTAACAAAAATTCGTCTACTTCTAACGACTACAAACATCCTTTAGTCATTTTATTCGTTATTAGTAACTTTGGACACCTTCAAAGAGACATTATTCAATAAAAACTGCTCTTAAACAAGTTTGACTCAAAAAATTGTTTTTTATCAACTTTTTTCTCAACTAATAACAAAAATTCGTCTACTACTAACCTCCACAAACATCCCTTAGTTATTTCTTTCGTTGTTAGTAATCGAGTACACCTTCAAAGAGACTTTATTCAATAAAAACTGCTCTTAAACAAGTTTGACTCAAAAACATTTTTTTTATCAACTTTTTTCTGAACTAATAACAAAAATTCGTCTAATGATAACCTCTACAAACCTCTCTCAGTCATTTCTAATATATTTAAAATCGTATACACCTTCAAAAAGGCATTATTTAATAAAAACTTCTCTTAAACAAGTTTGACTCAAAAAATTGTTTTTTATCAACTTTTTTCTCAACTAGTAACAAAAATTCGTCTACTACTAACCTCCACTAACATCCCTTAGTCATTTCTTTCGTTTTAAGTAATCGAGTACACCTTCAAAGAGACATTATTCAATAAAAACTGATCTTAAACGAGTTTGACTCAAAAAATTGTTTTTTATCAACTTTTTTCTCAACTAATAACAAAAATTCGTCTACTACTAACCTCCACTAACATCCCTTAGTCATTTATTTCGTTTTTAGTAATCGAGTACACCTTCAAAGAGACATTATTCAATAAAAACTGATCTTAAACGAGTTTGACTCAAAAAATTGTTTTTATCAACTTTTTTCTCAACTAATAACAAAAATTCGTCTTTAACAAACCTCTACGAACCTCTCTCAGTCATTTCTAACGTATGTAAAAATCGTATACACCTTCAAAAAGGCATTATTCAATAAAAACTGCTCTTAAACAAGTTTGACTCAAAAAATTGTTTTTTATCAACTTTTTTCTCAACTAGTAACAAAAATTCGTCTACTACTAACCTCCACAAACATCCCTTAGTCATTTCTTTCGTTTTTAGTTATCGAGTACACCTTCAAAGAGACATTATTCAATAAAAACTGCTTTCAAACAAGTTTGACTAAAAAAATTTGTTTTTATCAACTTTTTTCTCAACTAATAACAAAAATTCGTCTACTACTAACCTCCACAAACATCCCTTAGTTATTTCTTTCGTTGTTAGTAATCGAGTACACCTTCAAAGAGACTTTATTCAATAAAAACTGCTCTTAAACAAGTTTGACTCAAAAACATTTTTTTTATCAACTTTTTTCTTAACTAATAACAAAAATTCGTCTATAACAAACCTCTGCGAACCTCTCTCAGTCATTTCTAACGTATTTAAAATCGTATACACCTTCAAAAAGGCATTATTTAATGAAAACTTCTCTTAAACAAAATTGACTCAATAAAATTGTTTTTATCAACTTTTTTCTCAACTACTAACAAAAATTCGCCTACTTCTAACGTCTACAAACATCCTTTAGTCATTTTATTCGTTATTAGTAACTTTGGACACCTTCAAAGAGACATTATTCAATAAAAACTGCTCTCAAACAAGTTTGACTCAAAAAATTGTTTTTTATCAACTTTTTTCTCAACTAATAACAAAAATTCGTCTACTACTAACCTCCACAAACATCCCTTAGTTATTTCTTTCGTTTTTAGTAATCGACTACACCTTCAAAGAGACTTTATTCAATAAAAACTGCTCTTAAACAAGTTTGACTCAAAAACATTTTTTTTATCAACATTTTTTTCAACTAATAACAAAAATTCGTCTATAACAAACCTCTACGAACCTCTCTCAGTCATTTCTAACGTATGTAAAAATCGTATACACCTTCAAAAAGGCATTATTCAATAAAAACTGCTCTTAAACAAGTTTGACTCAAAAAATTGTTTTTTATCAACTTTTTTCTCAACTAGTAACAAAAATTCGTCTACTACTAACCTCCACAAACATCCTTTAGTCATTTCTTTCGTTTTAAGTAATCGACTACACCTTCAAAGAGACATTATTCAATAAAAACTGCTCTTAAACAAGTTTGACTAAAAAAATTGTTTTTTATCAACTTTTTTCTCAACTAGTAACAAAAATTCGTCTACTACTAACCTCCACAAACATCCCTTAGTCATTTCTTTCGTTTTTAGTAATCGAGTACACCTTCAAAGAGATATTATTTAATAAAAACTTCTCTTAAACAAGTTTGACTGAAAAAAAATTGTTTCTATCAACTTTTTTCTGAACTAATAACAAAAATTCGTCTAATAATAACCTCTACAAACCTCTCTCAGTCATTTCTAATGTATTTAAAAATCGTATACACCTTCAAAAAGACATGATTTAATAAAAACTTCTCTTAAACAAGTTTGACTCAAAAAATTGTTTTTTATCAACTTTTTTCTCAACTAATAACAAAAATTCGTCTACTACTAACCTCCACAAACATCCTTTAGTTATTTCTTTCGTTTTAAGTAATCGAGTACACCTTCAAAGAGACTTTATTCAATAAAAACTGCTCTTAAACAAGTTTGACTCAAAAAATTGTTTTTATCAACTTTTTTCTCAACTAATAACAAAAATTCGTCTATAACAAACCTCTACGAACCTCTCTCATTCATTTCTAACGTATGTAAAAATCGTATACACCTTCAAAAAGGCATTATTCAATAAAAACTGCTCTTAAACAAGTTTGACTCAAAAAATTGTTTTTTATCAACTTTTTTCTCAACTAGTAACAAAAATTCGTCTACTACTTACCTCCACAAACATCCTTTAGTCATTTCTTTCGTTTTAAGTAATCGACTACACCTTCAAAGAGACATTATTCAATAAAAACTGCTCTTAAACAAGTTTGACTCAAAAAATTATTTTTTATCAACTTTTTTCTCAACTAGTAACAAAAATTCGTCTAATAATAACCTCTACAAACCTTTCTCAGTCATTTCTAATATATTTAAAAATCGTATACACCTTCAAAAAGACATGATTTAATAAAAACTTCTCTTAAACAAGTTTGACTCAAAAAATTGTTTTTATCAACTTTTTTCTGAACTAATAACAAAAATTCGTCTAATGATAACCTCTACAAACCTCTCTCAGTCATTTCTAATATATTTAAAATCGTATACACCTTCAAAAAGGCATTATTCAATAAAAACTGCTCTTAAACAAGTTTGACTCAAAAACATTTTTTTATCAACTTTTTTCTTAACTAATAACAAAAATTCGTCTATAACAAACCTCTCCGAACCTCTCTCAGTCATTTCTAACGTATTTAAAATCGTATACACCTTCAAAAAGGCATTATTTAATGAAAACTTCTCTTAAACAAAATTGACTCAATAAAATTGTTTTTTATCAACTTTTTTCTCAACTACTAACAAAAATTCGCCTACTTCTAACGTCTACAAACATCCTTTAGTCATTTTATTCGTTATTAGTAACTTTGGACACCTTCAAAGAGACATTATTCAATAAAAACTGCTCTCAAACAAGTTTGACTCAAAAAATTGTTTTTTGTCAACTTTTTTCTCAACTAATAACAAAAATTCGTCTAATAATAACCTCTACAAACCTCTCTCAGTCATTTCTAATGTATTTAAAAATCGTATACAACTTCAAAAAGACATGATTTAATAAAAACATCTCTTAAACAAGTTTGACTCAAAAAATTGTTTTTTATCAACTTTTTTCTCAACTAGTAACAAAAATTCGTCTACTACTAACCTCCACTAACATCCCTTAGTCATTTATTTCGTTTTTGGTAATCGAGTACACCTTCAAAGAGACATTATTCAATAAAAACTGATCTTAAACAAGTTTGACTCAAAAAATTGTTTTTATCAACTTTTTTCTCAACTAATAACAAAAATTCGTCTACTACTAACATCCCTTAGTCATTTATTTCGTTTTTAGTAATCGAGTACACCTTCAAAGAGACATTATTCAATAAAAACTGCTCTCAAACAAGTTTGACTCAAAAAATTGTTTTTTATCAACTTTTTTCTCAACTAATAACAAAAATTCGTCTAATAATAACCTCTACAAACCTCTCTCAGTCATTTCTAATGTATTTAAAAATCGTATACAACTTCAAAAAGACATGATTTAATAAAAACTTCTCTTAAACAAGTTTGACTCAAAAAATTGTTTTTTATCAACTTTTTTCTCAACTAGTAACAAAAATTCGTCTACTACTAACCTCCACTAACATCCCTTAGTCATTTATTTCGTTTTTGGTAATCGAGTACACCTTCAAAGAGACATTATTCAATAAAAACTGATCTTAAACAAGTTTGACTCAAAAAATTGTTTTTATCAACTTTTTTCTCAACTAATAACAAAAATTCGTCTACTACTAACATCCCTTAGTCATTTATTTCGTTTTTAGTAATCGAGTACACCTTCAAAGAGACATTATTCAATAAAAACTGATCTTAAACGAGTTTGACTCAAAAAATTGTTTTTATCAACTTTTTTCTCAACTAATAACAAAAATTCGTCTTTAACAAACCTCTACGAACCTCTCTCAGTCATTTCTAACGTATGTAAAAATCGTATACACCTTCAAAAAGGCATTATTCAATAAAAACTGCTCTTAAACAAGTTTGACTCAAAAAATTGTTTTTTATCAACTTTTTTCTCAACTAGTAACAAAAATTCGTCTACTACTTACCTCCACAAACATCCTTTAGTCATTTCTTTCGTTTTAAGTAATCGACTACACCTTCAAAGAGACATTATTCAATAAAAACTGCTCTTAAACAAGTTTGACTCAAAAAATTGTTTTTTATCAACTTTTTTCTCAACTAGTAACAAAAATTCGTCTAATAATAACCTCTACAAACCTCTCTCAGTCATTTCTAATATATTTAAAAATCGTATACACCTTCAAAAAGACATGATTCAATAAAAACTTCTCTTAAACAAGTTTGACTCAAAAAATTGTTTTTATCAACTTCTTTCTCAACTAGTAACAAAAATTCGTCTACTACTAACCTCCACAAACATCCCTTAGTCATTTCTTTCGTTTTTAGTAATCGAGTACACCTTCAAAGAGACTTTTTTCAATAAAAACTGCTCTTAAACAAGTTTGATTCAAAAACATTTTTTTTATCAACATTTTTTTCAACTAATAACAAAAATTCGTCTATAACAAACCTCTACAAACCTCTCTCAGTCATTTTTAACGTATTTAAAATCGTATACACCTTCAAAAAGGCATTATTTAATAAAAACTTCTCTTAAACAAGTTTGACTGAAAAAAAATTGTTTCTATCAACTTTTTTCTCAACTAATAACAAAAATTCGTCTAATAATAACCTCTACAAACCTCTCTCATTCATTTCTAACGTATGTAAAAATCGTATACACCTTCAAAAAGGCATTATTCAATAAAAACTGCTCTTAAACAAGTTTGACTCAAAAAATTGTTTTTTATCAACTTTTTTTCTCAACTAGTAACAAAAATTCGTCTACTACTTACCTCCACAAACATCCTTTAGTCATTTCTTTCGTTTGATGGACCTCTTAATCCAACAAATAGGTTCCTTAGTGGCTCTAATCACCAGCCTCGTCGCTAAGCTCTCAAAATGACTTGCTTATTCATAGCAGCCTGGAACATCAATGGCATTGCACCCAACGTTAATGAACTAGAAGTGTTCTTAAAAGAAAATAAGATTGACGTATGCCTGGTATCAGAATCACACACAACCGTAAGAAGTGAAATACGTATACCAGGGTTCTGCGTATACCTAACCTCCCATCCGGACGGCCGAGCACATGGAGGCAGTGCTATCGTAATAAAAAACACCATTAAGCATTGCTTACTGGAACCTTTTGTGACTGAACACCTACAATCCACGGCTATAAGAGTAGAAGATCTATCAGGCCCCATTAACATCTCGGCGGTATATTGCCCTCCTAGACACAAAATCAACGAGGAAATGTTTACAGAGTTCTTTAAGAAGCAGGGTAACAGATTTATAGCAGGTGGCGACTGGAACGCCAAACATACGGATTGGGGTTCTAGACTCACCGTAACCAGGGGCCGTGAACTCAAAAAATGTATAGATACAAATTACATGTCAACTCTGTCCACAGGTGAACCTACTTACTGGCCTACGGATGTTAACAAAATACCTGACCTCCTTGACTTCTTCGTCACAAAAAACATATGCCACAAACTCACCCAAATAGAATCTAGCCTAGACGGGTCTTCAGACCACACCCCAATCATACTAAAATTGAGTAAAACGACTGCAAAATGTAACCCAAATTACGACACGCTCTTCAACTACAAAACCAACTGGGATTACTTTAGAGAATACCTTGAGGACAACATTAACCTCAACGTACCTCTGAAGGCCCCTGAAGACATAGACGACGCGTGCTTGTACATCACCAATCTTATGCAAGTAGCAGCGTGGATCAGCACCCCTGAGTTAAATAAATCTGCGCATATAACACCTACCCCGATCGAAGTCCGAAGAAAAATCGCCGAGAAGAGACGACTTCGTAGAATCTGGCAGTCATCACATAATGCACGGGACAAAACCCGTCTTAACCGTGCCATTAAGGAACTTAAAGACCTTCTTGCGAAATCTAACAATGATGCTCTACAACACAGGCTAGAGAGAATAACCCCTGAAGGTAATGGAATTCACTCCCTTTGGAAAGCAACTAAGAACTTAGCACAACCTCAGCAATGCTTCCCCCCTATCAGATCAGGCAATTCATGGGCTCGTTCAGATCAAGAAAAATCTGATGCTTTCGCCACTCACCTTGCCAATGTCTTCAAGCCAAACGAATCTGCAGCTCCTGATGATCCTGAAATAGATGCCATTTTAAACCAGGACTTGCAACTTTGTGCCCCATTGCGACCAACTTCTCCACGCGAACTGTCTAGATTGATATCCACGATGAACACCAATAAGACACCCGGATTCGATCTGATTACTCCGAAAATTCTTAAGGAGCTGCCACGAAAGGGAGTGGTCTTTCTTACCATCCTCATTAATGCCTCTCTCAGATCCTCTTACGTCCCTGCTCTCTGGAAAATATCTCAAATCGTAATGATCCATAAGCCTGGAAAGTCGAAAAATGAAGCTTCATCTTACCGCCCAATTAGCCTTACTCCAGTTCTATATAAGTTATGGGAAAGGGTGGTTCTGAATAGGCTGAAATTTCACCTACAAGAAAACCAAGTTGTTCCTGATCACCAATTCGGTTTTCGCGAGCAACACTCCACCGTAGAACAGGTACACCGAGTCTACCGCACAATAAGACAATGCCTAGAAAAGAAAGAGTATTGTTCGGCAGCCTTCCTCGACGTCCAACAAGCCTTCGATAGAGTATGGCATAAGGGGCTATTTATTATGCAAGATAAAGCAGCTTCTGCCTCATTCGTTTTACTTGCTAATGAAATCATACCTTAGTAATAGGCAATTTAAAGTAAAGGTACGAGACGCAAGATCCTCTCTCACCAGATGCCTTGCAGGTGTACCTCAGGGCTCCGTCCTGGGTCCTGTTTTGTATAATATCTTTACCAGCGACCTCCCACAATGCCCTGACGTATTTGTAGCAACCTTCGCTGATGATGCCGCATTCCTGGCCTGTAATCAGGATACCAACATAGCGAGCAGCATTCTGCAAAAACAACTTGACAGGACCCATGACTGGCTAAACAAATGGCGTATAAGGGCAAGCGCGCCTAAATCGCATCACATCACCTTTGCACTCAGACATGGAAACTGCACTCCGGTCAAATTGAAGACACGTTCTCACTGCGATCTCTCTATAGATTTAAGCATTTCCTCCCATCTAGCACCAAACTCACTTTGGTCCAGTCACTTGTGCTTCCCATTATAGACTATGCTGATGTTTGTTATCCTGATCTATCCCAAGAACTTTTAAACAAATTGGATCGACTTCTCAACAACTGCATTCGCTTTGTTTTTGGTCTTCGTAAATTCGATCACATTTCTTCCTACCGTTCTCAGCTTAAATGGCTGCCTATCCGATTCAGGAGGTCCCTCAGATCTCTCTGTATGCTTTTCAGTATTATGAACGATCCATGTGCTCCCGATTATCTAAAAACTTATTTCAAAGTGTTGGGCAGTTCTCATAGTCGTAACCTTCGAGCTTCCAAAAATCTACTCCTCCAAATACCTTCACACCGCACCGGTTTTATGTCTAATTCTTACGCAATCTCAACTATAAAGCTCTGGAACGCGCTACCCATTGCCATTAAAAAAGCTGAAAACAAATTCACTTTTAAAAGAAAAGTTCGGAACCACTATCTAAGTCAGACTAAATAGCTCTCAATTACCCAGAAGTCTTGTCATAGTAATTATTATCAGGTTTATCGTTTTTTATTTTAGTATTTGTTAAAATATTTATTAGTTAATTTTAATTGTATATGAGTATTAGTATCTATAAAAGTATATTCCTACATTTTCGAAAGTAGTATTCTTATTTTTATTTTATTTTTTTTTGTACCCTATCACAATTTTGTCCATTTTAACCCAAAGGTTGACTGGTAGAGAATGCCTTGTGGCATTAAGTCCGCCTATGTACCACTATTGTACATGAAGTTTAAATAAATAAATAAATAAATAAATAAATTGGGCCAGGATACTCTACCTCAGTCATCATGTGTGAAGTACCTGGGATTCTACTTGGATCGTAGGTTGACATGGAAGGATCACCTAAAGAAAAAAAGAACAGAAGTAAACTTTCGTTTCAAGAACTTGCTCTGGCTACTAGGTAGACAATCTTCACTAGCTCTGAGTAACAAACTTAGAGTTTATTGCTCCATCATAAAACCAATATGGACTTATGGGATCCAACTATGGTCTTCCGCAAGCAAATCCAACATCATGTGCATCCAAAGAAGCCAAAACAGTATCATTAGGGTCCTAGCAGCGGCGCCCTGGTACGCACGCAACTCAGAAATTCATGAGCACCTGGAAATCCCAACGATTCTAGAAGAAGCTAAGCGCTATCTAGAGAAATACAAAAATAGACTAATCAACCATCCGAATCCCCTGTCACATTCACTACTGATGCCAAATCACACTAAGAGACTCAAGAAAGCCGATATTGTGCTGCCTGAATAAGAAGAAACTGGACAGTGGTCCAGGATTCTACAAAATGCTACGCCTCTTTGAACACATCTGATCATAGTCAGGGATGACTGATAGCAGATTAGGAAAAAAAGAAAAAAAAAAATAATAATTTCTTTCGTTTTAAGTAATCGACTACACCTTCAAAGAGACATTATTAAATAAAAACTGCTCTTAAACAAGTTTGACTCAAAAAATTGTTTTTTATCAAATTTTTTCTCAACTAGTAACAAAAATTCGTCTACTACTAACCTCCACAAACATCCCTTAGTCATTTCTTTCGTTTTTAGTAATCGAGTACACCTTCAAAGAGACATTATTTAATAAAAACTTCTCTTAAACAAGTTTGACTGAAAAAAAATTGTTTCTATCAACTTTTTTCTGAACTAATTGTTAAAATGCATCTAAAACAATCATTCTCAAACAAAGTAGCGACCTCTGTTGTCATAGTTTGTAAGTTTATTGATACATTATCTGTGGCATGTCTATTAGAAAATATTAAACTTTGTTCTCTGTCGAATCACAACGCGGTCGTTTTATTAGAGGTTATGGACCCAGATTATCGTTTTTTCTCGCAGATAAAACTTGCAAATTAGTGCTGTATAAGTTTACGCAGACTGAGAATAAACTGTGCTAGTGAAAATGAGTTCGAACTACGTTGTGAGTGTGCCTAAGTTAAAGGGCCGTGAGAACTATGCAGAGTGGGCTTTCGCGGCGGAGAATTTTCTTGTGCTGGAAGGGACTTCTAATTGCATCCTAGAAACCAAGCCAGAAGAAGCCGCAGCAGATGCGAAAACTAAAGCAAAATTGATCCTAACGATAGATTCGTCGCTTTATGTACACATCAAGGAAGTCAAGAGTACGAAGGAGTTATGGGACAAGCTCAAACAATTGTTCGATGACTCGGGATTTACTAGGCGAATCAGCTTGTTGAGAAACTTAATCTCGATCCGTCTGGAGAATTGTACAAATATGACATCGTATGTAACGCAGATTATAGAAACGAGTCAAAAATTAAGTGGAACAGGCTTTAACATCAATGACGAGTGGGTTGGATCCTTGCTTTTGGCCGGATTATCCGAAAAATATTCGCCAATGATTATGGCGATAGAACATTCTGGAATCAAAATAACGGCCGACGCCATTAAAACAAAGCTAATGGACTTAGAGGAAGACAGTGGCGACGTTAGCGGAGCCTTTGCGAGTTTTCGCAAAAATAAGGTTGGCGGCACTGGTGGAACCAAAGACAATGGACATATGTCAAAGTCAAAACCAAAAATAATAAAGTGTTACAGATGTAAACAAACCGGTCACTATCGTAATCAGTGCACGAATTTTGATAAGGATACATCTAATACCAAGACAGTTGAACGCAAACAAACGAATGCCTTTAGTGCTGTGTTCCTAAATGGCAATTTTTCAAAAAAAGATTGGTATGTTGATTCGGGAGCGAGTGCTCACTTAACCGCGAATGAAAATTGGATAAAAAATGCCTCGACCGAGCATCCTATTAAAGAAATTGTTGTCGCTAACAAAGAAAAGGTGGCTGTTAAGTGCTCAGGCGACGTGCAGATTGCTACATTGACAGATGACTGTGAATATGACGTGGTTGTTGAAGAAGTTTTGTGCGTTCCGAGCTTGACCACGAATCTCTTATCAGTAAGTCAGTTAATAGCAAGAGGTAATACAGTGCATTTCATTAGTGATGGCTGTCAAATATACAATAAAAATGACAAGTTGGTTGCCACAGCTTGTTTGATAAATGGTGTCTACAAGTTAAAAATGCCTGAAAGGTTCTTGGCTGCAGTGATGACCTCAAGTGACATGTGGCATCGCAGGTTAGGTCATCTCAACAGTAACTACCTGAATAAAATGCAGAATGCCGTGGAAGGGCTCACACTCGACAGAAGGGCTGATATTTCGAAGTCGTCGTGCATAGTGTGTTGCGAAGGCAAACAGAGTAGATTGCCTTTTCCACAGGATGGCAGCAGAAGTGATGATCTCCTACAGTTAGTTCACAGTGATATATGTGGGCCATTTAACAATGTTTCTATTGGTGGCTCAAGATATTATATTTTGTTTGTGGATGACTATAGCCGCATGATATACATCTACTTTCTTAAGAACAAAAGTGCAGCTATTGGTTGTTTTAAAATTTATAAGACAGTTGTAGAGAATCAACTAAATAAGAAAATTAAGAAGTTGCGGACAGATAACGGAAAAGAATATTGCAGTAAAGAATTTGAGAAGTATCTTAGCAATTCAGGAATTATTCATCAGAAGAGCAATCCTTACACGCCAGAACAGAACGGACTGGCAGAACGCTGTAACCGTTCGGTGGTGGAAAAGTCAAGATGCCTGTTATTTGACGCTGGTCTGAATAATAGTTTTTGGGCTGAAGCGGCAAATACTGCTGTATATCTTCAGAATAGGACCGTAGCATCAGCTTTAAATGGTAAAACTCCATATGAGATGTGGACATTGAAAAAGCCAGATATAAGCCATTTGAGAGTCTTCGGGAGCGTAGTAATGATGCATATCCCAAAAGAAAAAAGGCTGAAATGGGATAAAAAGGCTGAGAAGGGCATACTAGTAGGCTATCCAGAGGATGTAAAAGGTTATCGTATTTATATTCCTAAAACAAAAGTAATCACAACCAGCCGTGATGTGATCATCATTGAAAAACCTACAACGGTGAAGAATCTAGTTCAGATCGAAGAACTACAATCACAGACTGAATCCTCTGAGGTGCAGTTAGATTCAGTGGGGGACATATCAGATGACACTGAAAGTGAGGAGTACTATGATGGTGATGAAACTTATGTTCCTGATGAAGAAGAGAACTCCTCTAGTGGTGAAAGTGTAGTGAGTGTGGTTAAAAAAAGGGAGTGTATGAGGCGCAGACAGCGACCCGATAGATATGGTTTTTCTAATGTTTGTTTCGAAAGTGATAGTACAATAGATGTCAGTGAACTCTCATTACAAGATGTGTTAAATGGACCTGAAAGAGAACAGTGGTTAGAGGCAGTGCGAGATGAGTTACAATGTTTTGAGGACAATAATGCGTGGGAACTTTCAGAAGTACCTGATAACAATACTATAGTTCAATGTAGATGGGTATTGCGAAAAAAGTATGATAGTGAAAATAAAGTAAGGTTTCGTGCCAGGCTAGTCGCTAAAGGCTTTTCACAAAAACGAGGTATAGATTATACAGAGACCTTCTCGCCTGTTGTTAGACACACAACCCTACGTTTATTATTTTCACTGTCAGTGCAATTAGGACTTGATGTAACACATTTGGATGTAAAAACTGCTTTCCTTAATGGTGACCTAGAAGAAACCATATTCATGCAGAAACCAGATTGTTTTGATTCCCCAGGTAGCAAAAATAAAGTGTTAAAACTTAAGAAAGCCATTTATGGTCTAAAGCAGGCCTCAAGAGCCTGGAATAAGAAATTAGATAGTTGTTTGCTTGAATATGGCTATAAAAAATCAAAGCTTGAACCATGTATGTATACAAAAATGAATGAAAATTATAAAACTATTGTAACGGTTTATGTCGACGATTTCTTCATATTTTCTAATGATAAAAGGGAATGTACTAATCTCAAGGAAATGTTGTCAAGTCAGTTTAAAATAAAAGACTTAGGACAAGTGAAACAATGTCTAGGGATGAATGTAAAATTTAATAAGTTGGAAGGATCTGTAACCTTAAGTCAAGAACATTATATTGATAGTTTGTTGCATAAATTTAACTTGACAGATTGTAAAACTTTTGATACTCCAATGGAGCATAAATTGAATGTAAACATAGGTCAAAATGTAAATAATGAAGTACCTTTTCAACAGCTTATAGGTAGTTTGATGTACTTATCTGTCTTAACCAGACCAGACATAACTTATTCAGTCAGTTATCTAAGTCAATATAATAATTGTCATACAGATGAGCATTGGGGTTATGCAAAGAGAGTGTTGAAATATTTGTAAAAGACTAAATCTTATGGTATTAAGTATTGTAATAATGGAATTTCCAGTATAGAAGGTTTTGTGGATGCCGATTGGGCAAATAATACATTAGATAGACGGTCTTATACAGGATTTTGTTTCTTGTTGTCTAATGGTGTCATATCTTGGGAATGTAGGAAACAAAAGACTGTAGCCTTATCAAGTTGTGAAGCTGAGTATATGGGCATTTCTGAAGCTTGTAAAGAAGCAATATACTTAAGGGCTTTGCAATTTGAAATAACAAAAAAATTGTACACTTTAACATTATATAATGACAATCAGAGCGCACAGAAGCTGTCGACAAATCCAGTATTTCACAAGAAATCTAAACACATTGATGTGAAATATCATTTTACTAGAGAATGTGTTTCAAATAATATAGTAAATTTGCAATATTTGCCGACAACAAACATGCCTGCTGATTTGCTAACAAAAAGTCTATGTGCAAAGAAACATTATATGTTTATGGAAATGTTAGGTATTGTGAATGTGTAAAATGATTATATGATTATTTGAGATAGTGGGGGTGTTAAAATGCATCTAAAACAATCATTCTCAAACAAAGTAGCGACCTCTGTTGTCATAGTTTGTAAGTTTATTGATACATTATCTGTGGCATGTCTATTAGAAAATATTAAACTTTGTTCTCTGTCGAATCACAACGCGGTCGTTTTATTAGACTAATAACAAAAATTCGTCTAATAATAACCTCTACAAACCTCTCTCAGTCATTTCTAATATATTTAAAAATCGTATACACCTTCAAAAAGACATGATTTAATAAAAACTTCTCTTAAACAAGTTTGACTCAAAAAATTGTTTTTTATCAACTTTTTTCTCAACTAATAACAAAAATTCGTCTACTACTAACCTCCACAAACATCCTTTAGTCATTTCTTTCGTTTTAAGTAATCGAGTACACCTTCAAAGAGGCATTATTCAATAAAAACTGCTCTTAAACAAGTTTGACTCAAAAAATTGTTTTTTATCAACTTTTTTCTCAACTAGTAACAAAAATTCGTCTACTACTAACCTCCACAAACATCCTTTAGTCATTTCTTTCGTTTTAAGTAATCGAGTACACCTTCAAAGAGACATTATTCAATAAAAACTGCTCTCAAACAAGTTTGACTAAAAAAAATTGTTTTTATCAACTTTTTTCTCAACTACTAACAAAAATTCGTCTACTTCTAACGTCTACAAACATCCTTTAGTCATTTTATTCTTTATTAGTAACTTTGGACACCTTCAAAGAGACATTATTCAATAAAAACTGCTCTCAAACAAGTTTGACTCAAAAAAATATTTTTTATCAACTTTTTTCTCAACTAATAACAAAAATTCGTCTACTACTAACCTCCACAAACATCCCTTAGTTATTTCTTTCGTTTTAAGTAATCGAGTACACCTTCAAAGAGACTTTATTCAATAAAAACTGCTCTTAAACAAGTTTGACTCAAAAACATTTTTTTTATCAACATTTTTTTCAACTAATAACAAAAATTCGTCTATAACAAACCTCTACAAACCTCTCTCAGTCATTTCTAACGTATTTAAAATCGTATACACCTTCAAAAAGGCATTATTTAATAAAAACTTCTCTTAAACAAGTTTGACTGAAAAAAATTTGTTTCTATTAACTTTTTTCTGAACTAATAACAAAAATTCGTCTAATAATAACCTCTACAAACCTCTCTCAGTCATTTCTAATGTATTTAAAAATCGTATACACCTTCAAAAAGACATGATTTAATAAAAACTGATCTTAAACGAGTTTGACTCAAAAAATTGTTTTTTATCAACTTTTTTCTCAACTAATAACAAAAATTCGTCTATAACAAACCTCTACGAACCTCTCTCAGTCATTTCTAACGTATGTAAAAATCGTATACACCTTCAAAAAGGCATTATTCAATAAAAACTGCTCTTAAACAAGTTTGACTCAAAAAATTGTTTTTTATCAACTTTTTTCTCAACTAGTAACAAAAATTCGTCTACTACTAACCTCCACAAACATCCCTTAGTCATTTCTTTCGTTTTAAGTAATCGAGTACACCTTCAAAGAGACATTATTCAATAAAAACTGCTCTCAAACAAGTTTGACTCAAAAAATTGTTTTTTATCAACTTTTTTCTCAACTATTAACAAAAATTCGTCTACTACTAACCTCCACAAACATCCCTTAGTTATTTCTTTCGTTTTTAGTAATCGACTACACCTTCAAAGAGACTTTATTCAATAAAAACTGCTCTTAAACAAGTTTGACTCAAAAACATTTTTTTTATCAACATTTTTTTCAACTAATAACAAAAATTCGTCTATAACAAACCTCTACAAACCTCTCTCAGTCATTTCTAATGTATTTAAAAATCGTATACACCTTCAAAAAGACATGATTTAATAAAAACTCCTCTTAAACAAGTTTGACTCAAAAAATTATTTTTATCAACTTTTTTCTCAACTAGTAACATATATCGCATATATCTCCGTCATTTATGAACCGATTTGAAAAATTCTTCTTTTATCTGAATGGATCTACTTCCCGGTTGGTCCCATAGAAATTTCATCAAAATCGGTTCAGCAGTTTGGTTTGAAATCAAAATAGCTGGAAAAAAATTCATCCAAGTAAAAGAAATTGTGAAATTGATACTTGGCAAGGATTTGTGTGTGATACTATAACTAAGTCGGTTTTTTTTTTGCAAAAAGTTTTTTTATTTTTTTAAACTACTTATACAAAATTATTTTAAATGTATGACTATTACTGATTCAATTACTTACTAATAGTTAAATTAAATTACTTATTAATAACTAACTTAATAATTTTCTATGTTTTTCTTTCAGATCAAAATTAAGAGCATCTTTGGTAAATAATATAATCCCCAATGCATCGTCAACTGTAACTGCTGTCTCCCTTCCTACTGTATCACCAGTAAATTTAACTTCTGGCTCATTCAAAAATGTAGCTTCCGACTCGCTCCCAACTTTTGACTCATCCACGGATATAATAGAAGAACCTGATATCAGTTATGTCAATGATCAAATATCGTAAGTTGAAACTAGTTTGTTTTTATTCTTGTAGATGAACTTTTGTTTTGTTTTCTTTAATATCAGCAATTTTATATGTAGGACTGAAAACATGGACCTTCGTTTAATTGAAGGACGAAACCCAAACGTGACTTTTGATTTACCCAGAAAAACACCTAGTACCAATAACTTCAATAATCAAACATCGTTGGTAGAAAATTGTTATTATTATTTCAGTGATTTCAGTACAGATATCTCAGTGTTTGTTTGCTGTGTGGACTGGCTGTAAAAACATAAAAGTCGTCAAAGTTTTCAGAGATGATAATTTCTGGGAACAAAAGATGGCTCCACGATTAACAACATTTTATTTTGATTGTGTTCTCCCAGAAATTATAGATCCAAGGAAAAGTCGAGCTATGCCCATTAGACAAATAGTTTTAAAAACTTCAATTAAGTAGGTACTTATACATACTTATGTAGGTTATTATAAGTAGCTACATAATGTTATTTTCTTCATCCATATTTGTATAAATTTAATTAAAATACACTAATAATCTATTGTGGACAGTCTTTTTATTTTCTTCGAAAACTTCTAGCGTTTTACTTCAATAAAATATAGGTACGCCATAGCTACAGATCAAGACCGTTTAGTCGTCGCAGCGTCGCAACTGTGTGCCGTACATGAGAAAAAACGCACACTAAGCGGCGTCGAGCGATAAAAACCTAAAACCCGAGCGCGTAGATTTGGAACAACGCTCTTAAAGTATGAATTTATTGTTATAATAACAGTTTTATGACTACCAATTGTCTTTTTCTACAAAACATAGTTAGGTGCATATCTTTTTTCTGCAATGGAATTGAAGGTGGTGCCGATAGTAACCATTTAAGTACGTACAAAATCCTTTACAATGGCATATGCCATAACTCTGTTGGACACTGAGCCCAATCTGACGCATGGTCCTTTAACTACACGTTCTTTGGACTTATACACAATTTCCTTTTTATTACTTTTATTTACTGCTGAGATTTCTGTAAATTGAGTTCTATTGCTTAAATAAGATCTAATGAGGTTTGAGACATTACCTCTAATGCCATATGCTTCTAATTTTACAAAAAGTATGTCGTGCCGGACATAGTCGAAAGCCTGTGTCATGTCACAGAAAATCGTACATACAGGTATATTTAAATCTACTTTTTGCATGACATAATGTAAAAAATCGTATATTGCCAAGTTTATTGTTTTACCAGTTCTAAACCCTTTCTGTTCATTAGTGAGTATATTTTCTCTTTCAAGGTACGTATTCAACTGTTTACATAAATACTTTTCAAATATTTTGGAGATTATGCTAATAAGAGATATTGGCCTATAGAATTGCATTAGCTCTCTATTTTCCTTTTTAAATAACGGCTTTATGACAGATACTTTTAGAGCATCGGGAAAAACACCTGCCTCGATGCACAGGTTTATTATATGGCTTAGATGCGGTGCTATTTCTCCCGCTACAGATTTTATAACTTTGTCATCATTTGCCATGTCATCTTGATTAACAGATTGTCGATTCCGGTTATTTTCATTATTTAGTGTCGTATTATTTGATTCTTTTGGGTCTGCGTAGAAACGTTTGATATCGAGTATGAGGTCATTTAGGTCGTGAATAATTGTTCTCATGCCAGCGTTATTAAGCTTTCCGCTACGTCTATTGAACATTTTACAGTCATAGGATAGGTTCAAGTTTGAGTCGAGAAAGTAAGCGTGTTCATGGGTGAAAATGTCATGGCACAGTAGGCTATTGAAATATTCCACCTTCCCATTAAAAATGTTCGTATAGCTGCCACATTTATATGTCGGTGCGCAGATAATAATATTTGTGTGTTGAATTTTATTTATCGATGCTCGTATATTAAATATCAAATTAGGGTAGTCATTTGAGTTGACGTCTTCTTCTCCTATTAATACAATACAGAAGTCGTTCATAGTAAATGACTTCACTTTGGTTTCTATATTGAGCAATATTTGGTCCATCGTACGGTGTGGCATTATGTAGTGACATATTTCTGACTCGAGTTGCAGTGTTGTATTAGATATTGAAAGTATTTTGTTGTCTTTGTTATTGCTAAGAATGCATATCTTACTGGTTGTCGTAGTATGTTGCTCAGATCTTGGTTCTTGTGTGCAAGCTGCATATTTTATTGGCATTTTATTTTTTTCGGCTACTGTATCATTATCAGTCTGTGTTTCTTTATTTATACATCTTGTAGGTTTTGAGCATTTAATTCCTTGCTTTTTTGGTGTGGTGGTAGATTTTAATGGACTAGCAGCTATTTGTTTGTACAGTGAGTTTTTCCGAACTAGGTTTTCATTTTCCTTTTTAAGCTTTCCAATGTCTAGGCTTAATGAGTCAATTTCTCTATTTGCGCTACTAAGTTTACTGGTGAGGTCTTCGATAGTTTTCTTTAACTGGGTAATTAAATCAATATCATCATCATCTGATATATCTGGCATACTACATACAGTGCCATCTAGTGTGTGATTGACAAAAGTTTCATCCAAGTTATCGGAGTTCGAGTGCGCTCGTGCGCGTCGGACAGTGATGTTATTGATTTCGTCCATGGTTGTGTATGTAGTACCGATATTGATCGCTAGATGTCTATTACACAGTATCACTTGTTTTGAAACTAGATGTCACTTCGCTCAATATTTATGAGTCATTATGTAGACTACAAATTCAAAATGTTGAAAATTAACGATCTTTATTCGCTCTTCGTGAGATTAATGAGTTTTTAATAGAACTAAGTTATTGTACCTGTAGTCTTTGGTGTTGTTACGTCGTAAAAACCGTTTAATCGCTTTTTTACTCCTTTGGCACTGATTTATTTGTTTTGTAAACACTGGACGTATGTTGTTTGTTTTGTCACATAACACTTGAGTTTTGCGAAGATAACGTTATTTAGGGTCAATAGTCACTTTCTGGGTCCACTTATACTAATAATTACTTA
This sequence comes from Standfussiana lucernea, assembly GCA_964057025.1. Lineage (NCBI taxonomy): Eukaryota > Metazoa > Arthropoda > Insecta > Lepidoptera > Noctuidae > Standfussiana > Standfussiana lucernea. The sequence goes on from OZ059783.1 coordinate 18,536,479, forward strand.
ATTGATGCACTATTACTATTTAATTACATTTATCGAATACGGAGTCGATGTTAACTGTGCGCCACTAGCGCCCTCTCCTCAATGACGAATGATGTTGACAGCGATGTGGACGAATTTTTTGACGCCCCGTAATTGTACATATTTTTATTCTTATTTTAGATCTAGTATTAGTTTGTATATTATAAGGTAAGTATTTTGATGATATAATAAAGTTTACTTTAATTAGTCATATGGTTATTTTGTTACTGTTCTAACTAAGCAGTTGGTTAACTATAACTCCTAGAGATTATTTTTTTTAATAACGGCAGTTAATTGATGCCAGTTTTGATAGAAATCATTTACCTAAAGCAAACATAAGTAATAATTAATTTTAGCTTTATATTTGATGAAATAAAAATGTTGAAGTCTTACATTTATGCGTTGATGTCTTTTGAGAAAGCTATTTTAACTATATAATTTCAATAATTTGTAAATCATATACAAAAACACAACATTTACACACAACAAAAAACTTTTTTGCAAAAAAAAACCGACTTCCAAAAAAACACTAAAAAAAACTTTTTTTCAAAAAAAAAACCGACTTCCAAAAAAAACACTAAAAAAGTGGAAAATAACTTGACTTTCGGAAGTCGGTGACTATTGTTTGTTTCATTGACTTTTTTGCCACCGACTTCCGAAAGTAAAGTTATTTTCCACTTTTTTAGTGTTTTTTTTGGAAATCGGTTTTTTTTTGCAAAAAAGTTTTTATTTTACCCTTTTTAGTTATCGTATCACACACAAATCCTTGTCAAGTATCAATTTCGCAATTTCTTTAAGGTTTTCAGTCAAGCCGCTTGTGATATAAATATTTGGGCATACTACTCCATCATAGTTGGACGGAACTGACACCTTGTAGATATACAAGATGTCTAAGGAGGCCACTCTGAGAATAGGTAGGTACTAGGTTAGGTAGGATATTGCTGAACGCAAATCGTTCACCCGCGATCCAGATGAGGCTATACACCCAGTGGGTTATTAACAACTAAGACCCTTCACAATCTATACCTCAAGGATCTGGAATTATCTTCATGAAAGCGATATGGAATTTAATATACTGACATAATTCTCATCATAGAGATCGTAGTCCTCCAAGCGGTATGCATTTTATCTCCTCTCTTGTTTTGTATTTTTATTAATCTGATAACCACCGAGTTTCAGACTGCATCATTTTTATGCAGGCGATTTACAGCTTTACGGACAGGCAAGTTTTGACATCGGGATTTTGATGTGGTTAAAAACTGGTCCGATGGATTTGTGGTGACGGTTAACGCTAAAAATGACAGGCTAGCATAAGTAGGGAAGCCCCCATAGTACGAAATAGCTGAACGGCTCAACTGTGCCAGTCATTCCGTCTAGCTCCGATCTTAAGGATCTTGGTCTGTTTGTTGTGGAGTGGAGAAAGCAAATCATGACTTAAAGTATCCGGAAAGATGCGATCGCTCTATCGGTTAACAATATTGAGGCACAGCCTGTACTGTACAAGCAGTGCCTGTCTGTAACGTAAAGACTATTTAACAGAAGTCGCTTGTAAACTGAGTCTTTATAGACTACCGCGTTGGCCTAGTGGTCTCAAGAGCGACCACAAAACACGAGGTCCTGGGTTCGATTCCCGAGTTGGGTAAAGTGTGCAATGGTAAAATTTACAAATAATTAAATGTTTGTTTAGTGATCTTTGCCAAAGTTGTAGGCATTTTTGAACTTTTAAGTATTAACAAAGGTCTGCTATGGTATCAACAGAATTATGCTAATGGGTTAAGTTTTGGTACAGTCACGCCGTAAATCACTTTTAGTTTGGGTTCAAATGATTTCATCTGGGATTTTTCATTAAAAAAAAAAACAAAAAATCTCACTAACTCAAAAACTGCTGATTTTCGGTTGAACATTTGGTGACTAAGTTTGTTGCATTTTAACCCTACTATGACGTCCTGCAAGGAATACGTTGAGTTACCAGTAACCCTGTATAACTGGCGAAATGTGGGTGTGCTATTAGGTACACCTTTGCCTAACCCGGCTTCGGGGGCTATAGGCGTGATGTTATGTTAATGTATGTATGAATATTAGATAGAATCTTCGGCAAAATATATAAAAAGGCAACATATATCAGGTGTTTCTATTTCTGTTCTCCGGTGACTTGGTAACTTGTTGTTTTAGAATGAAGTGGAGTACTAATAATAAACTACTAGTTCAGATTAATATCAATTCTGTTGGTCTTACGCCCAGACTTAATAGAAAATTGCCCAGAATCCTTTGCTGGATTCGTTTTCTCCTTGTTTCATTTGTCTTGACTGAAGCATATAAATGAACGCATGTATTAGCATTTATTCGTGTATTTTATTAATTCCATTTATTTTTTCGCCGTACGTTGATGGATGAGCCAAGTAGATTCGCACGGAGTTGTACATAAATAAGTATTCGGCTACTATAGATCATCGCGCTGATTATTGCAACGCCCAATAAGCAAAAAAACAAGCGTCTGTCTGCCTGTCAAACGAAATGTCTTTAATTTCTCGTTGGGTACCAGAATCATTGAGATGATACCTACTTCTTAATGAATTATTACTCTGCCCCAAAATCTGTTTGTTTGCATGCCCGTGTCGGTGACAATGGTCTTGTCCTATTTGAAAATGTTGTTGACAAACTGTTCGAAGATTTTATCGACCAATGTTTTAAAAATTTTAGTTCTAAATCTCCTGTCAATATTATATTAATTTGTAACCCTACAGCAGCTCTTAATCCAAAATCATTATTGACCGCAAAGGCGGCTTGGCTAAATTATCTGAAAAAACTCACGTCAATTAAACCTAAACCAAAACTTGCAATGGTTCTAGCTATCTTAGTCATGACTGCACTTTAAATTGTACTATGCAACCAATTCTATTCTATCTATAACTAAGAACCGAACAAAACACTATTAAACAGTTGAGGGGTTTAATAGTGTTTTTATTCAGCCGATTAAAAAAAGAACCTACAATTTTATTGTTCTTGTCGTTAAAAAAAGACACTGTTGCCACAACAAATCTTTTCGAAGCTTCACGTGGTAAGCAAGTGTACCAACGACATGTTAATGTGTATGCGCATTGAAGTAATAAGTCCGCATAAACTTGCAGTGTTCGTTTGAGCCAGTAATAACAGCACACCCCTTCTCCTGCGCAGCGCATGTCCTCTCCCCGCCGTCGCTGCACAGCTGACTCCTGCATTTCATCTCGAAATAAACCCGTAAATATGCGTCAAAGCATGACTGATCTCGCGATTACATACTTATGAGAATAACTCGCTGCATTTACAGCGACATTCTGTCCGATGAATCAATTTAAGTAGATATCAACGCACATTTCTTTTTTCAATGACATATTGTTATTTATATCGATGACAGTTGTAGGGGATTGCATGATTTGCACTAACGGAAATAGAATCATTATTTACAGAAAAGTTCCTGCATTAGGGTTTAGGTAACTTATATTGTGTACGTGTAGGTGCACTGGTACAGGGGGGTTACCACGATCTCTTAGTGCAGGAATGTTTTAGTAGGTATTATTCCGAAAGTAACTTTCTTACATCAGTACCGACTTCTTATTAAAGGTTAGCAAGGAAAGCATGTACAGATAATAACATGATCCTTTATGTATGTAGGTCCAACAAAACGAGTCAATTAAAAAGTGCTCGACCTTGTGCTTTCTCAAGTATTACAGTTTTTTCCTGAATTAAAACAGCACATTCCAGTTCGTATTTATTACCAGATGATTACGAGAACTATATTGATTAAACCTGCTTTCAGTCTGAATATTATGTTGCTTTAGAGCTGCATTAATTTTTGATCAAGTACCCCCATACATTGCAACTGTGACGTCACTAATTTACCAACTCAATGACTGGCCTATTTATTGATTTCAAAGCAAAAAAAAAATGATTTTACAGGTAATTGAAGTTGAATCGGGTTTCAATGTTGTTTTTGGAAAAGTTGTGTTTTTGAATTATTTTTCAATGGTGCAACTACCCAATTCACTTTAGATCTAAGAACGGATGGCTTAAGGAGTAGGTAACGTTGGAGCCAATGGAAAAGATCTACGCTACCTAGTTCTAGTAGAATTCAGGAAATTAAAAACTATACACGACGGCAACGATTAAATATTTGTAAGGAAAATGTTCCTACAGATAATGAGATCATCCCCTACATTATTACAAGCTGATTAGACAATTTCACAGAGCAGTTTGTGAAAGTAAAATGTACTTATAAACACTGTTACCACTACTTGGCTAACCAGTATCTCTCATTCATAAGCAAGTGTTTAGAACAGACTACTACTCCAAGACACCTCTGTCGCTTTTTTTATTATTATTTTTCACAACTAATTATTGATTCTTTTTTTGTTTCTTTTTTGTAGTAGTTTTTCTTTTCGGAAAATGGTTTTGACTTTAGATAGCAATAGGTACTATTGTTATTATATTAACTATTTTGCTTCCCGAATTTTAGCTTTACATTATGATTGCAGCGATTATAAAAATAGTTCATCCATGCTGCACTTGTGACAGCCGCACCGGACATCGCTTCATAGGGGTTGGTGACAATAATTAATTCATTAAACTGCCCCCGCAGTGCACCTTTAAATATCTCAATGCTGGCACAAGACATGTTTTCGCCTGCAATGCAATACTTGATAATGAAAATAAACAATAAAACGTGTGTCATCAGTTTCAAAAATAACCGCCAAGCAGGTTACACACTGTTGGACACTCAACCCTGTCACCACTAACCGTTTCAATCGGTTGATTTTGACAATGTTTGACTACACGAGACAAGCACGAACCGGACCGGCAGCTGACAGGCTTGTGGTTTTTTTTGTGCTCATATGGATTATAACTGTTCAATGACGCTGAATTACTCTGAATTACGTCTCAGGAGATTTTGGAAAATCGTTCAAATAATTGCAGAAACCTTTCCCAATGTTTGAAACATATGTAACAAATATACTCGTAGGTTGTAGAAAACCTATCAAATCTCGATAGAGACTAGGTTCAACTGCTCGATTGTAGATAACAGGAAAATTGTCTATGATCGACATTGCTCAAAAGATTTTTTTGGCCTTGTGTACCTTGTGTGCGACTGAGGTCTGTCTCTGCGAGGTCCATGTTATACAACTAACCTGCCTCTAAATCGATGAAATTAACAGCAACACTGTAATACATCATTAAAAGAAGTTCGGAGGTCCTACCACGAACGTGCCACGTGAACGTAAAGTAAATTCGAACGACTTTTTAATCGAAAACTTTTTTGTAAACAATAAAACCGACTTCAAAAACACAAAAAAGTGAAAAATTACTTTAGCTTCAGAAGTCGATAACTTTTGTTTCATTAATACGGTTTTTGCCACCGACTTCTGAAGCTAAAGTAATTTTTCACTTTTTTTTGTGTTTTGAAGTCGGTTTTATTTTTAGCAAAAAAGTTTTTTATTTTTCCATTTTTAGTTGTAATATCCTGTACAAATATTTGCCATGCTTTTATTTTACATTGATAACAATACATGTCATGGTAGGTAATAGGCAAAGCTTATCTCCATTACAATGTAACTTAGCATCATACCTGTCGAAATTTGGGTGTACTGTACACATCTGCGTACCCCTCAGAGCGTACAGGCGCGATGTTATGTTATGAACTGGTGTAAAAAATAGACAGACATGAGATTTCAGCAATCCCAATCCATTTGCTATCATTTATTGAGGAGTTCCGAGTGCCTATCTCCGAAGTTCTTCATCAGATTTTCACCAAATTGAAATGGGACCACTCCGAGAAAGTACTCTTCTAAAAACTATCCAAATCGCTTCAAGTGTGCCTATAAAATTTGAAGATCAAAATCTTTTTCGACTAATTACAAGGAAGTGTGACGATTTCATCATTAAAAAAATACTTATTTATTTTACTTTTCCGAAGTGTATTTCTGAACGCTAGAATGGCTGCCATTTTATATGTCCGTAAGGATCTTAGACTAGGGAAAAAAGAATGGACTCGGCATAAACATCTATACGAACAGTAGATTATAGAAATGTGATGTATTTCGACGGCATAGTTACTAACATCATCATCATCTCTTTTTAACTTACGAGGGTAATCATAAATAAAAAAGGATAACTGTAGTTTTATCAATACTAAAAATGGCAACATTATCTTGGTGACGTCACAAAATATCTCACTGCAGCCGGTCGCCATGTTTTGTCATAGCCAGCAACATAGAGTATATAACCTTTCAGAGACGGAACTTAGAACATTCAGTTTGTGAATAATTGTTAACCTTCTTTAGCCAACCACATGAAAAAAAACATGACTACCAACATGAAAATTCTTTAGCACTGACAGTGACAGTAAAAAAATATCATAATAAAATAATAACTAAATTAAAAAAGCGTTTCTTTAATAAAGAATTCTTAAATATACACTTTGTTATGAATTACAAGTAGTAGCAAAACAATAAAACATTTTTATAAATCAAACTTAAAACATAACTTTTAGACCTAAGTAAGTATTTATCGTTAATCTGATTATCAGAGTAGGTATCGTTAGTCTTTAAACATATTAAAACAGGCTCAAAAAATTAAACAACAGATTTGTTGTAGCACTTCAACTATTCGGTATATGAAACATTATAATTAACATCCTTATAAAAAAACATAACTTTTAAATCTCTTTATTATTAATCTTGAACAGTCTTAGAGCGTATTTAATCAGTCTCAAAAAATCAAATAACAGATGTACATTTGTAGCACTTCAACTATTCGCTATACAATACAATATCCTTTTAAAAAAACACAACTTTTTAACCTTGGTACTTATCATTAATCTTGAACAGAGATCGAATTAGTCTTAAATCGTATGAAATCAGTCTCCAAACATCAAACAACAGATAACACCACCGAAAACATAACACACCACATATCACACACAATCACCTTTGCATACACAATCACCTTTGCACAAACAAATTATATTTTATATACATAATATTTTGAATTGTAATTCCTAATCCTATTTGTTAATAAGATTTATGTCAACTTTTCTCGAGCAAACGCTTGTTCTCCAGCAATTTATTAATATGTTTCAATTACAATTTTGTTTGGGCGCGTACCATCGCCCTTAATACAAGTTATTTTATAACTTAGTAGGGGTGCTGGTTGCAACACCTAACAGCTTTTGTTAACCTAAATTGTTAGTGGAACCTACGAATGACTTATACTATTTCTGTTAACATTGTAATTCTTTATGTGATTAAATAAATTATTATTATTAACAATATAATTTTCTTATAAAAAAAACATAACTTTTCATCCTTTTTATCATTAATCTTGAACAGTCTTAAATTGTATTAAATCAGTCTCCAAAAATCGAACAACAGATTTATGTTGTAGCACTGCAACTATTCATTATCCGAAACAATATTATCAGGATCTACGTCACGCAAATTTGAGTTTGTTATCAAATTATGATAAAAATCGTGAACACTTGGATCAATGTATTCTAACAGTGATATTAAATCCCTTTTCTTTAAAACACTTATAGGAATCGGTCCATTGTAACATTTTGGAACAGCATTAATACTAACTAAACTGTAGTCTTTATTCCTTTTGTCGTAAGACATCACATAATAATCATCACCTACGTAACTTTCTTTATATTCAAAAACCGGAAATTTTTCTTTACTTAATTTAATAACTTTTACATTCAACCATATAAACTTTTCACCCGTAGAATTAGTTTTTTTAACTGTAAAATTATTTTTAGCAAACATGGCAAAATCGTAAAAATCTGTCCCCGCCATTTCAATTACTGAAAATTTATTAGTTCTAGTTGATGCACTCCTTACCAATTGACACCAATCGCGTGGGTGGTGAATATTCATTGATGTTCGTTTTTTTGCTCTTTCAATGAGCGCATGGTCACTATCGACTTCCATGTGTGTATGGCCGGGTACGAGAAATTTATGTTCTATGTTCAAAAGTTGAGGCGAGTCTTTTAGTGCAAATAATAAAGCTGTGCAAATAATAGAATTTTTGTTTTGTCCCGAACATGAATCTGAATACATGATTAAGGTTTTAGCATTTGGGTGAAGCAACGGAAGTCTCACAGTGATAAATTCGTACAAGCACGAAGCTATTTGATTGGCGCCCCTACCACCACTACATTCTGGCCACATGTAGCAATATGCGTAATCAGTCGTAAAATCGTGGATTGTCAGATTAAAGACCCATAGTTGTCTTTTATAAAATGCTGATTGAGTATTCAGCATAGGAGTAGGTAGACATTGTTGTAAATCGAATGCAATAACACAAATATCCGAGTTAGTTTTAGCCAAAGCCTTATCTTTGCGTTTTTCAGTGTAAGCACTTTCGTAGCTTTCCTGATGTAGTCTCAGTTGCTCCCGTACTTGTACAATTTGTTCAGCATCTTGTAAATATTGGAGCTTATTTTGTAACAAGTTACATTTATTACATGTATCTATACTAGGTTTCTTAAATGATAAGTTCATATCTTTAAAAACTTTGCCATATACAGTTTTGCAGACGGGGTTACTATTTTCTTTACAATAAAGCTGATACATAGTATTGAGGGAAAGGTCAGAGCTAAAGTACTTTTTAGCAGTCTTGGCTCGAGAGTAATGGCTTTCGTACGCCGGGAATTTATTGATATGCTGTTCTACCTCTTTCAGTCGCTCGTTAGAAATTTTTTTGTAGCTGGCAGCACGCCCCCTTTCGCTTTTAGTTACACGACCATACTTTTTTATTTTTTCACACACGGTCTGAAGAAAGCGATTACTCTCACCAAGAGTTTTCAAAAGACAACTTTTACATATTTTGTAATCCTCATTAAAATAAACTATTTTATATGTATTGCTGTATTCTCGTTTTCCTTTGCCTCCGATTGTATGTGTTTTTTTATTATTAATTTTAATAAAGCGTTCAGTATATTTAGCTCTCTCATCGTACGAACCCAAACCCCAGTACTCCTTAAAAATAAATTCTCTTATGTCATGGGATATACGACTATTGCATTTCATGCGACAGTCCGTTAGTGGGCCCAAATTTCTTCCAGGTTTCATTTTACCCAGTTTAGTAACATAACTCTTGCCTGCATTGCGTAAAATCAATCTAGAATCTCTATCTGCCCTTCTTTCCTTTAATGATTTTCGTTGTTTTTTATTTGAATGCGAGCATCCAGGCTCTGGTCCTGCGGTCGTGTTAACTGAGTCATCAGAGCTTTCAGGAATTATCAGTTTTTTGGTATATCTTTTTTTTGGTTTATCAGTCGACGTGCTTGTTTCAGTTGAGTCGGTTTCACTGTTTGGTATAAAATCATCACTGCTACACGAGCTGAAATCTAAAATGCTAGGTGATAGTCCAGTTTCCTTACCCTCTAATCCACTGCTAATATTTTCTCCATATTGATCGTCTTTTTCAAGTGTGGTTTCTTCTATCTCCTCTTCACATTGATCCACTTCTTCTAAGGCTGTCTTTTTACAGGATTCTATTTCTATTGTCTCTCCGGGCTGATTAGATTTTTTTTCATTTATTATTTCTTCATGTACCATATTTTCTTCATCCCTCTGTAGCTGAACGCCTTCCATAATCTTATCTATTCGTTTTTTCATTATAGACTCTAAAAATAACAGTTCAACTTAGGATCGAAGCGTCACATTAAAACCATTCAAGGTAGAATTTCTAGCAGAGCGTCAGCGTCAGTGTTACATGAAAATGTATGGACGGTGGCACTCGGCGGCTGACGTGGCGTCACGGCCAAGTGCCGCCATCCATACATTATCATTTCGCACTGACGCTGATGCTTGGCTCGATTTTCCACCTTAAAAGAAAGAAGAGCAGATAGAACCAGGGCTCGGAAACCGGTTTCTTAACCGGTTTCGGTCATTGACCCCAAACGGAAATCGATTTAGGTTAAAGGTTGCTTTACCGGTTTTTACATTGTTAGGCTACCTATATTATTATTATTAATTATCATGATAGTCTGTTTTACATTAGTAAGTTCGAAAAATAGGTATTCTTTTTATAAATTAATTAATATTGTTTTAAAATAGGTATTTATAAAATACGACAATATTATTGAATTCTTAAAGCAATATAAAATACATGTTTTTTGTAAACATTTAAATAAAAAAATTGTTACATAATTCGTGTAAAATGATACAAGTCTTACCTTACGCATCGTAGTTGTGTGGGGGTCTACTCTCTAAGCACGAAACCCGTACTTTCGGCCGAAGTTGCGGGCGTTTTCTACTCCGTAGTACCTACGGACATAAGATTAGTTCGGGGCCCGAACTAAGAATGAATGGCAACCCGATTTGACAGTTGTCCCTACTCCCTAAGTGTTTTTGCCCGTCCGTAACTTTAAATTTGACACTTGTTTCGACGGACGTTATGTCATATCATACGAAATCAAAATAGTTATCGTGCTGCCGACGAAAGATAGTGTTTTTGAAAAAATCGATACTATGGCTGCTTTTTAATGCTCGAAGATGCTCTACATAAAGATCGGAGGCGACGCCGATTATACTTGCGCCAAAACTTTCGACTGGCGAGTATTCCCGATGTTGAGTTCAAACTCTACTGGCTCACACGAATTATTCGAAGATTTGTGTGAGGATCTATTACCTCCAAGAATGTAGGTAAGTAATGGTTTGATCCAAGAATTAAGTACATACTAAGGGTAAGCTATTGAAGATTCTGTAAATTATTGAGTCAATCAATAATTTACAATCTGTACCACCTATTTACTGTTGTTTTTTTTATTATAAGGTCCTTGCTGCTATCAACTCAATTTTCATCAAGCTCTTCAGCAAGGGCAAAGAGTGAGAGAAAGATTAGTGCAATTGCTGGATAGAAATAGGTACCGATTCCTATGCAGTCCAATAAGAAAACTCTTCTAATAATACAAATATCAATGAATAGCATAATCGACACCTGCAAGGAATAATATCGTAACTCAGTTTTAGGCAATTTTGAGTTACAATCATATTCTTGATGTAAAAAAAAAAACGGTTTTTTTTACTCACCCCTGCGGCTAAATTCCTTTACGTAAAGATTTTTATAGTGTCAAAACATTGTAAGTGAGAGTCAACTGTAGTTAATAAAAGGGTTTTTTAAATCTTTAACGCGCTCTCCTCTAAAGTTGCTAAAGATTAGTTACGATGTTATTCCTTGCAGGTGTCGATTATGGTATTTGTATTTATACATATTATTGACTAGCTGTTGCCCACGACTTTGTTCGCGTGGAAATTTTTATGTGTTGTAACATACCCGGGGGGTGTGTGGGATCAAGTGTAAGATCCAATGTAAGAAATCATACAAGAGTAAAAAAAAATGTGTGTGTGTGTGTGTTCTCCTATTAAAAATAAAAAAAAGATGTATGTGTAACAATAAAAGAATTTCGGGCGCCTTGGGAACGCACACTACATTTAAAAAATACTTGCCAGATAGGACAATTCGTAGAGTCGAACTTCTAATCTTCCGGGGGTGACTAAACTAGGATTATAGGAACAATGGAAATACCTTTGTTAATACCTTATTTATTACGTCAGTAGCTTCCTTTTTACTTTAAATATTAAATTACTAATTTGAGGTTATTATTATTGTTGCATCTTTATATGAAGAAAGTAAATTAAGTTTGGGCCAGATGTCTGGCTAAAAAAATGTTAAATTAGACCTCAAGATTTTGGCGTCGAAGATGAGAGAATCCAGAATCCATGAAATGGAAAATTATAATCAGACGAAAGAAAAAGAAAAAGAAAAACGCCACAGCAGGGCTGTAACAAAATTTTAAAAGGTTAATACACAAGTCTATTAGAATTTCAACACGTGGGGAGCATGGCGTCCTAAGAAGGAACTTACCGTTTTTCCGTTAATAAATGACTTTTCCCGTGTGCACCGATAAATCCAAAGTAGGTGACAATCACACTAGAGCATCGTCCAATATTGAAATCCTGAAACATCAATTCGACTTAAAACACGAACCAACCTAAAATGATGACCACATATTGGTCTGGTAGAAACAAATATTACCGAAGAAATTAAGGATCCCTCCTTCTGAACACCTCGTCCTGGGTGTTTAAGGCAGCGATTATGGCATCATTTGGCCTAAAAATATCCGTGATTATACCGGATTTGTAAAATTAAATTGGCGAGATAAATGCCTCGATGACGAAATCAGGTCGTAAAGTGAAACGTCAAAAAATGACAGTTGCCGAACTGAACCATAGCCAATAAAAGACAGTATAAAAATCGTTCCGAAATCGACTAAAATATGAAAAGCATGTAACAGTTTAAAAAACACGTTACATTACATCCCTCCCCGAAAAAATAAAAGAAAGCAATTTCTTTTATGCTAAAAACAAACAAGGTAAAAAAAAACTTTAAAAAAAAAAAGACAGGAAATATAAATTCCAATAAAACGTTTCCAAAACGAAACAAAACACAAAAAACAGTAAGTGCAGTCAAGCTACAAGCACAACCGACCTATAATACTAAAGAACCACATGAGTACAGTTAAGCACCTTCGCCACTGACTAACAAGTTAAATCCAAGAAATATTACAAGTACAGTTAAGCGTGGTAGTCGCTGAACAATATGTATAAGAATACAACAAAAATACCAATATGAGTTCGGTTAGGCACCATAGCCACCGACTAACAAGTATATAATAGGAAAAATATTAAATTAAAAGTACAGTTAGGCGCAATTGCCGCTGTCTAACAAGAATAATCCAAAAATGTCTATATGAGTACAGTTAGGCACCATCGCCACTGACTAGCAAGAACGAATTACAACTGTGAGATACAGTTTAAAATCTCCACATCTCTAAAGATGCAAAAAAATAAAGAAGAGTGTTGTGATCGGCACAACTCCACCAATCTTCCGAGCACAAACACCTTCGAAAATAAACGCATATTGTGATCGGCTCAACACTACCAACTTCCCGAGCACAATAGCGGAAAAAGAAATGCATTCTGTGATCGGCACAACACCACCAATCTTCCGAGCACAGAAACAAAAAAAGACATGCATTCTGTGATCGGCACAACACCACCAATCTTCCGAGCACAGAAGCAAAAAAGACATGCATTCTGTGATCGGCACAACACCACCAATCTTCCGAGCACAGAAGCAAAAAAAAACAACGAAATCAAGGAAAAAATTATACCGAGATCCGTAAAAAAAAGAAAGATAGGTAAACCTCTACAAGCGAGAACAGAGTGTACAAAAGTAGTAGGTACCAATGCAGAAATTGTATACAAGAATGTACAAAAAAAAAATTGCATACAAGACTGCATAAAAAATAATAATACTTAGAAATAATAATAAGATCTTTCGATATGAAAAATGTAGTCGTGTGGGTAGAACAGGTTATTAAAAGGTCCTAAGTTGTGTTTTAGAATGTTAAGATCTCAAATTCAACAAATTTATAAGAAGTTACCTAACATACATCTTCATTTAAAGTGCTAATAACCTATCATCCATCCCATCGTACATCACACTAACAAAAGCGCGCTTCAAACAAAATTATCAAAATCAAGACTAACACTTGGAAACCAAATTAAAATTTTATTATATCCTTAACATGATAACGACCAGCGGTACCCTTATTAAGGGCTTTCAGAATATAAACATCATCAGAGATCTTTTCAACAATTTTACATTTAATAAACTTAGGAGCAAGTTTTGCCGAAAAATAAGTAGGTGCATGAGATTGAACAAAACTCCTTCTCCACACGACATTCCCCACATCAAAAGAAATGACTTTACGACCCTTATTATAATAGCGTGCATTACGCTGATAAGCTTTTAATAAATGAGTTTGAACTTTAACAAAAATATCACTAAGTGAATTAAGAGAATCAGCATAGTGAGTTCTATTGGAAACTTCCAGTTCACTCAAGTTATCAATAGAGTCACTTAAACGATGTAAAGAAGCATCAAAAATAAGTTCTCTACCAAACATCAAAAAATTAGGGGTGAAATCTGTAGCTAGATTAACACTATTATTCAAAGCTAATTGAACATTAGATAAATACTTAGACCAAGTTCTATGATCTTCTTTAACAAAACAAGCTATGCAAGTTTCAACAGTTTTATTGTATCTCTCAACTATGTTGTTTTGAGGCGTGTATAAAGTATCATAAAATATTTTAGTGATATTAAAACCTTTCAAAAATTCTACGAAATGTTTAGAAGTAAATTGTGTACCAATATTTCTCTATGAAGAACCATCAGCTGTATAAGCAGCACTAGAAACAGAATTTATTTTATAACCTAACTGTGAAAATTGTTCATGACTATTTGAACCCAGAATTAATGAAATCATGAGTAGAACGAATTGTATCTAAAATATGTTCTATAGGAATAACTATTTTCCAATTAAGATTACTATTAGGATCATACTTACTTTTACAAAATTTATATAAAGTTTTATTTTCTACTCTAAAGTTTTATTGCAAGAACAAGAAATTGTTCTACAGAATCAATAGGCTTACCAAATATAAAAGGTGTGTAAATAGGTAACATGTTATGTTTAATAATGTTAACCAAAACCGCATCAAACAATGGCAAAGAAAGACGACTAGCCATGTCCATTATTTCTGTAATGAATTCTGGAAGAGATTCAGAACTCTTCTGTTTCCTCGTACGAAGGTCATGTTCCAGAAAATAGTCAAAATCCGGCCTGTCAAAACGTTTAAGTAAAGCAAGTTTAAGCTCGTGCCAGGATGGAATACGAAAGCGAACTGTGCGAAACCATTTCAGAGCAATACCACTAAGCAAGTCCGTAAATGAACCAACCAACAAAATTTCATCAAAATTTTTGTATAAAAAATATTCTTCAACTTCAGTAATAAATTCTCTAACACAAGATTTCCCATCGAATTTAATTTTACTCTTTTTTAAATCGGGCAACTTAATTGCAGAAGGAAAATTCTTTTTAATATGTTCACTAACCAAAACATTCATTGAATTAAATGAAGGCAAAGCGTTCGTCGCAAAAGCTGAGGAAGAGTGTGCAATCCTGTCATTATGATCAAAAGAATGTGGTACATCTGTCAAATTAATCATGTCAGGAACAAAAGGTGCAACATTAGGAACTGTGCATGCACCATCAGTTTCTATGTTATCTTTAGCAAGAGGCAGAGAAGACTGAACTTCTTTATCCATTTTGAACAAACAATATGATTATAATTGATGAGCAAAGCAAAATGCAAGACTTCAAAAGTTATAAAATATTTGAGGTTAAGTTGAAATATTTTTAAAGTTACAAGTTGTTTTTTATGAAAATATCAAAGTGTTTAGCAATGAAAAGATGCAGCAATAATTTACAATATAAGTTCAAGTCACATAAAGTATGATTATTAAGTTAAACCAAAGTTCACTTAAAATTAAATATGAAATCAAATTACACCGCACTTAGTTTTACAATGTTGAGTTACTTATACAAAACAAAACTGTCTTACCATACAAATGTTGGTTTTGCAAGAGTAAATGGGTAATGCTGTAACCATAAAAGTTACAGTTAAACATACACAATAGTACAATAATGTTACTAGGAAATATTGTTTACTTACAAGGAAACATCAAAAAAAAATTCAAGTTGTAAATTACAACAATAAACAATAATGTTTTACAGAAACTATATAATGTGTTCTGTAAACAATAATAAAAATTATAAGATGCAACAATAACTAACAAGATCAGGAAGCTACTTCAAGTCCCTGTTCGCAGAGCGACAAAAATGTAACATACCCGGGGGGTGTGTGGGATCAAGTGTAAGATCCAATGTAAGAAATCATACAAGAGCAAAAAAAAATGTGTGTGTGTGTGTGTTCTCCTATTAAAAATAAAAAAAAAAGATGTATGTGTAACAATAAAAGAATTTCGGGCGCCTTGGGAACGCACACTACATTTAAAAAATACTTGCCAGATAGGACAATTCGTAGAGTCGAACTTCTAATCTTCCGGGGGTGACTAAACTAGGATTATAGGAACAATGGAAATACCTTTGTTAATACCTTATTTATTACGTCAGTAGCTTCCTTTTTACTTTAAATATTAAATTACTAATTTGAGGTTATTATTATTGTTGCATCTTTATATGAAGAAAGTAAATTAAGTTTGGGCCAGATGTCTGGCTAAAAAAATGTTAAATTAGACCTCAAGATTTTGGCGTCGAAGATGAGAGAATCCAGAATCCATGAAATGGAAAATTATAATCAGACGAAAGAAAAAGAAAAAGAAAAACGCCACAGCAGGGCTGTAACAAAATTTTAAAAGGTTAATACACAAGTCTATTAGAATTTCAACACGTGGGGAGCATGGCGTCCTAAGAAGGAACTTACCGTTTTTCCGTTAATAAATGACTTTTCCCGTGTGCACCGATAAATCCAAAGTAGGTGACAATCACACTAGAGCATCGTCCAATATTGAAATCCTGAAACATCAATTCGACTTAAAACACGAACCAACCTAAAATGATGACCACATATTGGTCTGGTAGAAACAAATATTACCGAAGAAATTAAGGATCCCTCCTTCTGAACACCTCGTCCTGGGTGTTTAAGGCAGCGATTATGGCATCATTTGGCCTAAAAATATCCGTGATTATACCGGATTTGTAAAATTAAATTGGCGAGATAAATGCCTCGATGACGAAATCAGGTCGTAAAGTGAAACGTCAAAAAATGACAGTTGCCGAACTGAACCATAGCCAATAAAAGACAGTATAAAAATCGTTCCGAAATCGACTAAAATATGAAAAGCATGTAACAGTTTAAAAAACACGTTACAGTGTATGTGTGAGAACAAAAATTAACTTCAAAATTGACCAAGTTTCATACAAACTTTCAATGTCAGTTTTAACCCCTAGTACACGCTTAAGTCATATAAGGAACATTTGTGCAAAATTTCATGATTCTGGAGCCAGCAGTTTCATCTGTGCGTTGATCAATCAGTCACTGAATCAATCAGCCAGCCAGTTTCATACTTTATTTATAGATTAGGGTTTTTACCCTAATCCTGAATATTTTACCAACTGTTTATTTTGCTTTCAGGACATAATGGGTGTTGGGACTGGTGGAAGATTCTGATTTAAGTGAAATAATGATATACACAAAAAAAGCATTGTTTTTTTATGAACATAATGTGTTTATTTTGCACTAATCAAATTGAAAAAGAAAACACAATTCACAATAAACCATTACAATCAAACATATTTCCTTTTATTTATCTATCATAGTCTTAAATTATTGATAAGTATGACTGGAATACCTTGCCTGTGCCACTCAAACCTTGTCTACTTTAAAAAATTTGGACAAAAATCACTACCTCTTTCCATAAGCATCACTATACATGGTTCTATGTTCTTGTTCAATGATTATTATGATTACATATGTATAAATTAGTACATGCTTTATGTGTTGTATATTATTATGTAAATAGTACACCACAAACTACCTGCAGTATTGTCTCTCCCTCTTCCCCTAATTCATCCAAAGGTTCTCTTGAAAATATTGCTTTTAGCGATAAGACCACCCATTGTAAAATGTCTTCTTTTATGTAAATTGAAATTTGTATGGTGTACCTAATAAAGAATCTTCTATCTATCTATCTAGGCACTTAGTTTCAATCAATCAATCACTTTTATTTTCAGGCATTGAAGGCCCATAGATACAATACACAAAATAATATTATAATTGCAGTAATAAACTAATACATATTGGACACCTACGTTTGGTCGGCCACATATTTTGCTGAGTTGAGGTGTCATGTAGCCTACCGCGAAAACACACACGTACACGTCTTGAAGCTAATCATGTGGTGCGACTGTAACCTCTCCACTCTCAAGGTGAACTTGATCTTGCTCCTTAAATACTCCACGACCTCCTCTGGCGTCGTGGTGTGATGTAGTCGGGACACGTGCAGCTGCAGCGTTGATGGAATAGCAAGACGCAGCAACATGTGTAGATCTCAATGCGGTACCGCACTGACTGCGAGTAGGGTTCTTTTACTTCTTCTTTTCCACATGGATGAAGCCTTCTTCATCGGCTTGTTATCGGTGGCAACAAGTTTCGCACATGCTTGGTTGCCGCTGATGTTTTGCTGGAGTGGCAAAAACGGCAGCCACGTAAGCACGTACCAGTGTTGATGTGCTCACATTCGTCGGAAATTATTATTCAAATTCAATTAATCATTCAATATAATACGAAGAGTTTCCGCGTCGTATTAAATTATTAATGCAAATTATGTTTATGTTTATTGTAAATAAAAAACTGACATTTAATTTGTCAATTGTTGTCAAAGGAAAAAGGCAAAGGTATTAGCAGGATAAAGCCACAATTTGGACAAAAATGCTAAAAATAGTTCAATTCTATCTAACAAAGACTTAATAAAAAGTATATTGTTAAAAATTTAATAATTTTAAAATAATAACAATAATATTTTTTGTTTAAAAGCTTGAAAGTTACCAAATTAGTAAACCGGTAATCGACCGATAATATAGCGCACCTCTATCGCCATTCATCATTCGTTCACTAATATTGTCCATGATTCCGTCCGCAACTTATGAATCCGTAATCATTAAGGAGTAGGGTTTAGTCCGTAGTTACGAACTAACTTTGGACGGGCCCGTATCTTCGTTGACGGACTTAGAGAGTAGACCCCCTGTAACGCACGACGCACCTGTCCTGGGGGTCTACTCTCTAAGCACGAAACCCGTACTTTCGGCCGAAGTTGCGGGCGTTTCCTACTCCGTAGTACCTACGGACATAAGATTAGTTCGGGGCCCGAACTAAGAATGAATGGCAACCCGATTTGACAGTTGTACCTACTCCCTAAGTGTTTTTGCCCGTCCGTAACTTTAAATTTGACACTTGTTTCGATGGATCGTTATGTCATTTCATACGACATCAAAATAGTTATCGTGCTGTCGACGAAAGTTAAAGTTTTTTGAGAAAATTGATACTATGGCTGCTTTTTAATGCTCGAAGATGCTCTACGTGAAGATCGGAGGCGACGCCGATTATACTTGCGCCAAAACTTTCGACTGGCGAGTATTCCCGATGTCGAGTTCAAATTCTATTGGCTCACACGAATAATTCGAAGATTTATGTGAGGATCTATTATCTCCAAGAATGAAGGTAGGTAATGGTTTGATCCAAGAATTAAGTACATACTAACGCTAAGCTATTGAAGATTCTGTAAATTATTGAGTCAATCAATAATTTACAATCAGTCCCACCTATTTACTGTTGATTTTGTTTACTCTAAGGTCCTTGCTGCTTTCAACTCAATTTTCATCAACCTCTTCAGCAAGGGCAAAGAGCGAGAGACAGATTAGTGCAATTGCTGGACAGAAATAGGTACCTATTTCTATGTAATCCCCTAAGAAAACTGCTCTTCTAATAATACAAATATCAATAAATAGCATAGGGTATTTGTATTTATACATATTATTGACTAGCTGTTGCCCGCGACTTTGTTCGCGTGGAAATTTTTATGTGTGTGTGAGAACAAAAATTTACTTCAAAATTGACCAAGTTTCATACAAACTTTCAATTTCAGTTTTAACCCCTAGTACACGCTTAAGTCATATAAGGAATATTTGTGCAAAATTTCATGATTCTGGAGCCAGCAGTTTCAGCTGTCCGTTGATCAATCAGTCACTGAATCAATCAGCCAGCCAGTTTCTGTACTTTATTTATAGATTAGGGTAAAATGAATATTTTACCAACTGTTTATTTTGCTTTCAGGACATAATGGGTGTTGGGACTGGTGGAAGATTCTGATTGAAGAGAAATAATGATATCCACAAAAAAGCATTGTTTTTTTTATGAACAGAATGTTTTTATTTTGCACCAATCAAATTGAAAAAGAAAACACAATAAACTATTACAATCAAACATATTTCCTTTTATTTATCTATTGTATTGTGTCTTAAATTATTGATAAGTATGACTGGAATACCTTGCCTGTGTCACTCAAACCTTGTCCACTTTTAAAAATTTGGACAAAAATCACTACCTCTCCATAAGCATCACTATGCATGGTTCTTTGTTCTTGGTCAATGATTATTATGATTATATATGTATAAATTAGTATTTTTTGGCCGATTTTGCGTATGGAAATCTGTTATTGAGGGTTTGTCTATTTTGTTCTTGGTACCATTTTTTAATAGCCTTATATGTCCCACTGCTGAGCAAAGGCCTCCCTCATATCGAATTCATCAATCAATTTGGATTTGCCGTAGTCGGGTAAAAATGACAAATTTCCGTACAAACTGTTCCCTATTATGCTTTATGTATTGTATATTATTATGTAAATAGTACACCACAAACTACCGGCAGTATTGTTTCTCCCTCTTCCCCTAATTCATCCAAAGGTTGTCTTGAAAATATTGCTTTTAGCGATAAGACACACATGATAGAGACCCTCAAACAACAGCGCGACTTGACAGAACATATTTCGGAGCTCAAGCAGACGATACGGGACTCTAGTTCTGCGGGAAATGCTTCTTTCGCCGATAAGGTGAAAAAGGGATCTAACCATTTCATTCGTCCAAATAACTTAAGCTCTGTCGCCATTTATCCCAATGATAAATTGAAAACAAGTGACGAAACAAAAGAACTAGTTCAAAAAGTCATACGGCCCCAGCAAATGAAGCTTCAAGTACGTGGTGTTCGAAAAACGAAAAATGGTGGCGTAATAATAAGTACCGAGACGAAGCATGACGCTGATAAACTGAAGAACGCAGTCCAGCTCTCTACATCTGGACTTACCGCCGACGAACCCAAGAAGCGCAAACCCCGGATCGTAGTTGTAGGAGTGCCGACTTCCTTGGCTGAAAATGAGGTCTTCAAGTGCATTTTCGAACAAAATGTAGCCGAGAAGTTTCCAGAAATGACCTTGGAATCCTTCCTGACCGCCGTAAAATTAAGCCATAAATCTGGGAAGAGAGATGCTGCGACCTGCAATTACGTTATTGAAGTTTCAGCCAATATACGTAAAGCCCTAATCCCTCAATCAAGAATTTTCATAAATTGGTCGTCCTGTCCTGTTAGGGACTTCACATTAGTAACGAGGTGTTATAAATGTCAACAGTACGGCCATGCAGCAAAATCTTGCAGAGAGATCAACTCTACGTGTAGTCACTGTGGTGAAGAAAGTCATGTGATGTCCGAATGCTCGAAGAAAACTGAAACTCCGAAATGCGCGACTTGTTCACGCTTTAAAAAACCCAGTGACCATAAAACCGGAGACACTGAATGCCCTGCTAGGAAAATAGCTGAGCACAGATATATCAACTCCATCGATTATGACGGCGCCTAGTGCATCATAAAAAACCAGCCTTCCGTTTCTGTCTTTTTTTCCTGACTCAACGATACCTATGCGAGACAACCTGCCCTACTTACCATCGAATTGTTGCTGTCTAAGCAAATTCTTGACCGCTATATAAAAATATCATGACAATGATTTTTGCAATTTTTACTTGACCGAGTCTAACTTGTTTATGAATTCTGCTGAAACTATTGTAATAGTGTAATTAATTAAGCGCAAAATTGTACATAGCTTTTATCTACATGTTTAAGGCCTTTCTTCTTTTTTTTTTTTTTTTTTTTTGTTTTTCATTGTCATTTTGTTCTCATCTAATAAATAATAGAGTTAAAGTAAATTAGGTATATTATTATCATAATAAATTAACTATTTTTTTCACTAATTTAAAAAAAAAAAACATCGTATGTTAAATATTGTTTAAAAATTTGCTGTCCAAATATGTACTTAGTATTAGAACACATCGCCTGTGATACAGGTTTATCCTAGTACAGGCATCTAACTCTGTTTTACCTACATTATTTCTAAGACTTATGTTGTATTGTAAAAAATTAACTTTGAATAAATTGAATTGAATTGAATTGAATTGACCACCCATTGTGCCACCCGATGTAAAATATTTTTTTTTAATGTAAATTGAAATTTGTATGGTGTACATAATAAAGAATCTTCTATCTTTATATCTAGGCACTTAGTTTCAATCAATCACTTTTATTTTCAGGCATTGAAGGCCCATAGATACAATACACAAAATAATATTATAATTGCAGTAATAAACTAATACATATTGGACACCTACGTTTGGTCGGCCACATATTTTGCTGAGTTGAGGTGTCATGTAGCCTACCGCGAAAACACACACGTACACGTCTTGAAGCTAATCATGTGGTGCGACTGTAACCTCTCCACTCTCAAGGTGAACTTGATCTTGCTCCTTAAATACTCCACGACCTCCTCTGGCGTCGTGGTGTGATGTAGTCGGGACACGTGCAGCTGCAGCGTTGATGGAATAGCAAGACGCAGCAACATGTGTAGACCTTCAATGCGGTACCGCACTGACTGCGAGTAGGGTTCTTTTACTTCTTCTTTTCCACATGGATGAAGCCTTCTTCATCGGCTTGTTATCGGTGGCAACAAGTTTCGCACATGCTTGGTTGCCGCTGATGTTTTGCTGGAGTGGCAAAAACGGCAGCCACGTAAGCACATCCCAATGTTGATGTGCTCACATTCGTCGGAAATTATTATTCAAATTCAATTAATCATTCAATTTATTACGGAAAGTTTCCGCGTCGTATTAAATTAATAATGCGAATTATGTTTATGTTTATTGTAAATAAAAAACTGACATTTCATTTGTCAATTGTTGTCAAAGGAAAAAAGCAAAGGTATTAGCAGGATAAAGCCACAATATGGAAAAAAAATGCTAAAAATAGTTAAATTCTATATAATAAAGACTTAATAAAAAGTATATTGTTAAATATTTGGTCATTTTAAAACAATAACAATAATATTTTTGGTATAAAGGCTTGAAAATTACCAAATCCGTAAACCGGTAATCGACCGATAAAATAGCGCACCTCTATCGCCATTCATCATTCGTTCACTAATATTGTCCATGATTCCGTCCGCAACTCATGAGTCCGTAATCATTAAGGAGTAGGGTTTAGTCCGTAGTTACGAACTAACTTTGGACGGGCCCGTATCTTCGTTGACGGACTTAGAGAGTAGACCCCCTGACGCACGCCCGAGACTAAGAATCCCGTGTCGCCTGCGCTCTTTCCATGCGTCCCGCGGAGAAGTAGGGAGTGGGGAGCGTAAGAGCTGCGCGAACTTGTATCACTGTGTACTACGTATTTTTTTGCTAATTTAGTTCTAAAACGCAATGCAGTTTTGATTCTACTATATTAGTATCATTATTCACGTAATCATATGTCCTATTTCTCTTATGTTCTTACTAATAGAATTAATATTAAATTTGTAATCACATCAAAATTGGCTACATAAATTACGTGTAAATTGTTTGATTAGCAGTTGTATCATTAGTCACATATTTTTATGAAAATAAATTTGTGTTTGTATGGTTCATGTACAAATGTAACACTTTTCACTAGAATGTATTGTTTCAATTTTTTAATGTTTTGTGATAGGATTTCATTTGTATCACTTTGGATTAATTGAAGTAAAAGCTTTCGGTTGTTAAAATGTATCTGAAATAATCATTCACAAACAAAGTAGCGACCTCTGTTGTCATAGTTTGTAAGTTTATTGCTACATTATCTGTGGCATGTCTATTAGAAAATATAAAACTTTAGTTCTCTGTTGAATCACAACGCGGTCGTTTTATTAGAGGTTATGGACCTAGATTATCGTTTTTTCTCGCAGATAAAACTTGCAAATTAGTGCTGTATAAGTTTACGCAGACTGAGAATAAACTGTGCTAGTGAAAATGAGTTCGAACTACGTTGTTAGTGTGCCTAAGTTAAAGGGCCGTGAGAACTATGCAGAGTGGGCTTTCGCGGCGGAGAATTTTCTTATGCTGGAAGGGACTTCTAATTGCATCCTAGAAACCAAGCCAGAAGAAGCCGCAGCAGATGCGAAAACTAAAGCAAAATTGATCCTAACGATAGATTCGTCGCTTTATGTACACATCAAGGAAGTCAAGAGTACGAAGGAGTTATGGGACAAGCTCAAACAATTGTTCGATGACTCGGAATTTACTAGGCGAATCAGCTTGTTGAGAAACTTAATCTCGATCCGTCTGGAGAATTGTACAAATATGACATCGTATGTAACGCAGATTATAGAAACGTGTCAAAAATTAAGTGGAACAGGCTTTAACATCAATGACGAGTGGGTTGGATCCTTGCTTTTGGCCGGATTATCCGAAAAATATTCGCCAATGATTATGGCGATAGAACATTCTGGAATCAAAATAACGGCCGACGCCATTAAAACAAAGCTAATGGACTTAGAGGAAGACAGTGGCGACGTTAGCGGAGCATTTGCGAGTTTTCGCAAAAATAAGGTTGGCGGCACTGGTGGAACCAAAGACAATGGACATATGTCAAAGTCAAAACCAAAAATAATAAGTGTTACAGATGTAAACAAACCGGTCACTATCGTAATCAGTGCACGAATTTTGATAAGGATACATCTAATACCAAGACAGTTGAACGCAAACAAACGAATGCCTTTAGTGCTGTGTTCCTAAATGGCAATTTTTCAAAAAATGATTGGTATGTTGATTCGGGAGCGAGTGCTCACTTAACCGCGAATGAAAATTGGATAAAAAATGCCTCGACCGAGCATCCTATCAAAGAAATTGTTGTCGCTAACAAAGAAAAGGTGGCTGTTAAGTGCTCAGGCGACGTGCAGATTGCTACATTGACAGATGACTGTGAATATGACGTGGTTGTTGAAAAAGTTTTGTGCGTTCCGAGCTTGACCACGAATCTCTTATCAGTAAGTCAGTTAATAGCAAGAGGTAATAGAGTGCATTTCATTAGTGATGGCTGTCAAATATACAATAAAAATGACAAGTTGGTTGCCACAGCTTCTTTGATAAATGGTGTCTACAAGTTAAAAATGCCTGAAAGGTTCTTGGCTGCAGTGATGACCTCAAGTGACATGTGGCATCGCAGGTTAGGTCATCTCAACAGTAACTACCTGCATAAAATGCAGAATGCCGTGGAAGGGCTCACACTCGACAGAAGGGCTGATATTTCGAAGTCGTCGCGCATAGTGTGTTGTGAAGGCAAACAGAGTAGATTGCCTTTTCCACAGGATGGCAGCAGAAGTGATGATCTCCTACAGTTAGTTCACAGTGATATATGTGGGCCATTTAACAATGTTTCTATTGGTGGCTCAAGATATTATATTTTGTTTGTGGATGACTATAGCCGCATGATATACATCTACTTTCTTAAGAACAAAAGTGCAGCTATTGGTTGTTTTAAAATTTATAAGACAGTTGTAGAGAATCAACTAAATAAGAAAATTAAGAAGTTGCGGACAGATAACGGAAAAGAATATTGCAGTAAAGAATTTGAGAAGTATCTTAGCAATTCAGGAATTATTCATCAGAAGAGCAATCCTTACACGCCAGAACAGAACGGACTGGCAGAACGCTGTAACCGTTCGGTGGTGGAAAAGTCAAGATGCCTGTTATTTGACGCTGGTCTGAATAATAGTTTTTGGGCTGAAGCGGCAAATACTGCTGTATATCTTCAGAATAGGACCGTAGCATCAGCTTTAAATGGTAAAACTCCATATGAGATGTGGACATTGAAAAAGCCAGATATAAGCCATTTGAGAGTCTTCGGGAGCGTAGTAATGATGCATATCCCAAAAGAAAAAAGGCTGAAATGGGATAAAAAGGCTGAGAAGGGCATACTAGTAGGCTATCCAGAGGATGTAAAAGGTTATCGTATTTATATTCCTAAAACAAAAGTAATCACAACCAGCCGTGATGTGATCATCATTGAAAAACCTACAACGGTGAAGAGTCTAGTTCAGATCGAAGAACTACAATCACAGACTGAATCCTCTGAGGTGCATTTAGATTCAGTGGGGGACATATCAGATGACACTGAAAGTGAGGAGTACTATGATGGTGATGAAACTTATGTTCCTGATGAAGAAGAGATCTCCTCTAGTGGTGAAAGTGTAGTGAGTGTGGTTAAAAAAAGGGAGTGTATGAGGCGCAGACAGCGACCCGATAGATATGGTTTTTCTAATGTTTGTTTCGAAAGTGATAGTACAATAGATGTCAGTGAACTCTCATTACAAGATGTGTTAAATGGACCTGAAAGAGAACAGTGGTTAGAGGCAGTGCAAGATGAGTTACAATGTTTTGAGGACAATAATGCGTGGGAACTTTCAGAAGTACCTGATAACAATACTATAGTTCAATGTAGATGGGTATTGCGAAAAAAGTATGATAGTGAAAATAAAGTAAGGTTTCGTGCCAGGTTAGTCGCTAAAGGCTTTTCACAAAAACGAGGTATAGATTATACAGAGACCTTCTCGCCTGTTGTCAGACACACAACCCTACGTTTATTATTTTCACTGTCAGTGCAATTAGGACTTGATGTAACACATTTGGATGTAAAAACTGCTTTCCTTAATGGTGACCTAGAAGAAACCATATTCATGCAGAAACCAGATTGTTTTGATTCCCCAGGTAGCAAAAATAAAGTGTTAAAACTTAAGAAAGCCATTTATGGTCTAAAGCAGGCCTCAAGAGCCTGGAATAAGAAATTAGATAGTTGTTTGCTTGAATATGGCTATAAAAAATCAAAGCTTGAACCATGTATTGTAACATACACGGGGGGTGTGTGGGATCAAGTGTAAGATCCAATGTAAGAAATCATACAAGAGCAAAAAAAAAGAATGTGTGTGTGTGTTCTCCTATTAAAAATAAAAAAGATGTATGTGTAAAAATAAAAGAATTTCGGGCGCCTTGGGAACGCACACTACATTTAAAAAATACTTGCCAGATAGGACAATTCGTAGAGTCGAACTTCTAATCTTCCGGGGGTGACTAAACTAGGATTATAGAAACAATGGAAATACCTTTGTTAATACCTTATTTATTACGTCAGTAGCTTCCTTTTTACTTTAAATATTAAATTACTAATTTGAGGTTATCATTATTGTTGCATCTTTATATGAAGAAAGTAAATTAAGTTTGGGCCAGATGTCTGGCTAAAAAAATGTTAAATTAGACCTCAAGATTTCGGCGTCGAAGATGAGAGAATCCAGAATCCATGAAATGGAAAATTATAATCAGACGAAAGAAAAAGAAAAAGACGAAAAAACGCCACAGCAGGGCTGTAACAAAATTTTAAAAGGTTAATACACAAGTCTATTAGAATTTCAACACGTGGGGAGCATGGCGTCCCAAGAAGGAACTTACCGTTTTTCCGTTAATAAATGACTTTTCCCGTGTGCACCGATAAATCCAAGTAGGTGAAAATCACACTAGAGCATCGTCCAATATTGAAATCCTGAAACATCAATTCGACTTAAAACACGAACCAACGTAAAATAATGACCACATATTGGTCTGGTAGAAACAAATCTTACCGAAGAAATTAAGGATCCCTCCTTCTGAACACCTCTTCCTGGGTGTTTAAGGCAGCGATTATGGCATCGTTTGGCCCAAAAATATCCGTGATTATACCGGATTTGTAAAATTAAATTGGCGAGATAAATGCCTCGATGACGAAATCAGGTCGTAAAGTGAAACGTCAAAAAATGACAGTTGCCGAACTCAACCATAGCCAATAAAAGACAGTATAAAAATCGTTCCGAAATCGACTAAAATATGAAAAGCATGTAACAGTTTAAAAAACACGTTACAGTATGTATACAAAAATGAATGAAAATTATAAAACTATTGTAACGGTTTATGTTGACGATTTCTTCATATTTTCTAATGATAAAAGGGAATGTACTAATCTCAAGGAAATGTTGTCAAGTCAGTTTAAAATAAAAGACTTAGGACAAGTGAAACAATGTCTAGGGATGAATGTAAAATTTAATAAGTTGGAAGGATCTGTAACCTTAAGTCAAGAACATTATATTGATAGTTTGTTGCATAAATTTAACGTGACAGATTGTAAAACTTTTGATACTCCAATGGAGCATAAATTGAATGTAAACATAGGTCAAAATGTAAATAATGAAGTACCTTTTCAACAGCTTATAGGTAGTTTGATGTACTTATCTGTCTTAACCTGACCAGACATAACTTATTCAATCAGTTATCTAAGTCAATATAATAATTGTCATACAGATGAGCATTGGGGTTATGCAAAGAGAGTGTTGAAATATTTGAAAAAGACTAAATCTTATGGTATTAAGTATTGTAATAATGGAATTTCCAGTATAGAAGGTTTTGTGGATGCCGATTGGGCAAATAATACAATAGATAGACGGTCTTATACAGGATTTTGTTTCTTGTTGTCTAATGGTGTCATATCTTGGGAATGTAGGAAACAAAAGACTGTAGCTTTATCAAGTTGTGAAGCTGAGTATATGGGCATTTCTGAAGCTTGTAAAGAAGCAATATACTTAAGGGCTTTGCAATTTGAAATAACTAAAAATTTGTACACTTTAACATTATATAATGACAATCAGAGCGCACAGAAGCTGTCGACAAATCCAGTATTTCACAAGAAATCTAAACACATTGATGTGAAATATCATTTTACTAGAGAATGTGTTTCAAATAATATAGTAAATTTGCAATATTTGCCGACAACAGACATGCCTGCTGATTTGCTAACAAAAAGTCTATGTGCAAAGAAACATTATATGTTTATGGAAATGTTAGGTGTTGTGAATGTGTAAAATGTTTATATGATTATTTGAGATAGTGGGGGTGTTAAAATGTATCTGAAATAATCATTCACAAACAAAGTAGCGACCTCTGTTGTCATAGTTTGTAAGTTTATTGCTACATTATCTGTGGCATGTCTATTAGAAAATATAAAACTTTAGTTCTCTGTTGAATCACAACGCGGTCGTTTTATTAGATCGGTTCGCGTAAGATGTGGTAACTCGAGTCGTATTAAAATACATTTTAGAAATATAAATATCGGTTCGGAGCACTTTGGTATGAATCAAAAAGTATTATTTTACACAATAATTTCAATAAAAAATAGCTTACTTATATCAATGTACACAAAAAAATCTCATTCATTTTTAATCTTATAACAACGGGGATAAGATAGAAAAAGATTAGGATAATATAGAATAAGTTTAATCAGAGAATATATAAAAACTTTTTTGCAAAAAAAAACCGACTTCCAAAAAAAACACTAAAAAAGTGGGAAATAACATTACTTTCGGAAGTCGGTGACTATTGTTTGTTTCATTGACTTTTTTGCCACCGACTTCCGAAAGTAAAGTTATTTCCCACTTTTGTAGTGTTTTTTTTGGAAGTCGGTTTTTTTTTGCAAAAAAGTTTTTATTTTACCCTTTTTAGTTATCGCATCACACACAAATCCTTGTCAAGTATCTATTTCGCAATTTCTTTTACTTGGATGACATATTGTTTCCAGCTATTTTGATTTCAAAACCAAACTACTGAACCGATTTCGATGAAATTTCTATGGGACCAATCGGGAAGTAGATCCATTCAGATAAAAGAAGAATTTTTCAAATCGGTTCATAAATGACGAAGATATGAGGTAACAAACACAAAAATTTCCAGCTATTTTGATTTCAAAACCAAACTGCTGAACCGATTTTGATGAAATTTCTATGGGACCAATCGGGAAGTAGATCCATTCAGATAAAAGAAGAATTTTTCAAATCGGTTCATAAATGACGGAGATATGAGGTAACAAACACCAAAAAAAAAAAAAAAAAACATACAACCGAATTGAGAACCTCCTCCTTTTTTAGAAGTCGGTTAAAAAACCGATCTGGGTCGACATGTCTCACTTTTCACTGAAGGTACAGATTTATGCTTTGATGTGACATGATTCCAGAACGAAATCGAAAAGCAAATTAAGAGACGCCATGATGAATATGGCAATAATTGAAAAACTATTACTTTTTGTGCACAAGAAATCAGGCTTAAATTCACGAACGAATATTTTTCCTCAATTCGTGGGATTTTTTCCTCTTTTATGATAAATGTACATCTCTTGGCCGAAAATGATACATCTCCTTTAACATCCGTGTAGGTATTGCACTTTTGTAGAAAACAGCTTGTTTTGTTTAATAACTAATTTCTCCTTATATCCTCCGTATTACTGTTACTGTAATTCTGCATCATCTATCTCTGCATGACTTCCAGGAGTTCCGATCCTCCATATATCTGTTTTTATTCGACACTGGTTTTTGCCCCAAATGCCATAAAACGTATGTATATATTTGTCATAGGAATGTCAAGATGCAAGTGTGTCGACGACCCCTGTTGAGGGACCGAAACTTCAAACCTCAAAAAAAGCAAAGGAGTATGTTACGGCCCCGGCATTATCACCGGACGCCCGCGGGACTTTCTTCTGCCGTGGGCTCCAAGCATGCGGGACTTCACGGTGCCATGCAAGCCCGAGTTCCTGGGGGTCTACTCTCTAGCGGCCGGTCTCAATAACGTACTTACCTTTAACAATCTGTTAAATTACCTATCTTTTGTAGTTATAGCCGCTTTTGTGCGTCTCAATAAACTAAAGATAGATAGGAGTATCTATCTATAACTTTGAACTATCTTTGGGAGGGCTTACCGCTACCATAGATATGTAGATCAATAGAAAAAAAACGTAGAGCGTCTCAATAACATTTTGACAGTTAACTTTAGTTTGGGGTTGGATCTAGAATCGTTTGGCAGGAGTTGGGGGGTAAAAGAGGTTAAAGCTGATAGGGCTTGGGTCCCCGATTATAATGCTACTACTCTTATTACAAGGTAATGCATATTTTTCGAAAAAATTAATGAAAACTGTTTCTAACCTCAATTAAAATGGGCGATTGACAACCAAATTTGTTCCAAATATTGTCTATGGTGCATATTGACGTGAAAAATTGGCAAAACGGAACGTAAAAAAAGTATGTTATGTCACTGTCATTAGTTTGTTCTGTTAAAAATCCCCAATGTAGCCCCACTGCTTGTATGTGTGTACAAGCAATGTTACTACTGCCTCCAGGAGTAGTAGAGTAGTTACACACCAAAGAACTTTATTTTTAACACTCCAAAGAGTGCCTGTAAGTTTCATATTTTTAACTTTAGTCGCTAAAATTGATTTACAATGTTAGCCACATGGTTCAGTAATATGGGTTCCCGTTTTGAGATAATATTAAAGTACTGGTTAAAGGTTGTAAGGTGTAAACATTGTATTCATTAGTATAAGCAGTGGTGAAGGAATTTTGTGTAAATACTATTTAAATTTAATAAAACCCCTTTATTTTTAAAGTGAATAAACGGAGGAAGCTCTCTGAAGAAGTACAGAGAGCTCAGAGAGACAAGGATCTGGGGTTGGCAGCTTACTTTCAAGCTAAGGCACAAAAAGTTGTGTTAGAAAATAAAAAAATAGAATTAGAGACTATAAAACTAGAATTAGAAATAAAATTAATGAAAGAGAAAATTAACTGTAATGAATAGTAATGTAAGTTCCCCATATTTATAAGTTAGTTTTGATTTATTACATGTTATATTGATTAGTTATAAATATGTTTTGTAATATGGTGTATAATTAAGGGGTGTAATCGTGTATTGTGTTGTTTAATTAAAAATATTGTGTTGTAACATACCCGGGGTGTGTGTGTGGGATCAAGTGTAAGATCCTATGTAAGAAATCATACAAGAGCGAAAAAGAATGTGTGTGTGTGTTCTCCTATTAAAAATAAAAAAGATGTATGTGTAACAATAAAAGAATTTCGGGCGCCTTGGGAACGCACACTACATTTAAAAAATACTTGCCAGATAGGACAATTCGTAGAGTCGAACTTCTAATCTTCCGGGGGTGACTAAACTAGGATTATAGAAACAATGGAAATACCTTTGTTAATACCTTATTTATTACGTCAGTAGCTTCCTTTTTACTTTAAATATTAAATTACTAATTTGAGGTTATCATTATTGTTGCATCTTTATATGAAGAAAGTAAATTAAGTTTGGGCCAGATGTCTGGCTAAAAAAATGTTAAATTAGACCTCAAGATTTCGGCGTCGAAGATGAGAGAATCCAGAATCCATGAAATGGAAAATTATAATCAGACGAAAGAAAAAGAAAAAGACGAAAAAACGCCACAGCAGGGCTGTAACAAAATTTTAAAAGGTTAATACACAAGTCTATTAGAATTTCAACACGTGGGGAGCATGGCGTCCCAAGAAGGAACTTACCGTTTTTCCGTTAATAAATGACTTTTCCCGTGTGCACCGATAAATCCAAGTAGGTGAAAATCACACTAGAGCATCGTCCAATATTGAAATCCTGAAACATCAATTCGACTTAAAACACGAACCAACGTAAAATAATGACCACATATTGGTCTGGTAGAAACAAATCTTACCGAAGAAATTAAGGATCCCTCCTTCTGAACACCTCTTCCTGGGTGTTTAAGGCAGCGATTATGGCATCGTTTGGCCCAAAAATATCCGTGATTATACCGGATTTGTAAAATTAAATTGGCGAGATAAATGCCTCGATGACGAAATCAGGTCGTAAAGTGAAACGTCAAAAAATGACAGTTGCCGAACTCAACCATAGCCAATAAAAGACAGTATAAAAATCGTTCCGAAATCGACTAAAATATGAAAAGCATGTAACAGTTTAAAAAACACGTTACAGTATGTATACAAAAATGAATGAAAATTATAAAACTATTGTAACGGTTTATGTTGACGATTTCTTCATATTTTCTAATGATAAAAGGGAATGTACTAATCTCAAGGAAATGTTGTCAAGTCAGTTTAAAATAAAAGACTTAGGACAAGTGAAACAATGTCTAGGGATGAATGTAAAATTTAATAAGTTGGAAGGATCTGTAACCTTAAGTCAAGAACATTATATTGATAGTTTGTTGCATAAATTTAACGTGACAGATTGTAAAACTTTTGATACTCCAATGGAGCATAAATTGAATGTAAACATAGGTCAAAATGTAAATAATGAAGTACCTTTTCAACAGCTTATAGGTAGTTTGATGTACTTATCTGTCTTAACCAGACCAGACATAACTTATTCAATCAGTTATCTAAGTCAATATAATAATTGTCATACAGATGAGCATTGGGGTTATGCAAAGAGAGTGTTGAAATATTTGAAAAAGACTAAATCTTATGGTATTAAGTATTGTAATAATGGAATTTCCAGTATAGAAGGTTTTGTGGATGCCGATTGGGCAAATAATACAATAGATAGACGGTCTTATACAGGATTTTGTTTCTTGTTGTCTAATGGTGTCATATCTTGGGAATGTAGGAAACAAAAGACTGTAGCTTTATCAAGTTGTGAAGCTGAGTATATGGGCATTTCTGAAGCTTGTAAAGAAGCAATATACTTAAGGGCTTTGCAATTTGAAATAACTAAAAATTTGTACACTTTAACATTATATAATGACAATCAGAGCGCACAGAAGCTGTCGACAAATCCAGTATTTCACAAGAAATCTAAACACATTGATGTGAAATATCATTTTACTAGAGAATGTGTTTCAAATAATATAGTAAATTTGCAATATTTGCCGACAACAGACATGCCTGCTGATTTGCTAACAAAAAGTCTATGTGCAAAGAAACATTATATGTTTATGGAAATGTTAGGTGTTGTGAATGTGTAAAATGTTTATATGATTATTTGAGATAGTGGGGGTGTTAAAATGTATCTGAAATAATCATTCACAAACAAAGTAGCGACCTCTGTTGTCATAGTTTGTAAGTTTATTGCTACATTATCTGTGGCATGTCTATTAGAAAATATAAAACTTTAGTTCTCTGTTGAATCACAACGCGGTCGTTTTATTAGATCGGTTCGCGTAAGATGTGGTAACTCGAGTCGTATTAAAATACATTTTAGAAATATAAATATCGGTTCGGAGCACTTTGGTATGAATCAAAAAGTATTATTTTACACAATAATTTCAATAAAAAATAGCTTACTTATATCAATGTACACAAAAAAATCTCATTCATTTTTAATCTTATAACAACGGGGATAAGATAGAAAAAGATTAGGATAATATCGATGCTTCCGGCAACAAATGTCGTAAACGCCATTTTGGCGAAAATGAGTTAAGAATGCAGCCCTACTTAATTTTTGGCGCTGCGTCGATCTAAAAATGTGAAAAAAATATTCGCCTAAAAAAAATACTTTTACACCCAAAATTTTTACTAGTATAATCAAGATTTTTTAGAAAAGAGGGTATGTATAACTCATATTGCTTAGAACCGAATAACCGTGCAGGTCGTATAATACAACGTACAAACAGCTGTCGGTCGTAAAAACATGAATACATAATTAATTGTAATTACACCCCACAATCATTTTTAAAACGTAAGCTCTGCTGAGAAACAATTGTCGTAATGTCACTTGGTCTTGGAGAATTGGTTTGAAAATTGAATTATGTAGGTCGTTACAACACGTACAAGTTATCCAAATAAACTTTTTACTGCCGGGACATACTTATATGCCTGCAGATTCAATGCACGCTACAATAGAGAGGGAAGTTAAAAGAATCATAGTTTGGAGTCCATCTCAGTGGCCTTCATTTTTTCAATCAGCTAGAAAGCGGCCAAGGCCTTATATAGTCAATGTGATGGACTACTCAGATTTTTTGAACTGGAGTGAAATAGCATCAAACACTTTTACAAAAGAAACCTTAAAGAATATTAATTGGAGAAACATTAGAGTAGCAACTTTCAGAAAGACCAATTTAAACCAAATAGAACTCAAGTATTCAATGAAAGAAGATGCAATTACACATCGAATCAAGTTGTTCGAAGATGTCAAGCGTAAAAGAAAGGGAAAAGGGAAGAATAAATCAAAAGAAAATACAGAAGAAATGTTAAAGTTACAATATAATCGAGTAAAGCAGTTGACTCCAAAACAGCTATATACGGATAAACTACCAATTACCGCAGCTAAATACAAAGATCTGCAACGATTGTGTGATCAGGGGACAATACACAAACGGTTTCATGCCGAATACAAACAGCTTCCTTGTCAGTCTCATAATGTCATTGATACTCTTCCTGAGACTGACGAGGAAGATGAAATTTCTGGTTAATAATCTTCTATCCAATGACAGAAGACTATTAATCAGAAATTTGAAGACCTGATTTTCTATAACTCGTCGTCGTATTATGTTTTGCATCTACTTTTTTAATATCTTGTCGATAACACTTTCCCATTTTCACCAACGACACTAAAAGTTAGGTAGACCATAGTACAGAAGCTTTACGAACAAACAAGATCTAGAAAGATGAACTACCTAAATTTTTAAGGGCGTTGGTGAAAATGGGCATTGTTTATTAAAATTATTAGAGCAGTAAGCTTGGTAGAATGTTTACTTATATTTTTTTTGTAATTCATTATCAATACGTTTTAAAAAATGTCGTGATTATAAAATCTTCTTGAAATCAATGAAACAAAATGATTACTTAACATTTTGAATTATGTCTGGCTGGTTAGGTACGCCGTTGGAGGTAGAACACTATAGGCATCTTGTAACAAACGCTTGATTAAATTATACGGGACGATGCCTATAATATACTTACTTAAGTGTATTTTTTTGTGACATTGGCTAAATGCACAAACCGTGCGAAGCCAAAGAAAAAAAAAAAAAGTGTATTTTTATACCTTTAGGACCTGCCAGGTCCTAAAGGTATAAAAATTTCGAGCCGCGACACAAACAATGATGATGAATGATGATTGATGTACAAGATCCTCTAAAGGAAATTTAAGTGATTGGTTTAGACATTTTTTTACTTTGAATTTGTATTAGTGCCTTGCTTAACCATTATTTTGATTAAACGATGACGGTCAATGAATTAAAAACCTTTTTTAATTATGTCAATTTGTGTTTTATTTTATTGTTTTTATTACAAGTAATGAAAACTCAACTTACAGTCTTAAATTCATTGATTTGCTTCAGATATTTCCATGTTTGTTACATACCATCGCATCAGATCGTGGTGTTTACACTCATTTTTATTTCAGTATATGGTTTTTAAAACCAAACCCAGAACTATTGTATTTAAAAACTGGTGCGTACTTCTAACTTCCGTTAGACAAATTGTTCTCCATTGATTTGTTAGTGGTCGTAAATACCAACTTCTTGAATTTTCTGGGGTGTATGTCCAAGCTAACTTTTAAAATAAGGCTTTGACATAAATAGCAATAATATATTATGAAACACCATCGTATTTTACGTATTTCTTGTATAGAACACAATTTTACAACTTTTAAAGTTAAAAAGATATAAGCCAAAAACGAAATTATTTTTTGTTTTTCGTTGATTACCAAAAGTGCTATTTTGGTGTTTACGACCTTTGTTGTCGGAAGCATCGATATAGAATAAGTTTAATCAGAGAATATATAAAAACTTTTTTGCAAAAAAAAACCGACTTCCAAAAAAAACACTAAAAAAGTGGGAAATAACATTACTTTCGGAAGTCGGTGACTATTGTTTGTTTCATTGACTTTTTTGCCACCGACTTCCGAAAGTAAAGTTATTTCCCACTTTTGTAGTGTTTTTTTTGGAAGTCGGTTTTTTTTTGCAAAAAAGTTTTTATTTTACCCTTTTTAGTTATCGCATCACACACAAATCCTTGTCAAGTATCTATTTCGCAATTTCTTTTACTTGGATGACATATTGTTTCCAGCTATTTTGATTTCAAAACCAAACTACTGAACCGATTTCGATGAAATTTCTATGGGACCAATCGGGAAGTAGATCCATTCAGATAAAAGAAGAATTTTTCAAATCGGTTCATAAATGACGAAGATATGAGGTAACAAACACAAAAATTTCCAGCTATTTTGATTTCAAAACCAAACTGCTGAACCGATTTTGATGAAATTTCTATGGGACCAATCGGGAAGTAGATCCATTCAGATAAAAGAAGAATTTTTCAAATCGGTTCATAAATGACGGAGATATGAGGTAACAAACACCAAAAAAAAAAAAAAAAAACATACAACCGAATTGAGAACCTCCTCCTTTTTTAGAAGTCG
Organism: Standfussiana lucernea; assembly: GCA_964057025.1. Lineage (NCBI taxonomy): Eukaryota > Metazoa > Arthropoda > Insecta > Lepidoptera > Noctuidae > Standfussiana > Standfussiana lucernea. Next base: position 18,573,563 of record OZ059783.1, read on the forward strand.
GTTAAAAAACCGATCTGGGTCGACATGTCTCACTTTTCACTGAAGGTACAGATTTATGCTTTGATGTGACATGATTCCAGAACGAAATCGAAAAGCAAATTAAGAGACGCCATGATGAATATGGCAATAATTGAAAAACTATTACTTTTTGTGCACAAGAAATCAGGCTTAAATTCACGAACGAATATTTTTCCTCAATTCGTGGGATTTTTTCCTCTTTTATGATAAATGTACATCTCTTGGCCGAAAATGATACATCTCCTTTAACATCCGTGTAGGTATTGCACTTTTGTAGAAAACAGCTTGTTTTGTTTAATAACTAATTTCTCCTTATATCCTCCGTATTACTGTTACTGTAATTCTGCATCATCTATCTCTGCATGACTTCCAGGAGTTCCGATCCTCCATATATCTGTTTTTATTCGACACTGGTTTTTGCCCCAAATGCCATAAAACGTATGTATATATTTGTCATAGGAATGTCAAGATGCAAGTGTGTCGACGACCCCTGTTGAGGGACCGAAACTTCAAACCTCAAAAAAAGCAAAGGAGTATGTTACGGCCCCGGCATTATCACCGGACGCCCGCGGGACTTTCTTCTGCCGTGGGCTCCAAGCATGCGGGACTTCACGGTGCCATGCAAGCCCGAGTTCCTGGGGGTCTACTCTCTAGCGGCCGGTCTCAATAACGTACTTACCTTTAACAATCTGTTAAATTACCTATCTTTTGTAGTTATAGCCGCTTTTGTGCGTCTCAATAAACTAAAGATAGATAGGAGTATCTATCTATAACTTTGAACTATCTTTGGGAGGGCTTACCGCTACCATAGATATGTAGATCAATAGAAAAAAAACGTAGAGCGTCTCAATAACATTTTGACAGTTAACTTTAGTTTGGGGTTGGATCTAGAATCGTTTGGCAGGAGTTGGGGGGTAAAAGAGGTTAAAGCTGATAGGGCTTGGGTCCCCGATTATAATGCTACTACTCTTATTACAAGGTAATGCATATTTTTCGAAAAAATTAATGAAAACTGTTTCTAACCTCAATTAAAATGGGCGATTGACAACCAAATTTGTTCCAAATATTGTCTATGGTGCATATTGACGTGAAAAATTGGCAAAACGGAACGTAAAAAAAGTATGTTATGTCACTGTCATTAGTTTGTTCTGTTAAAAATCCCCAATGTAGCCCCACTGCTTGTATGTGTGTACAAGCAATGTTACTACTGCCTCCAGGAGTAGTAGAGTAGTTACACACCAAAGAACTTTATTTTTAACACTCCAAAGAGTGCCTGTAAGTTTCATATTTTTAACTTTAGTCGCTAAAATTGATTTACAATGTTAGCCACATGGTTCAGTAATATGGGTTCCCGTTTTGAGATAATATTAAAGTACTGGTTAAAGGTTGTAAGGTGTAAACATTGTATTCATTAGTATAAGCAGTGGTGAAGGAATTTTGTGTAAATACTATTTAAATTTAATAAAACCCCTTTATTTTTAAAGTGAATAAACGGAGGAAGCTCTCTGAAGAAGTACAGAGAGCTCAGAGAGACAAGGATCTGGGGTTGGCAGCTTACTTTCAAGCTAAGGCACAAAAAGTTGTGTTAGAAAATAAAAAAATAGAATTAGAGACTATAAAACTAGAATTAGAAATAAAATTAATGAAAGAGAAAATTAACTGTAATGAATAGTAATGTAAGTTCCCCATATTTATAAGTTAGTTTTGATTTATTACATGTTATATTGATTAGTTATAAATATGTTTTGTAATATGGTGTATAATTAAGGGGTGTAATCGTGTATTGTGTTGTTTAATTAAAAATATTGTGTTGTAACATACCCGGGGTGTGTGTGTGGGATCAAGTGTAAGATCCTATGTAAGAAATCATACAAGAGCGAAAAAGAATGTGTGTGTGTGTTCTCCTATTAAAAATAAAAAAGATGTATGTGTAACAATAAAAGAATTTCGGGCGCCTTGGGAACGCACACTACATTTAAAAAATACTTGCCAGATAGGACAATTCGTAGAGTCGAACTTCTAATCTTCCGGGGGTGACTAAACTAGGATTATAGAAACAATGGAAATACCTTTGTTAATACCTTATTTATTACGTCAGTAGCTTCCTTTTTACTTTAAATATTAAATTACTAATTTGAGGTTATCATTATTGTTGCATCTTTATATGAAGAAAGTAAATTAAGTTTGGGCCAGATGTCTGGCTAAAAAAATGTTAAATTAGACCTCAAGATTTCGGCGTCGAAGATGAGAGAATCCAGAATCCATGAAATGGAAAATTATAATCAGACGAAAGAAAAAGAAAAAGACGAAAAAACGCCACAGCAGGGCTGTAACAAAATTTTAAAAGGTTAATACACAAGTCTATTAGAATTTCAACACGTGGGGAGCATGGCGTCCCAAGAAGGAACTTACCGTTTTTCCGTTAATAAATGACTTTTCCCGTGTGCACCGATAAATCCAAGTAGGTGAAAATCACACTAGAGCATCGTCCAATATTGAAATCCTGAAACATCAATTCGACTTAAAACACGAACCAACGTAAAATAATGACCACATATTGGTCTGGTAGAAACAAATCTTACCGAAGAAATTAAGGATCCCTCCTTCTGAACACCTCTTCCTGGGTGTTTAAGGCAGCGATTATGGCATCGTTTGGCCCAAAAATATCCGTGATTATACCGGATTTGTAAAATTAAATTGGCGAGATAAATGCCTCGATGACGAAATCAGGTCGTAAAGTGAAACGTCAAAAAATGACAGTTGCCGAACTCAACCATAGCCAATAAAAGACAGTATAAAAATCGTTCCGAAATCGACTAAAATATGAAAAGCATGTAACAGTTTAAAAAACACGTTACAGTATGTATACAAAAATGAATGAAAATTATAAAACTATTGTAACGGTTTATGTTGACGATTTCTTCATATTTTCTAATGATAAAAGGGAATGTACTAATCTCAAGGAAATGTTGTCAAGTCAGTTTAAAATAAAAGACTTAGGACAAGTGAAACAATGTCTAGGGATGAATGTAAAATTTAATAAGTTGGAAGGATCTGTAACCTTAAGTCAAGAACATTATATTGATAGTTTGTTGCATAAATTTAACGTGACAGATTGTAAAACTTTTGATACTCCAATGGAGCATAAATTGAATGTAAACATAGGTCAAAATGTAAATAATGAAGTACCTTTTCAACAGCTTATAGGTAGTTTGATGTACTTATCTGTCTTAACCAGACCAGACATAACTTATTCAATCAGTTATCTAAGTCAATATAATAATTGTCATACAGATGAGCATTGGGGTTATGCAAAGAGAGTGTTGAAATATTTGAAAAAGACTAAATCTTATGGTATTAAGTATTGTAATAATGGAATTTCCAGTATAGAAGGTTTTGTGGATGCCGATTGGGCAAATAATACAATAGATAGACGGTCTTATACAGGATTTTGTTTCTTGTTGTCTAATGGTGTCATATCTCGGGAATGTAGGAAACAAAAGACTGTAGCTTTATCAAGTTGTGAAGCTGAGTATATGGGCATTTCTGAAGCTTGTAAAGAAGCAATATACTTAAGGGCTTTGCAATTTGAAATAACTAAAAATTTGTACACTTTAACATTATATAATGACAATCAGAGCGCACAGAAGCTGTCGACAAATCCAGTATTTCACAAGAAATCTAAACACATTGATGTGAAATATCATTTTACTAGAGAATGTGTTTCAAATAATATAGTAAATTTGCAATATTTGCCGACAACAGACATGCCTGCTGATTTGCTAACAAAAAGTCTATGTGCAAAGAAACATTATATGTTTATGGAAATGTTAGGTGTTGTGAATGTGTAAAATGTTTATATGATTATTTGAGATAGTGGGGGTGTTAAAATGTATCTGAAATAATCATTCACAAACAAAGTAGCGACCTCTGTTGTCATAGTTTGTAAGTTTATTGCTACATTATCTGTGGCATGTCTATTAGAAAATATAAAACTTTAGTTCTCTGTTGAATCACAACGCGGTCGTTTTATTAGATCGGTTCGCGTAAGATGTGGTAACTCGAGTCGTATTAAAATACATTTTAGAAATATAAATATCGGTTCGGAGCACTTTGGTATGAATCAAAAAGTATTATTTTACACAATAATTTCAATAAAAAATAGCTTACTTATATCAATGTACACAAAAAAATCTCATTCATTTTTAATCTTATAACAACGGGGATAAGATAGAAAAAGATTAGGATAATATAGAATAAGTTTAATCAGAGAATATATAAAAACTTTTTTGCAAAAAAAAACCGACTTCCAAAAAAAACACTAAAAAAGTGGGAAATAACATTACTTTCGGAAGTCGGTGACTATTGTTTGTTTCATTGACTTTTTTGCCACCGACTTCCGAAAGTAAAGTTATTTCCCACTTTTGTAGTGTTTTTTTTGGAAGTCGGTTTTTTTTTGCAAAAAAGTTTTTATTTTACCCTTTTTAGTTATCGCATCACACACAAATCCTTGTCAAGTATCTATTTCGCAATTTCTTTTACTTGGATGACATATTGTTTCCAGCTATTTTGATTTCAAAACCAAACTACTGAACCGATTTCGATGAAATTTCTATGGGACCAATCGGGAAGTAGATCCATTCAGATAAAAGAAGAATTTTTCAAATCGGTTCATAAATGACGAAGATATGAGGTAACAAACACAAAAATTTCCAGCTATTTTGATTTCAAAACCAAACTGCTGAACCGATTTTGATGAAATTTCTATGGGACCAATCGGGAAGTAGATCCATTCAGATAAAAGAAGAATTTTTCAAATCGGTTCATAAATGACGGAGATATGAGGTAACAAACACCAAAAAAAAAAAAAAAAAACATACAACCGAATTGAGAACCTCCTCCTTTTTTAGAAGTCGGTTAAAAAACCGATCTGGGTCGACATGTCTCACTTTTCACTGAAGGTACAGATTTATGCTTTGATGTGACATGATTCCAGAACGAAATCGAAAAGCAAATTAAGAGACGCCATGATGAATATGGCAATAATTGAAAAACTATTACTTTTTGTGCACAAGAAATCAGGCTTAAATTCACGAACGAATATTTTTCCTCAATTCGTGGGATTTTTTCCTCTTTTATGATAAATGTACATCTCTTGGCCGAAAATGATACATCTCCTTTAACATCCGTGTAGGTATTGCACTTTTGTAGAAAACAGCTTGTTTTGTTTAATAACTAATTTCTCCTTATATCCTCCGTATTACTGTTACTGTAATTCTGCATCATCTATCTCTGCATGACTTCCAGGAGTTCCGATCCTCCATATATCTGTTTTTATTCGACACTGGTTTTTGCCCCAAATGCCATAAAACGTATGTATATATTTGTCATAGGAATGTCAAGATGCAAGTGTGTCGACGACCCCTGTTGAGGGACCGAAACTTCAAACCTCAAAAAAAGCAAAGGAGTATGTTACGGCCCCGGCATTATCACCGGACGCCCGCGGGACTTTCTTCTGCCGTGGGCTCCAAGCATGCGGGACTTCACGGTGCCATGCAAGCCCGAGTTCCTGGGGGTCTACTCTCTAGCGGCCGGTCTCAATAACGTACTTACCTTTAACAATCTGTTAAATTACCTATCTTTTGTAGTTATAGCCGCTTTTGTGCGTCTCAATAAACTAAAGATAGATAGGAGTATCTATCTATAACTTTGAACTATCTTTGGGAGGGCTTACCGCTACCATAGATATGTAGATCAATAGAAAAAAAACGTAGAGCGTCTCAATAACATTTTGACAGTTAACTTTAGTTTGGGGTTGGATCTAGAATCGTTTGGCAGGAGTTGGGGGGTAAAAGAGGTTAAAGCTGATAGGGCTTGGGTCCCCGATTATAATGCTACTACTCTTATTACAAGGTAATGCATATTTTTCGAAAAAATTAATGAAAACTGTTTCTAACCTCAATTAAAATGGGCGATTGACAACCAAATTTGTTCCAAATATTGTCTATGGTGCATATTGACGTGAAAAATTGGCAAAACGGAACGTAAAAAAAGTATGTTATGTCACTGTCATTAGTTTGTTCTGTTAAAAATCCCCAATGTAGCCCCACTGCTTGTATGTGTGTACAAGCAATGTTACTACTGCCTCCAGGAGTAGTAGAGTAGTTACACACCAAAGAACTTTATTTTTAACACTCCAAAGAGTGCCTGTAAGTTTCATATTTTTAACTTTAGTCGCTAAAATTGATTTACAATGTTAGCCACATGGTTCAGTAATATGGGTTCCCGTTTTGAGATAATATTAAAGTACTGGTTAAAGGTTGTAAGGTGTAAACATTGTATTCATTAGTATAAGCAGTGGTGAAGGAATTTTGTGTAAATACTATTTAAATTTAATAAAACCCCTTTATTTTTAAAGTGAATAAACGGAGGAAGCTCTCTGAAGAAGTACAGAGAGCTCAGAGAGACAAGGATCTGGGGTTGGCAGCTTACTTTCAAGCTAAGGCACAAAAAGTTGTGTTAGAAAATAAAAAAATAGAATTAGAGACTATAAAACTAGAATTAGAAATAAAATTAATGAAAGAGAAAATTAACTGTAATGAATAGTAATGTAAGTTCCCCATATTTATAAGTTAGTTTTGATTTATTACATGTTATATTGATTAGTTATAAATATGTTTTGTAATATGGTGTATAATTAAGGGGTGTAATCGTGTATTGTGTTGTTTAATTAAAAATATTGTGTTGTAACATACCCGGGGTGTGTGTGTGGGATCAAGTGTAAGATCCTATGTAAGAAATCATACAAGAGCGAAAAAGAATGTGTGTGTGTGTTCTCCTATTAAAAATAAAAAAGATGTATGTGTAACAATAAAAGAATTTCGGGCGCCTTGGGAACGCACACTACATTTAAAAAATACTTGCCAGATAGGACAATTCGTAGAGTCGAACTTCTAATCTTCCGGGGGTGACTAAACTAGGATTATAGAAACAATGGAAATACCTTTGTTAATACCTTATTTATTACGTCAGTAGCTTCCTTTTTACTTTAAATATTAAATTACTAATTTGAGGTTATCATTATTGTTGCATCTTTATATGAAGAAAGTAAATTAAGTTTGGGCCAGATGTCTGGCTAAAAAAATGTTAAATTAGACCTCAAGATTTCGGCGTCGAAGATGAGAGAATCCAGAATCCATGAAATGGAAAATTATAATCAGACGAAAGAAAAAGAAAAAGACGAAAAAACGCCACAGCAGGGCTGTAACAAAATTTTAAAAGGTTAATACACAAGTCTATTAGAATTTCAACACGTGGGGAGCATGGCGTCCCAAGAAGGAACTTACCGTTTTTCCGTTAATAAATGACTTTTCCCGTGTGCACCGATAAATCCAAGTAGGTGAAAATCACACTAGAGCATCGTCCAATATTGAAATCCTGAAACATCAATTCGACTTAAAACACGAACCAACGTAAAATAATGACCACATATTGGTCTGGTAGAAACAAATCTTACCGAAGAAATTAAGGATCCCTCCTTCTGAACACCTCTTCCTGGGTGTTTAAGGCAGCGATTATGGCATCGTTTGGCCCAAAAATATCCGTGATTATACCGGATTTGTAAAATTAAATTGGCGAGATAAATGCCTCGATGACGAAATCAGGTCGTAAAGTGAAACGTCAAAAAATGACAGTTGCCGAACTCAACCATAGCCAATAAAAGACAGTATAAAAATCGTTCCGAAATCGACTAAAATATGAAAAGCATGTAACAGTTTAAAAAACACGTTACAGTATGTATACAAAAATGAATGAAAATTATAAAACTATTGTAACGGTTTATGTTGACGATTTCTTCATATTTTCTAATGATAAAAGGGAATGTACTAATCTCAAGGAAATGTTGTCAAGTCAGTTTAAAATAAAAGACTTAGGACAAGTGAAACAATGTCTAGGGATGAATGTAAAATTTAATAAGTTGGAAGGATCTGTAACCTTAAGTCAAGAACATTATATTGATAGTTTGTTGCATAAATTTAACGTGACAGATTGTAAAACTTTTGATACTCCAATGGAGCATAAATTGAATGTAAACATAGGTCAAAATGTAAATAATGAAGTACCTTTTCAACAGCTTATAGGTAGTTTGATGTACTTATCTGTCTTAACCAGACCAGACATAACTTATTCAATCAGTTATCTAAGTCAATATAATAATTGTCATACAGATGAGCATTGGGGTTATGCAAAGAGAGTGTTGAAATATTTGAAAAAGACTAAATCTTATGGTATTAAGTATTGTAATAATGGAATTTCCAGTATAGAAGGTTTTGTGGATGCCGATTGGGCAAATAATACAATAGATAGACGGTCTTATACAGGATTTTGTTTCTTGTTGTCTAATGGTGTCATATCTTGGGAATGTAGGAAACAAAAGACTGTAGCTTTATCAAGTTGTGAAGCTGAGTATATGGGCATTTCTGAAGCTTGTAAAGAAGCAATATACTTAAGGGCTTTGCAATTTGAAATAACTAAAAATTTGTACACTTTAACATTATATAATGACAATCAGAGCGCACAGAAGCTGTCGACAAATCCAGTATTTCACAAGAAATCTAAACACATTGATGTGAAATATCATTTTACTAGAGAATGTGTTTCAAATAATATAGTAAATTTGCAATATTTGCCGACAACAGACATGCCTGCTGATTTGCTAACAAAAAGTCTATGTGCAAAGAAACATTATATGTTTATGGAAATGTTAGGTGTTGTGAATGTGTAAAATGTTTATATGATTATTTGAGATAGTGGGGGTGTTAAAATGTATCTGAAATAATCATTCACAAACAAAGTAGCGACCTCTGTTGTCATAGTTTGTAAGTTTATTGCTACATTATCTGTGGCATGTCTATTAGAAAATATAAAACTTTAGTTCTCTGTTGAATCACAACGCGGTCGTTTTATTAGATCGGTTCGCGTAAGATGTGGTAACTCGAGTCGTATTAAAATACATTTTAGAAATATAAATATCGGTTCGGAGCACTTTGGTATGAATCAAAAAGTATTATTTTACACAATAATTTCAATAAAAAATAGCTTACTTATATCAATGTACACAAAAAAATCTCATTCATTTTTAATCTTATAACAACGGGGATAAGATAGAAAAAGATTAGGATAATATAGAATAAGTTTAATCAGAGAATATATAAAAACTTTTTTGCAAAAAAAAACCGACTTCCAAAAAAAACACTAAAAAAGTGGGAAATAACATTACTTTCGGAAGTCGGTGACTATTGTTTGTTTCATTGACTTTTTTGCCACCGACTTCCGAAAGTAAAGTTATTTCCCACTTTTGTAGTGTTTTTTTTGGAAGTCGGTTTTTTTTTGCAAAAAAGTTTTTATTTTACCCTTTTTAGTTATCGCATCACACACAAATCCTTGTCAAGTATCTATTTCGCAATTTCTTTTACTTGGATGACATATTGTTTCCAGCTATTTTGATTTCAAAACCAAACTACTGAACCGATTTCGATGAAATTTCTATGGGACCAATCGGGAAGTAGATCCATTCAGATAAAAGAAGAATTTTTCAAATCGGTTCATAAATGACGAAGATATGAGGTAACAAACACAAAAATTTCCAGCTATTTTGATTTCAAAACCAAACTGCTGAACCGATTTTGATGAAATTTCTATGGGACCAATCGGGAAGTAGATCCATTCAGATAAAAGAAGAATTTTTCAAATCGGTTCATAAATGACGGAGATATGAGGTAACAAACACCAAAAAAAAAAAAAAAAAACATACAACCGAATTGAGAACCTCCTCCTTTTTTAGAAGTCGGTTAAAAAACCGATCTGGGTCGACATGTCTCACTTTTCACTGAAGGTACAGATTTATGCTTTGATGTGACATGATTCCAGAACGAAATCGAAAAGCAAATTAAGAGACGCCATGATGAATATGGCAATAATTGAAAAACTATTACTTTTTGTGCACAAGAAATCAGGCTTAAATTCACGAACGAATATTTTTCCTCAATTCGTGGGATTTTTTCCTCTTTTATGATAAATGTACATCTCTTGGCCGAAAATGATACATCTCCTTTAACATCCGTGTAGGTATTGCACTTTTGTAGAAAACAGCTTGTTTTGTTTAATAACTAATTTCTCCTTATATCCTCCGTATTACTGTTACTGTAATTCTGCATCATCTATCTCTGCATGACTTCCAGGAGTTCCGATCCTCCATATATCTGTTTTTATTCGACACTGGTTTTTGCCCCAAATGCCATAAAACGTATGTATATATTTGTCATAGGAATGTCAAGATGCAAGTGTGTCGACGACCCCTGTTGAGGGACCGAAACTTCAAACCTCAAAAAAAGCAAAGGAGTATGTTACGGCCCCGGCATTATCACCGGACGCCCGCGGGACTTTCTTCTGCCGTGGGCTCCAAGCATGCGGGACTTCACGGTGCCATGCAAGCCCGAGTTCCTGGGGGTCTACTCTCTAGCGGCCGGTCTCAATAACGTACTTACCTTTAACAATCTGTTAAATTACCTATCTTTTGTAGTTATAGCCGCTTTTGTGCGTCTCAATAAACTAAAGATAGATAGGAGTATCTATCTATAACTTTGAACTATCTTTGGGAGGGCTTACCGCTACCATAGATATGTAGATCAATAGAAAAAAAACGTAGAGCGTCTCAATAACATTTTGACAGTTAACTTTAGTTTGGGGTTGGATCTAGAATCGTTTGGCAGGAGTTGGGGGGTAAAAGAGGTTAAAGCTGATAGGGCTTGGGTCCCCGATTATAATGCTACTACTCTTATTACAAGGTAATGCATATTTTTCGAAAAAATTAATGAAAACTGTTTCTAACCTCAATTAAAATGGGCGATTGACAACCAAATTTGTTCCAAATATTGTCTATGGTGCATATTGACGTGAAAAATTGGCAAAACGGAACGTAAAAAAAGTATGTTATGTCACTGTCATTAGTTTGTTCTGTTAAAAATCCCCAATGTAGCCCCACTGCTTGTATGTGTGTACAAGCAATGTTACTACTGCCTCCAGGAGTAGTAGAGTAGTTACACACCAAAGAACTTTATTTTTAACACTCCAAAGAGTGCCTGTAAGTTTCATATTTTTAACTTTAGTCGCTAAAATTGATTTACAATGTTAGCCACATGGTTCAGTAATATGGGTTCCCGTTTTGAGATAATATTAAAGTACTGGTTAAAGGTTGTAAGGTGTAAACATTGTATTCATTAGTATAAGCAGTGGTGAAGGAATTTTGTGTAAATACTATTTAAATTTAATAAAACCCCTTTATTTTTAAAGTGAATAAACGGAGGAAGCTCTCTGAAGAAGTACAGAGAGCTCAGAGAGACAAGGATCTGGGGTTGGCAGCTTACTTTCAAGCTAAGGCACAAAAAGTTGTGTTAGAAAATAAAAAAATAGAATTAGAGACTATAAAACTAGAATTAGAAATAAAATTAATGAAAGAGAAAATTAACTGTAATGAATAGTAATGTAAGTTCCCCATATTTATAAGTTAGTTTTGATTTATTACATGTTATATTGATTAGTTATAAATATGTTTTGTAATATGGTGTATAATTAAGGGGTGTAATCGTGTATTGTGTTGTTTAATTAAAAATATTGTGTTGTAACATACCCGGGGTGTGTGTGTGGGATCAAGTGTAAGATCCTATGTAAGAAATCATACAAGAGCGAAAAAGAATGTGTGAGTGTGTTCTCCTATTAAAAATAAAAAAGATGTATGTGTAACAATAAAAGAATTTCGGGCGCCTTGGGAACGCACACTACATTTAAAAAATACTTGCCAGATAGGAAAATTCGTAGAGTCGAACTTCTAATCTTCCGGGGGTGACTAAACTAGGATTATAGAAACAATGGAAATACCTTTGTTAATACCTTATTTATTACGTCAGTAGCTTCCTTTTTACTTTAAATATTAAATTACTAATTTGAGGTTATTATTATTGTTGCATCTTTATGTGAAGAAAGTAAATTAAGTTTGGGCCAGATGTCTGGCTAAAAAAATGTTAAATTAGACCTCAAGATTTCGGCGTCGAAGATGAGAGAATCCAGAATCCATGAAATGGAAAATTATAATCATACGAAAGAAAAAGAAAAACGCCACAGCAGGGCGTTTTTCCGTTAATAAATGACTTTTCCAGTGTGCACCGATAAATCCAAAGTATGTGACAATCACACTAGAGCATCGTCCAATATTGAAATCCGAAGAAATTAAGGATCCCTCCTTCTGAACACCTTGTCCTGGGTGTTTAAGGCAGCGATTATGGCATCGTTTGGCCTAAAATATCCGTGATTATACCGGATTTGTAAAATTAAATTGTTGAGTATGTCTCCATGACAAAAACAGGTCGTAAAGTGAAACGTCAAAAAATGACAGTTGCCGTACTAAACCAACGCCAATAAAAGACAGTATAAAAATCGTTCCGAAATCGACTAAAATGTGAAAAGCATGTAACGGTTTAAAAAACACGTTACAGTGTCATTATATTCACTTTGTTTTTCTTATTTATATTTTATCAAAAAGATACTAAAGATTAAGGATATAAAAATTAAACGTTTGAATATTCTTTTTCATTTAGATATAATCAGAATTAAAAATATTTTTTTACAATATTCCTTTGTTGAATCTAGCCACGAATATTCTGTGTAGATATCTGAAAAAAAAAACCATTTATACCCTTGATCATTTTCATATTATTTTCTAGAACCATAAGACTGACATCAAATTGTATGATATAGGTACACACCAACTAAAATAATTATCTATCAGATGTTGTCTAACACGATGATGTTGGTGACCCAGTCCCTCAACTAGGATAATATCAGCTTGCTCAAGCGGTATCTCAACTTCAGGTTCCACATCACTTATATTATTCAACCTACAAATGTTGTGTAACACAGATGTGGCAATAATAACTGCTTGTGTTGTTTCTAATGCGAGACGGATTTTCAACGAAAGCACTGGAAAGCGTCTTTTCCATACACCAAAACGCCTGAAAAAATATTAACAATATTTAACTATTTATACTGAACACAACCTATACATATTAATATGAAAACAAATAGGCAAGTGATCAATGATAACAGGTATCAACCTTTCTATGGTGTTCCTGGTCTTAATATGTGATTCATTGTAGCGAATTTCTGCAAGAGATACCGGGTCAATAGGCAATGAGCAATGGCGTCAATAGGTATGAATTACAAGGATATGCACTATCACCAATGAGCCATCACTATTTTCAATGATCCCATCTTCACATTGCACTGAAAATAATTATAATAATATAATTTTAATATAGTAGCATCATGAGCAGACCCTGGCCACCGAGCAATTACATTCATAAATAGCAAGTCTGCATTACAGACTCCTTGGACATTCATTGAAAATATTCCTTTCGTATTCCTGTACTCTTCTCCTATATTAGAATCTAAAAATAAAAATCTCTTATTTATTATTTTAGATTTGAGTAAGTACAAGCTTTATAAAAGGAATCAAAGCATATGACTTTTTAACCGACTTCAAAAAAAGGAGGAGGTTCTCAATTCGGTTGTATGTTTTTTTTTTTTTTTTGTTTGTTACCTCATATCTCCGTCATTTATGAACCGATTTGAAAAATTCTTCTTTTATCTGAATGGATCTACTTCCCGATTGGTCCCATAGAAATTTCATCAAAATCGGTACAGCAGTTTGGTTTTGAAATCAAAATAGCTGGAAAAAATTTCATCCAAGTAAAAGAAATTGCGAAATTGATACTTGACAAGGATTTGTGTGTGATACGATAACTAAAAAAAAACATACAACCGAATTGAGAACCTCCTCCTTTTTTTGAAGTCGGTTAAAAAGGGTAAAATAAAAACTTTTTTGCAAAAAAAAACCGACTTCCAAAAAAAAAACAAAAAAAGTGGAAAATAACTTTACTTTCGGAAGTCGGTGGCAAAAAAGTCAATGAAACAAACAATAGTCACCGACTTCCGAAAGTAAAGTTATTTTCCACTTTTTTAGTGTTTTTTTTTTTGGAAGTCGGTTTTTTTTTGCAAAAAAGTTTTATCTGAAACATTTTAACAGTAAAAATGCCAACTCACTGGGTGATTGTATGGGTATATGTGTACAGTCAATTGCCCCAAGTACTTTAGGGAATCCTGCAATGGCATGGAAGGCAGGTAAAAATCTAGAATCGTTTGGCAGGCGGAGGGGGGGGGGAGGCGAGGGGGGGTACACCTTCTCCCCTGGTACCACTCCCATGAAAAGGCAATGCACCGTTCTTGAGAAAATCCAACTATTGTAATCTAACCTCAAAATACTTGAGGGTCGCTTAAAAGGCGTAATTGGGTAACAATTTAGTATCGTTTTGCAGGAGGAGGTGCCCCCTGTGCCCTGCCACCACTCCCATGTAAAGACGACGCACCATTCTTGAGAAAAACCAATTATTGTATCCAAACCTCAAAACACTTTATATTCGCCTAAAAAGCGTAGTCGACCGACGGAGCCCCGCTTCGCGGGGCTCCTACTTCTGGGTGGTTTATAAAAAAATAACCACGAAGGGGATGGCGGGGTCTATTCGCTCGCTTCGCTCGCTCACTCGACCCCGCCATCCCCTTCTAACCTAACCTGTCCGAGTCGGGGTGCCCCAGGTCCAGAGCTCGCTTCGCTCGCTCTTGTATCCAAATTCTCCTGGAGGCAGTAGTAACATTGCTTGTACACACATACAAGCAGTGGGGCTACATTGGGGATTTTTAACAGAACAAACTAATGACAGTGACATAACATACTTTTTTTACGTTCCGTTTTGCCAATTTTTCACGTCAATATGCACCATAGACAATATTTGGAACAAATTTGGTTGTCAATCGCCCATTTTAATTGAGGTTAGAAACAGTTTTCATTAATTTTTTCGAAAAATATGCATTACCTTGTAATAAGAGTAGTAGCATTATAATCGGGGACCCAAGCCCTATCAGCTTTAACCTCTTTTACCCCCCAACTCTTGCCAAACGATTCTAGATCCAACCCCAAACTAAAGTTAACTGTCAAAATGTTATTGAGACGCTCTACGTTTTTTTTCTATTGATCTACATATCTATGGTAGCGGTAAGCCCTCCCAAAGATAGTTCAAAGTTATAGATAGATACTCCTATCTATCTTTAGTTTATTGAGACGCACAAAAGCGGCTATAACTACAAAAGATAGGTAATTTAACAGATTGTTAAAGGTAAGTACGTTATTGAGACCGGCCGCTAGAGAGTAGACCCCCAGGAACTCGGGCTTGCATGGCACCGTGAAGTCCCGCATGCTTGGAGCCCACGGCAGAAGAAAGTCCCGCGGGCGTCCGGTGATAATGCCGGGGCCGTAACATACTCCTTTGCTTTTTTTGAGGTTTGAAGTTTCGGTCCCTCAACAGGGGTCGTCGACACACTTGCATCTTGACATTCCTATGACAAATATATACATACGTTTTATGGCATTTGGGGCAAAAACCAGTGTCGAATAAAAACAAATATATGGAGGATCGGAACTCCTGGAAGTCATGCAGAGATAGATGATGCAGAATTACAGTAACAGTAATACGGAGGATATAAGGAGAAATTAGTTATTAAACAAAACAAGCTGTTTTCTACAAAAGTGCAATACCTACACGGATGTTAAAGGAGATGTATCATTTTCGGCCAAGAGATGTACATTTATCATAAAAGAGGAAAAAATCCCACGAATTGAGGAAAAATATTCGTTCGTGAATTTAAGCCTGATTTCTTGTGCACAAAAAGTAATAGTTTTTCAATTATTGCCATATTCATCATGGCGTCTCTTAATTTGCTTTTCGATTTCGTTCTGGAATCATGTCACATCAAAGCATAAATAACGTAGACGTTTAATGTGAAAGATAAGGTGTGTGTTCTTGTACTATTCATAATTTTTATTATTCTCATCAACATCTTTTTCGACTAATTACAAGGAAGTGTGACGATTTCATCATTAAAAAAATACTTATTTATTTTTGTTTCGGTCAGGGATGAACTGGGTTGTACCGTTATCGCGTTATCAACAAATAACACAAGCATACGGTGTGAACTCAATATTTTTATTCAACAAAAAAAATGTACATCAACAGGGTCATTAACTGTGCGAGAATCTTAACACCGCGATTCAGAACTCGACAGTAAACGTAAAGCGCCATCTATTGGTGAAATGTTGGAACTAATCCTAACATACCGCCCACCAAGGACGATTGTCCTTAACAATGACCGCCCACCATGAGACATATTGGCACAGTGATAAATTACTAACAAAACACAATATAAGTACCAATGTCGTTGGTGGAAAACACATATCAAATGCTCATACATACATAATTATTTTACACAACGACATCTAAAATTTTCTTAGTAGTGCACAACTGTATAAATATTAAACTAAACTAAAACTAAATGTTAAATTACTGAGCCACAGGCAGAATGCACAATTTTGAAGTGGGGCGCTTTAAATAGGAGTTTTTACATCTCAAAGTTACCACTCGAGTGATATTATCCTTGCCTGGGTGTTTTTCCGTAACCCTGCCAATAAGCCACCTAGCCGGAGGTAAGTCATCTTCCTTAACCAAGACAACATCCCCGATCTGTGGTTCAGGCACCCTTTTAGTCCACTTGTGTCTATGAAGGAAGTAAGTCAAGTATTCGTTAGCCCACCTAGCCCAAAAACCTTGTAACATGGCTTGCACTAATTGCCATCTCTTTAGACTACTAATAGGACTTGTTTCGTAATTTGATTCGGGTACGGTTAGTAATGGTTCGCCTATCAAGAAATGACCAGGAGTCAATGGCATCGGTTCCTCTGGACCGGTACTTTCTATTACCGACAGTGGCCGGGAGTTTAAACAAGCCTCGATTTGAGTAAGCAGTGTGGCCATCTCTTCATATGTGAGTGTCGACTTTCCTATTACTCTTTTCAAATGAAATTTGGTTGACTTTATTCCTGCCTCCCATAATCCACCGAAATTAGGAGCGTGTGCAGGAATGAAGTGCCAAGTGGTTCCGTCAATAGCCAAAGCTTCTGCTATTTCTCTAGTCAGGGTTGACTCTTGCAGCCGAAGCATTTCCCTTAATTCCTTGGAGGCCCCTACAAAATTCGTGCCATTATCGCTCCATAGTTCCGAGCAATGGCCTCTACGAGACACAAATCTTTTAAACGCTGCTAGGAAACCTTGAGTGGTTAAATCGCTGACTATTTCTAAATGTATAGCTCTCGTTGCCATACATATGAAAAGGCAAATATATCCCTTATATGAGCGATGCCCGCGTCCTTTTGACGTTCTAATATCTATAGGTCCCGCGTAATCAACTCCACTGTGTAAAAATGCCCTGGAAGGAGTTCCACGAACTGAAGGTAGAGAACCCATCAGTTGATTCCTCACAGTAGCACTTTGTTTTACGCATGTGACACATTTACGAACATGTTCTTTGAGGAGGTTTTTGATACCAACGATCCAATAAGCTACAGCTTATTGGATCATGTTGTCTTATATACGTACACGTATATAAGACAACATGAGCTGAGGTCCGCCATGCATGGTCTTAAGGTGGGCATCTGCTATGATCAGCTGCGTTAAATGTGATCGATGTGGTAACAAAATTGGATGTTTGGTCTTCTCGTCCAACTGAGCTCTTTGAAGCCGACCACCAGCTCTGAGTATATCCTTTTCATCTATATACGGATTTAACGTACGAATTTTACTTGTTCTTGTTTTTATTTCGCCCTTCTGCTTAATTTCCGTGTACTCTACTTGAAATCCTTCTATTTGACATTGCCGAATACAACATTGTAATGACTTCTCAATCTCCCATCTGCGTAAGTAACTTGGCCGATCTTTATCTGTTTTGTAATTTAAAAAGCGTCGACAGTAAGCTATAATTCTTACTAGCTTAGGAAGAGATGAATATCTGTTCCATAGGAAACTATCAACAGTAGAATAATGGGTGTTTATTGATCTTTCCAAATTCACTTCTAAATCCTTTGGTTTTGGGTACACTATCTCTCTATCATGTAGAATGTCTGGTCCATTTAGCCACAATCTATTGTCTATAAGCTCTACAGGTCTAATGCCACGAGAAGCGCAATCCGCGGGGTTCTGATTGGATGGAATATGTGCCCATTGAGAGGCGTCCAGCGTAGTCAGAATCTCTGAAACCCTATTCGCGACAAAAGTTTTCCATTGACTAGGGTGTTTATTTAACCATGCAAGCACGACCGTCGAATCAGTCCATGCTTGCAAGTGGTTCTTAGGTATACCCAAAACTTCTGACATCTCAACTAGCAAACGAGTAACTAGCACTGCACCGCATAACTCTAGGCGCGGTATGCTTACTTGTTTTATGGGTGCAACCCGTGTTTTTGCCGTAACTAGTGAGACGTGTACGTCGCCATTACTATCAACTATTCGTATATATACTACTGCAGAGTATGCGACCTTTGAGGCATCGGAGAAGCCATGTAAGTCTACAACAGTGTCGCCTGACTTAGTTCCCAGCCATCTGGGAATTTTGAACTCGGTAAGTTGTTCTAATTCACTACAGTAAGTAACCCATTCATTTAATAACTGAGTTGGGACCTCGTCGTCCCAGCCAATTCCAGCTAACCACAGCTTTTGTATAAATATCTTTGCTGTTATAAGCGCCGGTGCTAACCATCCTAATGGATCAAATAACCGTGATATACTAGAAATAATCTTTCTTTTAGTTTCAGGCCCTGACGTCGGAGTAAGCTTCACTGAATATTGAAATATATCTTCCCTACGGTTCCAGGTGAGTCCTAAAATTTTCATAATAGAATCCAGTTTTATTTCTAAGTTTCGATCTATTTCCTTCTCCTCACCCTGCTCCTTTCCGTCTTTCCCTTCATATTCTGAACTAATTTCCTTTATTACCATTTCGTTGTTACTTGTCCATTTTTGCAGTTTAAATCCACCCTTGCCAAGTAGCGTATTCATTTCTTTATATAAAGTTATTCCTTCTTCTATGGTTTGACATCCACTCATAAGATCATCCATGTAGTAATCTTTTAGCACCTTCTCTGCAGCTTCTGGGTACTTCTCTCCTTCATCAAGAGCTACCTGTTGGAGAGCCTTCACTGCTAAGTACGGGGCTGAGGCCGTTCCAAACGTCACGGTTACTAGCTCATAATCTTGAATTTTATCTTCAGGATTATCTCTCCATACTATACGCTGAAATACCGAATCATTATCCTCAACTCTTACTTGCCGATACATTTTTATAATGTCAGCTGCCAAGCAAATGGGGTGAACTCTCCATCGAATAATAAGATGTCGCAACTCTGGTTGTAGTGTTGGACCGATCATTAAAGTATCATTCAATGATACGCCGTTTACTCCTTTGCACGACGCATCGAAGACAACCCTTAACTTGGTGGTCGATTTATCTTCTCGAACCACCGCGTGATGAGGAAGATAAACTGCTTCAGACTGTTTAACATCATTCTCTGGAACAGGAATCATATGACCTAACAGTAAGTACTCCTTTAAAACATCTGTATATCTTTTCTTCATTTCCTTGTTTTTATCCAATTTTCTTTCTAATGCCTTTAATCGGTTTACAGCAATATCCCGAGACCTACCATATTTGCATGCAGGGTCCACGTCACGGAATGGTAAACGTACCACGTAACGTCCTTCAGGGGTTCTACAAGTTGTAGCCTTAAAAATTTCTTCACATTTCTGTTGTTCTTCAGTTAACATTTTTTGTGAAATGGAAGAATGATCTGATTCCAACTCCCAGAATCTCTTTAAAACTTCATCTTCATTTATAGTAGCGTTCATAACTACAAGTCTCGGTTCAGTATGATCGATTTGTTCACTAGTAGATACTACGCCAGACAAGATCCAACCGAGAGCAGTGCTTTGAGCGATAGGAGTACCGGGTGGTCCCTTCAAAACATCCTGTTGTAAAATTTGGCAGTATATTTCAGCACCTAATAGAATATTAATTCTATTAGGCGTGTCATACTGGGGGTCAGCTAATGAAATTGAGTGCAAACTAAAGTCTTGCAACCCAGTTATTTTCATAACTGGGAGAAGAGTGGTGATTGAGGGCTATACATAAGCGCTGACTATAATTTCAAAAGTGGGATCTACTCGTGACTGGATTTTTATATTAACCATTGACTTGGAGGTGACCTTACTGTCTTTTCCAATTCCTGAAATCACACCCCTTGCCGACATCTTGTTTAATCCTAGACCTTGGACTGTAGCCTCAGTTATGAATGAAGCTTGTGAGCCTTGGTCGATCAAAGCTCTAATTACCCTTTTTTCCCCATATCTCGACTCAGCATTGATCAGTGCAGTGGCTAACAATACTTGACTACTTTTTAACTTACCTGTCGAGAAACATGAGACCACTGGTGTACCATCATTGGATGTTGACTCCGCCGATGTTGACTCCGCCGCTTGTGTGGATGGGTTGACCTTCGTGACCTGATCACCTTCCTCCGATGATCCAACAGGTGCGGTTATGCTGTTGCTTGGGTGAAGAAGTGAGTGGTGCCGACGATTACACACACGACAATTAGTGGCCTTTTGGCACCGTTTAACTGAATGATTCGACCCTAAACAGTTGAAACAGATGCGCTTCTTCATTACAAAGTCATGTCTGTGCTCATAATCAATTTTTGCAAACTTTTTACAGAAACATAGTTTGTGATTTTCTGCACAATATTCACACACTACAGAATTCGAGATATTATGAAATACCTTTGGTTTATTGGTCTGAGCACTGGTTTGTTGAACTACGGATCTTGATTTAGTATTCTCAATAAACTCCAATGCTCGATAACGACCTTCAATAAATTTAGTGAACTGGTTAAAAGTTGCAAACTCATTTGAATTTTCATCATCACTTGTGAGATGCAATTCCCACTGTTTCCTCGTTTCTGGGTCTAATTTGTACGTAGCTATGTGAATAACAATAATATCCCATGAACTTACATCTATTTTCAGATTTCTCAATGCATGTAAACATTCAGTGGTTGTATCTAACAACTCTTTCAAGGCTGAAGCTGACTCGACATTTGAATTACGCTGACTAAATAATCTCTTTAAAATACAATTTGACAAATATCTTTTGTTATTATATCTAGACTCTAATTTTGACCAACATTGAGTATAGTTATCTGCTGTGATAGGTACAAATTTTATCAGTTGTTCTGCCTCCCCTGTAAGATGGCCCTTTAAATAATGTAATTTTTGAACTGAATCTAAAGACGGATTAGTGTGCACCAAAGAAATAAATAAGTCCTGAAATGTTGTCCATTCGGAATATTTACCGGAGAAAGTAGGAATTGTTATTTTAGGCAATCTTACAGAAGAACCAGAAGCCGAAGGTACAGAAACATCTGAATCTTTAGAAACCGCTGTTCCTAGCGGTGAGTACTTACACAATGCAATCTTTAATTCGGACTTATAAGAAATGTAAACTTCCTCTGTAGCTTCATACATATCAATTGTAATATCTTCTAAAGATTTTAAAGTTTTGCCATCTAATTCTAATATTTCATAATGATTTTTACAAAATGCCTGCCAATCTCGTTCCAACTTTTCTAATCTTGTTTCTATATACTGATAACATAACCGATCTTTAGGTGTTTTCTTAAAATTAGACCTTGACTTTTCTATTATTGTTTTTAGGTTTGATTGCAAATTCCCATACTTCTCCATTATTCAGAGTTAAACTTGTACTTTGTTTACAACACAATACTTTGTTTCTTGGTAGCAAAAATCTCGAAATTTTTACAAGTGTTTGAATCACACTTTAACTCTAAGCGAACTCGGGCATAGATTCCTCGTTCCCCCGTTTTTATTCGCTTAAATCTAAGTCCTAAATTTTACTACACTATTTATTCTAAGTTCCAGATTCATGCATAAACGACTAAGTTAATGGAATGTTCGGAATTTAAAATATTTCTTGAACTATTTCTTCACTGATAGGATAACACAAATGTACTCACAATTTGTCTTCGGCACTCACACACAATATTCACTGACGTACTGGCCGCTGTGTCGTCACGATGCTCTGTGACGTCACGGTGCTCTGCCGCCGTCACGATGCTCTGCTGACGTCACGGTGCTCTGCCGCTGTCACGATGCTCTGCCGCCGTCACGATACTCTGCTGACGTCACGATGCTCTGCCGACGTCACGATGGTGGTGATCTTCCGCTTCTCAGGGCTGGCTGATGACGTCACACTCCCGGCGCCACCTGATGATGTCTCACTCCACAGAGGAAACCCTTCCAACACCCTGAGTTGCGATCCACAACCCCTTCGGTGTTCCCTAACCAACTGCTGCAGTGTACTCCAGCAAAACTTCACCGCACACAGTGCAACCTAACAGGTTTTATCCGGCTCGTAGGACCAATGTTTCGGTCAGGGATGAACTGGGTTGTACCGTTATCGCGTTATCAACAAATAACACAAGCATACGGTGTGAACTCAATATTTTTATTCAACAAAAAGTCTGGAAGACATCGCTACGCCCCCGTATGGGAGCGCGGCTGGCGGGTTGTGGACTTTGTCCTTTTCCCGCGGGGTCGTTGGTGTGCCCGCAACAACGGGCACCCTCACTGTGTTGGCCTTGTAGGCCATGGCCGATGGCAAAAGCGCGCACGCGATTTGCTTATGTGTAGTTGTCAAAATGTCCGGTAGGAGGCGCTACGGTGCTATGTAAATAGCGCCGCTTTCTTCACGCCACCTCGGCGGTCTGTCACCGCCAGGTGAGACCTCCGGTTACCCGGAGGAGGCCTAGCGGATGACGACCAGCGACAGAGGTGGCTCGGCGCTCCCTACCGCGGCTGCTGGCCCCCGCCTGTCACGCTTTCAGGTCTAGCCGATTACGCGCCAGGCAAAGGGGCCGTGTGTGTGTGTATGAGCGGTAATGTGTTTGTGTAACACCGCTCGTGTAGGCGATAGAATAGCGAGCCCGCGCCGCGCATTCATCGCGTGAGTTTAAACGAATGGGGAGTCATGTATGTATGGTGCGGTGCGTGACGTGCCTATATTAACCTAGCACACGGCACACACCGGATGAGTGTAGTGTGTGTGGAGTCTCAATGTTTGAGTAGGTCGCGTGTTGGTGGGTGCGACCTACTCGGGTGCGTCAAGTCAGGGGGGGGGGGTCGTCACGTCCGCAACTAGGTCGCGCGGTAGGCGCCTCGCGTCAGGTGGCCGCGCGTGCCATGGCGCTATGTGCTTGACGTGAGGCCAGGCAGAAGCGTCGGCACGCGCGAACATTGTGGACGCAAGGCGGCGGCAGAAATCATCCAGGCTCTCGATGTTGAGGTCCCGCTGTATTGTGGCGTTCCTCACAAAGCGAGGGGCGGCGACGATCTTCCGCAGGGACAGGCTCTGTTGCGCGCGGAGCAGGCGTTTTGTCGACTCGCTTGTGAGGGCGAGCCAGGCTGGGGCAGCGTACGTGAGGAGCGGGCGAATGTACGTTTTGTACACGCCCAGCTTGGCACGCAGCGGGAGGCGGGATGAGAGCACTGGGTGTAGCAGAGCGCGGGCCGTTCTGCATTTTGCGGTGGCGCTGCGGACGTGACTTTCCATGGTGAGCCGACGGTCGATGGTGACCCCTAGGTACTTGACCCGGGGCGACCACGCGATGTCGGCTTCCAGCAGCTGTAGGGGTGGTGGGAGTTTGGCGGAGCCGGCGACTAGCGCCTGCGTCTTGCCCACGTTCACCGACAACCTCCATTTCGACAGCCAGTCAGGCAGCAGGTCGAGCACGCGCTGCATCTTGACGGCCGCGTGCCTCGCGTTGAGCGAGGTGGTGATGTACGCGGCGTCGTCGGCGTACAGCGCGAGCGTGGTGTCGTGTGTGGTGGGGATGTCGTCGGTGAAGCATGAGTAGCACAGTGGCGAGACGCAGCTGCCCTGTGGCACGCCCGCAGCGACTGGGCGGGCGCCCGAGAGCTCGCCGTCGACCACCACCCGGAAGGACCTGTGGGACAGAAATGATGAGACCACCTGAATCAAGCGACGAGGCGCATCTGTCTTCGACAGTTTGTAGAGCAGACCGGCATGCCAAACACGGTCAAAAGCTTTCTCCATGTCGAGGAATACTGCAACCGCGTGTTCCTTCTTGTTCAGTGTCGCTGACAGCAGGTGCAGTACCCTCGACAGCTGGAGCGTCGTGGAGTGCTCAGCGCGGAACCCAAACTGCTCCGGGCGAGGCGTGATGTGCTCGGAGAGGTGTCGCAGCAGGAGTTGCTCAAACACCTTGGAGACAGTGGAGAGGAGAGTGATCGGCCGATAGCTCTCCGGCTTCAGCACGTTCTTGTGCGCCTTGGGCAGCATGATGACGCGCCCTTCCTTCCACAAGGCCGGGAAAACCCCTGTGCGCAGTACCCCCGTGTACAGGCGCGCCAGTGCCGCGACCGTACGGTACGGCAAGTGGCGCAGCGCTGTGTTGGTGATACCGTCCGCTCCTGGGGCCTTTCTCGGCCTGGTTTTGAGGATGGCGCGTCTCACCGCGCAAGGCGAGAAGAAGATGGGGCTCTCTTCGGGAGCTATCGGCGTCGCGAAGTACTCTCCAAGGTGCCTCTCGACTGCTGCGATGTGCTCGGTGTCGTTGGTTGGGTTCGGCTGGAATTGACGCTCCAGGTGCTCGGCAAATATCTCCGCTCGGTCTGCTGCGGTATATCTCGGCGCCCCGTCGCTGTGGAGTAGAGGACGCACCGGAGCCGGGGTATTCGAGAGCTGTCGGCACAGTTTGTGTATCGACGGCCAGTCTCCCTCGGCGGCGTCGATGTGTTCCTCCCAGCTCGCGGTGTTGAACTCCTGTAGCTTGGCCCTGACCTTCTCCGCTAGACGGTTGAGGTCGCGTTTGTCTCTAGGGCAGCCCGTGTCCTGCCACCGTTTGCTTTGGCGCCTCTTCTGGGCGATCAGCTGTTTAATATGGTTTGGCAGAGGCTTGTAAACAAGCCCCTGCGGTTGCGTGGTGGTGGTTGTCGCCTCATTGAGGGCGCGCTGGATGCAAACGGTGACCTCCGCTGCTAGCCTGTCGACGTCCGCGGCGGTGACGATGGGCCAAGTAGGGGTGGTGGTCTCCATCACTTCTGTGAACTTCGTCCAGTCCGTGGTGCGACGTGGCGCTGGAGGAGAGAGTCTGGTCGGCATACCTGAAAGGACGACGAGTACAGGGTTGTGGTCCGACTGCATCTCGTCGTCTATGACCTGATGGGCGATCTGGCCACTCAGTCCTGAGTGGATCACGATGTCCAGCACGTCCGGTGATTGTTTCGGGTTGTCCGGGTAGTGGGTAGGCGTATCTGGGCCGGACACCGTGTATCCACTAGCTTCTGCGTCTGTGAAGAGTCGCCTCCCTCTGTCGTTGGTCGTCCGGCTATTCCACGCCGGATGCTTGGCGTTGAGGTCGCCTGCAAGGAGTGTCGCGTGCGGCGACTGCCGAAGGAGCGCCCGCAGCTCGGGTAAGTCGAGAGGGGACGCTGGTGGGCAGTAGCACGCGTATATGTTGACGTCCTCGCCGGCGACATGCAGCTGAACACCCAGCGCGTAGAGCGTCGCCGGTGACGTCGGAGGGAGTGGTTGGTGGACGACTCTTCTCTTCACCAATACCGCCAGACCGCGGTAGGTGATGCCGAGCGATGACTTCTCGTCCTTCCTGTACATAACGTATCCTGGGAACCTAGGATTGTCAGCGGGGGCCAGGAGCGTTTCGCTGATGAGCGCCACGTCGATTTTCTGTTCCCTGAGGAGGAGGCGGAGAGGGGCTACCTTTTTCCGAAGGCCGCGGGCATTCCAGTGAAGGACCCTCAACGAACTAGCCATGGTAGAGCGTCAGTAGTCCGGCCAGTCCGTCGAGGATCACAAGCTCCGCGTCTTGTCCCTGCCTGATGGCATTTATTAGATCCATCAGGAGTTTGATGGCGCAGGCGGTAAATTCTTTTTGGCGCTCTTCCTTCAGAGCGCCGGTGCGTGGTAGTGCGCGTCGCTGCTGCTGGTCGCCGCGGGCGCCGGCTGGAGGTTGCAGCGTTGCGGTCGCTGCAACTGGCGTGTCGCGGACAGTGGGTTGCCGCGTCTCTGTTGGAGGGGCGGGTTTCCCCGCCCGCTTCCCCTTCTTCTTGCCGGCGCCAGCAGCGGCGTCGGTGGGCTTTGACGAGGTGGTAATCGCAGGTGCCTGCGCCCCTGGGACAAGTACTTGCCTGGGTTGGGACGCGGGTGGCTGGGGCTGTGCTGTTGCCGTCTTCTTTCCCCCGCGTCCACGCGCCCTCTTCCTCCGCCTCGAGGCAGGAGCGTCCTTGGATGTGGGCCCGTTCGCCGCCGCCATCAGCGTCGTGCTTGGAGCCTCGTGGTCGTCTGTGGAAGGAGGTGGAGGACTCACCTTATTTGGCCGACGCTGTATCTGGGAGATGGCGACGGTGCCCGCTCGCTTGTTCCGGACCTCTTTCCGGAACACGGGACAGCCGCTGCTGCATGCCGGGTGGTCTCCCGCGCAGTTGGCGCAGGTGGCCGGCTCTGTTTTCGGGCGCGGACAGTCCCGGGCGGCGTGCTCTTCTCCGCATCTGACGCATGCGAGCGGGCGGTGACACTGGTGCGAGCTGTGCCTGAACTTTTGGCACCGGTGGCACTGGGCGGGCCCACGCTTGCTTCGCCATGCCTCTACACGGACACCCCGCATGTACAGGAATGTGGTGGTGTCGTAGATGCGGCGAATGTCCGGCTGCCTCTTGAGGACCACGTGGAATAAACAGCCGGGTCGTCCACCGCGTGCGTTGATGTTTCGCACGTACTCCGGCTGGTACCCCAGTGTCCTCAACTCCTCTTCGATTTCGGCTGGATCTGTGTCGGCCGGCAGCCCCCTGATCGCCACCTTTAGGCTACGCTCCGCCGGCAGCGAATAAGAAAACCAGCTAAGGCCGTCCGACCTCTCTAGGTCAGTGAGGTACCTCTGTACCACCCTGTACTCGTCCGCAGATTCCGGGACGAAACGAATTCCGCCCTGGTACGGCCGAGCGTTGGGTGGGTGGCCCAGTTTGGCACTCACGGCCCTGAAGTGGGCGGCCCAGTTGGGTAGCTTCTCCACTACCAACGGAGGGTAGCGTGGCTTTTTCCCCTTGGCCGCTGCGGCTGCGCTCTTGTCTTGTGCAGGGGCTGCGGCGGCGGGCGTCGTGTCCTGGAGGGTGTCTAGTCCGGTTGGTGAACGGCGAGCCGCCTCGGCGAAGGTCGGCGAGTTAGCTCCGGCTTGACCGCGCGGGGGGCGCTGCGGGAGCGGGGAGTCGGCGGTGCAGACTCGTTTCGCCTCTTCGGCGGCCTCGTCGTCCGAGCTTCTGGGTCGGCGCTGGGCTCTGGCATCGAGCTGGAACTCGTAGCCAAAGCCTAGCGAGTTGTCATCGTCCATAGGGGAGGGGGCGCCACTAACCTCTGTGTCCCTTGGAGAGCCGGGTCGTGCGGGCGTTACAGCACAGACGTCGCGTCGACCGGTCGCGGAGCCTCCCGGAGTCAGCGATGTGTCACTCCCTTCCCTTGATGAGCAGGGGGACATAGCTGCAGGAGAGTCCTGGGCGGAGCTTCTGGGTGGTGGCGGTGACAGTAAACCGCCTTGGGTGCTTGCCGTTGCGGCGGCTGAGCCTGCCAGCAAGCGGCGTGGAGCGGGCGACCCAGTGCGCGCGGCTCGTGCCGCAGTAGCGGCAGGGCGTGCGCTTGCGGCCGAGCGCGCTGTGGAGCGCGCCGATGAAGGCGCAGGGCGCGCGGTAGCAGGTGCGGGGGGCGCAGGCGGGGCGGGCGCCGCGCGGGGCCCAGGCGGCGCGGGCGCCCGCACCGGCTGCGTCGCCGGGCGCACAGTGGGGGCAGCAGCGCGCGTAGTAGGCGCGCGGTTTGCGTTGCCGGCGGGTCCCGGGGCCTGGGTTGGCACGGGGCGGAACGCCGGCGGGCGAATGGGCACCGGATGGCGGCCCGAGAGTGGTGGTGGCGGCGTCGGTGACACGGCTGCAGAGCCTGGCGTGCGCGCTGGCGGCGACGCTTGCGCCAGCGGTAGTGGTGGTGACTGAGATAGAGGCGGGCGCCTCCTCTCTTCCTCTTCGGCATAGGTGGAGGCTGGTGGAGCACCAGGCGACGCGCCCCCGATGATCGGGAGTGACGTCGCCCGGTCCCTCGCCAGCTGGTCCGACGGTGGGGATGCGGGCATCTCGTTGGAGTGGGTTTCCGCAACCTCTACGGTGACCGAGCACCGGGCGGCACGGGGTTCCCGCTGTGAACACACAGGCGCTAGGCACCCATGTATTCACAACGGAAAAATTCCTTTGTTCGCAGCCCGACGAGTCACACGGCGAACAAAGGAATAGAAAAAGTTGAGGTTCGGGCGGTACACTTGTTTTTCCGTTTCAACCGCCTACCCTCAATCGAGTTGATTTTGGGTCGGCGGTTGGACGAACGCGACGATGCGCCGACGGTGGCGCCGCGACTCACTGAACGGCCAGCGGAGGCCTAAGGAGTTATACGGTTCGGTGGTTCGCGCTTGTATCGTGTGTGGAGCCACTAGCCAATCCATTCAACAAAAAAAATGTACATCAACAGGGTCATTAACTGTGCGAGAATCTTAACACCGCGATTCAGAACTCGACAGTAAACGTAAAGCGCCATCTATTGGTGAAATGTTGGAACTAATCCTAACAATTTTACTTTTCCGAAGTGTATTTCTGAACGCTAGAATGGCTGCCATTTTATATGTCCGTAAGGATCTTAGACTAGGGAAAAAAGAATGGACTCGGCATAAACATCTATACGAACAGTAGATTATAGAAATGTGATGTATTTCGACGGCATAGTTACTAACATCATCATCATCTCTTTTTAACTTACGAGGGTAATCATAAATAAAATGGCAACATTATCTTGGTGACGTCACAAAATATCTCACTGCAGCCGGTCGCCATGTTTTGTCATAGCCAGCAACATAGAGTATATAACCTTTCAGAGACGGAACTTAGAACATTCAGTTTGTGAATAATTGTTAACCTTCTTTAGCCAACCTCATGAAAAAAAACATGGCTACCAACATGAAAATTCTTTAGCACTGACAGTGACAATCATGACCTTGACGGGAAGAACTGTCATAAATAGGGATGTGCACCTCATCTTTTAGAAATTAAACTTATCGATATTTAGAACTACTCGATATCGATAAAATGCATAGTATGCATACGATATAGCTTCAATAGTAATTTATTTTAAAAAAATTGGTAAAATAAAACACTGATTTATATGATTTCAGCATTTATTAACTTATATATAACAACTATGTTATTTTGCAATGCCTTGTTGTTGAGCTTTTTTTGGCCTCTCTGTCAGTTGACAGAGAGCCCTGAAGACGACGTTCTTACACCAGGCCACTTCTTGGTCGGTGGCCCGCTTATATCTAGACCACAGACTGATCCAGATCACGTAAACCAATCAACAAGGTGGCAACTCATTCAATCAATGAACAAACAGGTTTGGAAAAGGTGGTCAAGCGAATATCTACAGCAACTGCAGGCTAGATCAAAATGGCGTAAGCCAAGTCGTAACTTCGAAGTCGATGACGTCGTTCTTATCAAGGACGAAAACATGCCGCCCGGCAAGTGGGCGCTAGGACGTATTCAAGCAGTTCATCCTGGAAAGGATGGCTATGTTAGGGTAGTAAGCTTAAAAACCAAAAATAATATCATTCAACGTCCTGTCACCAGACTTGTGTTGTTACCAGTAAACGAGGATACAACACAGGATCAAAATATCAAGCACCAAACTCAATCAGACGAGCGAAGCAAGGAAAAGCGACTGCCTCGCAACAACGTTTCATTGAAGAACCTATTCACCAGCTTCTTACTACTATTTTTCATGTTATTATCATCTACTTCAGCACAAAATATACCTTATCGTGAATCGTATAATCTGACGTCATTAGAACAAAATCAAACCATTTAATTCGATAGAATATCCAACCTTCAGTATATCCAGGACGAATGGCGTCTAGTTGTCTACTACAACATGACGTCCTACTGGAAAGGCTTAGCCGACATTAAGAGTTACGTCAATCATATCAAGTCATTATGCAACACCCATGCAAGTAAACAATATCAGAGTATCACTCATCAATTAGAGCATGAAATAAGCGAAATTGAACATTATGATATGTTACTTAAATATCAAAGTCCGAAGAGGCTGAAAAGAGGCCTAGTGTAAACGGCGTGGGTTATATTGCCAACTCGTTATTCGGTGTACTAGACGAAAGATTTGCTGAAAAATATAAGGGAGACATCGAACAGATCAGCCATAATGAAGAACATCTACAGAAACTTATAAAAAATCAAACAAGCATCTTAGAATCTGAATTTAACATCGTAACGAGGACATCATGAATAAACAATTTTCATTTATCAAACAACGACTTCAAAATATATCAACTGAGGTGAATCAAGTACATTTGGCAAATGAAGATAGCCTTTATATCACCTCATCAGCACTAGCAGCATCAATAATTCTCTCAAATATTCGTTGGATTCAGCAAACGCTAATCAGTACCGTAACAGATATCTCACACGGGCGCATTGACAGTCATTTGCTGTCACCGGAGCAGTTAACGTATCAGCTGAGCACTATCTCTAGCCAACTGAATGGTAAACTAACGATACCAGTGGACTTGAGGAACGTCAAGGATCTGTACCGTCTACTAAAAGTGTCAGCAAGAGTCTTCTCCAACTACTTAATCATTGAAATCAAGGTTCCACTCCTAAGCAACGAATTGTTTGAGTTGAAAAAAAGCATATCTATTCCACAAAAGAGAGGACTACAATATTATCATCTCATTCCATCAGTACCGCTCATAGCCTACAATCTACGCAAGGATACAGCTTTTCTTCTATCAGAAGCCGAACTACAATCACGTACTCATGTTCCCAATGATATCTTGTTATGTTCATTAAACATGCCCATCTACAATCTAAATTCGAAGCAGTTTATCTGTGAAATCAAATTATTCAATAAAAAACAACTATGCCATTCCGTAAAATCGTCATGTGACGAGCAATGGATCAAATTGCACAGGCCGAACAGCTGGCTATACACATGTTGCTCGGAATGCCAAACTCGCATTATTTGCGCCAACGGAATCACCATGGTAAACCTTGTCGGCAACGGGATTATTACCTTAGGTCAAGGTTGCACATTGAAAGGAGAGACTTTCAGTATTTACGCTCATAACAATTTCTTAAATCATGTAAATATTCATCATCACATCGAAGTCCCAGAGGTGTCCGTACTAAACAAAATCATGAAAACGTCTGCACCAGAGAACTTCAGTGAGGCAGAAGATCATCATCTCATTTGGAATCAATTAAGGGCTCAGATTGACGAGGTAAAGGAACAGTCGTCTACAGATCTGAGCATTCACGACATCCATCACTACACTGTATTGTACATCAGTGTAGCGTCGGTCATCATCTTGGGTGGCGTCGTCGTGTACCTTATCAGGAGACAACGAAGTACGGGCAGGGCACCAGCGTCGCCGGCCCCCCAGGGCCAGGAGGCTCTCGGGACGGGGCCTGCGATGGTCGCGCCGGCAGACACAGCGCCGGTGACATCGCGATTAGCGAAATCAGTGCAAAGGTGTAGTGAAGTGTTTACAATCAGTGGTATAGACAGGGTTACGTCGCCCACGTTTCTACGTTCAGTGCACTTACAAGACCGCGATGATTAAGGACATTTGTGTATTTTAGAATAGTTAATCGTCGTTATAGTTAATTTTACCGCATCTGTATCATTAGCTATCTATATAATTATCATTTTACTATTCAATATCATTTGACTATTTTACTTGTTTTTTACTTCAATAATCTGCCAATCAATCATGTCAACTATCTCATCTGGGCGGGCAGGATGTACGGAACCGCACATTATTTTGCAGACTCACGCCGTCGAGCCGCCGTGCATTCTGTGATCTCAGCATTTTATACCCATCACTAAAAGTAATTTGTAGAAGTAAATTAATTCAATAAATCAGTGTTCAACGGACATTCGCGGTGGTCGGTTTTATTTCATCATCATCCCCTACGAATCGACCCTTCGTCATCATCATAAGTGAAGGGATCCCCTACAGTCTATGTTAGTGGATACATAGCTTCAATCATTTTAAAAAACAATAAATGTGAACTTTGTGAAAAATGCTTAAAGACTGAGGATCCCGATGATGACCCTATGTTTAATTACATAAAATTAAGGGAATGGTGGCCAGAAAAATTATCTCTAACTTATGCCACAAAAAACCTGTGTAGGCAAGTCGAGGCAGCCTGTAAAATATTTGAAAATGAAATCTTACCATGTCTGCATCATTTAAATATTTGCCAACTGACAACCACTTTATTTATCACCAACTGTGATGCTACTTTTATAAATTGTGAAGAGCATAAAAATAAAATAAAAAGTGACATCTATAACCGGCTAGCTCTTCTGTTAATTAGAAGGCAATGCCAGCGCATTAACCAACATATAGTTGTAGAAGAAGAAAAAGTTGCTGATTACAACAAAAAAGCTCAACAACAAGGCATTGCAAAATAACATAGTTGTTATATATAAGTTAATAAATGCTGAAATCATATAAATCAGTGTTTTATTTTACCAATTTTTTAAAATAAATTACTATTGAAGCTATATCGTATGCATACTATGCATTTTATCGATATCGAGTAGTTCTAAATATCGATAAGTTTAATTTCTAAAAGATGAGGTGCACATCCCTATTTATGGCGAACTATTTATGGCCCTAGAACGCGAAATCAGGCTTAAATTCACGAACGAATATTTTTCCTCAATTCGTGGGATTTTTACCTCTTTTTTGATAAAAATGTACATCTCTTGGCCGAAAATGATACATCTCCTTTAACATCCGTGTAAGTATTGCACTTTTGTAGGAAACAGCTTGTTTTTTTTAATAACTAATAATTTATTCTCCTTATATCCTCCGTATTACTGTTACTGTAATTCTGCATCATCTATCTCTGCATGACTTCCAGGAGTTCCGATCCCCCATATATCTGTTTTTATTCGACACTGGTTTTTGCCCCATATGCCATAAAACGTATGTATATATTTGTCATAGGAATGTCAAGATGCAAGTGTGTCGACGACCCCTGTTGGGGGATCCAAACTTCAAACCTCAAAAAAAGCAAAAGAGTACAAACGAGTACACGCCATGTCGTTGCGTTCACGGCGCCTTAGCAAACTTGAACTAAACAAAAAAATCGCCCAAAGTTGTTCACCTCCAAGAAAGGTTATTTTTAAGAGGAAAACGACATCTTCTGACGATGAACCCCTCATATACCAAAAACATAAAAATAAGAAAGCCCTGCAAACGAAATATTCGCTGGAACGGACTGCTGTTAGGAAGTGTGCTCCCTTAGTGGGCATTCTTAAACACAGCGCTTCCATGGTGAGCATTACAGAGCCATACGTTTCCAAAGTTCCGTCCGGCACTGCTAAACAGAGCGTTACCAAGAAACAAAGCGCTCACATGGTGACCACACCTAAACAAAACGCTCCCAAATTGAGCACACCTGAACACAGCTCTCCCGAAAAATCTCCAAAGAAAAGGCAACGGAGAACGAGCTCGCCCGATAAATGTCTTAAGAAACGACGTTTGAAGAAAACTACACCTGAACAGAGTTCACCCGAACAGAGCTCTCCCGAGAAATCTCCGAAGAAGTCACATACCAAGAAGAACAAAGCAAATGAAAAGGAAATATCACCCAAACAGGTCACTCCCCAGAAGAGGAATTCCGAGCCAGCGCCTGCTGCACCAGAGCTGGTCGTCTCTGTCAACCTCAAAGCAGACGAAGACTCTGCCCTGAACCGAGTCACCCCAGATGGCTGCATTATCCCGGACAACCCACTCGATACTGTTTCTATGCTCGCCCAAGAGAACGAGCTCGCCGTAGACGATATGGTTGCCAAAGAGGGCGCGCTCGCCACTGAGAGTACGCGCGACGTAGATGGCAGGATGTCCACACCGGGCGCGCCCGCTTTAGAAATCATGGTCGCCACAGAGGATGAGGTCACACTAGATGTTACGGTTGCCAAAGATTTCATGCTCGCCATAGAGGATAAGCTCGCCATAGATGGAATGCTCGCCTCAAAGAGCGAGCTCGCACTAGATGAAACGGTTGCCAAAGAGAGCATGTTCGCCGCTGAGAGCGAACTCGATATAGACGACTTGATTGCCACAGAGGGCGCGCGCGCCTTTGATGTCATGCTCGCTTCAGACGACGAGATCGCTCTTGATAACACGATTGCCAAAGAGGATGACCTCGCCATAGATGGTATGCTCGCCATAGAGGGCGAGCTCGCACTGGATGAAACGATTGCTAAAGAGGGCACGCTCGCCACAGGTGACATGGTCGCCAAAGAGGGCGCGCTCGTCATTGATGGCACGCTTGCCACTGACAGCACGCTCGACATACTTGGCGGCGCCGGTGCTGGACTAGCTATTGCATCCGTCCAGGCTAATCCGTCATTGGAACAGAAAAATTATGAACCAATTGAAGATGAATTAATTAGGTTACAGTTTGACGACAATTCCGAAGATGAACCGGCAGAGATGGACAAGGTTGACAATATGGCAGAGGAGCTGGGCGACATGTCGAAATTTCAGGAGGGCTCTGTTAACCCTTGTGACCCGGTCGTCACCAGGCGAGGTGAGACTCGAGGATGCCATTAAGAACTTTTCCGGGAAACGTGTGGTTTCTCCAGGTTAGTAGTTTTTATTTCTGTTATGGTCCTTATTTCAATTTTGTATCCCCGTTAATTTAGATTCCTCCTGTTTTAGAACCTGGACCAAGTGGCATGCAGTTCCAAATCAGCGCATACGACTCTGATACTGAAGAACACGAAGAATACGAAAATGTACTTAGGTAAATCCATACCTGAAAGGTATTTACAAGAAGTCTTACATGGCACATGTTCGAACGTAGAACATGTTGTGCGTAACCGAAAGCTTCAGAAAAAGACTTGTCTTGGGGCATCGTTGTGCTCAGACCGGGATGTTATAAATGCATCCAGTGAACTATTGGACTCCTGCTGCAAACTTTGCAAGCCCTGCCTCAGGATAGAGAAACTGATGAAAATTTCGGCATTAATTAGGCAAAAAATAGAATCAAGTAATAATATAAACGGGCAGAATAACAACGCCGAGGATCAAGAGAGCGAACTAGTAGAAAAAGAACAAGATGAGCACGAATAACCTTCAGATGCAACAAATGCACACCAAAATAAAGAACTTTTCTTGCTTCTTCCGACACATTCTGGTATAATGCTGAAAATAGGAACTAACGTCTATCATGGCAAAAAGTTCTTGGTGGTTTGTTTTATACCGACATGTAAGTCTCGGAAAAGTGTGTTTTTTCTAGAGTAAAAAGAACACATTTCAGATAGGTTAATTGAGAACCTGTCATGTCGTTTCGTTTAGTTGTGTAAACAAGAAAAAAGTTAATAAAAATAAAAATATTTCATAGCATTCAAGTAATTAAGAAAATATGAATTTTATTATGATTACGATAATGAATAATCATTTAACAGTCAGAATAATTTTTAACATTACTCTGATGGAACATTAATATTTTAGCTTTACAGGGAATGGAACGTTAATCCAAAATGGCGCGTTATCTCGATACGCCGGAAACGAAAAACAACTATTTAAGTTTAAATACTTTTTCTGAAGTTGTACGAAAATGTAAATAGTTTTGTAATTTTTATTTCTCTTTTTATTTATTTATAATTAGGCGTATATTAATGTATATGCCACTGAGTAACTAGGCTGAAACTGGCCATGTTCTTTTCATCAGTTTCTCAATCCTGAGGCAGGGCTTGCAAAGTTTGCAGCAGGAGTCCTGTATGGTATACAGCAGGCCGCAGGGTTGAATAATAGAGAAACAACTAAGATGAGCTATTATAAACTTTATATTGAAACTTTCTACGTAAATATTAACACTGAATCTAACACCATAACTTATACTGATAAACACTTTATAATAACAACAGAAACATACTTATACTGGCACAGGGTTACAACACTTCACACACAAGACTAGAGACTAGGGTTGAAGAAGACTAAAATACTTGGAGACTGTCTTTTCAACTAAAAAAGCCCTAGTTATCTACTTGCACATATACGTGGGTAGCGGCCGGACTAAATTCTGCCGTCGTCCACTATCCAATAGAAAGCGCGGAAGTCGGCTATTCCTCGTCCCGCGACTCCCTTTCTTCTCCCCTGTGACCTAAATAAAATGGACTTTCCCGACAGCAGGTGCACACGCAGCTGCACATGCAGGTGCAGGCGAACAATGGGAATTCTAAGCCAATCAGCGGGGTTGTTTACTCTAGCGGTTATAACTGTATCAAACTAACTACGTCAATTTACTATGCCTATTTACTTGGTAAATAGCTGTGGATACTCGATTCTACGTTATATGTTGAGTTTATTAAACGGTATTATGCTTCCCTAGGGTAAAGGGTACCTACTAGAGTTATTTACTTTAACATTATGACATGATCCTAAGAGATATTAACAAAAAAGGCTGCTGTTCCTTATATATCTACTTATCTCGTAACAATTAGGTTCTATAATGTAAAGTACACATGTGTAGATGGCTGTGCTTCTTAACATTTCCACCACCTGTAGAAGGTTTCAACCGACTACACTTCCGTCTGTAGGAAGCACAACCACCTTCACAACGGGCCGACGCAGGACCCCATGATTCGTTCTTATGTCTACCACTCTTATTATAGAGTCTGCACCAGGATAGACACTTTTAATGACCCCTTTGGTCCACTGGTTTCGTGGTTTATTATCATCTGTAATCACTACCACGTCACCCATTTTCACATTTGTCACGTCACTTGACCACTTGTTACGTCGTTGTAGCGTCGGCAGGTACTCGCGCAGCCAGCGCTTCCAAAAGAGGTCGGCCAGCGCGTTCACCCGTCGCCACAGGCGGCGGGAGTCGAGGTCGACTGTATGCCGACGCGTGCACGGTGCATCTCCCGCGGCAGTGCCTAGCAGGAGATGGTTCGGGGTCAGCACCACTGGGTGCTCGACGTCGCTGGTCACGTACGTGAGAGGTCGGCTGTTGACAATCAGCTCGGCCTCGGCAAGGAGGGTGTAAAGTACCTCCTCGCGGGGGGCACGCTCTCGTAGTGTCGCTCTTAACGCGTTCTTGATAGAGCGCACCAGTCGTTCCCAGCACCCGCCCATGTGTGGGGATGCCGGGGGGTTGAAGTGCCAGGCAATTCCGCGACCCGTGACTTCACTGCTCAGCTTGTCGTGGTCCATGTCGCGCAGAGCTGCGCGTAGTTCGGCGTGTGCCCCGACAAAGTTTGTACCTCGGTCGGAGTACATGTCAGATGGTCGCCCGCGGCGCGCAATTAAGCGCCGCAAGGCAAGGATGGCCGAATCTGCACTCAGCGAGGCTGCAAGCTCCAGGTGGACGGCGCGGGTGGTGAGGCAAGTGAACAGCACGCCCCACCTCTTCTCTCTGCGCCGGCCAATAGTGACTTCCATGGGGCCAAAGTAGTCAACCCCACAGTGCACGAAAGCTCTTCTTGTAATCTCCAACCTGGCCACCGGAAGGTCACCCATCTTGGGTGTCACCGGCTTGGCCCTCTCAAGGCGACACCGCTGGCAAGTTGCAGCGACGGTCTTGACCGTTGACCGCAGATTGGTCACCCAGTACTTCTCGCGGACTCTGTTGACGACCGTTTCTTGATTGGCGTGCAGCGCCTCTACGTGATATTTCATCAGTAGGCGCCGCATGAGCGCATGTTTCCCATCCAGTATGATCGGATGGCGCTCGCCAAAGTTGAGCTCGCTGCAGGCGCCCAGCCTGCCACGTACTCTCACCAGCCCATCTTAGAAACACATTGGGTCCAGTGCTCGTAACTTGCTGTTGCGAGGCAGTGGGCGGCCCTCTTGCAGCGCCGCGATGTCTGCTGCGTAGCTCTCCGCCTGTGCCAGGCGCAAGAGGTGCAACTCGGCTTCCTGTAGGTCTTCTGCCGACACGGTGGTTGACTGTCGTCGCTTGCGGCAGCGCTCTGTAAATATACATACGCGCGCCACAACGTTAAGTGCGCGCGTCCACGTAGGCAGCCGCTCGTACTGTAGCAGCGGTTCAGCCTGTGCCGCAATGGTGTGCACGCGCTGCACTCTCTCCAGGTCCTCTTCTGCCACCGTGTCGAGCTCGGTGTCAGCTGGCCACTGCTCCTGCGAACAGCGAAGAAAAGAGGGACCCGACAGCCACTCATTACTGGTATTAGGCCAGTCCATTCGGGTAGCTTTGTCAGCGGGGTTCATCGCCGACGGAACCCAGTGCCAGCTCGTCCTCTCTGACCTCATATCTATCTCCGCTAAGCGGTGTGATACATATCTCTGGAACTCTGTAGCGTCTGAATTTATCCATTTGAGAACAGTCTTACTATCTGTCCATAAATACACACTGCTAATTCTTGTTCCTATGTCTTTAGTAACTGTGTCAGCTAGTCTACAGGCTAACACAGCTGCTTGCAGCTCTAACCTAGGGATAGATGTTACCTTTTGTGGCGCTACTCTCGCCTTACCTATCACTATAGCGACATCCCTATTCCCTTCGTTGTTTAACCCTACTATGTAGGCTATAGCTGCGTAGGCGGATTCACTCGCGTCACCGAACACGTGTAATTCTAAGTGCTCTAATTTCAAGCCGTACCACCTAGGTATATGTACGTCCTTAAGGTGATACAGGTTATGTAACCATTCAAACCACATTTTTGCTTCTGCCTCTTTTAGTTTCTCATCCCATTGAATACCCGTGTGCCATATCCTTTTCATAAGGATACGCGACTGTATGACACACGAATACAGGAAACCTAATGGGTCAAAGATCGACATAATGAAGCGAAGGAATTCCCGTTTTGTTGGCACAACGTGTCCCTCTACTATGGTTTTAGGTAATCGTTTAAACGACAAATCAAAAGCTAATTGGTCCGTGCTTGGTGACCAAATCATACCTAGTGTGCGTTCTGTCGCACCTTCGCCTTTGTCTAACGACACTCGGTCAGGTATCTCTGTTCTCAACTTATCGCGCAGCTCTGGAGAATTGGTTACCCACCCCCGTATATTAAACCCGCCTCTGGCGTGGACGTGGGTCACCTTCTCGATTAGCTCGTTAGCTTGCGCGACCGACCAAGTGCTGTCTAGGTAGTCGTCCATATAATGTTTTTCTTTTATGGCGGCTACCGCGTCGGGGTACATCTCTCTATGCTGTTCAGCGTTCTTATTTAAGATGTAAATTGCCGATGTAGGCGACGACACGGCCCCGAATATCATGGAGTTCATGACGTACACGTCAGGCTCCCTATTGCCGTCAGTCGACCAAAGAAATAGTTGCGCCCCTCTATCTTGTTCTCTGATCGAAACACGTAGGAACATATCGACTATGTCCCCCGTGAAAGCGACAGGCCCTAATCTGAATTTAAATATCACGCCTAGCAGGGAGTTGAGTAAGTCCGGCCCAGCTAACAAGTTGTCATTCAAAGACGTTCCATTGTAGCTTGCCGCGGCGTCAAAAACCAATCGTAATTTACCACTTGCTTTTTTTATTTTGGCTTGTTAGGATTCGTTACCCCGAAATGGGGTAAATACCATACCGGATCGGACTTGACACCGCCCTCTACCTTACTCGCGTACCCTTCAACTATCAATCTGTCTATCTGTGCTGTATAGGCAGATGCGTACACAGCGTCTTTACTTAACCGGCGTTCAATGCCTGATAGACGATGACGTGCATATTTATAATTGTCGGGCAACTGAGGGTTGTCCCGACACCACAACAGACCTACTTCCCACGCGCCGTTCTCTTTTTGACAGCTGGTGGAGTCTAAAATAGCCTTGGCTCTCTCTATGTCTTTATGTTTTCTAGGCACCTCTGAAATTCCTATAGATTCTAGTTCAAACTGTTTCTTTACGATCTCATGTAAATCAATAGTCGACTCTACTACACAATTCAGTTCTTGTTCGTTGGTGTCTTGATAACAACTACCTTTTTTTTTTTTTTTTTTGACGCTGGGAAAAATGCGTTACGCATGCCCACCCGTCGGGGGACGGGAGGGGTATGTGGGACTCCCCGGGCGGACCCGGTATACCCACTAAAACGACCCAGCGCATTCCCGCTTCGTCACAGTGGCGGGGGACTGGGAAACCGGCACAGCCTTTACTTCCAGTCCTCCGCCGACGATTGCCAGGCAGACCCCCTCACACCCTCACGGGTGTGGGGGGTCGGGAATGACCGACGAAGGTGACGGGTGCAATGCGGGCGAAGGCACCCCCGTGCCTGTCGCCCGCCCGTCACCATGAGGAGGGAGGGCACGACGCCTTCTCCCCCTTCTTCGTCTGCGGAGCGGCGCAGCGAGAGGGTCGTCCTCCCGCGCGCGCTCCGCCTCCTCCTTTTGCGACATCACGTCCTCGCAAAAGGAGGCTACCGCCGACCAGGCCTCCTCACTCCCCAGCATGGCGTCGACCACGCCGGGAAGCGAGAGGTCCGGTCCGACCACCGCGGTCAGACCGCGGCGCAGCTCGGACCACGCCGGGCACACCTCGAGGGTGTGCTGCGCCGTGTCCTCCGCCGCGCCGCAGTCGTGGCACGCCGGGGTCTCCTCCCTCCCGATCCGGTGCAGGTGCGATCCGAAACAGCCATGTTCGGATAACACCTGCACCAGACGGAAAGAGAGGAAACCGTGGGACCGCTCGAGCCAGCCCTTCAGGACCGGACCGAGCGCGTCCAACGTCCGGCGGCCAAAGGCGGCGCTGGCGAGGTCCTCCGTCCAATGGAGGACGATGGCGTCCTTCGCCTCTCGCCGCACCGCCTCCCGCTCTTCGCCCGTGGGGCGCTCCCCGAGCGCCTTTCGGCGCGCCGTCCACTCGTACACTCTGGCGAGCACCCACGCCTCCAGCTCCCAAGGAGGGGTGCCGGCCAGAGCGCACGCCGCCGAAAAGCCCACTGAGCGGTAGGCCCTCGCCACCCGCTGTGCAATAGCCCGCTGGGGCCTGCGGATGGCGGTAGCATTCTCCCTCCTATGGAGGGAGTCCGCCCAGATGGGAGCCCCGTAAAGGGCCATGCTCCGCAAAATGCCGGCATAGAGGCGCCGGCACTTTGCCTTGGGCCCCCCCAGGTTTGGGAGGAGCCATGAGAGGGCGTCCGCGGCCTTCAACAGGCGCGTCGACAGCCCGCTGAAATGCGGGCCGAAGCGCCACCGGTCGTCCAGCACCAGCCCAAGATATTTCATCTGGGGCTGGACCCCTATACGGACGCCCTCCACGACGATGTGGGCGTCGGCAGGGCAGCGCTGCCGGGGACCGCGAAAGAACACGGCCTCCGTTTTGTGCAGCGCCACCCTCAATCCCAGGCGGCGGATCCTTTCTGCCACCAAGGACCCGCCAGCCGAGGCCAGAATGGCCGCGTCGGCAAAGTTCCTCCCCCGGGCGGTGAGCAGAGTGTCATCCGCGTAGCAGATGACACTCGTGCCCGGGAGAAGGGCACCCCGCAGCAGCCAGTTGAACCCGATGTTCCACAAGGGGGGGCCTAGCACCGACCCCTGTGGAACACCGGACTCTGCGCCGTACCGCCTCACCGTGGCCGACTTGTCGACGAGGAGGACCTCTCGGCCCTCCAAGTAGTCGGCCAGGACGCTCCGCAGATATTGGGGCACTCCGTGATACCGGAGCGCCTCCAATATCGTCGAGTGGGGGACGGAGTTGAAAGCGTTGGCAATGTCGAATGACACCGCCAGCACTCCGTCCCCCGCCTCCACCGCCTCCTTCACCTGGCCCTTGAGTAGGGCCAGTGCGTCGATCGTCGAACGCCCACGACGGAAACCGAATTGGGCGTCCGACAGATCCGGCCCTACCCCCCGCAGGTGGCTCTCCAGCCTCCCGGCGACGATCCCCTCGAACAGTTTACCGACCTCATCGAGCAGAACGATGGGCCGGTATGCCGAGGGGGAGTCCACCGGGCGACCCTCCTTTCGGAGCAGGCACAGCTGCCCCTCCTTCCACAGTTTCGGGAACCTCCCAGCCGTAAAACACGCGCTGAAGAGGTCCCGAAATCTGTCCTCCATTTGGGTGGCGGCGATCGCCACCACCCGTGCGGGGACGCCGTCCGGTCCGGGGGCGGTCTTCTTCGCGCGGAGGCTCAGAACCCCCGCGTAGAATTCCGCCGCCGTGACCGGGGGCACCTCTGCCTCCGGCGGAACCGCCCCTTGCGGGGGATCCATCGCTGGAGGGGTGAAGTCGGTCCTGCGCGGAAACAGGGACCGGACCACCCCATCCAGCAACGCTGGCTCGAGGGTCTCAGACAGTGGGGGACCATAGGGGCGGAGCTGGTTCCGCGCCGCCTTATATGGCCTCCCATAGGGATCTCTGTCGAGACCCTCCAGCATCTCGGCCCTTGCCGAGTCCTGCGCAGCGCCCATCGCAGACTTGAGGGCCGCCGTAGCCTCTCGGTAGGAGTCGTACAGGCGGTCCTCTTCTGCCCGGACTCGGTTTTGGGCGCTGCGCCGTCGGCTCCGCGCGTAGGCCCTTCTGGCCGCCACGCAAGCGGCCCGGAGACCCGCCAGCTCCTCCGTCCACCAGTACACGGCGCGACGGGGAGGCGGACGGCGAGACCGAGGCATGCTGGAGTTGCACACCTCGGTCAAGGACCCCCGTAGCCGGACCGCTGCGGCGTCTACGTCCGGGGCCTCCTCGACAGGGGGAGGCGACAGCCAGTCCTGGAGGAAGGCGGCCTCCTTGGCCGCCTCCCGGTCCAGGCGGGTGAGTGCCCACCGCGGGAAAGGAGATTGCCCAGCGCGGGCCGTCCCCCCTCCCCGCTGTGTGGAGATGTCGAACCGCACATAACGGTGGTCCGACAAGGTCTCCACCAGCTCCACCCGCCAGTTCACGACGCGGGCGGCAAGCGCGGGGGTGGCGAACGAGACGTCCACCACCGACCCGCCCTGTTGCCGCACACACGTGTGGACCGCCCCCCTGTTGAGGAGGGACACACCGCACGAGGCCGCCCAAAACTCGACGGCGCGTCCCCGGACGTTGCACCCGGCGACCGGGTTGCCCCAGGCCACCGACTTGGCGTTTAGGTCGCCCAACACCACGACCTGGCGTGGTGCCGCCCTCCCTACGACAGCAGTGAGGATCTCGAGGAAATCCTCAAAGTCCGAGAGAGGGCGGTTTGGGGAGAAATACACCCCACCGTCGCTATCTCTCCCCACGCGGCGGCCACGTATCCCGGTCCCCTCTCTAAGAGCGAGAGGGGAGGGGAGTCTGTGGAAGACCGCGCCACCAACGCCACCAAGCCGTCCCGGTCGCCCAGCCAACGGCCAGAGACCGAGTAGGGTTCGGCGACCACCGCCAAGTCCACCAACCACTCAGCCATGGTCTGCATCAGCAGATCCTGGGCTGTCCTGCAGTGGTTGGTGTTCGCCTGAAGGATGCGATGTTCGACTGTGGCCATCAGTCGGACATCGCAACCTCCTCCGCAGCCGCCGCAGGAACGGCGGTGTTAGCGGCAGCAGCAGGTGCAGGCCCGGTCGGCGCCTGCGCTTTGCCACGCTTAGGGGGGGGATTGCACTTCCTCCCCTTCATGACGTGGCCTGCCCAGCGGCCACTGGCGGCACACACCGCGCAGTGCGGCGTGGCGGCCTGGCAGGAGGCGGCTTTGTGGCCCTCCTTGCCGCAGCGGTAGCATGTGTCCGTCCTGTCAACCTTGGACGGACACAGAGGCCGGGTGTGGCCGATG
Organism: Standfussiana lucernea; assembly: GCA_964057025.1. Lineage (NCBI taxonomy): Eukaryota > Metazoa > Arthropoda > Insecta > Lepidoptera > Noctuidae > Standfussiana > Standfussiana lucernea. The sequence goes on from OZ059783.1 coordinate 18,617,512, forward strand.
CCGAAGCACCGGAAACACCGCATAGGCTGGTCCTCGAGTGCCCGGACTGCGGCCGAGCTGAACCCGACTTGAAGCCGTCCTTTCGCAAGGACGGCTTTGGCAGCTGCGACTGGGCACTCGAGGCGGATGGTGCCCATTCCGCCGCGGCCGGGCCTTATGTCCCGGCCTTGGACCGCCGCGGCCCCACAGCCCCCCACCGCTGCGACCGCCGCCACCACCTCCTCCTTGGTGACGGAGTCATCCAACTCCGTCACTTCGAAGGCCGCCGACTTGACCGGCCGGGCCACCTTGGCAGAGTCCGCGATGACCTCCTGCAGCTTGGCTGCAAAGAGGTCAGCGCGGGCGCTCCCCTCGGCCCCCGGGAACTCGAAGATTCGAGCCCCGGCCTGCGTCCGCCGGCACGACACACTGCCGATCCCCAGTTGAGTGGGATCGGCATTGCCCCGCGCCCGCGACAAGATGGAGGCGTAAGTCTCCCCCCGCCCCGCAGCCTCCGCGGTGAGCGTCACCACGACGGCTGCAGTGTTAGGGGGGACCAACTGCCCCCTTCCTACTCTCCCTTTCCCTTTCCCCTTGCCCTTGCCGGTCGTCTGCGACTGGCTGGGTGCGGGGGTGGTGGGGACGGCAGGGATGGCAGGGACGGCCACTGCCGACTTCCTCCCTTTACCCTTCCCCCCCCGGCCCACTTTCGTCCACTCGTTGGACGGAGTGGTCGCAGGGAGAAGGGCCACGTCTTCCACCTGGGAGGAGGAGGACGGCCCCGGCCGGCTTTGCCTCTTATCCGCCGCAAGCGGCGGCCGGAGGCTTTTTTCCGGCAGGAGCCGGTCCTCGATGCCTGCCAGGCAGGCTCTCGTGAAGGCCCTCTCCTCCATAATCACCTTGCGGATGATATCCTCAAGGTTGGAGGAGGGGCCCTCTACTGCAGGGCTCGCCTTAGCCCGTGGTGGCTGGGCCGAGGCAGGGCCCTCTGCCACAGGGCTCACCTCGGCCTCTTGAGGCCGGGCCGTGGCTTCAGCCAGCTTCTGACGAAGCTGGTTGACTTCAGACTGCAGGCGATCCACCCTCGCCTGCAGTTGCCGCGTCTCGTCGGAGGCCGTCCGCTGAACGAGTTCAGCGACGACTCCGCGCAAGCTCGCGGCCCGACACTTCAGGGCCTTTTGAAAAGTGCCCTTTAGGTTGGAGGACTTAGAGGCGACCTCCACAATCTCCTCCTCGTCCTCCTCCGCCATCCTTTGCAGTTCCGCCAAAGAGTGGTCCGCGTACACAACCCGGGACGCACCGTACCCGGACTTGGCTCGGGCGACGTACGCACGCTTCTCCTTGGCGGCAACCCGCTCCTCCAGCTCTTGCTGGAGCTGGACCTTCCGTGCCAGGTCTAACTGGTGCTGGGCGTCCGCGAGCCCAACGACGTGGGTATCCGCGGCCGTTGTCGTCGGCTTTTTAGCCTTCGACAACGGCTTGGACCCCGAGGCCGAAGAACTCTCGGACCCACAACTTCGGAAGACCCGCTTCCGCGACCGCGAGCCACTCGCGTCCGACGCACCAACAAGCGAGTCGTTGTCGGACGACTCCGCCCCTCCGAAATAGCTAGCCGCAGACGGCGCGCGGCTAGACTCTGACGCTGGTGCGTCGGGGTGGCCCTGAGAAGGGCCTTTGGGTTGGCCCTGAGAAGGGCCTTTGGGTTGGCCCTGAGAAGGGCCTTTGGGTTGGCCCTGAGAAGGGCCTTTTGATTTTAAAAACCGCCCGGAGGCGTCCCGCGAGGGTGTTGCAGGCATAGCAGCGAAACACAAGGCAGATAAAAGACAGATAAAAATTCGCTACGAGATCACAGAGCACTTTGGCCAGTCCCAGTCTGCCACTCCGTTACGGTGGTCAGAACTGGGCTGTTTCCAGGGGACACGACGTGGACGTATGCTCTGTGGGGGGTCCCCCTGATAACAACTACCTACGGGTCCGTGCACAACCCACCCTAGACTGGTCAAAGAGGCAACTGGCTTACCTGACTTCCCTCGGCGAGTCTCCTGGCTGATCAGCAACTCCCAGTTGTCCTGACCCAGCAGCAGCAATGGCCTGCCTCCTCTCATTTCTTCGCAACCCAAGTCGCGAATGTGGGCGTGTTCGGTTATCACTGCGGCGGACACTGTTTGCGCGGGTAAGTCTAGGCTTTTTATTGTACGACACTTCACTTGATGTGTTTGCCCGTTTGGCCCACGCACTGATACACTGATTACTCTCGATGTTTCGTCGGTAATCTCTTGCCCGCGCGCACTGCGTAAGGTTAGTGGCACTCGTTTTCCACTGGCATTTCTAGCTAGCGAGTCGTCGATCAGTGATACGGTTGCGCCGTCATCCAATAAGGCATAACACTGCTTGTCCACACCGTTCACTGTTACACACACCGGCAGTATCTTCAATAACGCCTTCCGTGTGTAATCGCTGACATTCGTGACGCTCTCGCTCTCCTTTTTCCTGTCGAATTACACGACGAGCACCTACTTGCACGACAGACATTCTTTCCGTGTTTCCTAATTATACATTTGAAACACAACTTGTTCTTCTTGACGTGTTCCCATCTCTTTTCGACACTCAACCCAGCGAACTTTTCACACCCAGGTAACTTGTGTGTTTTCTCACATAACGTGCATCGTTCTTCTGTTTCCTTGGTCGGCTGGTCGTTGTCCGAGTGAACGTGCAATCGTTGAACATTTCTAGGCGGCCTTACAAACTGTACATTAGATCGTGACTTAATGGCGCTAGCCGACGGTGTGGGCGTGTTCATCTCCATTTGTACGTAATAGGAGGTGGCTCGGGCTAGATGACTCAGGAATTCTGCGAGTATTTCTAGACTCGGTGAAACTCGCACATCTATGCCCTGGTTCGTCGCCATACCCATCGCAAAATCACCGTATTGGGCGCGCTGTACAGGTGTAAGTTTACTTAAAAGTTCACTTACCAGTTGTGGGTTGTTCAGGTATCCGTTGGCACGTATACTCTTGAGTAGTGACACGCAATTTCTCACTGTCGTTGAGAACTTTCTGAGTTCGCGGCCACTCTCAGTCACTTTAGGTAACGCACGCACTTTCTTTAGGGCACACTCAAGCACTAAATTCGGATGCCCGAATTCTTCATCAAGCGTCCTCATTATTTCGGCTGGATTCGTAGAGGTACGTAACAAATCCTCCACCGCCAGCTTTGCATCTCCTTGCAACGACGTTTTCAAGCGCGCTATTCGTCGTATCGTGGTACATATTCTTGTAAGACAGCCATTCCGCCGGGTCGCCTTTGAACACTGGCAACTCGTAGGCTTGTCTTGGTACCGGCCGCGGGCGTGCTAAGCTTGTTATGGCGTCTGCCAATTGGTCTATTTTTCTATCTCGAGACCTGCTTTTGTCCGCGTCGTCTGCAAACGTATTACCCCACTCAGGCACTTCTCTAGCCTGCTCCCTTTTCCGTGGGGCACTGGCCGTAGCTAGGGGCGTAACATTCCCTAGGTACGGTGGTTCGCGCAACTGTACCGACGCGGGCGCACACTGTGTGAGCGCGGGTATGTAATCGAGCGGTGGCGCGGGCGCGGACACCTCTCGGGAGGGCGCGGACACTTGACGCGGCGGCGAGTCGCGGCACTCAGCGGGCGCACGAGTTTCCCTTTCGACTGGAGCCGATTCTGTGACCCATTCTTCTACCCGACGCGTCGTCCCTTCCTCTTCTGAGCCTCTGTCTTCTTCAACCGCAGCGTCTATTTCGGCGAGATCAGCAACAAGCTTCTTCTGAACTAATCGCTCTTTCATGTGCACCAACTCCCGTTCAGCCTCATACTCAACCCTCCGTCGAAGGTAGTCGGCATTTCTCTGGCCGCTTTTCGAGGAGGTATGGCTAAACTCGGACCCTGCCCTCTGTAATATTTCCGATCTCACAGGCGTGCAGAACTCTCTTCTGTGGTCGATAATACGACCTCTACCCGCCAGTGGGATCACAGGGACAGGAACCGACGTTATAGTCGGTGCAATTGAAGGTGAGCCTGGTGGCCGTTCGGACGGCAACCCAGAATCAGCTTCTCGCCGTTCATTCATGTCAGCCTCTAGCTTGCGTAACTTACTCCTTGTTGTAATTGTGCTTCTGGTACTCATCTTGGTGCGTGCTCACCGTATCCGGCTCTCGAAGGACCAAAATGTATGGTATACAGCAGGCCGCAGGGTTGAATAATAGAGAAACAACTAAGATGAGCTATTATAAACTTTATATTGAAACTTTCTACGTAAATATTAACGCTGAATCTAACACCATAACTTATACTGATAAACACTTTATAATAACAACAGAAACATACTTATACTGGCACAGGGTTACAACACTTCACACACAAGACTAGAGACTAGGGTTGAAGAAGACTAAAATAACCAACTGATTGTCGAGCTCAGTAGCACTCTTGTTGGCTGTTCTATTGACGGACTGTGTGTCAATAGTATTAGTTACGCGGACGACAGGGTGCTGCTGAGTCCGTCAATTAGCGCACTCAGAAAGTTGTTGGCGGTCTGTGAGGCTTATGCAGAAGCGCACGGACTTGTTTACAACGTGCAAAAAAGCAAACTGCTTGTGTTTAGGGCGAAGCACAAAAAACCAGCCCATAATATGCCGCCGGTTATGTTAAGGGGTGTGGCCCTTGAAAGAGTGCTAGATTTTAAGTATTTGGGGCACATAATTACGGATGACTTAAAGGACGATGCTGACATGGAAAGAGAACGGAGGGCGTTGGCTGTCCGATGCAATATGTTGGCCCGCAGGTTCGCACGTTGTACACCAGAAGTAAAAATGACTCTTTTCAAGGCTTTCTGTCAATCATTGTACACGTGCACTCTGTGGGTTCGATATACGCAGAGGGCATACAACGCCCTCAGAGTTCAGTACAATAATACTTTCAGGATGTTGTTGGGGCTCCCACGTTATTGTAGCGCGTCAGGAATGTTTGCAGAAGCACGTACGGACAGCTTCAGTTCCATTCTACGTAAGAAGACTGCTTCTATGATGCGCCGCGTGCGTGGGAGCGGCAATGACATTCTGAAGGTCATTAGTGATAAGCCGTGCTGCACTATTATGGCGCATTGGGTGCGTGTACATGTACATATACCCGGTGCGTCAGGTGAGTGCAGCAGATATATGAATTAAATCTTTGTTTTTCGTTTGTTACTAACATAGCTTATAAGTAGTGTGTATTACTAACATCATATGGATCAAGGTCTGAATTAAAGTATTTTTATTTTTATTTTTTTAAAATACTTGGAGACTGTCTTTTCAACTAAAAAAGCCCTAGTTATCTACTTGCACATATACGTGGGTAGCGGCCGGACTAAATTCTGCCGTCGTCCACTATCCAATATAGAAAGCGCGGAAGTCGGCTATTCCTCGTCCCGCGACTCCCTTTCTTCTCCCCTGTGACATAAATAAAATGGACTTTCCCAACAGCAGGTGCACACGCAGCTGCACATGCAGGTGCAGGCGAACAATGGGAATTCTAAGCCAATCAGCGGGTTTGTTTACTCTAGCGGATATAACTGTATCAAACTAACTACGTCAATTTACTATGCCTATTTACTTGGTAAATAGCTGTGGATACTCGATTCTACGTTATATGTTGAGTTTATTAAACGGTATTATGCTTCCCTAGGGTAAAGGGTACCTACTAGAGTTATTTACTTTAACATTATGACATGATCCTAAGAGATATTAACAAAACCGGTCAAGTGCGAGTTGGACTCGCGCACCGAGGGTTCCGTACAAACCTGTGGGTATATAACTTTTTTTTATATGACGAAACTAAAAATTTACGGTTTTCGTAATTTTTCCTATATCTGTACTATAAGACGTGACTTTGTACAAAATTTCAAGATTCTAAGTTCACGGGAAGTACCCTGTAGGTTTTGATTCCCGTGCGAGTTTCGAAAATTTGCGGAAATTTGCGGCCTAAGTGGCTGTATCTTTTGATTGCGTTGACTTAGAAGGTTGATTTTTCTATAGCTTCCAGGGACAGTAGAACTAAGTATCATATAGAAATTTCAGTTTGATACCTCCACGCGTTCCTGAGAAGAACGGTCTTGACAGACGGACGGACGGACGGACAACAAAGTGATCTTATAAGGGTTCCGTTTTTTCCTTTTGAGGTACGGAACCCTAAAAAAGGCTGCTGTTCCTTATATATCTACTTATCCCGCAACAATTAGGTTCTATAATGTAAAGTACACATGTGTAGATGGCTGTGCTTCTTAACAAGTCCAATAGTTCACTGGATGCATTTATAACATCCCGGTCTGAGCGCAACGATGCCCTAAGACAAGTCTTTTTCTGAAGCTTTCGGTTACGCACAACATGTTCTACGTTCGAACATGTGCCATGTAAGACTTCTTGTAAATACCTTTCAGGTATGGATTTACCTAAGTACATTTTCGTATTATTGTAGTAGTCTTTGTGTTCTTCAGTATCAGAGTCGTATGCGCTGATTTGGAACTGCATGCCACTTGGTCCAGGTTCTAAAACAGGAGGAATCTAAATTAACTTTCAATTCAATTCAATTCAATTCAATTCATTTATTGCATCAAATATGGTAGGTACATGAAGTTCTTAAATAAAATATTTAGTAACACACATTTGGCCAATACATAGCATGCAATAGTACAAGTTTTACACTTAAGATATTAATTATTACTAGTTAACAAACAAACATTTTGTCAAATTATGTACTTAACAGTTAGTTATATCTGTGCTTTAATGTATAAAATTTACAGGGACACTTTTGAAAGAACTCATCTATCGAATAAAAACACTCTTGTAACAACCACTTCCGCAACGCAACACAAAACTTATTGAACTTTAACTTTTGAAGTATTATACTACAAAATCGAGGATCGAGCCTACAACATTTTTGAACTTACTACTAAATAACTATTTTAATTTCATTAAGATACGAAAAGTGTCTCCTCAATCCTTACGGACATAAAATGGCAGCCATTTTATGAGACATGATGAGTTGTAGGTATACATGTTTTTTTATAGGTATTTCCAGTCCATATTATTTTATGTCTATGAACATCGAGATGAACGAGACTGACTGACACTGGAACGGCAAACTCTCTATTCAAAACAAAATGTCATTTTGAATTATTCGTTCAGAAATACACTTCGGAAAAGTAAAATAAGTAAGTATTTTTTTAATGATCAAATCGTCACACTTCCTTATAATTAGTCGAAAAAGATGTTGATGAGAATAATAAAAATTATTAATAGTACAAGAACACACACCTTATCTTTCACATTAAACGTCTACGTTATTTATGCTTTGATGTGACTTGATTCCAGAACGAAATCGAAATGCAAATTAAGAAACGCCAGATCCAGAACGCGAAATCAGGCTTAAATTCACGAAAACCCAAGGTACCCAGGTAAAATGAAAGATATTTTGTAACATGACATTACATCACGCCTGTAATCCCCGAAGGGTCAGGCAGAGGTGTACCTAATAGCACACCCTCATTTTTCCAGTTATGTTTAAGTCCCATGTAACAGGGAGCGAGCCTATCATCACATATTTGCCATCACATAAGACTTAATCATAACTGACGAAATGTTGACTGTACTATCAATTACAACTTTACTGAACCCTTCCTAAAACTAACGTGTTGTTATGTAACATTTTCGTGTATTATTCACTTGCTTCTACATGGTTAAATTTAAGTGGTTTTAATCCTCTTAAGGGGTCATTGTACTGATGAATATATAAGGTTTATTTTTGTTTGCTTTGACTTTTTGGAAGAAAACAACGTGTAGTTAGCATGCAGGTTTATTCGCGACTTCAATATAGTGGACTGTAAGTAAACATATCTTAATAACTATTAGTTGAACGTATCTATAGGCTCACAACACAAAAAACGCTAATATATTTGGACATTCCGCCCGCCAAAGAACATAGTTCTTTAACTACACCTAAAAAAAAATTAAACAATAAAAAAATTGAAATGTTAATGCGTAAACTTAACAATTAATAACAAGTGTAAATACAAACTCCTATAAAACATTCCTCTCAAAAACATAATAAAAAAAAACAATTGAATGAATAACAGAACAACCTGTGTCTTTCTTATTTGAAGTAGGTAAATAAATACATTCAAGCAACGCAAAACACGTGCGGCTTCGCCGGAAGAATTCAGTTAGGTACATTGATAACAAACACGTTTTATAAGTAGGTCTGCTGATTTTAACGATGCAGGTAAATAGTAGGTTTGGTAGAACTCATCATAGTAATTATACAACATAATCTTACATTGGCTTTTTAAACTTCATTTGGACAGGTAAGTAAATAAACTCTGAACTTGAAAACAACTATAACAGGTTTTAACGACATTATACAACAACATAACAGGTAAAATAAACAAATTTAATTTAGTTAAAATAAAAATTTTGCTCACTGGACGCTTATATTCTCCGCTTTGACATTTTACGGATACAACTCGAGTTACATTATCAGGTCCAGGATATTTTTTTATAATTTTACCAAGTAACCATTTAGCTGGCGGTACATTGTCTTCTTTTAAAACAACAATATCGTCTATTTCTGGTTCATCACGTTTAGTGTTCCATTTATATCTTTGATTTAAATTAACTAGGTATTCTTTATACCACCTATTCCAAAAATCTGTTACAATTTTTTGCGTCAATCGCCATCTATCCAAACCGACAATATTACAATTAGTATAATCCTCTTCTGCAATATTTAACAATGATTCGCCTACCAAGAAGTGACCTGGTGTCAAGGGTAGAGGGTCATTTGGGTCATCGCTCAACACAGAAATAGGTCTCGAGTTTAAACACGCCTCCACTTGCGCCAGGACAGTTGACATTTCTTCGTACGTAAGTGTACTATTTCCTAATACCTTTTTCAAGTGGGTCTTAGTACCGCGCACCGAGGATTCCCAAAGCCCGCCAAAGTTAGGCGAGTGGGGAGGAATATAATGCCAAGTGGTTCTTTCTAAAGAAAGTAACTCTGCTATTTCTCCAGGAAGAGAAGATTGGGCACTACTAAACATTTCTCGCATTTGTTTATCGGCGCCAACAAAATTAGTGCCATTGTCACTGTATAAGACCTGACAATGGCCTCTACGACGATTTACTACGAGCAGTAAATCGCCTAAACGCCGCAATAAAGCCTTTGGCGGTCATGTCGGTTACTGCTTCTAAGTGGACTGCTCGTGTAACCATACACACGAACACGCAAATATAACTTTTGTATGATTTGGCTCCGCGGCCTGGCGAAAATCTGATAAAAACAGGACCACAGTAATCCACACCAGTGGATTTGAATGGCTTACTAGGTTTCAACCTTGCCTCTGGAAGTAGCCCCATTAGAGGAGTAGTCTTCCTTGTGGAGTATCTCAAACAAATAGTGCACTCTCTAAAACATTTTTTAACACGTTCCTTGGCACGTAAGATCCAGTACTTGGTTCTAAGAAAGTTTAACATAGCTTGTGGGCCACCGTGCAATGTTTTTGCATGAGCATCCGCAATTAAAACCTTGGTAAAATGATGGTTACCAGGCATAATTATCGGGTGCTTCGTGTCATAACACGCGTCCGATTGTGCTATGCGTCCACTTACTCTTAGTATCCCCTTTTGGTCCAAAAAGGGACAAAGAGATCGTAATTTACTCCCCTTAGGCACACATTCTCCAATCTTTAATCGCTTAATTTCAAATGAAAACTCGCGCTCTTGTACTTGTTTAATGCATGCTAACAAAGTCTCATTCATTTCACTAGGTGTAATAAATTTAGGTAGTTTAGGTCTATTATCTTTCCTTATATTATAATTCAAAACTCGTTTACAATAAGATACAATTTTTAATAGTTTATTTAAAGATGAATATTTTGACCAAACAAATTCTTCGTCAACGTCAGATAAAACGGTTAAAGATTGGATTCGTTCTTCTTCGCGTGTGTCTTCAATTAGTGTATTCTCTGTATGTACTGTAGTTTTTGACAACCACTGCGGTCCTCTCCACCACAGTGTATGCTCACTCAACTCCTTGGGCTGCAGACCACGCGAAGCACAGTCTGCAGGGTTTGTCTTTGATGAGACATGATTCCACTGGTGGTAATCCATAATATTTAATATAGTGGACACTCTGTTGCTCGCAAATGTTGCCCATCGACTTGAGCCTCCTTTGAGCCATGCTAACACTATGGTGGAGTCGGTCCATCCATACAAATGTTCCTTAGGTATCTCTAGAACTTGTGATACTTCACATATAAGCTTAGCTGCTAAAGTGGCGCCACACAATTCAAGTCGGGGTATAGAAATCTCTTTTACGATTGGGGCAACTCGAGTCTTTGCGGACAGTAAATGTACATGCACTCCATTTGAACTATCAATCACTCTTATGTAAACTGCTGCCGCAAAAGCGGATTTCGAAGAATCTGAAAAGACGTGTAACTCTCTCTTGCACTCTTGTGTAAAATTTACCCACCTAGGTATTTTAATATTAATTAAATCTAGTAGCCCTTGTCGATATTTTTGCCACTCACTATTTAATTCATCCGTCAAACTCTCATTCCACTGAAGACCAGATTTCCACAGTTTCTGAATTAAAATCTTAGCATTAACTACCACTGGGGCAATCCAGCCTAAAGGGTCATACAGTCTTGCTACCTCAGATAATACTTGTCTTTTAGTGACTGAATCCTTAGGTTCAGGTAAGGTTATTACATATTCAAAATTATCATTCTTCTTATTCCAACTCAATCCTAACACCTTGATTAGATCATTTAATTTAATAGATTGCCTTGTATTCAACTCCGTTTTCCCAATCTGCTCTAAAAACTCCTCATCATTGCTATTCCACTTCTGTAACTCAAAACCACCGCACCTCATTAACTCATTCATCTCCTCATAAATCCTAATTGCCTCATTAACCGTGTCAGACCCGGTCATTAAGTCATCCATATAATAGCATTGTTTTGTTATACTCGCCGCCAATGGATACTTCTCCTTTTCTAACTCAGCAAGTCTATGCAACACCTTGACAGCTAGATATGGCGCGCATGCTGTTCCGAACGTTAAACGTAACAATCTGTAACGTTGTATGGGCTCCGACGGATCAAATCTCCAGACAATTCTCTGGAAATCTGTGTCCTCGTCCGCCACTCTCACCATCCGATACATTTTAATAATATCGGCTACGATACAGATTTTATGATGACGCCATCTCATCAAAATGTGCCTTAAATCTTGTTGTAACCTTGGTCCAACAAGAAGCTCATCATTTAGTGACACACCGTTTTCACCTTTGCTCGAAGCGTCAAAGACAACTCTCACTTTAGTGGTGTCTTTGTCTTCTCTCACCACAGCATGGTGAGGAAGATAGACAGCCTTAGACTTCTGACACTCACTCTCAGAAACCAGTTTCATGTGGTTCATACTCAAATACTCACTCATAACTTTATTATATTCTTCTCTCAACTTTGCATCTTTCGATAGCTTTCTCTCTAAATATTCTAACCTCTTCACTGCCCTCTCTTCTGTATTGCCATATTGACACTTAGGATCGTCCGTTGAAAAAGGTAATCTCACTATGAATCTCCCTTCATTATCTCTCACTGTCGTTAAATCAAACAAATCCTCACATGCTTTCTCGCTATTGGTTATCTCTTTCCTTATTAAATTAGGCTCATCTTCCATCTCAAAAAACCGTTTAAGTAACTCATCCTCTTTCACCTGTATGTGCATACTAATGAGATTATCTTTTGACGTTCGAGTTTCCTTTGACATTCTTCCTGACAAAATCCATCCAAACACTATATTCTGTGCTATTAAATTACAATCAGGATGCTTCATAACACCATCCAGTAATATTTCGCTATAAACCTCTGCACCTAGCAAAATGTCGATCTTACCTGGTGTCGCGTATGTAGGATCAGCTAAAGGAAGATTGTCAATTTCTACCCATTTGGAAGTGCTCACGTATGTTGAAGGAAGTAGGGACGTTAAGGAATGCAACACATAAGCGTTAACTAGGATGGAACTAGCTGGATTATGACGTGATTCCAGGCGAAGTGAAACCGTGTTTTTTATCCTCATACGGCCATCTCCCAACCCTGACACCCAGCCACTAACTGGTTTGCGCACAAGACCTAATAATTGCACAGTTGATTCAGATACAAAAGATGCCTGTGACCCTTGATCAAGTAAAGCACGAATTATTTGTTTAAAACCGTTAGAACGGAATACCTTGACCTTAGCCGTCGCAAGTAGCACGCTGTTGGGTTGTAGCTCTCCTCTAGAAAATGTAGTAGTTATGTTTGTGTCACCTCGTGTTGTACTCCCTCTCTCCTGTTGTGGTTCACTCGCTGACACTGCGGCTGCCGGCTCCTGGTTCTCTCTCTCAAAGTGTAACATCGTGTGATGTCTTCTCCCACATTTCTTACAGCTGAATGACTGACGACACTTAACTACCGCATGAGTTGGTGCCAGGCAATTAAAACATAATTTACTCGTTTGAACGAAGTCCTGTCTTTCCTTAGGTGTCATAAGGCTAAAACGCTTGCACTGGTTAAGATAATGAATTTCATGACACATCGGACACTCTTGTTTAGCCTTAGACTTGTTCTCTTTCTCCTTCTCTACTGATGCGTGAAAAGATTTTGACTTAGCAGCAGGCTTAGCTTGTTGCGCGGCGCGGTTCCCGTTTGTATCTATCATTTCTAGGGTCCTGAATCTGTACTCTAAATAATCTCTTAATTGTATCCAAGTAGGCAACTCATCACACATCATATTTAACTGCTGTTCCCATTGTTTGACAGATTCCGTGTCCAGTTTTGAGACGACTAAGTGAACGATAGACGCGTTAGCGTAACTAGATTCAGTACTAATGCCCAAGTTCTCCAAAGATTTAAGACAGGTAGACGTCGTATCCAACAAACTCCTAATTGCATTGGCTGACTCGGATTGAATTTTCTTTGTGCCAAATAAAGTCCTCATAATAGTATTGCAATTATAACGCTTATTATTGTATCGCCGAACTAACTGCTGCCACGCATCCTCATAATTTGCATCAGTCGTCGAAAAATTACTTAGTAGATTTAATGCTTCTCCACTCAAATTGGACTTGAGGTAATGTAATTTCTGTACCGATGAAATATTCTTATTGCTGTGTATTAATGAGGAAAACATGTCATAAAAGGTTGGCCATTCTTCATATTTACCCCCAAATGTAGGTAATTGTATGCGGGGTAGTTTTACATCACTACAATTATTGTACGCGCTGCTAACTGCTAGGTTAGGTAACTCAGTAACTGGCGGCAACAACTGTTGCAAAGCTTCTCGCAAACTTGATTTATACTGCACATATAGCTCCTCAAAAATCTCATATTTTCCTTTTGTAAAATATGGTTCCTTCTTAGTTTTCGCTTTTGCAACTATCTACATGTGTCCGTCTTTAAAATCTTTAAATAGTTGTTCTAACAACTCCAATCTCGTTTCTAAGTACTGACGTTTAATTCTTTCCTTCGGAGTTTTCTTATAGTTTCTCTCAGCTTTCACCAAATTGTCGAACAACTCATCTTGTAATGCAAAAAGTGCCTCCATTGTAGTAACAAATAAACTCGCAAAGTAATCTCAGCAAACAACACTCCGATCGGTCACTGGTTTTAGGTTATAAATGCTCGCAAAGTAACAGTTTGTTAATTTTTATTTCTTTAAACACTCAATGTACTGTTATTATGATTTGCACCAAAAGTCACATACACCTTGTAAACAAGTAACCGGTTATAGTCAATCAATTTCACTGTAATAACTCGTTTGTAATAACTTGCACATAGAAAACGTGTCACCCGGCAAGTACTTATCGCACTCAGGTAATTCTTTTGTTCTCGTGGGTCACCGGGCTCGATGCTCATTAACACGCTCCGGTTCGAATACGGACCAAATGATGAATATATAAGGTTTATTTTTGTTTGCTTTGACTTTTTGGAAGAAAACAACGTGTAGTTAGCATGCAGGTTTATTCGCAACTGACTTCAATATAGTGGACTGTAAGTAAACATATCTTAATAACTATTAGTTGAACGTATCTATAGGCTCACAATACAAAAAACGCTAATCTATTTGGACAGTACCTATTCATTACAACAAACAACTTTTACAATGGGACCAACCCTGAAATCGCGTAAAAAAATCAGCTGTTCAGTACATTTTGACGAGTTAGGCGAACATAAATCTACTGAACAGCTGATTGTTTTTTACGCGATTTCAGGGTTAGTCTCATAGTAAAAGTTGTCCGTTATAATGAGTACAATGACCCCTTAAGAGAATTAAAACGACTTAACTTTAACCATGTATACTAAACTAGTGTAATAATGTCTTGTCTACCACTAATAACAGAGCAATGCCTTTTCATACGTACTTTTCCGTTCCATAAACTATCGTTGCTGCCGGAACGACGTCAGTGGCTCATTTGTATTCGATAATGTTTTCATTCCCAATACGAGACCGCCCGCTTGGTGAAGTTCCCTGAAAGAGTAAGACCCTGTTTTTATAAAATGTTGACTACAGAATAGATAACAATTTTGTAATAATTGAAATCAAAATGACTTACTTTTTTCCTGTTATTTTTAAACAATATTTCAACATCCAAATCAAAATGGTTGAAACAGGGGTCCTATCACAACCTGTATTGGACCGATTAGTTAGTCTTTGTACTTTTTAATTTACTTGTATACAGCCTGTGTCAGTGAAATGTGGAAACATTTAAGAATGTGATTCGGAACATCAAACTAAACAACTCTTTCAATGGGATCAACAAAGTAATTGCAAATAAAAACGGTTTTGCAAAGAAATTACCTTTGGCATCGACTTCCGAAAGTAAAGTTATTTTCTACTTTTTATAGTGTTTTTTTTTTGAAGTCGATTATTTTTTTTGCAAAAACGTTTTTATTTTACCCTTTTTAGTTATCGCATCGAACACAAATCCTTGTCAAGTATCAATTTCACAATTTATTTTACTTGGATGATATTTTTTCCAGTTATTATGATTTCAAAACCAAACTGCTGAACCGATTTTGATGAAATTTCTATGGGACCAATCGAGAAGTAGATCCATTCAGATAAAAGAAGAATTTTTCAAATCGGTTCAGAAATGACGGAGATATGAGGTAACAAAAACAAAACAAAAAAAAATACAACCGAATTGAGAACCTCCTCCTTTTTTTGAAATCGTGTAAAAAAAAAATAGCTATCCTACATTAGGTACATTTGATTTGAGTAGGTGATATTGTTTTCGTGATTACGTCTTTCGTCACGCAAACTTCTAGCAGAATAACTTTCTCCATGAACATCACACATCATTAACACATAAAACGAGATATTTACCATGTTTACTATTCATTTTGAGTTTCCGATATTTCGGCGCTGTTGCAAGCGCCATGATCGCGGATAAACTGAAGCTATTGCGGGTGGGTGTTTATGACCGGACAAATCGGTCTACGCTCTTTCTTGTTCGTTGTTTGCGTTCGATACCGCTACCACTGTCACTCACAACTCGACTCTGTTCCCGGCACAACTCACTGTGTCCACTCGCGAACTATCCCTCCTTATTTGTTTCCTTTTCTATCCTCCTTCTCTTTTCTCCATAAAGTTGTTTAGTTTGATAGTCTGTACCCCACCCTCATTAATATGGCCACACATTTCTGATACATACAATAACAAACGACAATAATATGGTCAACGGTCATTGGCTGAAACTTCTACTTAACAACTGAACGATAATACAAGGTGTAAACGGACCCTCCGTTTACACCTTGTATTATCGTTCAGTTCAGTAGTTAAGTCACTCACGAAGCCGTCAACCAAGCATTCTGTGCATCAAACCAAGTAACTCTACGCAAAAATTGTTGTTGGAAAACGAATTTTTTTTTGGTGTGAATAACCACGTTTCACGATGGGACACAATGTAAAGTTGTAACGTAAAGTTATGACATAAAAAACTTGTTTTTAATAAAAAAATTGTAAAAGTTGGAACTTTGACCCCCAATATCTCCGTAACTTGAAGGTTCCCAGGTATGGTCCAGAACAAAAAGATGATCGCAATGAGGGAGAGAACAAGTGCCTTTCGGCTTCGTTAACGTTATTTTTACATTATTGTGAAGTAATTGGGTCATTTTTCGCGTTTTATTAACGTTTATACGACCAATCTTAAAACAAAAAACTTACCAAAAAAATAATGTAAAATAACCAATTTCGCGGCTCTCCTAAAATTTTCTTTACAAATATGCAGTGCCTATGTACTCTAAGTTATACGAGTAATAACCATGGTTTTTGTCTTAGGTTGCGTCCAGATAAAGTAACATTGTTCTTCTTTATCGTGTGGTTAATGCCAAACCTGGTGTCAGAGTTTCTATACCGCCCAAGGGCATCTGACTTGGCTTTTACATGCCGTCGAGAAATATCTCTCAGGCATGCTGGTTTCCTCACGATGTTTTCCTTCACCGAAGCAAGTGATAAACGTAGGTACAATACGCACATAATTCCGAAAAATCAGAGGTGCGTGTCTTTGGTTCGAACTCGAGACCTATGACTTGGCAGTCCTACGGTCACACTACTAGACTATCACTGCTCATTATTACAAAAAATAATAATAATACACGTATACACTAAACAACATTGGTAGCTTCTCTCTATTTAATGTACCCTTAAACGGGACTTGTTTATCTTCTTTCAGACTTTTGAACAAGTTCTTGAGCTCAAATCAAATCAAAATCATTTATTTGCTTAAATAAGGTACAGAAGGTTGGTAGATTGTCTAAAATTGTTCTCTTATTCTGCCTTTAATTTCGGCGTGCAAATATAATATAAGTTACATATTTTATTTAAACAATTATTCAATCAATTTTAGCAACATTTTTTGTGATATTATTGATTAATATCATAACAAATGTTGATTATTGATATTTAGTTACGTTCTTATGTTGTTTAGCCTTAGTTTACTTTTTTTAAATCTTGTTTTATTGTTAAGTTACCATTTTGTTTTGTCTAGTGCGAGACTAATAAATACTTTTTCTTTCTTTCTTTCTTTATATTTGAGGGGACGTACCCTTAAACGGAACTTGTTCATCTTCTTTCAGACTTTTGAACAAGTTCTTCAGCTCTTTTCCACACCACCCATGAGGTAGAGCTGTAGGCGCGTTTTTTTTATAGTGGTATCCCCATTATATGGGCCTAGTCCACCGTATCTTAGTGTATACAAGGTGTAAACGGACCCTTCACGAAGCCGTCAACCAAGCATTCTGTACATCAAACTGAGTCACTCTATAAAAATCAATGTCTGTTCGAATGTTCGTCAGTTCGTATGTTCGAAATCTATAGTCTCCTAAACTGCTGAACTGATTTTGATGAAATTTTGCACGATTGTTCTACATACGCCAGGGAAGGTTTCTGAGGGTAGGTAGGTGGGTCGAGTAGTAAAACATACAAGGCGGTAGTACTAGGTAGAGAAAAGTGCATCGCAACGCAGGCCGGGAATAGCTAGTACATTCTTAAATTCTATTAGTACTTATGTAGTTCTAAGCGAGGAAGGTAACCTCACCACATCTCTGTTTGAGTTCGGAGCTAGTTGTTCGCACGCTGTGTAACACAACCGCTTGGCCTCGGGCTACACACTCAAGTGACGCGTGTTGGACTGCGACGGCTGAGGAAATAAATGAAAGAAATTGTTTACAGCTTGTCACGAGTCACTGCAATGCGACTTGAGGGGTGACAGTACTCGCGCGTCAGAAACTCACGCTAAACAGTAAATCGCGCGCGTATCGCTGAAAACAAGTCGCGTCGTAAGTTGCATTCGTTGCATTGAAAGATATTTTGTAACATGACATTACATCACGCCTGTAATCCCCGAAGGGTCAGGCAGAGGTGTACCTAATAGCACACCCTCATTTTGCCAGTTATGTTTAAGTCCCATGTAAAAGGGAGCGAGCCTATCATCACATATTTGCCATCACATAAGACTTAATCATAACTGACGAAATGTTGACTGTACTATCAATTACAACTTTACTGAACCCTTCCTAAAACTAACGTGTTGTTATGTAACATTTTCGTGTATTATTCACTTGCTTCTACATGGTTAAATTTAAGTCGTTTTAATCCTCTTAAGGGGTCATTGTACCTATTCATTACAACGAACAACTTTTACTATGGGACCAACCCTGAAATCGCGTAAAAAAATCAGCTGTTCAGTACATTTTGACGAGTTAGGCGAACATAAATCTACTGAACAGCTGATTGTTTTTTACACGATTTCAGGGTTGGTCTCATAGTAAAAGTTGTCCGTTATAATGAGTACAATGACCCCTTAAGAGAATTAAAACGACTTAACTTTAACCATGTATACTAAACTAGTGTAATAATGTCTTGTCTACCACTAATAACAGAGCAATGCCTTTTCATACGTACTTTTCCGTTCCATAAACTATCGTTGCTGCCGGAACGACGTCAGTGGCTCATTTGTATTCGATAATGTTTTCATTCCCAATACGAGACCGCCCGCTTGGTGAAGTTCCCTGAAAGAGTAAGACCCTGTTTTTATAAAATGTTGACTACAGAATAGATAACAATTTTGTAATAATTGAAATCAAAATGACTTACTTTTTTCCTGTAATTTTTAAACAATATTTCATCATCCAAATAAAAATGGTTGAAACAGGGGTCCTATCACAACCTGTATTGGACCGATTAGTTAGTCTTTGTACTTTTTAATTTACTTGTATACAGCCTGTGTCAGTGAAATGTGGAAAAATTTAAGAATGTGATTCGGAACATCAAACTAAACAACTCTTTCAATGGGATCAACAAAGTAATTGCAAATAAAAACGGTTTTGCAAAGAAATTACCTTTGGCATCGACTTCCGAAAGTAAAGTGATTTTCTACTTTTTATAGTGTTTTTTTTTTGAAGTCGATTATTTTTTTGCAAAAACGTTTTTATTTTACCCTTTTTAGGTATCGCATCGAACACAAATCCTTGTCAAGTATCAATTTCACAATTTATTTTACTTGGATGACATAGTTTTTCCCGCTATTTTGATTTAAAAACCAAACTACAGAACCGATTTTGATGAAATTTCTATGGGACCAATGGAAAAGAGCATCTCTTCAGATAAAAGAAGAATTTTTCAAATCGGTTCATATATGACGAAGATATGAGGTAACAAAAACAAAACAAAAAAAAATACAACCGAATTGAGAACCTCCTCCTTTTTTTGAAATCGTGTAAAAAAAAAACTTTTTTGCAAAAAAAAACCGACTTCCAAAAAAAACACTGAAAAAGTGGAAAATAACTTTACTTTCGGAAGTCGGTGACTATTGTTTCTTTCATTGACTTTTTTGCCACCGACTTCCGAAAGTAAAGTTATTTTCCACTTTTTCAGTGTTTTTTTTGGAAGTCGGTATTTTTTTCCAAAAAAGTTTTTATTTTACCCTTTTTAGTTATCGCATCACACACAAATCCTTGTCAAGTATCAATTTCGCAATTTCTTTTACTTGGATGATATTTTTTCCAGTTATTATGATTTCAAAACCAAACTGCTGAACCGATTTTGATGAAATTTCTATGGGACCAATCGAGAAGTAGATCCATTCAGATAAAAGAAGAATTTTTCAAATCGGTTCAGAAATGACGGAGATATGAGGTAACAAAAACAAAACAAAAAAAAATACAACCGAATTGAGAACCTCCTCCTTTTTATGAAATCGTGTAAAAAAAAATAGCTGTCCTACATTAGGTACATTTGATTTGAGTAGGTGATATTGTTTTCATGACTACGTCTTTCGTCACGCAAACTTCTAGTAGAATAACTTTCTCCATGAACATCACACATCATTAACACATAAAACGAGATATTTACCATGTTTACTATTCATTTTGAGTTTCCGATATTTCGGCGCTGTTGCAAGCGCCATGATCGCGGATAAACTGAAGCTATTGCGGGTGGGTGTTTATGACCGGACAAATCGGTCTATGCTCTTTCTTGTTCTTTGTTTGCGTTCGATACCGCTACCACTGTCACTCACAACTCGACTCTGTTCCCGGCACAACTCACTGTGTCCACTCGCGAACTATCCCTCCTTATTTGTTTCCTTTTCTATCCTCCTTCTCTTTTCTCCATAAAGTTGTTTAGTTTGATAGTCTGTACCCCACCCTCATTAATATGGCCACACATTTCTGATACATACAATAACAAACGACAATAATATGGTCAACGGTCATTGGCTGAAACTTCTACTTAACAACTGAACGATAATACAAGGTGTAAACGGACCCTCCGTTTACACCTTGTATTATCGTTCAGTTCAGTAGTTAAGTCACTCACGAAGCCGTCAACCAAGCATTCTGTGCATCAAACCAAGTAACTCTACGCAAAAATTGTTGTTGGAAAACGAATTTTTTTTTTGGTGTGAATAACCACGTTTTACGATGGGATACAATGTAAAGTTGTAACGTAAAGTTATTACATAAAAAACTTGTTTTTAATAAAAAAATTGTAAAAGTTGGAACTTTGACCCCCAATATCTCCGTAACTTGAAGGTTCCCAGGTATGGTCCAGAACAAAAAGATGATCGCAATGAGGGAGAGAACAAGTGCCTTTCGGCTTCGTTAACGTTATTTTTACATTATTGTGAAGTAATTGGGTCATTTTTCGCGTTTTATTAACGTTTATACGACCAATCTTAAAACAAAAAACTTACCAAAAAAATAATGTAAAATAACCAATTTCGCGGCTCTCCTAAAATTTTCTTTTCAAATATGCAGTGCCTATGTACTCTAAGTTATACGAGTAATAACCATGGTTTTTGTCTTAGGTTGCGTCCAGATAAAGTAACATTGTTCTTCTTTATCGTGTGGTTAATGCCAAACCTGGTGTCAGAGTTTCTATACCGCCCAAGGGCATCTGACTTGGCTTTTACATGCCGTCGAGAAATATCTCTCAGGCATGCTGGTTTCCTCACGATGTTTTCCTTCACCGAAGCAAGTGATAAACGTAGGTACAATACGCACATAATTCCGAAAAATCAGAGGTGCGTGTCTTTGGTTCGAACTCGAGACCTATGACTTGGCAGTCCTACGGTCACACTACTAGACTATCACTGCTCATTATTACAAAAAATAATAATAATACACGTATACACTAAACAACATTGGTAGCTTCTCTCTATTTAATGTACCCTTAAACGGGACTTGTTTATCTTCTTTCAGACTTTTGAACAAGTTCTTGAGCTCAAATCAAATCAAAATCATTTATTTGCTTAAATAAGGTACAGAAGGTTGGTAGATTGTCTAAAATTGTTCTCTTATTCTGCCTTTAATTTCGGCGTGCAAATATAATATAAGTTACATATTTTATTTAAACAATTATTCAACCAATTTTAGCAACATTTTTTGTGATATTATTGATTAATATCATAACAAATGTTGATTATTGATATTTAGTTACGTTCTTATGTTGTTTAGCCTTAGTTTACTTTTTTTAAATCTTGTGTTATTGTTAAGTTACCATTTTGTTTTGTCTAGTGCGAGACTAATAAATACTTTTTCTTTCTTTCTTTCTTTATATTTGAGGGGACGTACCCTTAAACGGAACTTGTTCATCTTCTTTCAGACTTTTGAACAAGTTCTTCAGCTCTTTTCCACACCACCCATGAGGTAGAGCTGTAGGCGCGTTTTTTTTATAGTGGTATCCCCATTATATGGGCCTAGTCCACCGTATCTTAGTGTATACAAGGTGTAAACGGACCCTTCACGAAGCCGTCAACCAAGCATTCTGTACATCAAACTGAGTCACTCTATAAAAATCAATGTCTGTTCGAATGTTCGTCAGTTCGTATGTTCGAAATCTATAGTCTCCTAAACTGCTGAACTGATTTTGATGAAATTTTGCACGATTGTTCTACATACGCCAGGGAAGGTTTCTGAGGGTAGGTAGGTGGGTCGAGTAGTAAAACATACAAGGCGGTAGTACTAGGTAGAGAAAAGTGCATCGCAACGCAGGCCGGGAATAGCTAGTACATTCTTAAATTCTATTAGTACTTATGTAGTTCTAAGCGAGGAAGGTAACCTCACCACATCTCTGTTTGAGTTCGGAGCTAGTTGTTCGCACGCTGTGTAACACAACCGCTTGGCCTCGGGCTACACACTCAAGTGACGCGTGTTGGACTGCGACGGCTGAGGAAATAAATGAAAGAAATTGTTTACAGCTTGTCACGAGTCACTGCAATGCGACTTGAGGGGTGACAGTACTCGCGCGTCAGAAACTCACGCTAAACAGTAAATCGCGCGCGTATCGCTGAAAACAAGTCGCGTCGTAAGTTGCATTCGTTGCATTGAAAGATATTTTGTAACATGACATTACATCACGCCTGTAATCCCCGAAGGGTCAGGCAGAGGTGTACCTAATAGCACACCCTCATTTTGCCAGTTATGTTTAAGTCCCATGTAAAAGGGAGCGAGCCTATCATCACATATTTGCCATCACATAAGACTTAATCATAACTGACGAAATGTTGACTGTACTATCAATTACAACTTTACTGAACCCTTCCTAAAACTAACGTGTTGTTATGTAACATTTTCGTGTATTATTCACTTGCTTCTACATGGTTAAATTTAAGTCGTTTTAATCCTCTTAAGGGGTCATTGTACCTATTCATTACAACGAACAACTTTTACTATGGGACCAACCCTGAAATCGCGTAAAAAAATCAGCTGTTCAGTACATTTTGACGAGTTAGGCGAACATAAATCTACTGAACAGCTGATTGTTTTTTACACGATTTCAGGGTTGGTCTCATAGTAAAAGTTGTCCGTTATAATGAGTACAATGACCCCTTAAGAGAATTAAAACGACTTAACTTTAACCATGTATACTAAACTAGTGTAATAATGTCTTGTCTACCACTAATAACAGAGCAATGCCTTTTCATACGTACTTTTCCGTTCCATAAACTATCGTTGCTGCCGGAACGACGTCAGTGGCTCATTTGTATTCGATAATGTTTTCATTCCCAATACGAGACCGCCCGCTTGGTGAAGTTCCCTGAAAGAGTAAGACCCTGTTTTTATAAAATGTTGACTACAGAATAGATAACAATTTTGTAATAATTGAAATCAAAATGACTTACTTTTTTCCTGTAATTTTTAAACAATATTTCATCATCCAAATAAAAATGGTTGAAACAGGGGTCCTATCACAACCTGTATTGGACCGATTAGTTAGTCTTTGTACTTTTTAATTTACTTGTATACAGCCTGTGTCAGTGAAATGTGGAAAAATTTAAGAATGTGATTCGGAACATCAAACTAAACAACTCTTTCAATGGGATCAACAAAGTAATTGCAAATAAAAACGGTTTTGCAAAGAAATTACCTTTGGCATCGACTTCCGAAAGTAAAGTGATTTTCTACTTTTTATAGTGTTTTTTTTTTGAAGTCGATTATTTTTTTGCAAAAACGTTTTTATTTTACCCTTTTTAGGTATCGCATCGAACACAAATCCTTGTCAAGTATCAATTTCACAATTTATTTTACTTGGATGACATAGTTTTTCCCGCTATTTTGATTTAAAAACCAAACTACAGAACCGATTTTGATGAAATTTCTATGGGACCAATGGAAAAGAGCATCTCTTCAGATAAAAGAAGAATTTTTCAAATCGGTTCATATATGACGAAGATATGAGGTAACAAAAACAAAACAAAAAAAAATACAACCGAATTGAGAACCTCCTCCTTTTTTTGAAATCGTGTAAAAAAAAAACTTTTTTGCAAAAAAAAACCGACTTCCAAAAAAAACACTGAAAAAGTGGAAAATAACTTTACTTTCGGAAGTCGGTGACTATTGTTTCTTTCATTGACTTTTTTGCCACCGACTTCCGAAAGTAAAGTTATTTTCCACTTTTTCAGTGTTTTTTTTGGAAGTCGGTATTTTTTTGCAAAAAAGTTTTTATTTTACCCTTTTTAGTTATCGCATCACACACAAATCCTTGTCAAGTATCAATTTCGCAATTTCTTTTACTTGGATGATATTTTTTCCAGTTATTATGATTTCAAAACCAAACTGCTGAACCGATTTTGATGAAATTTCTATGGGACCAATCGAGAAGTAGATCCATTCAGATAAAAGAAGAATTTTTCAAATCGGTTCAGAAATGACGGAGATATGAGGTAACAAAAACAAAACAAAAAAAAATACAACCGAATTGAGAACCTCCTCCTTTTTATGAAATCGTGTAAAAAAAAATAGCTGTCCTACATTAGGTACATTTGATTTGAGTAGGTGATATTGTTTTCGTGACTACGTCTTTCGTCACGCAAACTTCTAGCAGAATAACTTTCTCCATGAACATCACACATCATTAACACATAAAACGAGATATTTACCATGTTTACTATTCATTTTGAGTTTCCGATATTTCGGCGCTGTTGCAAGCGCCATGATCGCGGATAAACTGAAGCTATTGCGGGTGGGTGTTTATGACCGGACAAATCGGTCTACGCTCTTTCTTGTTCTTTGTTTGCGTTCGATACCGCTACCACTGTCACTCACAACTCGACTCTGTTCCCGGCACAACTCACTGTGTCCACTCGCGAACTATCCCTCCTTATTTGTTTCCTTTTCTATCCTCCTTCTCTTTTCTCCATAAAGTTGTTTAGTTTGATAGTCTGTACCCCACCCTCATTAATATGGCCACACATTTCTGATACATACAATAACAAACGACAATAATATGGTCAACGGTCATTGGCTGAAACTTCTACTTAACAACTGAACGATAATACAAGGTGTAAACGGACCCTCCGTTTACACCTTGTATTATCGTTCAGTTCAGTAGTTAAGTCACTCACGAAGCCGTCAACCAAGCATTCTGTGCATCAAACCAAGTAACTCTACGCAAAAATTGTTGTTGGAAAACGAATTTTTTTTTGGTGTGAATAACCACGTTTTACGATGGGATACAATGTAAAGTTGTAACGTAAAGTTATTACATAAAAAACTTGTTTTTAATAAAAAAATTGTAAAAGTTGGAACTTTGACCCCCAATATCTCCGTAACTTGAAGGTTCCCAGGTATGGTCCAGAACAAAAAGATGATCGCAATGAGGGAGAGAACAAGTGCCTTTCGGCTTCGTTAACGTTATTTTTACATTATTGTGAAGTAATTGGGTCATTTTTCGCGTTTTATTAACGTTTATACGACCAATCTTAAAACAAAAAACTTACCAAAAAAATAATGTAAAATAACCAATTTCGCGGCTCTCCTAAAATTTTCTTTACAAATATGCAGTGCCTATGTACTCTAAGTTATACGAGTAATAACCATGGTTTTTGTCTTAGGTTGCGTCCAGATAAAGTAACTGTGCGGGACAATAGTGATTGTAAACAGACAGTGAATAGTAAATAACAGTGCAGTGCGCAATAACAAGTGTTAATAGTGCTGAACACAGACAATATAGTGCGTAGAATAAGACTGATCTCGTGTAGTTGTTTTGTATAAATTCTTGTGTAAGAAAGTCAATTTATATAAAGATTATTGCTTTAATTTAATATTTTGATAGTTTAGTAGCACATAAGTAATTTCCAATAAGAATTGTTGCCTTATTAGCCTGATTCATGTAAGATTTCGTAACTCAACTTGTTGTATATAAGAATTTTTATGTTCTAATTTCCGCTTAGAAATATTTTTCTTATATAGGTTAACTTATGTAGATTTAGAAAATATAAACTTTATTATAGGTTACCATAGAAAATTATGATGTAAATCGCATTTAAAGTGTCGCGGCTCTCGTTACGGTAACGTTTCTTTGTACTTAAGCCCACTGTGTCGAAATCTTTGTACTTATCTGCTTCATTCTGATTGGTCGAGCCCTTACCTGCCTCATTCTGATTGGTCGACTCAAGATCGAATCCTTAGCCAAAATTGTATAAAAGACGGGCCATTTTTCACAATCGACACAGTCGACGGGCAGCTATACTAGGAAGAACAACTCAATAAAGAAGAAACTCAAGACTCCAATCAAGCCTCTTTTATTTTCCCACCAATCCAGTGATAGCAAGTGTACCCCGTACATTTAATGGTCCTTCGAGAGCCGGATTTAGTGGGAAAAATAGTGTTTCAAGAAGCCAGTGCTTGAAGAATCGTCATAGTGTTCAAGAAACAACCTGCGTCTTGAAGAATCGAAAAATAGTGTCATAGTACTTCAAGATCATCGGGAATAGCGTCATAGTGTTTCAAGAACGGCCTGCGTCTTGAAGATTCGAAGAAAAGTGTTATAGTTATTCAAGATCGCCGGCATTGAAGATAGTACTTCAAGACCGTGCTACAGTGAAGATAGTTTAAAGAGTTTCAAGCCCGTCGACTGTCAACTTCGCAGTCAACATGCCCGTCACGCGCTCCGAAGGAAGGGGACGCAAGGCGTCGAATCAACAGAAGCCGTCATCGTCAGAGGCTACCCCAGAGACCTCCGCGACCGGTACCAGTACGGAAGCCACATCAGAAACGACACAGACGGGAACGACCGCCACGGAGACCTCCGAACGAACTCGTACCTCCGCGACAACAGACCCAACCACCGTGACTTCCGCCACTACAGCATCGACGGCCGCAACCGCCTCAGCCGCCAGCGCCACCGCGTCGGCCGCCCCCCCCGCCCCCTCGGACGCCGTCCACGTGCCCGTCGCCTCGCAACCTGCCGGCACCGCCGTCCCGTCTGTCGCACCCTCCGCCGCGACGACGCTAGAAGCAGGAACGAATACGAGACAATTAATGAAGCCGCCCGCCGCCGCCACAGCAAAAGAAGTTCACCAGGAGAAGGAAACTTCGACGATCAAGCGAGCGGTCAAAAACACCGGTGCATCGAAGCCGACCGGTACACAGCTACCCCGCCCCCCTAGCAAGAAGGGGGGAGAGGGGGGATCAACGCACAGCAGATTGAAGTCACAGAAAATAGCTAAAGCAAAAGAAGACTTGCTTCGACTTCAAGTAGAACTCGCCGCAGCCCGCCTCGCCGCGTTGGAGAAGGGAGACTCCGACGACGAGGAAGAAGAAGAAGAAGATGACAATGACAACGACTCAATATACTCCGAAGTCAACGCGAGAGTGGACAACTGGCTGGAAAATCAAGTCGCCCGCCCCGTCCTAGCCATCGCCAACGAGCCTCATCGCCCGCCAACGGAGCCGAGAGTGGTCACCAGCGAGCAACCGAGACAAGAAGAGACTCGTCAGTCACCGGCGGGAGGCCAAGGAGACTTGGCCCTCCTAGCGGAAGCGATCACCAGGGCTGTCAGCTCCGCACAGAGACCCAGGTTTGTCGATTTGCCATTATTTAGTGGGTCACATCAAGAGTGGCTACCTTTTCGCGCCGCGTACTACGAGACCGAAGCGTCGTTCAGTGCCGTCGAGAACACGAACCGGTTACGAAGAAACCTGAAAGGGAAGGCGAAAGAAGCAGTTGAGGGACTGCTCATCACCAACGCGCACCCATCCGAGATTATGAAGACATTGGCATCCAGATTCGGGAGGCCAGAATCAATCGCCATGCTCGAGATGGAGACGCTTCGTGGACTGCCGCGCCTCTCCGAGTCACCGAGGGACATTTGTATCTTCGCCACGAAAGTCGCCAACGTCGTAGCCACATTGAAGACATTGGGTTGTTTCAACTACATGTACAACCCGGAACTCGCCAAGACGCTCGTAGACAAGCTGACGCCGACGCTACGCTACCGATATTATGACTTCGCAGCCACACAGCCCAGAGAAGATCCCTGCCTCATCAAGATAGAAAAATTCTTCAAAAGAGAAGCCGAACTGTGCGGACCTTACGCGCTACCCGAACAGGTGGCAGCACCGTCGGCAGCCGCACCACAGAAAAGGACGCAGCGGGTCAACAACGTCACTGAAAAGTCTAGCGCATCGAAGTGTTTCGTGTGTGAAGAAGCGGGTCACACCAACGCGGCCGAGTGTGAAGTCTTCAAGAAACAAGAAGCAAACTCCAGATGGGACACAGCGAAGTCCAAGCGCCTCTGCTTCAAGTGTCTACGCTACAGGAGCAAGACACATAGCTGCCGACCGAAGCCTTGTGGGATCAACGGGTGCAAGTACACACACCACAAGTTACTTCACTATGACAAGAAGACAGAAGAAGCGGAGAAGCCCAAGAGGCCTGAAAAGGAAGAAGCATCAGAAGTCATCAACTCGACGTGGACTGTCAAGAAGCAGTCCTACCTCAAGATCCTGCCTGTCCAAGTAGTGGGACCGAAAGGGGCCATCGACACCTTCGCCCTGATGGACGACGGATCAACAGTAACGCTCGTCGACGACAGCATCGCCACGTCCATCGGCGCTACGGGACCCATAGATCCACTGAAGATAGAAACAATCAACGAGTTGAAAACAGCGGAAAGTGCATCGAGACGGGTCACCATCGGCATAAAGGGGGTCAACGACCGAGAAGAACGAATGCAAGCGAGAACAGTGAAGAACTTACAAGTGTCGTCTCAACGGGTACCGCAAGATTTAGTGGAGGGCTGCCCACATCTGTCAGACATCAAGGGACAACTCACCTACTCGAACGCGAAGCCACAGGTACTCATCGGGCAAGATAATTGGCATCTTCTGCTGACTGAAGAAACCAGAAGAGGAGATAAGAACCACCCAGTGGCATCTCTCACGCCGCTAGGTTGGGTTCTTCATGGAAGCCAGACCAGATCCTTCGGACAGAAGATAGACTTCGTCTCCCACATGAAGGAAACAGAAGATGACCTCGAGAACCTGGTGAAGAAGTACTTCGAGATGGACGCCCTCTACCTCAATCCCAAGAGACCGAAGACAGACCCAGAGGAGAAAGCTCTTCGTATCCTAGAAGAAAAGACAGAGAAGATCGAAGAGACAAGATATCAGACCGGCCTCCTCTGGAAGAAAGAAGACGTCAAGTTCCCAGATAACTACGAAAACTCGCTGAAGAGACTCTTCAACATAGAAAAGAAGATTGATCGCGACCCAGCCTTGAAGAAGAAGTACGTCGAACAAATGGACGCCCTTATAGAGAAGGGGTACGCCGAGCCTGCACCGCCTCAGAAGACTCCAAACAAGACTTGGTACCTGCCTCACTTCGCGGTCATCAACCCCATGAAGCCGGCCAAACTCCGTGTGGTGCATGACGCCGCCGCCAAGACCCGAGGGGTGGCACTCAACGACGTGCTCCTCAAAGGTCCGGATCTGCTCCAGTCGCTGCCGGGCGTCGTCATGCGCTTCCGGCAACATCTCATCGGGGTGACAGCGGACATCAAGGAGATGTTCATGCAGGTCAAGCTACGCACCGAGGACAGAGACGCGCTACGGTACCTATGGCGCGGGAATCGACGCGACAATCAACCACCAGAAGAATATAGAATGACTTCATTGATCTTCGGGGCATCGAGTTCGCCATCGACGGCGATATATGTAAAGAACCTGAATGCCAAGCAGCATGAGAAGACTCACCCAGAAGCAGCAGCCGCCATCGTCGACAAGCACTACGTCGACGATTATCTCGATAGTTTTAGAAGCCTAGAAGAGGCTATAAAGATAACAAGCGATGTGCGTGAAGTACACAAGAAGGCCAGCTTCGAACTCAAGCAGTGGAAGTCAAACTCAACGTCACTCCTAGAAGCACTGGGAGAAGAGAACCACATAGAAGACCTAGAGTTGTACAAGTCGGAAGAGCAAACGGAAAGAGTATTGGGCGTCGTCTGGAAACTCAACACGGACGAGCTGACGTTCAACCTCAACTTAGCAAGAATCCCGTCGACACTTATAGAAGGAAAACAGCCTACGAAGAGAGAAGCCTTAAGAATCGTCATGTCACTCTTTGACCCTTTAGGTTTCGCCTCACCAGTCACGATCAGGGCGAAACAACTACTCCAAGAAGTATGGCGTCGAGGAACAGCATGGGACGACCGCATCGACGAAGACCTGGCGGAGCAGTGGGAGTCGTGGATGGGACACCTGAAAAGTCTCCACGACATAGCAATTCCGCGGCAGTACCTGCATTACAGCGACGCCGCCTCCCTTGAGCTACATGTCTTCAGCGACGCCAGCGAGTCGGCCTACGCCACAGTCCTCTTCTGGAGAGCAGTGACACCAGACGGCGAAGTCGGCACCTCTCTCATCATGGCCAAGGCGAAAGTAGCACCGTTGAAGTTGACCTCCATCCCAAGACTGGAGTTACAAGCAGCAGTCATGGGAACCAGACTCGCCGACGCGATCATCGAGGAGCACGAGAGAAAACCCGATAGAAGAGTATTCTGGACTGACAGCAAGACAGTACTCACCTGGATCAGAACTGGATCACGCTCCTACAAACCGTACGTGGCTCACCGACTCGCAGCAATAGAGGAAAGCTCCAAGGTCAACGACTGGCGCTGGGTTCCAACGAAATTGAACGTGGCCGACGACGCAACGAGAGACGTACCAACCGCCTTCGGCAAACAGCATCGGTGGTACAAGGGGCCGGACTTCCTCTACCTACATGAGGACTCCTGGCCAACAGAACCTGAGAAAATAGGACCCGAAGAACCATCGGATGAAGAAAAGACACACCACATGACCGGCGGGAGAAGCACGAGACTGGCAGAAGGCCTACCTGACCCGAAGAAGTTCTCCAACTGGGACCGCCTCCGATACTCGACAGCCCGAGTTCTGCAGTTCATCGACCTCTGCCGAGCTCTGAAACAGAAGGTCAACTACCGGAGAACGAGAAAGAATAAAGAAGCGGACCCGACTTGGAAAAGGATCAGACCTGCAGCCGCGAAGAAGCAGACGCCTACACCAGCAACGAGATCGACGGTCAACTACCTCCCGGTCACCGCCGAGCTACTCAAAAGGGCCGAGGAACTACTAATGCGGTGCTCACAGGAAGAAGCCTTCATCGAAGAGATACAGCTCTTGAACAGCGGGAAACCGGTCAACAAAGAGAGCCGCCTTCATCAGCTCAGCGTCGAGTCCAGGAACGGCACTCTCTACCTCAGAAGTCGCATCCAAGCAGCCAAAGACGTCGAAGAGAAGGTCAAGCATCCACTGGTAGTTAACGGAGATCATCCCACCGTGAAGCTGTGGATACAAAGCGTGCACCGGCAGCTCCATCACACAGGCGTAGAGGCAACCGTCAACGAGTGTCGCCAGCAGTACTGGGTACTGCGATTGCGCCCCACTACGCGCGCAATCATTCGACGATGCCTGTTCTGCAGAATGAAGACGCAGACGCCGCCACACCCTAGAACCGGGGACCTGCCAGCGTGTCGCTTAGCTCATCATAAGCGACCATTCTCCTTCACCGGTGTCGACTACTTCGGGCCTCTCTCCGTGACCATCGGGCGCACCCGACAAAAGAGATATGTAGCCATATTCACATGTCTCACGACGCGAGCTATTCATCTAGAAGTCGCCAGCTCGCTCAGCGCCGACTCAGCCGTCATGGCGGTCAGGCGCATGATCGCGCGACGTGGCTGCCCGACCGAGATCTGGTCGGACAACGGCACCAACCTGAAGGCTGCCGACAAGGAACTTCGACAAGCCATCGACGCGGCAACCGCCGAAGAAGCTGCCAAGAGGACCATCGCCTGGCGCTACATCCCGCCTGGCGCTCCGTTCATGGGCGGAGCCTGGGAGCGCATGGTACGCTCTGTCAAAACCGCACTCACTGCAACCCTACATGAGCGCCACCCGACCGAAGAGGTGCTCAGCACTCTACTCGCTGAGGTAGAGTACACCGTCAACAGCCGCCCGCTGACCCACGTGTCTGTCAGCACTGAGGATCCAGAGGCCCTGACTCCTAACCACTTCCTGCTGGGAGGCCCAGGACGCGTGCCACAGCCAGGCACATTCACCGAGCAAGACGCCATCTCCAGATCCAGCTGGCGAGCCGCGCAGAGACTCGCTGACGTCTTCTGGCTCCGCTGGGTGAAGGAGTACCTTCCCGAGCTCCAACACCGGCGGGAGCCCCACGGACGAGGTCGCCCAGTGGAGGTGAACGACCTCGTACAGATCGTCGACCCCAACCTGCCCCGCAACGTGTGGATCCGAGGGCGAGTCGCCGCGACGTATCCCGGCCCCGATGGCATCGTGCGGACGGTGGACGTCCGAACCAAGGGTGGTGTCCTGCGCCGGCCTGTGAGGAAGCTGGTGATCCTGCCCCTGCATGCAGACGACGTGCCCGCACCGGAACTAGATGCGACGCGGTCGCACGGCGGGAGTGATGTGCGGGACAATAGTGATTGTAAACAGACAGTGAATAGTAAATAACAGTGCAGTGCGCAATAACAAGTGTTAATAGTGCTGAACACAGACAATATAGTGCGTAGAATAAGACTGATCTCGTGTAGTTGTTTTGTATAAATTCTTGTGTAAGAAAGTCAATTTATATAAAGATTATTGCTTTAATTTAATATTTTGATAGTTTAGTAGCACATAAGTAATTTCCAATAAGAATTGTTGCCTTATTAGCCTG
Organism: Standfussiana lucernea; assembly: GCA_964057025.1. NCBI lineage: Eukaryota > Metazoa > Arthropoda > Insecta > Lepidoptera > Noctuidae > Standfussiana > Standfussiana lucernea. The sequence continues at coordinate 18,650,071 of OZ059783.1, forward strand.
ATTCATGTAAGATTTCGTAACTCAACTTGTTGTATATAAGAATTTTTATGTTCTAATTTCCGCTTAGAAATATTTTTCTTATATAGGTTAACTTATGTAGATTTAGAAAATATAAACTTTATTATAGGTTACCATAGAAAATTATGATGTAAATCGCATTTAAAGTGTCGCGGCTCTCGTTACGGTAACGTTTCTTTGTACTTAAGCCCACTGTGTCGAAATCTTTGTACTTATCTGCTTCATTCTGATTGGTCGAGCCCTTACCTGCCTCATTCTGATTGGTCGACTCAAGATCGAATCCTTAGCCAAAATTGTATAAAAGACGGGCCATTTTTCACAATCGACACAGTCGACGGGCAGCTATACTAGGAAGAACAACTCAATAAAGAAGAAACTCAAGACTCCAATCAAGCCTCTTTTATTTTCCCACCAATCCAGTGATAGCAAGTGTACCCCGTACAGTAACATTGTTCTTCTTTATCGTGTGGTTAATGCCAAACCTGGTGTCAGAGTTTCTATACCGCCCAAGGGCATCTGACTTGGCTTTTACATGCCGTCGAGAAATATCTCTCAGGCATGCTGGTTTCCTCACGATGTTTTCCTTCACCGAAGCAAGTGATAAACGTAGGTACAATACGCACATAATTCCGAAAAATCAGAGGTGCGTGTCTTTGGTTCGAACTCGAGACCTATGACTTGGCAGTCCTACGGTCACACTACTAGACTATCACTGCTCATTATTACAAAAAATAATAATAATACACGTATACACTAAACAACATTGGTAGCTTCTCTCTATTTAATGTACCCTTAAACGGGACTTGTTTATCTTCTTTCAGACTTTTGAACAAGTTCTTGAGCTCAAATCAAATCAAAATCATTTATTTGCTTAAATAAGGTACAGAAGGTTGGTAGATTGTCTAAAATTGTTCTCTTATTCTGCCTTTAATTTCGGCGTGCAAATATAATATAAGTTACATATTTTATTTAAACAATTATTCAACCAATTTTAGCAACATTTTTTGTGATATTATTGATTAATATCATAACAAATGTTGATTATTGATATTTAGTTACGTTCTTATGTTGTTTAGCCTTAGTTTACTTTTTTTAAATCTTGTTTTATTGTTAAGTTACCATTTTGTTTTGTCTAGTGCGAGACTAATAAATACTTTTTCTTTCTTTCTTTCTTTATATTTGAGGGGACGTACCCTTAAACGGAACTTGTTCATCTTCTTTCAGACTTTTGAACAAGTTCTTCAGCTCTTTTCCACACCACCCATGAGGTAGAGCTGTAGGCGCGTTTTTTTTATAGTGGTATCCCCATTATATGGGCCTAGTCCACCGTATCTTAGTGTATACAAGGTGTAAACGGACCCTTCACGAAGCCGTCAACCAAGCATTCTGTACATCAAACTGAGTCACTCTATAAAAATCAATGTCTGTTCGAATGTTCGTCAGTTCGTATGTTCGAAATCTATAGTCTCCTAAACTGCTGAACTGATTTTGATGAAATTTTGCACGATTGTTCTACATACGCCAGGAAAGGTTTCTGAGGGTAGGTAGGTGGGTCGAGTAGTAAAACATACAAGGCGGTAGTACTAGGTAGAGAAAAGTGCATCGCAACGCAGGCCGGGAATAGCTAGTACATTCTTAAATTCTATTAGTACTTATGTAGTTCTAAGCGAGGAAGGTAACCTCACCACATCTCTGTTTGAGTTCGGAGCTAGTTGTTCGCACGCTGTGTAACACAACCGCTTGGCCTCGGGCTACACACTCAAGTGACGCGTGTTGGACTGCGACGGCTGAGGAAATAAATGAAAGAAATTGTTTACAGCTTGTCACGAGTCACTGCAATGCGACTTGAGGGGTGACAGTACTCGCGCGTCAGAAACTCACGCTAAACAGTAAATCGCGCGCGTATCGCTGAAAACAAGTCGCGTCGTAAGTTGCATTCGTTGCATTGAAAGATATTTTGTAACATGACATTACATCACGCCTGTAATCCCCGAAGGGTCAGGCAGAGGTGTACCTAATAGCACACCCTCATTTTGCCAGTTATGTTTAAGTCCCATGTAACAGGGAGCGAGCCTATCATCACATATTTGCCATCACATAAGACTTAATCATAACTGACGAAATGTTGACTGTACTATCAATTACAACTTTACTGAACCCTTCCTAAAACTAACGTGTTGTTATGTAACATTTTCGTGTATTATTCACTTGCTTCTACATGGTTAAATTTAAGTCGTTTTAATCCTCTTAAGGGGTCATTGTACCTATTCATTACAACGAACAACTTTTACTATGGGACCAACCCTGAAATCGCGTAAAAAAATCAGCTGTTCAGTACATTTTGACGAGTTAGGCGAACATAAATCTACTGAACAGCTGATTGTTTTTTACGCGATTTCAGGGTTGGTCTCATAGTAAAAGTTGTCCGTTATAATGAGTACAATGACCCCTTAAGAGAATTAAAACGACTTAACTTTAACCATGTATACTAAACTAGTGTAATAATGTCTTGTCTACCACTAATAACAGAGCAATGCCTTTTCATACGTACTTTTCCGTTCCATAAACTATCGTTGCTGCCGGAACGACGTCAGTGGCTCATTTGTATTCGATAATGTTTTCATTCCCAATACGAGACCGCCCGCTTGGTGAAGTTCCCTGAAAGAGTAAGACCCTGTTTTTATAAAATGTTGACTACAGAATAGATAACAATTTTGTAATAATTAACCGACTTCTAAAAAAGGAGGAGGTTCTCAATTCGGTTGTATGTTTTTTTTTTTTGTGTTTGTTACCTCATATCTCCGTCATTTATGAACCGATTTGAAAAATTCTTCTTTTATCTGAATGGATCTACTTCCCGATTGGTCCCATAGAAATTTCATCGAAATCGGTTCAGTAGTTTGGTTTTGAAATCAAAATAGCTGGAAACAATATGTCATCCAAGTAAAAGAAATTGCGAAATTGATACTTGACAAGGATTTGTGTGTGATGCGATAACTAAAAAGGGTAAAATAAAAACTTTTTTGCAAAAAAAAACCGACTTCCAAAAAAAACACTAAAAAAGTGGGAAATAACTTTACTTTCGGAAGTCGGTGGCAAAAAAGTCAATGAAACAAACAATAGTCACCGACTTCCGAAAGTAAAGTTATTTCCCACTTTTTTAGTGTTTTTTTTGGAAGTCGGTTTTTTTTTGCAAAAAAGTTTTTGAAATCAAAATGACTTACTTTTTTCCTGTAATTTTTAAACAATATTTCAACATCCAAATCAAAATGGTTGAAACAGGGGTCCTATCACAACCTGTATTGGACCGATTAGTTAGTCTTTGTACTTTTTAATTTACTTGTATACAGCCTGTGTCAGTGAAATGTGGAAACATTTAAGAATGTGATTCGGAACATCAAACTAAACAACTCTTTCAATGGGATCAACAAAGTAATTGCAAATAAAAACGGTTTTGCAAAGAAATTACCTTTGGCATCGACTTCCGAAAGTAAAGTGATTTTCTACTTTTTATAGTGTTTTTTTTTTTGAAGTCGATTATTTTTTTGCAAAAACGTTTTTATTTTACCCTTTTTAGGTATCGCATCGAACACAAATCCTTGTCAAGTATCAATTTCACAATTTATTTTACTTGGATGACATAGTTTTTCCCGCTATTTTGATTTAAAAACCAAACTACAGAACCGATTTTGGTGAAATTTCTATGGGACCAATGGAAAAGAGCATCTCTTCAGATAAAAGAAGAATTTTTCAAATCGGTTCATATATGACGAAGATATGAGGTAACAAAAACAAAACAAAAAAAATACAACCGAATTGAGAACCTCCTCCTTTTTTTGAAATCGTGTAAAAAAAAACTTTTTTGCAAAAAAAAAACCGACTTCCAAAAAAAAAACACTGAAAAAGTGGAAAATAACTTTACTTTCGGAAGTCGGTGACTATTGTTTCTTTCATTGACTTTTTTGCCACCGACTTCCGAAAGTAAAGTTATTTTCCACTTTTTCAGTGTTTTTTGGAAGTCGGTATTTTTTTGCAAAAAAGTTTTTATTTTACCCTTTTTAGTTATCGCATCACACACAAATCCTTGTCAAGTATCAATTTCGCAATTTCTTTTACTTGGATGATATTTTTTCCAGTTATTATGATTTCAAAACCAAACTGCTGAACCGATTTTGATGAAATTTCTATGGGACCAATCGAGAAGTAGATCCATTCAGATAAAAGAAGAATTTTTCAAATCGGTTCAGAAATTACGGAGATATGAGGTAACAAAAACAAAACAAAAAAAATACAACCGAATTGAGAACCTCCTCCTTTTTTTGAAATCGTGTAAAAAAAAATAGCTGTCCTACATCAGGTACATTTGATTTGAGTAGGTGATATTGTTTTCGTGAAGAAAGACGTAATGTCTTTCGTCACGCAAACTTCTAGCAGAATAACTTTCTCCATGAACATCACACATCATTAACACATAAAACGAGATATTTACCATGTTTACTATTCATTTTGAGTTTCCGATATTTCGGCGCTGTTGCAAGCGCCATGATCGCGGATAAACTGAAGCTATTGCGGGTGGGTGTTTATGACCGGACAAATCGGTCTACGCTCTTTCTTGTTCGTTGTTTGCGTTCGATACCGCTACCACTGTCACTCACAACTCGACTCTGTTCCCGGCACAACTCACTGTGTCCACTCGCGAACTATCCCTCCTTATTTGTTTCCTTTTCTATCCTCCTTCTCTTTTCTCCATAAAGTTGTTTAGTTTGATAGTCTGTACCCCACCCTCATTAATATGGCCACACATTTCTGATACATACAATAACAAACGACAATAATATGGTCAACGGTCATTGGCTGAAACTTCTACTTAACAACTGAACGATAATACAAGGTGTAAACGGACCCTCCGTTTACACCTTGTATTATCGTTCAGTTCAGTAGTTAAGTCACTCACGAAGCCGTCAACCAAGCATTCTGTGCATCAAACCAAGTAACTCTACGCAAAAATTGTTGTTGGAAAACGAATTTTTTTTTTGGTGTGAATAACCACGTTTTACGATGGGATACAATGTAAAGTTGTAACGTAAAGTTATTACATAAAAAACTTGTTTTTAATAAAAAAATTGTAAAAGTTGGAACTTTGACCCCCAATATCTCCGTAACTTGAAGGTTCCCAGGTATGGTCCAGAACAAAAAGATGATCGCAATGAGGGAGAGAACAAGTGCCTTTCGGCTTCGTTAACGTTATTTTTACATTATTGTGAAGTAATTGGGTCATTTTTCGCGTTTTATTAACGTTTATACGACCAATCTTAAAACAAAAAACTTACCAAAAAAATAATGTAAAATAACCAATTTCGCGGCTCTCCTAAAATTTTCTTTACAAATATGCAGTGCCTATGTACTCTAAGTTATACGAGTAATAACCATGGTTTTTGTCTTAGGTTGCGTCCAGATAAAGTAACATTGTTCTTCTTTATCGTGTGGTTAATGCCAAACCTGGTGTCAGAGTTTCTATACCGCCCAAGGGCATCTGACTTGGCTTTTACATGCCGTCGAGAAATATCTCTCAGGCATGCTGGTTTCCTCACGATGTTTTCCTTCACCGAAGCAAGTGATAAACGTAGGTACAATACGCACATAATTCCGAAAAATCAGAGGTGCGTGTCTTTGGTTCGAACTCGAGACCTATGACTTGGCAGTCCTACGGTCACACTACTAGACTATCACTGCTCATTATTACAAAAAATAATAATAATACACGTATACACTAAACAACATTGGTAGCTTCTCTCTATTTAATGTACCCTTAAACGGGACTTGTTTATCTTCTTTCAGACTTTTGAACAAGTTCTTGAGCTCAAATCAAATCAAAATCATTTATTTGCTTAAATAAGGTACAGAAGGTTGGTAGATTGTCTAAAATTGTTCTCTTATTCTGCCTTTAATTTCGGCGTGCAAATATAATATAAGTTACATATTTTATTTAAACAATTATTCAACCAATTTTAGCAACATTTTTTGTGATATTATTGATTAATATCATAACAAATGTTGATTATTGATATTTAGTTACGTTCTTATGTTGTTTAGCCTTAGTTTACTTTTTTTAAATCTTGTTTTATTGTTAAGTTACCATTTTGTTTTGTCTAGTGCGAGACTAATAAATACTTTTTCTGTCTTTCTTTCTTTATATTTGAGGGGACGTACCCTTAAACGGAACTTGTTCATCTTCTTTCAGACTTTTGAACAAGTTCTTCAGCTCTTTTCCACACCACCCATGAGGTAGAGCTGTAGGCGCGTTTTTTTTATAGTGGTATCCCCATTATATGGGCCTAGTCCACCGTATCTTAGTGTATACAAGGTGTAAACGGACCCTTCACGAAGCCGTCAACCAAGCATTCTGTACATCAAACTGAGTCACTCTATAAAAATCAATGTCTGTTCGAATGTTCGTCAGTTCGTATGTTCGAAATCTATAGTCTCCTAAACTGCTGAACTGATTTTGATGAAATTTTGCACGATTGTTCTACATACGCCAGGAAAGGTTTCTGAGGGTAGGTAGGTGGGTCGAGTAGTAAAACATACAAGGCGGTAGTACTAGGTAGAGAAAAGTGCATCGCAACGCAGGCCGGGAATAGCTAGTACATTCTTAAATTCTATTAGTACTTATGTAGTTCTAAGCGAGGAAGGTAACCTCACCACATCTCTGTTTGAGTTCGGAGCTAGTTGTTCGCACGCTGTGTAACACAACCGCTTGGCCTCGGGCTACACACTCAAGTGACGCGTGTTGGACTGCGACGGCTGAGGAAATAAATGAAAGAAATTGTTTACAGCTTGTCACGAGTCACTGCAATGCGACTTGAGGGGTGACAGTACTCGCGCGTCAGAAACTCACGCTAAACAGTAAATCGCGCGCGTATCGCTGAAAACAAGTCGCGTCGTAAGTTGCATTCGTTGCATTGAAAGATATTTTGTAACATGACATTACATCACGCCTGTAATCCCCGAAGGGTCAGGCAGAGGTGTACCTAATAGCACACCCTCATTTTGCCAGTTATGTTTAAGTCCCATGTAACAGGGAGCGAGCCTATCATCACATATTTGCCATCACATAAGACTTAATCATAACTGACGAAATGTTGACTGTACTATCAATTACAACTTTACTGAACCCTTCCTAAAACTAACGTGTTGTTATGTAACATTTTCGTGTATTATTCACTTGCTTCTACATGGTTAAATTTAAGTCGTTTTAATCCTCTTAAGGGGTCATTGTACCTATTCATTACAACGAACAACTTTTACTATGGGACCAACCCTGAAATCGCGTAAAAAAATCAGCTGTTCAGTACATTTTGACGAGTTAGGCGAACATAAATCTACTGAACAGCTGATTGTTTTTTACGCGATTTCAGGGTTGGTCTCATAGTAAAAGTTGTCCGTTATAATGAGTACAATGACCCCTTAAGAGAATTAAAACGACTTAACTTTAACCATGTATACTAAACTAGTGTAATAATGTCTTGTCTACCACTAATAACAGAGCAATGCCTTTTCATACGTACTTTTCCGTTCCATAAACTATCGTTGCTGCCGGAACGACGTCAGTGGCTCATTTGTATTCGATAAAGTTTTCATTCCCAATACGAGACCGCCCGCTTGGTGAAGTTCCCTGAAAGAGTAAGACCCTGTTTTTATAAAATGTTGACTACAGAATAGATAACAATTTTGTAATAATTGAAATCAAAATGACTTACTTTTTTCCTGTAATTTTTAAACAACATTTCAACATCCAAATCAAAATGGTTGAAACAGGGGTCCTATCACAACCTGTATTGGACCGATTAGTTAGTCTTTGTACTTTTTAATTTACTTGTATACAGCCTGTGTCAGTGAAATGTGGAAACATTTAAGAATGTGATTCGGAACATCAAACTAAACAACTCTTTCAATGGGATCAACAAAGTAATTGCAAATAAAAACGGTTTTGCAAAGAAATTACCTTTGGCATCGACTTCCGAAAGTAAAGTGATTTTCTACTTTTTATAGTGTTTTTTTTTTTTGAAGTCGATTATTTTTTTGCAAAAACGTTTTTATTTTACCCTTTTTAGGTATCGCATCGAACACAAATCCTTGTCAAGTATCAATTTCACAATTTATTTTACTTGGATGACATAGTTTTTCCCGCTATTTTGATTTAAAAACCAAACTACAGAACCGATTTTGGTGAAATTTCTATGGGACCAATGGAAAAGAGCATCTCTTCAGATAAAAGAAGAATTTTTCAAATCGGTTCATATATGACGAAGATATGAGGTAACAAAAACAAAACAAAAAAAATACAACCGAATTGAGAACCTCCTCCTTTTTTTGAAATCGTGTAAAAAAAAACTTTTTTACAAAAAAAAACCGACTTCCAAAAAAAAAACACTGAAAAAGTGGAAAATAACTTTACTTTCGGAAGTCGGTGACTATTGTTTCTTTCATTGACTTTTTTGCCACCGACTTCCGAAAGTAAAGTTATTTTCCACTTTTTCAGTGTTTTTTGGAAGTCGGTATTTTTTTGCAAAAAAGTTTTTATTTTACCCTTTTTAGTTATCGCATCACACACAAATCCTTGTCAAGTATCAATTTCGCAATTTCTTTTACTTGGATGATATTTTTTCCAGTTATTATGATTTCAAAACCAAACTGCTGAACCGATTTTGATGAAATTTCTATGGGACCAATCGAGAAGTAGATCCATTCAGATAAAAGAAGAATTTTTCAAATCGGTTCAGAAATGACGGAGATATGAGGTAACAAAAACAAAACAAAAAAAAATACAACCGAATTGAGAACCTCCTCCTTTTTATGAAATCGTGTAAAAAAAAATAGCTGTCCTACATTAGGTACATTTGATTTGAGTAGGTGATATTGTTTTCGTGACTACGTCTTTCGTCACGCAAACTTCTAGCAGAATAACTTTCTCCATGAACATCACACATCATTAACACATAAAACGAGATATTTACCATGTTTACTATTCATTTTGAGTTTCCGATATTTCGGCGCTGTTGCAAGCGCCATGATCGCGGATAAACTGAAGCTATTGCGGGTGGGTGTTTATGACCGGACAAATCGGTCTACGCTCTTTCTTGTTCTTTGTTTGCGTTCGATACCGCTACCACTGTCACTCACAACTCGACTCTGTTCCCGGCACAACTCACTGTGTCCACTCGCGAACTATCCCTCCTTATTTGTTTCCTTTTCTATCCTCCTTCTCTTTTCTCCATAAAGTTGTTTAGTTTGATAGTCTGTACCCCACCCTCATTAATATGGCCACACATTTCTGATACATACAATAACAAACGACAATAATATGGTCAACGGTCATTGGCTGAAACTTCTACTTAACAACTGAACGATAATACAAGGTGTAAACGGACCCTCCGTTTACACCTTGTATTATCGTTCAGTTCAGTAGTTAAGTCACTCACGAAGCCGTCAACCAAGCATTCTGTGCATCAAACCAAGTAACTCTACGCAAAAATTGTTGTTGGAAAACGAATTTTTTTTTGGTGTGAATAACCACGTTTTACGATGGGATACAATGTAAAGTTGTAACGTAAAGTTATTACATAAAAAACTTGTTTTTAATAAAAAAATTGTAAAAGTTGGAACTTTGACCCCCAATATCTCCGTAACTTGAAGGTTCCCAGGTATGGTCCAGAACAAAAAGATGATCGCAATGAGGGAGAGAACAAGTGCCTTTCGGCTTCGTTAACGTTATTTTTACATTATTGTGAAGTAATTGGGTCATTTTTCGCGTTTTATTAACGTTTATACGACCAATCTTAAAACAAAAAACTTACCAAAAAAATAATGTAAAATAACCAATTTCGCGGCTCTCCTAAAATTTTCTTTACAAATATGCAGTGCCTATGTACTCTAAGTTATACGAGTAATAACCATGGTTTTTGTCTTAGGTTGCGTCCAGATAAAGTAACATTGTTCATCTTTATCGTGTGGTTAATGCCAAACCTGGTGTCAGAGTTTCTATACCGCCCAAGGGCATCTGACTTGGCTTTTACATGCCGTCGAGAAATATCTCTCAGGCATGCTGGTTTCCTCACGATGTTTTCCTTCACCGAAGCAAGTGATAAACGTAGGTACAATACGCACATAATTCCGGAAAATCAGAGGTGCGTGTCTTTGGTTCGAACTCGAGACCTATGACTTGGCAGTCCTACGGTCACACTACTAGACTATCACTGCTCATTATTACAAAAAATAATAATAATACACGTATACACTAAACAACATTGGTAGCTTCTCTCTATTTAATGTACCCTTAAACGGGACTTGTTTATCTTCTTTCAGACTTTTGAACAAGTTCTTGAGCTCAAATCAAATCAAAATCATTTATTTGCTTAAATAAGGTACAGAAGGTTGGTAGATTGTCTAAAATTGTTCTCTTATTCTGCCTTTAATTTCGGCGTGCAAATATAATATAAGTTACATATTTTATTTAAACAATTATTCAACCAATTTTAGCAACATATTTTGTGATATTATTGATTAATATCATAACAAATGTTGATTATTGATATTTAGTTACGTTAATTACGTAGGCTACTGCCGGAGGACTCAAAAAAAAAACCGAATTTATTACAAACTAATTTATTTTAATAAAAATTACAATTATTGGGAATCAAATTGACTCGATCGATGGTAGATACGAAGTGCGCGGGCTCGGTCACGTAGACGGTGTCATCGGGCCTCGTGTTCTGTGTCAGCAGTTTCCCCTCGTAGCAACTGGGTCGACGATGCGCACGCGTCGTGCCTCGTGCCTTGTGTCAGCGCTTTACATATAAGTGATGCGCGTAACACCTCCCCCCTCAGATCGACGACTATTTCAGATTTTGAGATGAAATATCGTCGAGAGTTTAGATTGATCTTGGGACGCCGGCTGGTTCTGGCGGCGGGTTTCAGATGTTTCAGGCTCGGCGTACGTGGCTTCATTTGGTGATGTCATCTGCTTCTTTCGGCGGATGTGGGCTCGGTATAATAGTGTTGCTCCCAGTGAAAATAAGACAAGTAGTGTACTATAAAATGGGATTGTCGTATGGTAGATAGTTGAGGTTGGTTCAATGTGGATTGGCTTCTGTGAGTCTATTCTACCTTGAATATCGTGCAGTTTCTTTAAGTTAATAGCACTGATTTGAAGGGGTTGCATGGTTGATCCTTCGATGTCATCTGGCACGTTACTTATCTTCATGGGTTGTCCCCTAATGTGGTCGTTAATGTTGACGATAGTGAACTCTTCTGTTTGTAGTTTGCAATTATGTGGAATAGTAGCTAGGAAGCTTCCAGCTAGGGTTATGGATTCTTCTTGTTCGCAGATTAACTGGACTTGCGTTGGTTTCGGGAACACGAGAGCGTAGCGGCGGTCGTCTAACTTTTCCATTGCAGGCTTCGTCAGGGTAATAGTAATCGTGTTGCATGATTTGTGTGGCGTTTGACTTCCGATAATATCGCAGATGCAGTCTGGATGGGTTCTCATTTGGTAGTTGAGTTTTTCTTCACAGAGATACTCTGAAGCTACCTTCGGGCATTCTGCCTCTATGTACGCATGAATGTTTCCAGTGATTGCTAGGAATGGGAAGGACGGGATGATGGCTTGCTTATTTCTATTTGGTACAATGACTAACTTATACAGCAGGAATTTTAATGGAGACGTTATGGGAAATTTAAATGCAAAAACTATTTGGCTTCCACTATAATAAGCTAATGGTTTAATGATGTCATAATATTCTCTAATTTCTAATTCTAATAGTTGGTCTTTATTATAAAGCGCGCTTAGTTTGCGTATCATATTGCTTAGTATTTCATTACTTAACATGGAATGATGAGTATGCAATTGACCGGAAAGTGCTATCGCGTTCTCTAACCTACTTAATTCACTTAATAAACTATCTACGTTATTGCTAATTATTTGCAGTATTTGCGAAAACTTTGCGAACTTTATGAGGTTGTGTTGTTTATACTTATCGGCGTCAAGTAAAATATGCAGACTGTCATTTAATCGTACTTGGTTTTCTACTAATTTTGTAATAATTTTTGTATGCTCATTCATCAAACCTTTGCTCAGGCTTATATGATGATTTTGCTCAATAGCTACTTGTTGCTGATTATCGTTGAGGGCTTTAAGGGCGTTATCATATTTAATGGCATCTGTATGATCCAGGTTTCCTGTAATGCTCTTAATTACGGATCCAAGACCATCTACTAAACCTCTCTTGATTCGATTGGGCTTTAGGCTTTGTAGATGAGATGAGGCTTTATTTAGTTTCTCGTTCAAACTATCTATTTGGAGCTCGTATAAAGTGCGGGTGTAATTGTCTAGTCTATCTGTGGCTTTAGTAAGTTGAATTCGTATTTCGTTAATGTTGTTGTCTATGTCTGTTAGTTCTATGTTCTGCAGGAATGTATGATAATGAGTAATGAGTTTCATAGGCCCTAGTTTGAAGGGCAATAGTCCAGGTCCATTCTCAAGTCGTTCTAGATTGATCTCCTGCGCCCATGTTAGGCTAAGTGACAGCATCAGGGGTATCCTGCAACAATTTCGCTGTTTTAGGGATGCGCTTTAGTCTAGATTTAGCTATAGGTCCCTTTTTCTTGGAAGTATAAATATGGATAGGTAAGTTTGCTAGGACGGTGTCCTGGTTGTATCTGGGTGCAAGTTTAGATCTACTAGCGGAGGGATTCCTGATGAATATTTGTTGGTCGGGTTCATAATCGACCTCATCCTCACGGGTTTTATTACGACTCTCTATGAGCGCCGTTCGGTTAGCGAGAGACGTCTCATTGATTAGTTCGTATACTTTTTGCATGGGTTCTCTATGTGTTTCAGTATATTGTTGTAGTAGGTGTCCGGTCAGATCTATGTCAATCGGGTCTCGTGGGTCAGTGTGTCCTAATATAAGGTCGTATGGTTTACATCGTGTGAAGGAATGGATCGAACTATTGTACGCTACGATAGCATATGGCATCAGATGTACGACTGGCTCATCTTTGTGTTTTAGTTTCAAAATACGAAGATGTTCCAGTATAGTGGAGTGGAAGCGTTCAATATTACCGTTAGCGTTAGGTGAGTATGCGAGTGTTTGGTGATGAATTATTTTATGAACCTTGCAGAACTCGGAGAACATCTGGTTGGTGAATTCGGTTCCTTGATCTGTAATAATGGTTAGTGGTAGGCCATGATGCGTGCTGAAAGTTAGTAAAGCTTGTATGATACTGACTGCAGTCCCATCTCGAAGGAGGTAAGCTTGACCATACTTTGAGAAGGCGTCTATGAATGTTACGTATTTTTCATTCTGTGCTGAAAAGCTATCCATTTATGTATTATTTCGAAAGGTCTGGTGGCCGGGGGCGCTATATTGAACTTTTGCTTTATGGGGCTCCTATCGTACTTTGCTTGCCCACATTTTACGCAGTCATTTATGAATTTGGTTATGTGGTCTCGCATCTTAGGCCAATAATATTTAACAGATAAAGCTAGGAAGCACTCGTTGATGCCACGATGGTTGGTCTTGCCTTCGTGGTAGTGACGAATAATTTCCTGCTGCCTCAGGTATTCTTTTACGTTTTCAAGTTCCTTTTTTGCCAATACCAATTTCATAGATGAACTTTTAACATGTTTTTGTAACAGAGTGTTATGTAGAATATGGGAATATCGTAATTAAACGCGGAGCTCGACTTGTACTCGTATATTGGCTGGCAATCAACTGCCGTAAACAGCCTACCCACATTGTAAAATAATGAACAGATATACCACATCCCTCCACCACTAATCAGACATAATTGTGCTTAACTAATACTTATAATTAATTTGTTTTCTGGTTTTCCTAATCGGAAACCGGCGCAAAGATGAAGGATCCTGTTGTTCCTTATCACTACCATTGGTGGTGTGGTTGCTATTACGATCATTATGATCATCATCGGTCGCCGCTGGTGATCCTGCGTCTAGAAACTCATCATCAGTGTCAGACCGTACTTCCTCCCCCCCATCATCTCGCGCAGGAGATGTGGTGGAGGCCGTAGTCTGCTCTGGTGACATCATACTCGGCTCCGACGCCCTACGGACCTCAGGTTCGTTAGGTGGAGCCGAGGGTGCGCTCGAATACTCTCCGAAATCACTCACATCGTCCTCTTGGACCGATGATAAGTTCCCTTTATACGCCAGTAACTGATCTATATGTTTTCTTACATTTACATTTATATCAGGAATGTGTACAGTAAACATTTGAGTACCCAAATATTCTTTTATTACCCCCTGTTTCCAAGTATGTTTAGTACCGTTGTTTAGGAAATATTTTAACAATACCCTATCGCCTACTGAAAAACATATATTTCTTTTCCCTCCGTACTGTTTTATTTGGTTCTTTTGTGCCTTTATTACATTATCTTTAGCCGCGGATGACGAAGGCGGTGAAGATATTTGTGACAATGATGGGGTCTTTAACAAATCAAGTCGGCATCGTAAGGGACGACCAATCATCAGCTGTGCTGGCGAAAAACCAGTTGACATATGAATAGAATTCCTATAATCAAATAAAAACTTATTTAAAACTTTCTGAATTAAATTTGTGTTGCTGTTACTTTTTAAAATTGATTTTAACCCATTCTTGATTGTTTTAACACTGTTCTCTGCTTGGCCGTTTGACATCGCGTGGTACGGAGCCCCTGTCATGTGTTGTATCCCATTTAATAGACAAAATGTCTCAAATTCATTAGAACAGAAATTAGTAGCGTTATCAGATACCAAGGTGTGGACTAGGCCGAATCTGCTAAACATTTCGCACAGTTTACTAATCACTGATTCACTATTAGTTTTTTGCATTAAAAAACATTCGACCCATTTAGAATGAGCGTCAACAGCGATAAGAAACTGCTTACCATCCAACATAAACATATCTACGTGCACGCGCTCCCATGCGCGCGCGGGGTACGGCCACGGAGTCAGCGGCGCTTTGGGCGGATTATTGCGGTACGTGTTGCACACACTACATGAGCCTATTTTTTCTTCGATGTTTCTGTCTATATTTGGCCACCACATACGTGTTCTAGCCTCGGACTTTGTTTTGACTACCCCAAAATGCGAATTATGTAGTTCATCTAACAGTCTTTCCCGGAAACAAGACGGAATTACTATTTTGTGGCCTCGTAAAACACATTCGTTTTCTACTGCTAACTCAATTCTACATAAATGAAACGGACGAAGAACCGGATCCGTGATTTTAGTTGGCCATCCGTTTTTAATTAAGCCTATCACCTTCTGCAATACTTTATCACGCCTAGTGCCAGCTTGAATATCTTCGAGAGTGATTGGCAGAAGTACTGATTCACCAACAAAATTTATGTACAAAGAACGGTCTATCTCTTCGCTTTCGTTTAACGGAGTGACCACGGATCGAGACAAATAATCAGCCACGTTGTCATCGCTCTTCACATATTCAATATTGAAATTATATGCCGATAAAAACAAGGCATACCTTTGTAGTCTATTCGCGGCTAGAACCGGCACGCCTTTCTTATTTCCAAAAATGGATAACAGTGGCTTATGATCCGTGCGCAAAATAAAAGGAACCGTACGGCCATACAAATAATGATTAAATTTTTTAATCGCAAAAACAATAGATGTGGCTTCCTTCTGGATCTGAGCGTAGTTAAGCTCAGATTTGGTCAGAGAGCGCGACGCATACGCCACTACGCGCTCGGAGCCGTCGGGCTGGCGCTGCGCTAGCACGGCGCCCAGGCCGGCGGGGCCAGCGTCGCACGTCACCACCGTCACGTACTCGGGGTGGTAGTGCGCCAGCACGCGACCTGATGCCAGTTCTTGTTTTATTTTCTTAAAGGCCTCTGTATGGATATTGTCCCAAACCCATTTAACATCTTTTTTTAGTAAGCTATTTAGCGGGCTTAATACTGATGATGTATTAGGAACAAAACACCGATAATAGTTTACCATTCCTAAGAATGACTTCAATTCATTTACATTACTTGGAGGTTTACAATTTACGATTGCTTCAATTTTGCTATTCGATTTGTGGAGACCATTCTTATCTATTAAATAACCTAAATACTCCACGGATCTTTTAAATAGCTCGCATTTTTCGTGCTTTAACCGCAACCCGGCATCTTGCAACCTCTGCATTACCTTTTTTTTTTTTTTTTTTTTACGCTGGGAAAAAATGCATTACGCATACCCTCCCGTCGGGGGACGGAAGGGGTATGTGGGACTCCCCGGGCGGACCCGGTATACCCACTAAAACGACCCAGCGCATTCCCGCTTCGTCAGAGTGGCGGGGGACTGGGAAACCGGCACAGCCTTTACTTCCAGTCCTCCGCCGACGATTGCCAGGCAGACCCCCTCACACCCTCACGGGTGTGGGGGGTCGGGAATGACCGACGAAGGTGACGGGTGCAATGCGGGCGAAGGCACCCCCGCGCCTGTCGCCCGCCCGTCACCATGAGGAGGGAGGGCACGGCGCCTTCTCCCCCTTCTTCGTCTGCGGAGCGGCGCAGCGAGAGGGTCGTCCTCCCGCGCGCGCTCCGCCTCCTCCTTTTGCGACATCACGTCCTCGCAAAAGGAGGCTACGGCAGACCAGGCCTCTTCACTCCCCAGCATGGCGTCGACCACGCCGGGAAGCGAGAGGTCCGGTCCGACCACCGCGGTCAGACCGCGGCGCAGCTCGGACCACGCCGGGCACACCTCGAGGGTGTGCTGCGCCGTGTCCTCCGCCGCGCCGCAGTCGTGGAACCTCTGCATTACCTGCTCTAACCTCTCTAAATGCATTTTCCTATTAGGAGCCGTTATCAGAATATCGTCTAAGTATATACATACACCGTCAATGTCGCCTAACAGCTGTTCCATTGTGCGTTGAAATATAAACGGTGCATTTGCCAAGCCGAAGTTTAACCGTGTGTACCTATACAATCCCCTATGTGTATTTATTACACACCATTTCCTTGAGTCATCGAGTTCCAATTGAAGATACGCTAACTTCAAATCTAGTTTGCTGAACTCAGATCCACCATGGAGCTTGGCAAACAAGTCCTCGATTCGCGGAAGAGTAAAGTTGTCTAAATACAATGCTTTATTCAAGGTTATAGAAAAATCTCCGCAAATTCGAACCTTACCATCAGGTTTCAATACTGGCACAATGGGTGTGGCGACGTCCGCATAATCAACTTTTTCTATTATACCGGCCGCTAATAATCGATCTAACTCCTCTTCTATTTTAGGCTTTAGAGCTAAAGGTACAGGCCGGGGCTTGTAAAATCTTAACTGTGCATCTGGTTTTATTTTTAAGCCAACTTTATATTTATTAAACTTCCCTAGTTCCCCGGAAAATAAAGTTGAGTATTTATTCATTAACACTTTCTCGGTGGAGATATCGTCCGTCGATTCTATCGTTACATTGTTACAATTTAATTTGCTACATAAATGTAACCTAAACAATCTCATAAAATCGCGGCCTAAAAGAGGTAATCGCTTTTCATTCGTTTTGATAACAAAAAATACCATGTTATTTGTGCAACCTTCGAATGTCACCGGCACTGATAAACAACCTAACGGGGCGATTTTCACACCTGTGTAAAAGTTAAAAACTTCCTTACACGGCTGTAATTGATAGTTTACGTTTTCGCCTCCGATCAGCTGTTGATAGATAAAGGCGGGCAAGACAGAGACAGCACTACCACAATCAATTTCACATGTAATTTCTTTATCATTTAACATGATTTTTCGTGTTATTGGTTGGTCCCTGACTGAGTTTTTTATGTTAAATAAATTATAAATACCTACATCAGCGCCATCGTCATCCGTTTCTAAAAAATTGTTATCACTGATCTTAGCCTTACACATTCTTTTCAAGTGACCTCTTTTTTTGCACTTTTTACATTGGTAATTAGCAAAACGGCACTGTTCTTTCGTGTGATTTTTGTAACCGCACACCTCACAACACTCGCGAGTTATCACCATGTGAACCTGGAGCGGAGCCGCTGCCGCTGGCGCCGGCGCCGCCGTGGCCCGCGCGCTGCTGTAACGCAAACACAGGCTGCGCTGACGCGTCCGCCAGCGCCTCCACGCCGCTCGTGGCCGGTCGCGCCATCTGCAGCGCGGCGCGCGCACAGCGCACGCTCTGAGCCAACTCCAATGCCTTGTTAAATGTCAAAGTTTCAATACTTTCAGCAAACAATTTTTCCTTTTCTTTGGTATTTTCCAAACCTAGGACGAACCTGTCCCGTAAGGCGGTTTCTAGTTCACTCTTAAACCCGCAAAATTGAGCCATATTTCGGACGCGAGCCGCCCATTCGGTTAGGTCTTCGCTTGTCCGTTGCTCTGCTTTATAGAACTTGTAACGTTCTGCGAAGGTACTCTTCTTAGATTGAAAATGAACGTTTAACTTTTCTAACAAACTTGAGTACTCGATCGTATCTAAACTGTCGGGAAATACCAAATCTCTCGCCACGCGGTAGGTTTCTTCTCCGAATGCAGTGAGCAAAAGAGCTCGTCTTTTTATTCCAGACTTATCGGTGTCGTCTTGAATGTCGTTCGCCGTGCAGTACTGGATAAACCGACTCTTAAAAATGCTCCACTCTTGACTTCTGTGATCAAATGAGAGATTGCCGCCAAACACCATCATGCTCGATTTAACTCGTTCTGATCTATCCGAGATGCTGTTCTCGGGCATTGCAAACACTTCCCGTATTTATACACACACTATTTATTCACGTGGATAACAAATCGTCGCCAAATGTTATGTAGAATATGGGAATATCGTAATTAAACGCGGAGCTCGACTTGTACTCGTATATTGGCTGGCAATCAACTGCCGTAAACAGCCTACCCACATTGTAAAATAATGAACAGATATACCACACAGAGGGATTATGTTGTACATTGCAAGGGGTGGATTTATTAACAGGGCAGTTTTGATCTTAGGGTTGACGTACTCCTTAATGGCGTTAACTAGATCCTCTTCCAAGTTAGATTCAGATAGCTGGATGGATGTTCGAGTGTGGGTGTCAAAAGGCTTAGATGCAGTAGTCCGTTTTTTAAAGTCACCTACAACGGTTAAGCACAACTGTCGTTGAAATTTATTAAGTGGATCGTCGGTGATGGGTATGTCAAGTATAGGGTTTTCCTCAGAGGTATGTGCTGTCAGGGTGCTGGAGTTAGCTAGGGATGGTGGTCTGTCAGTTGCGTTTGCAATCATCGAACTAACCTCCTCGTTATAGATCTCAACGCGAGAAAGGGCGTCGGCATTGGTGTTGTGTTTGCCCTTTTTATAGATGACGGTGAAATCATATTCGCTTAATTTTAACCGCCACCTGGTTAATCGTGAATTTGGTTCTTTGAGGCTCATGACCCACTGCAACGGTTTGTGATCCGTTACTATTTTGAACTTGCGTCCAAAGAGGTAAGGCCGAAAGTATTTTGTCGCCCATACAATAGCTAGTAATTCCTTTTCTATTGTACTGTAATTTACTTCACTTTCATTAAGCGTCCGTGACGCATAAGCTATGGGTTTATCTGAGCCAATATGACCTTGTGAGAGTATCGCGCCGATTGCAAAATTGGGAGCGTCTGTGGTTAGGATGAATTCTTTGTCAAAGTCGGGATATTTAAGGATAGGGTCGTTTGTTAGTAGAGTCTTGCACTTCTCGAAACAGTTAGTATAATCTGAGTCTAAAGTTACTTTTTTGCCTTTCTTTAAACATTGTGTCAGAGGTTTGGTAATACGAGAAAAGTCTGGAATGAATTTTCGGTAATAACCGAGGAGTCCGAGAAACTGTTTAATTTGTTTAGGTGTTTTAGGTATGGGGTAATTTTGAATAGCGGTGATCTTGTCAGGGTTAGGTTTTATCCCTTCGGTACTGATGACATGACCCAAGTATGCGGTTTCGAGTTTTAAGAACTCCGATTTGTCTAGCTGGATTTTGAAGTTAGACTCTCTTAACCTCTGGAACACCTTTTCTAAGTTGTTCATGTGTTCTTGGAGAGAGGTACTGAATACAATTATATCGTCAAGATAGACGAGACATATAACATTTTGGAGTCCTTTAAGTACATTGTCCATCACTCGTTGGAATGTGGAAGGAGAATTTTTAAGTCCCATGGGCATCCTCAAAAATTCAAAGTGCCCATGTTCAACGTTAAAGGCGGTCTTGGGAATGTCACTGGGGTTCATCTCCACTTGGTAGAACCCTGATGCTAGGTCAAGGGTACTGAAATATTGGCACTTGCCTAGTTTGTCCAGGACGTCTGTAATATTTGGGGTAGGGTATTTGTCATCGATCGTTTTTTCGTTTAGCTTCCGAAAGTCAATGACTATACGCCATTTCTGCTTTCCGGAGGCGTCACTTTTTTTTGGGACGACCCAAATTGGTGAGCTCCATGCAGATTCGGACGGCCTAATGATTCCCTGATCTAACATCTTCGTTATTTGATCACTAACTTCCTGACGGTGTATAAACGGATATCTGTAACTTTTAGTATAAACTGGAATTTCGTCTGTAGTTTTAATACTGTGCTTTATTTTGTTGGTGAAAGTTAATGCCTCGCCTTCTATGTAAAAGACGTCGGCGTACTTTGAACACAGTGCCGATAAGTTTGCCTTTTCCTCCTCGTTTAGGTGATCGGTGCGTAACCGGGATGTAACATCTGTAGCGCGAGGTGACAATTGTTCAGTGCATTCAACATTAAATATCGTGGCCTGGGTGGCTTGGTCTAGTGAAAATATTATATCGTTGTGGGTTGGGTTGGTCACTTCGACTATACCGCGGCTATTAGAAACGGTGGTCAGGCATTCGGATATAATACAATTGCAAATTATATGTCCCTCTACAAGAACCTCCCCATCCGGTGCATTAACAGGTAACCGTATTAATTTGGAACTTTCCGCTGGTATGATTTCCTCATAGAGATTTAAATTTCGAGAATTATAAATTTGGATGGGATTAATTGCGAATTTAGTTATAAATGTAAGATCTTTCAAATCTAACTTAGCCTCCCATTTGGTAAGTAAATCCATTCCTATCAAACCATCAAAACGATCGTGGAATCTGTATACGAATAGTTTAATTGATTCCGTGTCACCAAATTCAAAGCAAGGTAAGTTAATAGAGCAGTCGCTCCTGCTTGTGGCATGAACGTTAGTAACCTCGAATGGATCATAGTTAAGAGGTATGTGCGGGAAATAATTCTGGACTGCTTCTGGACTGATGAATGATTGGTTTGCACCGGTATCTATCAGAAAGTTAAGTGGAGGGTTATGGATACGAACAAACGGTAGCTGCCTTTGAGTTTGCAAATTTAATTCTATCCTAAGCTGTTTGACTTCGGAGCTTCCTGAAAATCCTGACTGGTTGAGGGTTGCTGTTGGTCAAAAGTACCTGGCTTGTCTTTGTCGTTAGTGTTGTCAGTCTGTTCCGGTATGACGTGGTCATATGTACAGTCGTTGAAATAAAGATAGTCTTGGTTATAGGGGTCAATGTATAAGTAGTCGGATATGTCGGGGTAATAATAGACTTCCCCATAATTTGAACACTCGTTCACATTAACATCGCGGGTTTTAAGATAGTTGGAAGGTGGTGGATTGCCACGTAGTGCCCAATTCCAGCTGTTGGTAGCAGGCAGGGGCCTGGGTACAAAATGGCTCACGCCGCTCATCGGCTTGGGACCGTTACTCGGCGGGTACGGGTTTCTTGGGGGTATTCTGAATCCAGAACCACCCTGATTATTATTAGGCGGTGGTGTGCCGAATACTTGTTGCGTACGGGTCGGCCCACGTGGTTGTATGTTATTTGGGTTAAACGGCATTCCAAATTGGTGCTGAGATGGCCAAGGCCGTGGCATAAAGTGCGGTCCTTGCGGTCTAAACGGACCAGGCATGTTAAAAGGATTGGGTTTAAACGGGACAAGCATGTTATTTGGATAGACTGGCATTTTATGATTAAATTCGTTCTGTTGATTAGGTAGCATTCGAGCCGAGGTTTTTTTATCCGACAAGTTATCATTTCTGCTCTGCAAATACATAGTGTTAGTCTCCTCATGCACGAACTCTAGAGCCTTCTCAATAGTTTCTGGTCTCATACATCTAATACGCGCGCCTAAGGGATCTTTCAAACCGCGAAGGTAGGCCTGCAAGGTCAGTTTACGATATAAATCGCGTTTGGCTGCAATAGTTGAATCTAGGGTATCGTGCAATGAAACATACGTCATGACAGTGCTGAAAAGTCCTTGGCAACGCTCATAAAATTCCTGCGGCGTGCCGGAACCTTGTATGAGTAAAGCCAAATCGTTGTAGAGAGCGGTCTCATCTCGCTGGTCGGCAAAGTTATTTACAAGAGCACTACGGATGCCTGCCCAATCATTGGGTACATACACCGTTAGCGTTAATCAGACGGGCGGCGGGCCCCGTAACTTTATTCAATATGCCATTTAAAAACGCTAATTTATTTAACGGTTGCCCCTCTCGGATAAACTCAACTGCTAACTGGGGGCTTACTCTTGAATTTAATTCCGATCGATCGACATTGGAATTTTGGCACTTCGTACTCTTGAGTTCGACGCTAGCGCCACATTGGTATTAAATTGCGTGTCTATTTTGGGGAACTAAGTGGAATTGGGATCGGGATTGGCGTACCGTAAACGCTACTCTTGAGTCTATTTTGACAGCTGATATTGCGACAGAATTGCGTTGGGATTGTTTGTTGATTGTGATTATTCCAATAACAAAAGTGTAACTTTTTAGAAATTGTTTTGCCTTATAAGTGGTTTTCAGTAATTAATAAGTGTATAATATTGCACGATTAGCAATAATGTACAGTATTTTACGTAATTCACATAAAAAACAATTGAAATAAAGACGATATGAGCGTCTTATGATGCGTTATACGGCCAAAGCGTTTTCTATGAATGAAGACAATTTAAAGCAAATTATAGAGTGAGCAAGGAGTTGTTTGAGGAAATTTATGAAAACATTGAGTCCTTCATGCCAACTCCTAATAGAAGAAGTGATATATCGCCAAAATATAAGGTATCTATGTTGTTTTTGCCACATGACTTTTATCAATGATATCATGACTTGTTTGGAGGATCAATAGCTTGATACTTGTATTAAATCTTGCAGGGTTGTAGTGGCATTATCCTTTTATGCGACTGGTAGTTACCAAAAACTATTTGGAGGCCTAATGTTGCAGCAATCTGTTTCTCGTACTATTAGATGAGTAACGGCCAGCTCTTAACCCATGGATTAAGTTTCTTCAAAACCGTCAGGAAAGAGATGCATAAAAAGCAGGTAATGCTAATGACAAATACTTAATCATTATAGAACTTAGATAAATTATATGGAATTATTTAAGTTACCTATCTAAAAAAAATGCCTTGTTTTTATAGTATATAATATAACCATAAACTTTTCCTTATGTTACAGGTTTTTTGAAAAAATTCACATCCCATATTCTGTCATAGGCTGTATTGAGGGTAGTCATGGTACTCATGTAGCCATAGTTAGACCTGGGGAGTATATGATGACACCTATAGTAGATGCTCCTGAAGGAGACCAATATTATACCAAGTTGCACTGCTCTGCACAAAATACAGTGGAACGTGCCATGTTTATAAATGATTAAGTTCTAAATGTTGTATTGTTTCCTAAGTGTAATAGCAAACAATATAATAGTATGGTTTAAGGACAATTACTATCTACATAATTATTATTTCTTAAAAAATGGAGAACTAAATAAATAGTTTTTATTTTACTTAAATATATTTTTATTTACTTCCTAATGAAACTATAACACAAAATAATAATACAAAACCAAATAGAGGATCAAAACAAAAAAAAAAAATTTGAAGCGCAATGCGCAATTTAATCAATATCTGAAAACATTATCAATAAAATAAAGTTTTGACATTAATCGCGAATGCATTTTGAAAAATGTAGCTAAAAAGGGCAAGACATGGATTTGGAATTTTTCTAGCTACATCCGAAATTGCATTAGCAATAGACGTCAAAGCACTTGTGATATTGCTAATTTGTTCGACCAATTTAGCAAATGCTTGCGCTGTTATTAATTTCGCTTCAACACGCCACGCTTCGATACTCGAGAGCTGCTTGCTCCATATCTGCATTCAACGGCCTGCACGGCTGCACGCGGCTGGTTCTGCGGCCTGCGGGGTCGTGGTGGCATGGTACTCTGAAGTGGCGTGGGTGGCGCAGGTACTGAAATATTAAAATAAAAAAAAATAAAAAAATTGGCACTTGACCCAACAATTTTCAAGCTTCTCAGTTATTACAAAAAACAAGTCAATAAATATACTGCAGTTTTTTTGCAAAACACTTCAATGTTACACACTTATGTTGGGTTGTGTGACTGATGGACGGCTTATACAATTTGTTTAAACATTCCTAAACAAATTCGAACAAAGACTTACTTGTGGATGATGCTGGTATTGCGTCATTACGTGACGTGCCAGGAATAGGGGAAGAGTTAAGCAAAGAATCCATTTCATTGTTTTCTTCTTGTATTGGTAATCACAACTTGTGAATCGGCAGGTCTAGCCTGAAACCTGAAACAATGAAATGATTATTATTAGATTAATAAAACATTTTCCATAAAATTAAATAAATATCATAGGTATGATAAAACTTTAAATATTACAACATATTACTGATTGAGAAAATGGATTGACTATCCATCTTGAATCACCAGTTGCAAACTCTTGTCCACCCATCACTGCCACCTATCTACTGTCTAAGGCAGACAATGCTGGCAAGTTATTGTCTGCTGTCCCACAACCAATGTGCCTCATTGAAGCTGAGAGTTCTGCGCACGTCCTCTTTAGAGTACATTTCTTCTCAGCCCAATAGTACAAACATGCATTAATGTTAATTAAATTGCTGTATATAATGATTTTTAACACCTAAGTATTTCATTATTATGAACTATGTACCTGCCTTAGCTCAACCTTGACCATCTTTATTTGCTCCTCCGAGTGTATTCAAACTGGTTGCTAAAGCCCATTTCCTCTTCAAAGGAAATCTTTAGCTATGCCTGGGTTTTGCTCCAAGAATTCCACCAAAGCTTCTATTTGTCATTGTAACTGAAATTGGAAAACGGTTTATGCACAAAATAATGTAATTATATACGAATAAAACATAGACCAAGAAAATAACTACATTTACAAAACAAAAATATTTCACTATACATTAAAAATGTATAAATATTACTTTAAATAATAAATTAAGCATGATTGTTGACTTACCATTTGTATAAAACTTTAGTATTAGTTACGTAACAACGGATATAAATATTTTTTACTAAAAAGGAACGAAACGCGAACAATATCGAATGTTTTAAACAAACTTGCATTTCGAATTCACTTTTAGAACCACTTCACTTTAATTTTGAAATTGGAGAACTTTGACGCCTTCATATTTTTTTTAGTAGTGTAGGCAACGATCCTACCGCATGAAGCCAAAGTCATGGTTAATTTTATGATTTTTATGATTTTCTTACGCCCTAATTATTTTAGTACGTTACTATTGATCAATTAAACCTCTATTTCTATCATATTTATTTATTAACCTTGTTTTTTAAAGGATAAAGCATTTTAAAGCCCTATAGCCGGTTTATCGTAATGAGTTGAACAACACTATTGCGGCCCGTAACGTAGCTAACTTCACGTGCAACAAAACAATCGTGGCGCAATCCCAATTTCAATCCAATGTTGACAATATTGTTTTCAAGAGTACCGAATCACGTGACTGCAAAATTAACATTGGAATCGGATTGGCATTAGATTGAAATTAAAATTAGTTTAAAGAGTAAGCCCCCTGGTCACACAATTTTATGAACCTGGTAAGTACGTTCGGATTCCCATCAAAATCGGGAACTAAGCGGAGGGCTTTGAATATACTGTCTAAATCAGCCATCTCGGGTTCAATTTCAGGACTAATATCGCGTCTAAAATCTATACTTCTATTCCTACTACTAACTAACCTAGGTGTACTCGATCTACGTGGATAAAAAATGTTGGATAAGGTATATATGGAACCTACACACAAAAAGGAAGTAAGCAACCACTAAGAAAATTCAGCGGACTTACATGAACATTCTGGTTTTCGTTGAGCGGTATCGATATCTGGATCTCCGGCGTAGTCTCGTTGTTCAGGATCTCCCGGTGCGACGTTGAAAGTCTATCGTAGCGAACGCGGTGTGATATACCGGTTATCGCAAGTACGACCCGGGTATCCTACCGACTGCGCCAATTACGTAGGCTACTGCCGGAGGACTCAAAAAAAAACCGAATTTATTACAAACTAATTTATTTTAATAAAAATTACAATTATTGGGAATCAAATTGACTCGATCGATGGTAGATACGAAGTGCGCGGGCTCGGTCACGTAGACGGTGTCATCGGGCCTCGTGTTCTGTGTCAGCAGTTTCCCCTCGTAGCAACTGGGTCGATGATGCGCACGCGTCGTGCCTCGTGCCTTGTGTCAGCGCTTTACATATAAGTGATGCGCGTAACACGTTCTTATGTTGTTTAGCCTTAGTTTACTTTTTTTAAATCTTGTTTTATTGTTAAGTTACCATTTTGTTTTGTCTAGTGCGAGACTAATAAATACTTTTTCTTTCTTTCTTTCTTTATATTTGAGGGGACGTACCCTTAAACGGAACTTGTTCATCTTCTTTCAGACTTTTGAACAAGTTTTTCAGCTCTTTTCCACACCACCCATGAGGTAGAGCTGTAGGCGCGTTTTTTTTATAGTGGTATCCCCATTATATGGGCCTAGTCCACCGTATCTTAGTGTATACAAGGTGTAAACGGACCCTTCACGAAGCCGTCAACCAAGCATTCTGTACATCAAACTGAGTCACTCTATAAAAATCAATGTCTGTTCGAATGTTCGTCAGTTCGTATGTTCGAAATCTATAGTCTCCTAAACTGCTGAACTGATTTTGATGAAATTTTGCACGATTGTTCTACATACGCCAGGGAAGGTTTCTGAGGGTAGGTAGGTGGGTCGAGTAGTAAAACATACAAGGCGGTAGTACTAGGTAGAGAAAAGTGCATCGCAACGCAGGCCGGGAATAGCTAGTACATTCTTAAATTCTATTAGTACTTATGTAGTTCTAAGCGAGGAAGGTAACCTCACCACATCTCTGTTTGAGTTCGGAGCTAGTTGTTCGCACGCTGTGTAACACAACCGCTTGGCCTCGGGCTACACACTCAAGTGACGCGTGTTGGACTGCGACGGCTGAGGAAATAAATGAAAGAAATTGTTTACAGCTTGTCACGAGTCACTGCAATGCGACTTGAGGGGTGACAGTACTCGCGCGTCAGAAACTCACGCTAAACAGTAAATCGCGCGCGTATCGCTGAAAACAAGTCGCGTCGTAAGTTGCATTCGTTGCATTGAAAGATATTTTGTAACATGACATTACATCACGCCTGTAATCCCCGAAGGGTCAGGCAGAGGTGTACCTAATAGCACACCCTCATTTTGCCAGTTATGTTTAAGTCCCATGTAAAAGGGAGCGAGCCTATCATCACATATTTGCCATCACATAAGACTTAATCATAACTGACGAAATGTTGACTGTACTATCAATTACAACTTTACTGAACCCTTCCTAAAACTAACGTGTTGTTATGTAAAATTTTCGTGTATTATTCACTTGCTTCTACATGGTTAAATTTAAGTCGTTTTAATCCTCTTAAGGGGTCATTGTACCTATTCATTACAACGAACAACTTTTACTATGGGACCAACCCTGAAATCGCGTAAAAAAATCAGCTGTTCAGTACATTTTGACGAGTTAGGCGAACATAAATCTACTGAACAGCTGATTGTTTTTTACACGATTTCAGGGTTGGTCTCATAGTAAAAGTTGTCCGTTATAATGAGTACAATGACCCCTTAAGAGAATTAAAACGACTTAACTTTAACCATGTATACTAAACTAGTGTAATAATGTCTTGTCTACCACTAATAACAGAGCAATGCCTTTTCATACGTACTTTTCCGTTCCATAAACTATCGTTGCTGCCGGAACGACGTCAGTGGCTCATTTGTATTCGATAATGTTTTCATTCCCAATACGAGACCGCCCGCTTGGTGAAGTTCCCTGAAAGAGTAAGACCCTGTTTTTATAAAATGTTGACTACAGAATAGATAACAATTTTGTAATAATTGAAATCAAAATGACTTACTTTTTTCCTGTAATTTTTAAACAATATTTCATCATCCAAATCAAAATGGTTGAAACAGGGGTCCTATCACAACCTGTATTGGACCGATTAGTTAGTCTTTGTACTTTTTAATTTACTTGTATACAGCCTGTGTCAGTGAAATGTGGAAACATTTAAGAATGTGATTCGGAACATCAAACTAAACAACTCTTTCAATGGGATCAACAAAGTAATTGCAAATAAAAACGGTTTTGCAAAGAAATTACCTTTGGCATCGACTTCCGAAAGTAAAGTGATTTTCTACTTTTTATAGTGTTTTTTTTTTGAAGTCGATTATTTTTTTGCAAAAACGTTTTTATTTTACCCTTTTTAGTTATCGCATCGAACACAAATCCTTGTCAAGTATCAATTTCACAATTTATTTTACTTGGATGACATAGTTTTTCCCGCTATTTTGATTTAAAAACCAAACTACAGAACCGATTTTGATGAAATTTCTATGGGACCAATGGAAAAGAGCATCTCTTCAGATAAAAGAAGAATTTTTCAAATCGGTTCATATATGACGAAGATATGAGGTAACAAAAACAAAACAAAAAAAAATACAACCGAATTGAGAACCTCCTCCTTTTTTTGAAAACGTGTAAAAAAAAAACTTTTTTGCAAAAAAGTTTTTATTTTACCCTTTTTAGTTATCGCATCACACACAAATCCTTGTCAAGTATCAATTTCGCAATTTCTTTTACTTGGATGATATTTTTTCCAGTTATTATGATTTCAAAACCAAACTGCTGAACCGATTTTGATGAAATTTCTATGGGACCAATCGAGAAGTAGATCCATTCAGATAAAAGAAGAATTTTTCAAATCGGTTCAGAAATGACGGAGATATGAGGTAACAAAAACAAAACAAAAAAAAAATACAACCGAATTGAGAACCTCCTCCTTTTTTTGAAATCGTGTAAAAAAAAATAGCTGTCCTACATTAGGTACATTTGATTTGAGTAGGTGATATTGTTTTCGTGATTACGTCTTTCGTCACGCAAACTTCTAGCAGAATAACTTTCTCCATGAACATCACACATCATTAATACATAAAACGAGATATTTACCATGTTTACTATTCATTTTGAGTTTCCGATATTTCGGCGCTGTTGCAAGCGCCATGATCGCGGATAAACTGAAGCTATTGCGGGTGGGTGTTTATGACCGGACAAATCGGTCTACGCTCTTTCTTGTTCGTTGTTTGCGTTCGATACCGCTACCACTGTCACTCACAACTCGACTCTGTTCCCGGCACAACTCACTATGTCCACTCGCGAACTATCCCTCCTTATTTGTTTCCTTTTCTATCCTCCTTCTCTTTTCTCCATAAAGTTGTTTAGTTTGATAGTCTGTACCCCACCCTCATTAATATGGCCGCACATTTCTGATACATACAATAACAAACGACAATAATATGGTCAACGGTCATTGGCTGAAACTTCTACTTAACAACTGAACGATAATACAAGGTGTAAACGGACCCTCCGTTTACACCTTGTATTATCGTTCAGTTCAGTAGTTAAGTCACTCACGAAGCCGTCAACCAAGCATTCTGTGCATCAAACCAAGTAACTCTACGCAAAAATTGTTGTTGGAAAACGATTTTTTTTTTGGTGTGAATAACCACGTTTTACGATGGGATACAATGTAAAGTTGTAACGTAAAGTTATTACATAAAAAACTTGTTTTTAATAAAAAAATTGTAAAAGTTGGAACTTTGACCCCCAATATCTCCGTAACTTGAAGGTTCCCAGGTATGGTCCAGAACAAAAAGATGATCGCAATGAGGGAGAGAACAAGTGCCTTTCGGCTTCGTTAACGTTATTTTTACATTATTGTGAAGTAATTGGGTCATTTTTCGCGTTTTATTAACGTTTATACGACCAATCTTAAAACAAAAAACTTACCAAAAAAATATTGTAAAATAACCAATTTCGCGGCTCTCCTAAAATTTTCTTTACAAATATGCAGTGCCTATGTACTCTAAGTTATACGAGTAATAACCATGGTTTTTGTCTTAGGTTGCGTCCAGATAAAGTAACATTGTTCTTCTTTATCGTGTGGTTAATGCCAAACCTGGTGTCAGAGTTTCTATACCGCCCAAGGGCATCTGACTTGGCTTTTACATGCCGTCGAGAAATATCTCTCAGGCATGCTGGTTTCCTCACGATGTTTTCCTTCACCGAAGCAAGTGATAAACGTAGGTACAATACGCACATAATTCCGAAAAATCAGAGGTGCGTGTCTTTGGTTCGAACTCGAGACCTATGACTTGGCAGTCCTACGGTCACACTACTAGACTATCACTGCTCATTATTACAAAAAATAATAATAATACACGTATACACTAAACAACATTGGTAGCTTCTCTCTATTTAATGTACCCTTAAACGGGACTTGTTTATCTTCTTTCAGACTTTTGAACAAGTTCTTGAGCTCAAATCAAATCAAAATCATTTATTTGCTTAAATAAGGTACAGAAGGTTGGTAGATTGTCTAAAATTGTTCTCTTATTCTGCCTTTAATTTCGGCGTGCAAATATAATATAAGTTACATATTTTATTTAAACAATTATTCAACCAATTTTAGCAACATTTTTTGTGATATTATTGATTAATATCATAACAAATGTTGATTATTGATATTTAGTTACGTTCTTATGTTGTTTAGCCTTAGTTTACTTTTTTTAAATCTTGTTTTATTGTTAAGTTACCATTTTGTTTTGTCTAGTGCGAGACTAATAAATACTTTTTCTTTCTTTCTTTCTTTATATTATTTTGAGGGGACGTACCCTTAAACGGAACTTGTTCATCTTCTTTCAGACTTTTGAACAAGTTCTTCAGCTCTTTTCCACACCACCCATGAGGTAGAGCTGTAGGCGCGTTTTTTTTTATAGTGGTATCCTCATTATATGGGCCTAGTCCACCGTATCTTAGTGTATACAAGGTGTAAACGGACCCTTCACGAAGCCGTCAACCAAGCATTCTGTACATCAAACTGAGTCACTCTATAAAAATCAATGTCTGTTCGAATGTTCGTCAGTTCGTATGTTCGAAATCTATAGTCTCCTAAACTGCTGAACTGATTTTGATGAAATTTTGCACGATTGTTCTACATACGCCAGGGAAGGTTTCTGAGGGAAGGTAGGTGGGTCGAGTAGTAAAACATACAAGGCGGTAGTACTAGGTAGAGAAAAGTGCATCGCAACGCAGGCCGGGAATAGCTAGTACATTCTTAAATTCTATTAGTACTTATGTAGTTCTAAGCGAGGAAGGTAACCTCACCACATCTCTGTTTGAGTTCGGAGCTAGTTGTTCGCACGCTGTGTAACACAACCGCTTGGCCTCGGGCTACACACTCAAGTGACGCGTGTTGGACTGCGACGGCTGAGGAAATAAATGAAAGAAATTGTTTACAGCTTGTCACGAGTCACTGCAATGCGACTTGAGGGGTGACAGTACTCGCGCGTCAGAAACTCACGCTAAACAGTAAATCGCGCGCGTATCGCTGAAAACAAGTCGCGTCGTAAGTTGCATCTCCTGAGGTCGTGTACGCAGCGTAAAATGAAAGATATTTTGTAATATGACATTACATCACGCCTGTAATCCCCGAAGGGTCAGGCAGAGGTGTACCTAATAGCACACCCTCATTTTGCCAGTTATGTTTAAGTCCCATGTAACAGGGAGCGAGCCTATCATCACATATTTGCCATCACATAAGACTTAATCATAACTGACGAAATGTTGACTGTACTATCAATTACAACTTTACTGAACCCTTCCTAAAACTAACGTGTTGTTATGTAACATTTTCGTGTATTATTCACTTGCTTCTACATGGTTAAATTTAAGTCGTTTTAATCCTCTTAAGGGGTCATTGTACCTATTCATTACAACGAACAACTTTTACTATGGGACCAACCCTGAAATCGCGTAAAAAAATCAGCTGTTCAGTACATTTTGACGAGTTAGGCGAACATAAATCTACTGAACAGCTGATTGTTTTTTACGCGATTTCAGGGTTGGTCTCATAGTAAAAGTTGTCCGTTATAATGAGTACAATGACCCCTTAAGAGAATTAAAACGACTTAACTTTAACCATGTATACTAAACTAGTGTAATAATGTCTTGTCTACCACTAATAACAGAGCAATGCCTTTTCATACGTACTTTTCCGTTCCATAAACTATCGTTGCTGCCGGAACGACGTCAGTGGCTCATTTGTATTCGATAATGTTTTCATTCGCAATACGAGACCGCCCGCTTGGTGAAGTTCCCTGAAAGAGTAAGACCCTGTTTTTATAAAATGTTGACTACAGAATAGATAACAATTTTGTAATAATTGAAATCAAAATGACTTACTTTTTTCCTGTAATTTTTAAACAATATTTCATCATCCAAATCAAAATGGTTGAAACAGGGGTCCTATCACAACCTGTATTGGACCGATTAGTTAGTCTTTGTACTTTTTAATTTACTTGTATACAGCCTGTGTCAGTGAAATGTGGAAACATTTAAGAATGTGATTCGGAACATCAAACTAAACAACTCTTTCAATGGGATCAACAAAGTAATTGCAAATAAAAACGGTTTTGCAAAGAAATTACCTTTGGCATCGACTTCCGAAAGTAAAGTGATTTTCTACTTTTTATAGTGTTTTTTTTTTTGAAGTCGATTATTTTTTTGCAAAAACGTTTTTATTTTACCCTTTTTAGGTATCGCATCGAACACAAATCCTTGTCAAGTATCAATTTCACAATTTCTTTTACTTGGATGACATAGTTTTTCCCGCTATTTTGATTTAAAAACCAAACTACAGAACCGATTTTGATGAAATTTCTATGGGACCAATGGAAAAGAGCATCTCTTCAGATAAAAGAAGAATTTTTCAAATCGGTTCATATATGACGAAGATATGAGGTAACAAAAACAAAACAAAAAAAAATACAACCGAATTGAGAACCTCCTCCTTTTTTTGAATCGTGTAAAAAAAAATAGCTGTCCTACATTAGGTACATTTGATTTGAGTAGGTGATATTGTTTTCGTGATTACGTCTTTCGTCACGCAAACTTCTAGCAGAATAACTTTCTCCATGAACATCACACATCATTAATACATAAAACGAGATATTTACCATGTTTACTATTCATTTTGAGTTTCCGATATTTCGGCGCTGTTGCAAGCGCCATGATCGCGGATAAACTGAAGCTATTGCGGGTGGGTGTTTATGACCGGACAAATCGGTCTACGCTCTTTCTTGTTCGTTGTTTGCGTTCGATACCGCTACCACTGTCACTCACAACTCGACTCTGTTCCCGGCACAACTCACTATGTCCACTCGCGAACTATCCCTCCTTATTTGTTTCCTTTTCTATCCTCCTTCTCTTTTCTCCATAAAGTTGTTTAGTTTGATAGTCTGTACCCCACCCTCATTAATATGGCCGCACATTTCTGATACATACAATAACAAACGACAATAATATGGTCAACGGTCATTGGCTGAAACTTCTACTTAACAACTGAACGATAATACAAGGTGTAAACGGACCCTCCGTTTACACCTTGTATTATCGTTCAGTTCAGTAGTTAAGTCACTCACGAAGCCGTCAACCAAGCATTCTGTGCATCAAACCAAGTAACTCTACGCAAAAATTGTTGTTGGAAAACGAATTTTTTTTTGGTGTGAATAACCACGTTTTACGATGGGATACAATGTAAAGTTGTAACGTAAAGTTATTACATAAAAAACTTGTTTTTAATAAAAAAATTGTAAAAGTTGGAACTTTGACCCCCAATATCTCCGTAACTTGAAGGTTCCCAGGTATGGTCCAGAACAAAAAGATGATCGCAATGAGGGAGAGAACAAGTGCCTTTCGGCTTCGTTAACGTTATTTTTACATTATTGTGAAGTAATTGGGTCATTTTTCGCGTTTTATTAACGTTTATGCGACCAATCTTAAAACAAAAAACTTACCAAAAAAATAATGTAAAATACCCAATTTCGCGGCTCTCCTAAAATTTTCTTTACAAATATGCAGTGCCTATGTACTCTAAGTTATACGAGTAATAACCATGGTTTTTGTCTTAGGTTGCGTCCAGATAAAGTAACATTGTTCTTCTTTATCGTGTGGTTAATGCCAAACCTGGTGTCAGAGTTTCTATACCGCCCAAGGGCATCTGACTTGGCTTTTACATGCCGTCGAGAAATATCTCTCAGGCATGCTGGTTTCCTCACGATGTTTTCCTTCACCGAAGCAAGTGATAAACGTAGGTACAATACGCACATAATTCCGAAAAATCAGAGGTGCGTGTCTTTGGTTCGAACTCGAGACCTATGACTTGGCAGTCCTACGGTCACACTACTAGACTATCACTGCTCATTATTACAAAAAATAATAATAATACACGTATACACTAAACAACATTGGTAGCTTCTCTCTATTTAATGTACCCTTAAACGGGACTTGTTTATCTTCTTTCAGACTTTTGAACAAGTTCTTGAGCTCAAATCAAATCAAAATCATTTATTTGCTTAAATAAGGGTACAGAAGGTTGGTAGATTGTCTAAAATTGTTCTCTTATTCTGCCTTTAATTTCGGCGTGCAAATATAATATAAGTTACATATTTTATTTAAACAATTATTCAACCAATTTTAGCAACATTTTTTGTGATATTATTGATTAATATCATAACAAATGTTGATTATTGATATTTAGTTACGTTTTTATGTTGTTTAGCCTTAGTTTACTTTTTTTAAATCTTGTTTTATTGTTAAGTTACCATTTTGTTTTGTCTAGTGCGAGACTAATAAATACTTTTTCTTTCTTTCTTTCTTTATATTATTTTGAGGGGACGTACCCTTAAACGGAACTTGTTCATCTTCTTTCAGACTTTTGAACAAGTTCTTCAGCTCTTTTCCACACCACCCATGAGGTAGAGCTGTAGGCGCGTTTTTTTTTATAGTGGTATCCCCATTATATGGGCCTAGTCCACCGTATCTTAGTGTATACAAGGTGTAAACGGACCCTTCACGAAGCCGTCAACCAAGCATTCTGTACATCAAACTGAGTCACTCTATAAAAATCAATGTCTGTTCGAATGTTCGTCAGTTCGTATGTTCGAAATCTATAGTCTCCTAAACTGCTGAACTGATTTTGATGAAATTTTGCACGATTGTTCTACATACGCCAGGGAAGGTTTCTGAGGGAAGGTAGGTGGGTCGAGTAGTAAAACATACAAGGCGGTAGTACTAGGTAGAGAAAAGTGCATCGCAACGCAGGCCGGGAATAGCTAGTACATTCTTAAATTCTATTAGTACTTATGTAGTTCTAAGCGAGGAAGGTAACCTCACCACATCTCTGTTTGAGTTCGGAGCTAGTTGTTCGCACGCTGTGTAACACAACCGCTTGGCCTCGGGCTACACACTCAAGTGACGCGTGTTGGACTGCGACGGCTGAGGAAATAAATGAAAGAAATTGTTTACAGCTTGTCACGAGTCACTGCAATGCGACTTGAGGGGTGACAGTACTCGCGCGTCAGAAACTCACGCTAAACAGTAAATCGCGCGCGTATCGCTGAAAACAAGTCGCGTCGTAAGTTGCATTCGTTGCATTGAAAGATATTTTGTAACATGACATTACATCACGCCTGTAATCCCCGAAGGGTCAGGCAGAGGTGTACCTAATAGCACACCCTCATTTTGCCAGTTATGTTTAAGTCCCATGTAAAAGGGAGCGAGCCTATCATCACATATTTGCCATCACATAAGACTTAATCATAACTGACGAAATGTTGACTGTACTATCAATTACAACTTTACTGAACCCTTCCTAAAACTAACGTGTTGTTATGTAACATTTTCGTGTATTATTCACTTGCTTCTACATGGTTAAATTTAAGTCGTTTTAATCCTCTTAAGGGGTCATTGTACCTATTCATTACAACGAACAACTTTTACCATAGTAAAAGTTGTTCGTTGTTTGTGTTGTTGTTGTGTCGCGATTTCAGGGTTGGTCCCATAGGACCAACCCTGAAATCGCGTAAAAAAATCAGCTGTTCAGTACATTTTGACGAGTTAGGCGAACATAAATCTACTGAACAGCTGATTGTTTTTTACGCGATTTCAGGGTTGGTCTCATAGTAAAAGTTGTCCGTTATAATGAGTACAATGACCCCTTAAGAGAATTAAAACGACTTAACTTTAACCATGTATACTAAACTAGTGTAATAATGTCTTGTCTACCACTAATAACAGAGCAATGCCTTTTCATACGTACTTTTCCGTTCCATAAACTATCGTTGCTGCCGGAACGACGTCAGTGGCTCATTTGTATTCGATAATGTTTTCATTCCCAATACGAGACCGCCCGCTTGGTGAAGTTCCCTGAAAGAGTAAGACCCTGTTTTTATAAAATGTTGACTACAGAATAGATAACAATTTTGTAATAATTGAAATCAAAATGACTTACTTTTTTCCTGTAATTTTTAAACAATATTTCATCATCCAAATCAAAATGGTTGAAACAGGGGTCCTATCACAACCTGTATTGGACCGATTAGTTAGTCTTTGTACTTTTTAATTTACTTGTATACAGCCTGTGTCAGTGAAATGTGGAAACATTTAAGAATGTGATTCGGAACATCAAACTAAACAACTCTTTCAATGGGATCAACAAAGTAATTGCAAATAAAAACGGTTTTGCAAAGAAATTACCTTTGCCATCAACTTCCGAAAGTAAAGTGATTTTCTACTTTTTATAGTGTTTTTTTTTTGAAGTCGATTATTTTTTTGCAAAAACGTTTTTATTTTACCCTTTTTAGTTATCGCATCGAACACAAATCCTTGTCAAGTATCAATTTCACAATTTCTTTTACTTGGATGACATAGTTTTTCCCGCTATTTTGATTTAAAAACCAAACTACAGAACCGATTTTGATGAAATTTCTATGGGACCAATGGAAAAGAGCATCTCTTCAGATAAAAGAAGAATTTTTCAAATCGGTTCAGAAATGACGGAGATATGAGGTAACAAAAACAAAACAAAAAAAAATACAACCGAATTGAGAACCTCCTCCTTTTTTTGAATCGTGTAAAAAAAAATAGCTGTCCTACATTAGGTACATTTGATTTGAGTAGGTGATATTGTTTTCGTGATTACGTCTTTCGTCACGCAAACTTCTAGCAGAATAACTTTCTCCATGAACATCACACATCATTAATACATAAAACGAGATATTTACCATGTTTACTATTCATTTTGAGTTTCCGATATTTCGGCGCTGTTGCAAGCGCCATGATCGCGGATAAACTGAAGCTATTGCGGGTGGGTGTTTATGACCGGACAAATCGGTCTACGCTCTTTCTTGTTCGTTGTTTGCGTTCGATACCGCTACCACTGTCACTCACAACTCGACTCTGTTCCCGGCACAACTCACTATGTCCACTCGCGAACTATACCTCCTTATTTGTTTCCTTTTCTATCCTCCTTCTCTTTTCTCCATAAAGTTGTTTAGTTTGATAGTCTGTACCCCACCCTCATTAATATGGCCGCACATTTCTGATACATACAATAACAAACGACAATAATATGGTCAACGGTCATTGGCTGAAACTTCTACTTAACAACTGAACGATAATACAAGGTGTAAACGGACCCTCCGTTTACACCTTGTATTATCGTTCAGTTCAGTAGTTAAGTCACTCACGAAGCCGTCAACCAAGCATTCTGTGCATCAAACCAAGTAACTCTACGCAAAAATTGTTGTTGGAAAACGAATTTTTTTTTGGTGTGAAAAACCACGTTTTACGATGGGATACAATGTAAAGTTGTAACGTAAAGTTATTACATAAAAAACTTGTTTTTAATAAAAAAATTGTAAAAGTTGGAACTTTGACCCCCAATATCTCCGTAACTTGAAGGTTCCCAGGTATGGTCCAGAACAAAAAGATGATCGCAATGAGGGAGAGAACAAGTGCCTTTCGGCTTCGTTAACGTTATTTTTACATTATTGTGAAGTAATTGGGTCATTTTTCGCGTTTTATTAACGTTTATGCGACCAATCTTAAAACAAAAAACTTACCAAAAAAATAATGTAAAATAACCAATTTCGCGGCTCTCCTAAAATTTTCTTTACAAATATGCAGTGCCTATGTACTCTAAGTTATACGAGTAATAACCATGGTTTTTGTCTTAGGTTGCGTCCAGATAAAGTAACATTGTTCTTCTTTATCGTGTGGTTAATGCCAAACCTGGTGTCAGAGTTTCTATACCGCCCAAGGGCATCTGACTTGGCTTTTACATGCCGTCGAGAAATATCTCTCAGGCATGCTGGTTTCCTCACGATGTTTTCCTTCACCGAAGCAAGTGATAAACGTAGGTACAATACGCACATAATTCCGAAAAATCAGAGGTGCGTGTCTTTGGTTCGAACTCGAGACCTATGACTTGGCAGTCCTACGGTCACACTACTAGACTATCACTGCTCATTATTACAAAAAATAATAATAATACACGTATACACTAAACAACATTGGTAGCTTCTCTCTATTTAATGTACCCTTAAACGGGACTTGTTTATCTTCTTTCAGACTTTTGAACAAGTTCTTGAGCTCAAATCAAATCAAAATCATTTATTTGCTTAAATAAGGTACAGAAGGTTGGTAGATTGTCTAAAATTGTTCTCTTATTCTGCCTTTAATTTCGGCGTGCAAATATAATATAAGTTACATATTTTATTTAAACAATTATTCAACCAATTTTAGCAACATATTTTGTGATATTATTGATTAATATCATAACAAATGTTGATTATTGATATTTAGTTACGTTCTTATGTTGTTTAGCCTTAGTTTACTTTTTTTAAAATCTTGTTTTATTGTTAAGTTACCATTTTGTTTTGTCTAGTGCGAGACTAATAAATACTTTTTCTTTCTTTCTTTCTTTATATTATTTTGAGGGGACGTACCCTTAAACGGAACTTGTTCATCTTCTTTCAGACTTTTGAACAAGTTCTTCAGCTCTTTTCCACACCACCCATGAGGTAGAGCTGTAGGCGCGTTTTTTTTATAGTGGTATCCCCATTATATGGGCCTAGTCCACCGTATCTTAGTGTATACAAGGTGTAAACGGACCCTTCACGAAGCCGTCAACCAAGCATTCTGTACATCAAACTGAGTCACTCTATAAAAATCAATGTCTGTTCGAATGTTCGTCAGTTCGTATGTTCGAAATCTATAGTCTCCTAAACCGCTGAACTGATTTTGATGAAATTTTGCACGATTGTTCTACATACGCCAGGGAAGGTTTCTGAGGGTAGGTAGGTGGGTCGAGTAGTAAAACATACAAGGCGGTAGTACTAGGTAGAGAAAAGTGCATCGCAACGCAGGCCGGGAATAGCTAGTACATTCTTAAATTCTATTAGTACTTATGTAGTTCTAAGCGAGGAAGGTAATCTCACCACATCTCTGTTTGAGTTCGGAGCTAGTTGTTCGCACGCTGTGTAACACAACCGCTTGGCCTCGGGCTACACACTCAAGTGACGCGTGTTGGACTGCGACAGCTGAGGAAATAAATGAAAGAAATTGTTTACAGCTTGTCACGAGTCACTGCAATGCGACTTGAGGGGTGACAGTACTCGCGCGTCAGAAACTCACGCTAAACAGTAAATCGCGCGCGTATCGCTGAAAACAAGTCGCGTCGTAAGTTGCATCTCCTGAGGTCGTGTACGCAGCGTAAAATGAAAGATATTTTGTAATATGACATTACATCACGCCTGTAATCCCCGAAGGGTCAGGCAGAGGTGTACCTAATAGCACACCCTCATTTTGCCAGTTATGTTTAAGTCCCATGTAACAGGGAGCGAGCCTATCATCACATATTTGCCATCACATAAGACTTAATCATAACTGACGAAATGTTGACTGTACTATCAATTACAACTTTACTGAACCCTTCCTAAAACTAACGTGTTGTTATGTAACATTTTCGTGTATTATTCACTTGCTTCTACATGGTTAAATTTAAGTCGTTTTAATCCTCTTAAGGGGTCATTGTACCTATTCATTACAACGAACAACTTTTACTATGGGACCAACCCTGAAATCGCGTAAAAAAATCAGCTGTTCAGTACATTTTGACGAGTTAGGCGAACATAAATCTACTGAACAGCTGATTGTTTTTTACGCGATTTCAGGGTTGGTCTCATAGTAAAAGTTGTCCGTTATAATGAGTACAATGACCCCTTAAGAGAATTAAAACGACTTAACTTTAACCATGTATACTAAACTAGTGTAATAATGTCTTGTCTACCACTAATAACAGAGCAATGCCTTTTCATACGTACTTTTCCGTTCCATAAACTATCGTTGCTGCCGGAACGACGTCAGTGGCTCATTTGTATTCGATAATGTTTTCATTCCCAATACGAGACCGCCCGCTTGGTGAAGTTCCCTGAAAGAGTAAGACCCTGTTTTTATAAAATGTTGACTACAGAATAGATAACAATTTTGTAATAATTGAAATCAAAATGACTTACTTTTTTCCTGTAATTTTTAAACAACATTTCAACATCCAAATCAAAATGGTTGAAACAGGGGTCCTATCACAACCTGTATTGGACCGATTAAGTTAGTCTTTGTACTTTTTAATTTACTTGTATACAGCCTGTGTCAGTGAAATGTGGAAACATTTAAGAATGTGATTCGGAACATCAAACTAAACAACTCTTTCAATGGGATCAACAAAGTAATTG
Source organism: Standfussiana lucernea (assembly GCA_964057025.1). Classification (NCBI taxonomy): domain Eukaryota; kingdom Metazoa; phylum Arthropoda; class Insecta; order Lepidoptera; family Noctuidae; genus Standfussiana; species Standfussiana lucernea. The sequence continues at coordinate 18,691,147 of OZ059783.1, forward strand.
CAAATAAAAACGGTTTTGCAAAGAAATTACCTTTGGCATCGACTTCCGAAAGTAAAGTGATTTTCTACTTTTTATAGTGTTTTTTTTTGAAGTCGATTATTTTTTTGGAAAAACGTTTTTATTTTACCATTTTTAGGTATCGCATCGAACACAAATCCTTGTCAAGTATCAATTTCACAATTTATTTTACTTGGATGACATAGTTTTTCCCGCTATTTTGATTTAAAAACCAAACTACAGAACCGATTTTGATGAAATTTCTATGGGACCAATGGAAAAGAGCATCTCTTCAGATAAAAGAAGAATTTTTCAAATCGGTTCATATATGACGAAGATATGAGGTAACAAAAACAAAACAAAAAAAAATACAACCGAATTGAGAACCTCCTCCTTTTTTTTTGAAATCGTGTAAAAAAAAAACTTTTTTGCAAAAAAAAACCGACTTCCAAAAAAAACACTGAAAAAGTGGAAAATAACTTTACTTTCGGAAGTCGGTGACTATTGTTTCTTTCATTGACTTTTTTGCCACCGACTTCCGAAAGTAAAGTTATTTTCCACTTTTTCAGTGTTTTTTTTGGAAGTCGGTATTTTTTTGCAAAAAAGTTTTTATTTTACCCTTTTTAGTTATCGCATCACACACAAATCCTTGTCAAGTATCAATTTCGCAATTTCTTTTACTTGGATGATATTTTTTCCAGTTATTATGATTTCAAAACCAAACTGCTGAACCGATTTTGATGAAATTTCTATGGGACCAATCGAGAAGTAGATCCATTCAGATAAAAGAAGAATTTTACAAATCGGTTCAGAAATGACGGAGATATGAGGTAACAAAAACAAAACAAAAAAAAATACAACCGAATTGAGAACCTCCTCCTTTTTTTGAAATCGTGTAAAAAAAAAATAGCTGTCCTACATTCGGTACATTTGATTTGAGTAGGTGATATTGTTTTCGTGATTACGTCTTTCGTCACGCAAACTTCTAGCAGAATAACTTTCTCCATGAACATCACACATCATTAACACATAAAACGAGATATTTACCATGTTTACTATTCATTTTGAGTTTCCGATATTTCGGCGCTGTTGCAAGCGCCATGATCGCGGATAAACTGAAGCTATTGCGGGTGGGTGTTTATGACCGGACAAATCGGTCTACGCTCTTTCTTGTTCGTTGTTTGCGTTCGATACCGCTACCACTGTCACTCACAACTCGACTCTGTTCCCGGCACAACTCACTGTGTCCACTCGCGAACTATCCCTCCTTATTTGTTTCCTTTTCTATCCTCCTTCTCTTTTCTCCATAAAGTTGTTTAGTTTGATAGTCTGTACCCCACCCTCATTAATATGGCCACACATTTCTGATACATACAATAACAAACGACAATAATATGGTCAACGGTCATTGGCTGAAACTTCTACTTAACAACTGAACGATAATACAAGGTGTAAACGGACCCTCCGTTTACACCTTGTATTATCGTTCAGTTCAGTAGTTAAGTCACTCACGAAGCCGTCAACCAAGCATTCTGTGCATCAAACCAAGTAACTCTACGCAAAAATTGTTGTTGGAAAACGAATTTTTTTTTGGTGTGAATAACCACGTTTTACGATGGGACACAATGTAAAGTTGTAACGTAAAGTTATGACATAAAAAACTTGTTTTTAATAAAAAAATTGTAAAAGTTGGAACTTTGACCCCCAATATCTCCGTAACTTGAAGGTTCCCAGGTATGGTCCAGAACAAAAAGATGATCGCAATGAGGGAGAGAACAAGTGCCTTTCGGCTTCGTTAACGTTATTTTTACATTATTGTGAAGTAATTGGGTCATTTTTCGCGTTTTATTAACGTTTATACGACCAATCTTAAAACAAAAAACTTACCAAAAAAATAATGTAAAATAACCAATTTCGCGGCTCTCCTAAAATTTTCTTTACAAATATGCAGTGCCTATGTACTCTAAGTTATACGAGTAATAACCATGGTTTTTGTCTTAGGTTGCGTCCAGATAAAGTAACATTGTTCTTCTTTATCGTGTGGTTAATGCCAAACCTGGTGTCAGAGTTTCTATACCGCCCAAGGGCATCTGACTTGGCTTTTACATGCCGTCGAGAAATATCTCTCAGGCATGCTGGTTTCCTCACGATGTTTTCCTTCACCGAAGCAAGTGATAAACGTAGGTACAATACGCACATAATTCCGAAAAATCAGAGGTGCGTGTCTTTGGTTCGAACTCGAGACCTATGACTTGGCAGTCCTACGGTCACACTACTAGACTATCACTGCTCATTATTACAAAAAATAATAATAATACACGTATACACTAAACAACATTGGTAGCTTCTCTCTATTTAATGTACCCTTAAACGGGACTTGTTTATCTTCTTTCAGACTTTTGAACAAGTTCTTGAGCTCAAATCAAATCAAAATCATTTATTTGCTTAAATAAGGTACAGAAGGTTGGTAGATTGTCTAAAATTGTTCTCTTATTCTGCCTTTAATTTCGGCGTGCAAATATAATATAAGTTACATATTTTATTTAAACAATTATTCAACCAATTTTAGCAACATATTTTGTGATATTATTGATTAATATCATAACAAATGTTGATTATTGATATTTAGTTACGTTCTTATGTTGTTTAGCCTTAGTTTACTTTTTTTAAAATCTTGTTTTATTGTTAAGTTACCATTTTGTTTTGTCTAGTGCGAGACTAATAAATACTTTTTCTTTCTTTCTTTCTTTATATTATTTTGAGGGGACGTACCCTTAAACGGAACTTGTTCATCTTCTTTCAGACTTTTGAACAAGTTCTTCAGCTCTTTTCCACACCACCCATGAGGTAGAGCTGTAGGCGCGTTTTTTTTATAGTGGTATCCCCATTATATGGGCCTAGTCCACCGTATCTTAGTGTATACAAGGTGTAAACGGACCCTTCACGAAGCCGTCAACCAAGCATTCTGTACATCAAACTGAGTCACTCTATAAAAATCAATGTCTGTTCGAATGTTCGTCAGTTCGTATGTTCGAAATCTATAGTCTCCTAAACCGCTGAACTGATTTTGATGAAATTTTGCACGATTGTTCTACATACGCCAGGGAAGGTTTCTGAGGGTAGGTAGGTGGGTCGAGTAGTAAAACATACAAGGCGGTAGTACTAGGTAGAGAAAAGTGCATCGCAACGCAGGCCGGGAATAGCTAGTACATTCTTAAATTCTATTAGTACTTATGTAGTTCTAAGCGAGGAAGGTAATCTCACCACATCTCTGTTTGAGTTCGGAGCTAGTTGTTCGCACGCTGTGTAACACAACCGCTTGGCCTCGGGCTACACACTCAAGTGACGCGTGTTGGACTGCGACAGCTGAGGAAATAAATGAAAGAAATTGTTTACAGCTTGTCACGAGTCACTGCAATGCGACTTGAGGGGTGACAGTACTCGCGCGTCAGAAACTCACGCTAAACAGTAAATCGCGCGCGTATCGCTGAAAACAAGTCGCGTCGTAAGTTGCATCTCCTGAGGTCGTGTACGCAGCGTAAAATGAAAGATATTTTGTAATATGACATTACATCACGCCTGTAATCCCCGAAGGGTCAGGCAGAGGTGTACCTAATAGCACACCCTCATTTTGCCAGTTATGTTTAAGTCCCATGTAACAGGGAGCGAGCCTATCATCACATATTTGCCATCACATAAGACTTAATCATAACTGACGAAATGTTGACTGTACTATCAATTACAACTTTACTGAACCCTTCCTAAAACTAACGTGTTGTTATGTAACATTTTCGTGTATTATTCACTTGCTTCTACATGGTTAAATTTAAGTCGTTTTAATCCTCTTAAGGGGTCATTGTACCTATTCATTACAACGAACAACTTTTACTATGGGACCAACCCTGAAATCGCGTAAAAAAATCAGCTGTTCAGTACATTTTGACGAGTTAGGCGAACATAAATCTACTGAACAGCTGATTGTTTTTTACGCGATTTCAGGGTTGGTCTCATAGTAAAAGTTGTCCGTTATAATGAGTACAATGACCCCTTAAGAGAATTAAAACGACTTAACTTTAACCATGTATACTAAACTAGTGTAATAATGTCTTGTCTACCACTAATAACAGAGCAATGCCTTTTCATACGTACTTTTCCGTTCCATAAACTATCGTTGCTGCCGGAACGACGTCAGTGGCTCATTTGTATTCGATAATGTTTTCATTCCCAATACGAGACCGCCCGCTTGGTGAAGTTCCCTGAAAGAGTAAGACCCTGTTTTTATAAAATGTTGACTACAGAATAGATAACAATTTTGTAATAATTGAAATCAAAATGACTTACTTTTTTCCTGTAATTTTTAAACAACATTTCAACATCCAAATCAAAATGGTTGAAACAGGGGTCCTATCACAACCTGTATTGGACCGATTAAGTTAGTCTTTGTACTTTTTAATTTACTTGTATACAGCCTGTGTCAGTGAAATGTGGAAACATTTAAGAATGTGATTCGGAACATCAAACTAAACAACTCTTTCAATGGGATCAACAAAGTAATTGCAAATAAAAACGGTTTTGCAAAGAAATTACCTTTGGCATCGACTTCCGAAAGTAAAGTGATTTTCTACTTTTTATAGTGTTTTTTTTTGAAGTCGATTATTTTTTTGGAAAAACGTTTTTATTTTACCATTTTTAGGTATCGCATCGAACACAAATCCTTGTCAAGTATCAATTTCACAATTTATTTTACTTGGATGACATAGTTTTTCCCGCTATTTTGATTTAAAAACCAAACTACAGAACCGATTTTGATGAAATTTCTATGGGACCAATGGAAAAGAGCATCTCTTCAGATAAAAGAAGAATTTTTCAAATCGGTTCATATATGACGAAGATATGAGGTAACAAAAACAAAACAAAAAAAAATACAACCGAATTGAGAACCTCCTCCTTTTTTTTTGAAATCGTGTAAAAAAAAAACTTTTTTGCAAAAAAAAACCGACTTCCAAAAAAAACACTGAAAAAGTGGAAAATAACTTTACTTTCGGAAGTCGGTGACTATTGTTTCTTTCATTGACTTTTTTGCCACCGACTTCCGAAAGTAAAGTTATTTTCCACTTTTTCAGTGTTTTTTTTGGAAGTCGGTATTTTTTTGCAAAAAAGTTTTTATTTTACCCTTTTTAGTTATCGCATCACACACAAATCCTTGTCAAGTATCAATTTCGCAATTTCTTTTACTTGGATGATATTTTTTCCAGTTATTATGATTTCAAAACCAAACTGCTGAACCGATTTTGATGAAATTTCTATGGGACCAATCGAGAAGTAGATCCATTCAGATAAAAGAAGAATTTTACAAATCGGTTCAGAAATGACGGAGATATGAGGTAACAAAAACAAAACAAAAAAAAATACAACCGAATTGAGAACCTCCTCCTTTTTTTGAAATCGTGTAAAAAAAAAATAGCTGTCCTACATTCGGTACATTTGATTTGAGTAGGTGATATTGTTTTCGTGATTACGTCTTTCGTCACGCAAACTTCTAGCAGAATAACTTTCTCCATGAACATCACACATCATTAACACATAAAACGAGATATTTACCATGTTTACTATTCATTTTGAGTTTCCGATATTTCGGCGCTGTTGCAAGCGCCATGATCGCGGATAAACTGAAGCTATTGCGGGTGGGTGTTTATGACCGGACAAATCGGTCTACGCTCTTTCTTGTTCGTTGTTTGCGTTCGATACCGCTACCACTGTCACTCACAACTCGACTCTGTTCCCGGCACAACTCACTGTGTCCACTCGCGAACTATCCCTCCTTATTTGTTTCCTTTTCTATCCTCCTTCTCTTTTCTCCATAAAGTTGTTTAGTTTGATAGTCTGTACCCCACCCTCATTAATATGGCCACACATTTCTGATACATACAATAACAAACGACAATAATATGGTCAACGGTCATTGGCTGAAACTTCTACTTAACAACTGAACGATAATACAAGGTGTAAACGGACCCTCCGTTTACACCTTGTATTATCGTTCAGTTCAGTAGTTAAGTCACTCACGAAGCCGTCAACCAAGCATTCTGTGCATCAAACCAAGTAACTCTACGCAAAAATTGTTGTTGGAAAACGAATTTTTTTTTGGTGTGAATAACCACGTTTTACGATGGGACACAATGTAAAGTTGTAACGTAAAGTTATGACATAAAAAACTTGTTTTTAATAAAAAAATTGTAAAAGTTGGAACTTTGACCCCCAATATCTCCGTAACTTGAAGGTTCCCAGGTATGGTCCAGAACAAAAAGATGATCGCAATGAGGGAGAGAACAAGTGCCTTTCGGCTTCGTTAACGTTATTTTTACATTATTGTGAAGTAATTGGGTCATTTTTCGCGTTTTATTAACGTTTATACGACCAATCTTAAAACAAAAAACTTACCAAAAAAATAATGTAAAATAACCAATTTCGCGGCTCTCCTAAAATTTTCTTTACAAATATGCAGTGCCTATGTACTCTAAGTTATACGAGTAATAACCATGGTTTTTGTCTTAGGTTGCGTCCAGATAAAGTAACATTGTTCTTCTTTATCGTGTGGTTAATGCCAAACCTGGTGTCAGAGTTTCTATACCGCCCAAGGGCATCTGACTTGGCTTTTACATGCCGTCGAGAAATATCTCTCAGGCATGCTGGTTTCCTCACGATGTTTTCCTTCACCGAAGCAAGTGATAAACGTAGGTACAATACGCACATAATTCCGAAAAATCAGAGGTGCGTGTCTTTGGTTCGAACTCGAGACCTATGACTTGGCAGTCCTACGGTCACACTACTAGACTATCACTGCTCATTATTACAAAAAATAATAATAATACACGTATACACTAAACAACATTGGTAGCTTCTCTCTATTTAATGTACCCTTAAACGGGACTTGTTTATCTTCTTTCAGACTTTTGAACAAGTTCTTGAGCTCAAATCAAATCAAAATCATTTATTTGCTTAAATAAGGTACAGAAGGTTGGTAGATTGTCTAAAATTGTTCTCTTATTCTGCCTTTAATTTCGGCGTGCAAATATAATATAAGTTACATATTTTATTTAAACAATTATTCAACCAATTTTAGCAACATATTTTGTGATATTATTGATTAATATCATAACAAATGTTGATTATTGATATTTAGTTACGTTCTTATGTTGTTTAGCCTTAGTTTACTTTTTTTAAAATCTTGTTTTATTGTTAAGTTACCATTTTGTTTTGTCTAGTGCGAGACTAATAAATACTTTTTCTTTCTTTCTTTCTTTATATTATTTTGAGGGGACGTACCCTTAAACGGAACTTGTTCATCTTCTTTCAGACTTTTGAACAAGTTCTTCAGCTCTTTTCCACACCACCCATGAGGTAGAGCTGTAGGCGCGTTTTTTTTATAGTGGTATCCCCATTATATGGGCCTAGTCCACCGTATCTTAGTGTATACAAGGTGTAAACGGACCCTTCACGAAGCCGTCAACCAAGCATTCTGTACATCAAACTGAGTCACTCTATAAAAATCAATGTCTGTTCGAATGTTCGTCAGTTCGTATGTTCGAAATCTATAGTCTCCTAAACCGCTGAACTGATTTTGATGAAATTTTGCACGATTGTTCTACATACGCCAGGGAAGGTTTCTGAGGGTAGGTAGGTGGGTCGAGTAGTAAAACATACAAGGCGGTAGTACTAGGTAGAGAAAATTGCATCGCAACGCAGGCCGGGAATAGCTAGTACATTCTTAAATTCTATTAGTACTTATGTAGTTCTAAGCGAGGAAGGTAATCTCACCACATCTCTGTTTGAGTTCGGAGCTAGTTGTTCGCACGCTGTGTAACACAACCGCTTGGCCTCGGGCTACACACTCAAGTGACGCGTGTTGGACTGCGACAGCTGAGGAAATAAATGAAAGAAATTGTTTACAGCTTGTCACGAGTCACTGCAATGCGACTTGAGGGGTGACAGTACTCGCGCGTCAGAAACTCACGCTAAACAGTAAATCGCGCGCGTATCGCTGAAAACAAGTCGCGTCGTAAGTTGCATCTCCTGAGGTCGTGTACGCAGCGTAAAATGAAAGATATTTTGTAATATGACATTACATCACGCCTGTAATCCCCGAAGGGTCAGGCAGAGGTGTACCTAATAGCACACCCTCATTTTGCCAGTTATGTTTAAGTCCCATGTAACAGGGAGCGAGCCTATCATCACATATTTGCCATCACATAAGACTTAATCATAACTGACGAAATGTTGACTGTACTATCAATTACAACTTTACTGAACCCTTCCTAAAACTAACGTGTTGTTATGTAACATTTTCGTGTATTATTCACTTGCTTCTACATGGTTAAATTTAAGTCGTTTTAATCCTCTTAAGGGGTCATTGTACCTATTCATTACAACGAACAACTTTTACTATGGGACCAACCCTGAAATCGCGTAAAAAAATCAGCTGTTCAGTACATTTTGACGAGTTAGGCGAACATAAATCTACTGAACAGCTGATTGTTTTTTACGCGATTTCAGGGTTGGTCTCATAGTAAAAGTTGTCCGTTATAATGAGTACAATGACCCCTTAAGAGAATTAAAACGACTTAACTTTAACCATGTATACTAAACTAGTGTAATAATGTCTTGTCTACCACTAATAACAGAGCAATGCCTTTTCATACGTACTTTTCCGTTCCATAAACTATCGTTGCTGCCGGAACGACGTCAGTGGCTCATTTGTATTCGATAATGTTTTCATTCGCAATACGAGACCGCCCGCTTGGTGAAGTTCCCTGAAAGAGTAAGACCCTGTTTTTATAAAATGTTGACTACAGAATAGATAACAATTTTGTATTAATTGAAATCAAAATGACTTACTTTTTTCCTGTAATTTTTAAACAACATTTCAACATCCAAATCAAAATGGTTGAAACAGGGGTCCTATCACAACCTGTATTGGACCGATTAAGTTAGTCTTTGTACTTTTTAATTTACTTGTATACAGCCTGTGTCAGTGAAATGTGGAAACATTTAAGAATGTGATTCGGAACATCAAACTAAACAACTCTTTCAATGGGATCAACAAAGTAATTGCAAATAAAAACGGTTTTGCAAAGAAATTACCTTTGGCATCGACTTCCGAAAGTAAAGTGATTTTCTACTTTTTATAGTGTTTTTTTTTTGAAGTCGATTATTTTTTTGCAAAAACGTTTTTATTTTACCCTTTTTAGGTATCGCATCGAACACAAATCCTTGTCAAGTATCAATTTCACAATTTATTTTACTTGGATGACATAGTTTTTCCCGCTATTTTGATTTAAAAACCAAACTACAGAACCGATTTTGGTGAAATTTCTATGGGACCAATGGAAAAGAGCATCTCTTCAGATAAAAGAAGAATTTTTCAAATCGGTTCATATATGACGAAGATATGAGGTAACAAAAACAAAACAAAAAAAATACAACCGAATTGAGAACCTCCTCCTTTTTTTGAAATCGTGTAAAAAAAAACTTTTTTACAAAAAAAAACCGACTTCCAAAAAAAAAAACACTGAAAAAGTGGAAAATAACTTTACTTTCGGAAGTCGGTGACTATTGTTTCTTTCATTGACTTTTTTGCCACCGACTTCCGAAAGTAAAGTTATTTTCCACTTTTTCAGTGTTTTTTGGAAGTCGGTATTTTTTTGCAAAAAAGTTTTTATTTTACCCTTTTTAGTTATCGCATCACACACAAATCCTTGTCAAGTATCAATTTCGCAATTTCTTTTACTTGGATGATATTTTTTCCAGTTATTATGATTTCAAAACCAAACTGCTGAACCGATTTTGATGAAATTTCTATGGGACCAATCGAGAAGTAGATCCATTCAGATAAAAGAAGAATTTTTCAAATCGGTTCAGAAATGACGGAGATATGAGGTAACAAAAACAAAACAAAAAAAAATACAACCGAATTGAGAACCTCCTCCTTTTTTTGAAATCGTGTAAAAAAAAAATAGCTGTCCTACATTCGGTACATTTGATTTGAGTAGGTGATATTGTTTTCGTGATTACGTCTTTCGTCACGCAAACTTCTAGCAGAATAACTTTCTCCATGAACATCACACATCATTAACACATAAAACGAGATATTTACCATGTTTACTATTCATTTTGAGTTTCCGATATTTCGGCGCTGTTGCAAGCGCCATGATCGCGGATAAACTGAAGCTATTGCGGGTGGGTGTTTATGACCGGACAAATCGGTCTACGCTCTTTCTTGTTCGTTGTTTGCGTTCGATACCGCTACCACTGTCACTCACAACTCGACTCTGTTCCCGGCACAACTCACTGTGTCCACTCGCGAACTATCCCTCCTTATTTGTTTCCTTTTCTATCCTCCTTCTCTTTTCTCCATAAAGTTGTTTAGTTTGATAGTCTGTACCCCACCCTCATTAATATGGCCACACATTTCTGATACATACAATAACAAACGACAATAATATGGTCAACGGTCATTGGCTGAAACTTCTACTTAACAACTGAACGATAATACAAGGTGTAAACGGACCCTCCGTTTACACCTTGTATTATCGTTCAGTTCAGTAGTTAAGTCACTCACGAAGCCGTCAACCAAGCATTCTGTGCATCAAACCAAGTAACTCTACGCAAAAATTGTTGTTGGAAAACGAATTTTTTTTTGGTGTGAATAACCACGTTTTACGATGGGACACAATGTAAAGTTGTAACGTAAAGTTATGACATAAAAAACTTGTTTTTAATAAAAAAATTGTAAAAGTTGGAACTTTGACCCCCAATATCTCCGTAACTTGAAGGTTCCCAGGTATGGTCCAGAACAAAAAGATGATCGCAATGAGGGAGAGAACAAGTGCCTTTCGGCTTCGTTAACGTTATTTTTACATTATTGTGAAGTAATTGGGTCATTTTTCGCGTTTTATTAACGTTTATACGACCAATCTTAAAACAAAAAACTTACCAAAAAAATAATGTAAAATAACCAATTTCGCGGCTCTCCTAAAATTTTCTTTACAAATATGCAGTGCCTATGTACTCTAAGTTATACGAGTAATAACCATGGTTTTTGTCTTAGGTTGCGTCCAGATAAAGTAACATTGTTCTTCTTTATCGTGTGGTTAATGCCAAACCTGGTGTCAGAGTTTCTATACCGCCCAAGGGCATCTGACTTGGCTTTTACATGCCGTCGAGAAATATCTCTCAGGCATGCTGGTTTCCTCACGATGTTTTCCTTCACCGAAGCAAGTGATAAACGTAGGTACAATACGCACATAATTCCGAAAAATCAGAGGTGCGTGTCTTTGGTTCGAACTCGAGACCTATGACTTGGCAGTCCTACGGTCACACTACTAGACTATCACTGCTCATTATTACAAAAAATAATAATAATACACGTATACACTAAACAACATTGGTAGCTTCTCTCTATTTAATGTACCCTTAAACGGGACTTGTTTATCTTCTTTCAGACTTTTGAACAAGTTCTTGAGCTCAAATCAAATCAAAATCATTTATTTGCTTAAATAAGGTACAGAAGGTTGGTAGATTGTCTAAAATTGTTCTCTTATTCTGCCTTTAATTTCGGCGTGCAAATATAATATAAGTTACATATTTTATTTAAACAATTATTCAACCAATTTTAGCAACATATTTTGTGATATTATTGATTAATATCATAACAAATGTTGATTATTGATATTTAGTTACGTTCTTATGTTGTTTAGCCTTAGTTTACTTTTTTTAAAATCTTGTTTTATTGTTAAGTTACCATTTTGTTTTGTCTAGTGCGAGACTAATAAATACTTTTTCTTTCTTTCTTTCTTTATATTATTTTGAGGGGACGTACCCTTAAACGGAACTTGTTCATCTTCTTTCAGACTTTTGAACAAGTTCTTCAGCTCTTTTCCACACCACCCATGAGGTAGAGCTGTAGGCGCGTTTTTTTTATAGTGGTATCCCCATTATATGGGCCTAGTCCACCGTATCTTAGTGTATACAAGGTGTAAACGGACCCTTCACGAAGCCGTCAACCAAGCATTCTGTACATCAAACTGAGTCACTCTATAAAAATCAATGTCTGTTCGAATGTTCGTCAGTTCGTATGTTCGAAATCTATAGTCTCCTAAACCGCTGAACTGATTTTGATGAAATTTTGCACGATTGTTCTACATACGCCAGGGAAGGTTTCTGAGGGTAGGTAGGTGGGTCGAGTAGTAAAACATACAAGGCGGTAGTACTAGGTAGAGAAAAGTGCATCGCAACGCAGGCCGGGAATAGCTAGTACATTCTTAAATTCTATTAGTACTTATGTAGTTCTAAGCGAGGAAGGTAATCTCACCACATCTCTGTTTGAGTTCGGAGCTAGTTGTTCGCACGCTGTGTAACACAACCGCTTGGCCTCGGGCTACACACTCAAGTGACGCGTGTTGGACTGCGACAGCTGAGGAAATAAATGAAAGAAATTGTTTACAGCTTGTCACGAGTCACTGCAATGCGACTTGAGGGGTGACAGTACTCGCGCGTCAGAAACTCACGCTAAACAGTAAATCGCGCGCGTATCGCTGAAAACAAGTCGCGTCGTAAGTTGCATCTCCTGAGGTCGTGTACGCAGCGTAAAATGAAAGATATTTTGTAATATGACATTACATCACGCCTGTAATCCCCGAAGGGTCAGGCAGAGGTGTACCTAATAGCACACCCTCATTTTGCCAGTTATGTTTAAGTCCCATGTAACAGGGAGCGAGCCTATCATCACATATTTGCCATCACATAAGACTTAATCATAACTGACGAAATGTTGACTGTACTATCAATTACAACTTTACTGAACCCTTCCTAAAACTAACGTGTTGTTATGTAACATTTTCGTGTATTATTCACTTGCTTCTACATGGTTAAATTTAAGTCGTTTTAATCCTCTTAAGGGGTCATTGTACCTATTCATTACAACGAACAACTTTTACTATGGGACCAACCCTGAAATCGCGTAAAAAAATCAGCTGTTCAGTACATTTTGACGAGTTAGGCGAACATAAATCTACTGAACAGCTGATTGTTTTTTACGCGATTTCAGGGTTGGTCTCATAGTAAAAGTTGTCCGTTATAATGAGTACAATGACCCCTTAAGAGAATTAAAACGACTTAACTTTAACCATGTATACTAAACTAGTGTAATAATGTCTTGTCTACCACTAATAACAGAGCAATGCCTTTTCATACGTACTTTTCCGTTCCATAAACTATCGTTGCTGCCGGAACGACGTCAGTGGCTCATTTGTATTCGATAATGTTTTCATTCCCAATACGAGACCGCCCGCTTGGTGAAGTTCCCTGAAAGAGTAAGACCCTGTTTTTATAAAATGTTGACTACAGAATAGATAACAATTTTGTAATAATTGAAATCAAAATGACTTACTTTTTTCCTGTAATTTTTAAACAACATTTCAACATCCAAATCAAAATGGTTGAAACAGGGGTCCTATCACAACCTGTATTGGACCGATTAAGTTAGTCTTTGTACTTTTTAATTTACTTGTATACAGCCTGTGTCAGTGAAATGTGGAAACATTTAAGAATGTGATTCGGAACATCAAACTAAACAACTCTTTCAATGGGATCAACAAAGTAATTGCAAATAAAAACGGTTTTGCAAAGAAATTACCTTTGGCATCGACTTCCGAAAGTAAAGTGATTTTCTACTTTTTATAGTGTTTTTTTTTGAAGTCGATTATTTTTTTGGAAAAACGTTTTTATTTTACCCTTTTTAGGTATCGCATCGAACACAAATCCTTGTCAAGTATCAATTTCACAATTTATTTTACTTGGATGACATAGTTTTTCCCGCTATTTTGATTTAAAAACCAAACTACAGAACCGATTTTGATGAAATTTCTATGGGACCAATGGAAAAGAGCATCTCTTCAGATAAAAGAAGAATTTTTCAAATCGGTTCATATATGACGAAGATATGAGGTAACAAAAACAAAACAAAAAAAAATACAACCGAATTGAGAACCTCCTCCTTTTTTTGAAATCGTGTAAAAAAAAAACTTTTTTGCAAAAAAAAAACCGACTTCCAAAAAAAAAACACTGAAAAAGTGGAAAATAACTTTACTTTCGGAAGTCGGTGACTGTTGTTTCTTTCATTGACTTTTTTGCCACCGACTTCCGAAAGTAAAGTTATTTTCCACTTTTTCAGTGTTTTTTTTGGAAGTCAGTATTTTTTTGCAAAAAAGTTTTTATTTTACCCTTTTTAGTTATCGCATCACACACAAATCCTTGTCAAGTATCAATTTCGCAATTTCTTTTACTTGGATGATATTTTTTCCAGTTATTATGATTTCAAAACCAAACTGCTGAACCGATTTTGATGAAATTTCTATGGGACCAATCGAGAAGTAGATCCATTCAGATAAAAGAAGAATTTTTCAAATCGGTTCAGAAATGACGGAGATATGAGGTAACAAAAACAAAACAAAAAAAAATACAACCGAATTGAGAACCTCCTCCTTTTTTTGAAATCGTGTAAAAAAAAAATAGCTGTCCTACATTCGGTACATTTGATTTGAGTAGGTGATATTGTTTTCGTGATTACGTCTTTCGTCACGCAAACTTCTAGCAGAATAACTTTCTCCATGAACATCACACATCATTAACACATAAAACGAGATATTTACCATGTTTACTATTCATTTTGAGTTTCCGATATTTCGGCGCTGTTGCAAGCGCCATGATCGCGGATAAACTGAAGCTATTGCGGGTGGGTGTTTATGACCGGACAAATCGGTCTACGCTCTTTCTTGTTCGTTGTTTGCGTTCGATACCGCTACCACTGTCACTCACAACTCGACTCTGTTCCCGGCACAACTCACTGTGTCCACTCGCGAACTATCCCTCCTTATTTGTTTCCTTTTCTATCCTCCTTCTCTTTTCTCCATAAAGTTGTTTAGTTTGATAGTCTGTACCCCACCCTCATTAATATGGCCACACATTTCTGATACATACAATAACAAACGACAATAATATGGTCAACGGTCATTGGCTGAAACTTCTACTTAACAACTGAACGATAATACAAGGTGTAAACGGACCCTCCGTTTACACCTTGTATTATCGTTCAGTTCAGTAGTTAAGTCACTCACGAAGCCGTCAACCAAGCATTCTGTGCATCAAACCAAGTAACTCTACGCAAAAATTGTTGTTGGAAAACGAATTTTTTTTTGGTGTGAATAACCACGTTTTACGATGGGACACAATGTAAAGTTGTAACGTAAAGTTATGACATAAAAAACTTGTTTTTAATAAAAAAATTGTAAAAGTTGGAACTTTGACCCCCAATATCTCCGTAACTTGAAGGTTCCCAGGTATGGTCCAGAACAAAAAGATGATCGCAATGAGGGAGAGAACAAGTGCCTTTCGGCTTCGTTAACGTTATTTTTACATTATTGTGAAGTAATTGGGTCATTTTTCGCGTTTTATTAACGTTTATACGACCAATCTTAAAACAAAAAACTTACCAAAAAAATAATGTAAAATAACCAATTTCGCGGCTCTCCTAAAATTTTCTTTACAAATATGCAGTGCCTATGTACTCTAAGTTATACGAGTAATAACCATGGTTTTTGTCTTAGGTTGCGTCCAGATAAAGTAACATTGTTCTTCTTTATCGTGTGGTTAATGCCAAACCTGGTGTCAGAGTTTCTATACCGCCCAAGGGCATCTGACTTGGCTTTTACATGCCGTCGAGAAATATCTCTCAGGCATGCTGGTTTCCTCACGATGTTTTCCTTCACCGAAGCAAGTGATAAACGTAGGTACAATACGCACATAATTCCGAAAAATCAGAGGTGCGTGTCTTTGGTTCGAACTCGAGACCTATGACTTGGCAGTCCTACGGTCACACTACTAGACTATCACTGCTCATTATTACAAAAAATAATAATAATACACGTATACACTAAACAACATTGGTAGCTTCTCTCTATTTAATGTACCCTTAAACGGGACTTGTTTATCTTCTTTCAGACTTTTGAACAAGTTCTTGAGCTCAAATCAAATCAAAATCATTTATTTGCTTAAATAAGGTACAGAAGGTTGGTAGATTGTCTAAAATTGTTCTCTTATTCTGCCTTTAATTTCGGCGTGCAAATATAATATAAGTTACATATTTTATTTAAACAATTATTCAACCAATTTTAGCAACATATTTTGTGATATTATTGATTAATATCATAACAAATGTTGATTATTGATATTTAGTTACGTTCTTATGTTGTTTAGCCTTAGTTTACTTTTTTTAAAATCTTGTTTTATTGTTAAGTTACCATTTTGTTTTGTCTAGTGCGAGACTAATAAATACTTTTTCTTTCTTTCTTTCTTTATATTATTTTGAGGGGACGTACCCTTAAACGGAACTTGTTCATCTTCTTTCAGACTTTTGAACAAGTTCTTCAGCTCTTTTCCACACCACCCATGAGGTAGAGCTGTAGGCGCGTTTTTTTTATAGTGGTATCCCCATTATATGGGCCTAGTCCACCGTATCTTAGTGTATACAAGGTGTAAACGGACCCTTCACGAAGCCGTCAACCAAGCATTCTGTACATCAAACTGAGTCACTCTATAAAAATCAATGTCTGTTCGAATGTTCGTCAGTTCGTATGTTCGAAATCTATAGTCTCCTAAACCGCTGAACTGATTTTGATGAAATTTTGCACGATTGTTCTACATACGCCAGGGAAGGTTTCTGAGGGTAGGTAGGTGGGTCGAGTAGTAAAACATACAAGGCGGTAGTACTAGGTAGAGAAAAGTGCATCGCAACGCAGGCCGGGAATAGCTAGTACATTCTTAAATTCTATTAGTACTTATGTAGTTCTAAGCGAGGAAGGTAATCTCACCACATCTCTGTTTGAGTTCGGAGCTAGTTGTTCGCACGCTGTGTAACACAACCGCTTGGCCTCGGGCTACACACTCAAGTGACGCGTGTTGGACTGCGACAGCTGAGGAAATAAATGAAAGAAATTGTTTACAGCTTGTCACGAGTCACTGCAATGCGACTTGAGGGGTGACAGTACTCGCGCGTCAGAAACTCACGCTAAACAGTAAATCGCGCGCGTATCGCTGAAAACAAGTCGCGTCGTAAGTTGCATCTCCTGAGGTCGTGTACGCAGCGTAAAATGAAAGATATTTTGTAATATGACATTACATCACGCCTGTAATCCCCGAAGGGTCAGGCAGAGGTGTACCTAATAGCACACCCTCATTTTGCCAGTTATGTTTAAGTCCCATGTAACAGGGAGCGAGCCTATCATCACATATTTGCCATCACATAAGACTTAATCATAACTGACGAAATGTTGACTGTACTATCAATTACAACTTTACTGAACCCTTCCTAAAACTAACGTGTTGTTATGTAACATTTTCGTGTATTATTCACTTGCTTCTACATGGTTAAATTTAAGTCGTTTTAATCCTCTTAAGGGGTCATTGTACCTATTCATTACAACGAACAACTTTTACTATGGGACCAACCCTGAAATCGCGTAAAAAAATCAGCTGTTCAGTACATTTTGACGAGTTAGGCGAACATAAATCTACTGAACAGCTGATTGTTTTTTACGCGATTTCAGGGTTGGTCTCATAGTAAAAGTTGTCCGTTATAATGAGTACAATGACCCCTTAAGAGAATTAAAACGACTTAACTTTAACCATGTATACTAAACTAGTGTAATAATGTCTTGTCTACCACTAATAACAGAGCAATGCCTTTTCATACGTACTTTTCCGTTCCATAAACTATCGTTGCTGCCGGAACGACGTCAGTGGCTCATTTGTATTCGATAATGTTTTCATTCCCAATACGAGACCGCCCGCTTGGTGAAGTTCCCTGAAAGAGTAAGACCCTGTTTTTATAAAATGTTGACTACAGAATAGATAACAATTTTGTAATAATTGAAATCAAAATGACTTACTTTTTTCCTGTAATTTTTAAACAACATTTCAACATCCAAATCAAAATGGTTGAAACAGGGGTCCTATCACAACCTGTATTGGACCGATTAAGTTAGTCTTTGTACTTTTTAATTTACTTGTATACAGCCTGTGTCAGTGAAATGTGGAAACATTTAAGAATGTGATTCGGAACATCAAACTAAACAACTCTTTCAATGGGATCAACAAAGTAATTGCAAATAAAAACGGTTTTGCAAAGAAATTACCTTTGGCATCGACTTCCGAAAGTAAAGTGATTTTCTACTTTTTATAGTGTTTTTTTTTGAAGTCGATTATTTTTTTGGAAAAACGTTTTTATTTTACCATTTTTAGGTATCGCATCGAACACAAATCCTTGTCAAGTATCAATTTCACAATTTATTTTACTTGGATGACATAGTTTTTCCCGCTATTTTGATTTAAAAACCAAACTACAGAACCGATTTTGATGAAATTTCTATGGGACCAATGGAAAAGAGCATCTCTTCAGATAAAAGAAGAATTTTTCAAATCGGTTCATATATGACGAAGATATGAGGTAACAAAAACAAAACAAAAAAAAATACAACCGAATTGAGAACCTCCTCCTTTTTTTTTGAAATCGTGTAAAAAAAAAACTTTTTTGCAAAAAAAAACCGACTTCCAAAAAAAACACTGAAAAAGTGGAAAATAACTTTACTTTCGGAAGTCGGTGACTATTGTTTCTTTCATTGACTTTTTTGCCACCGACTTCCGAAAGTAAAGTTATTTTCCACTTTTTCAGTGTTTTTTTTGGAAGTCGGTATTTTTTTGCAAAAAAGTTTTTATTTTACCCTTTTTAGTTATCGCATCACACACAAATCCTTGTCAAGTATCAATTTCGCAATTTCTTTTACTTGGATGATATTTTTTCCAGTTATTATGATTTCAAAACCAAACTGCTGAACCGATTTTGATGAAATTTCTATGGGACCAATCGAGAAGTAGATCCATTCAGATAAAAGAAGAATTTTTCAAATCGGTTCAGAAATGACGGAGATATGAGGTAACAAAAACAAAACAAAAAAAAATACAACCGAATTGAGAACCTCCTCCTTTTTTTGAAATCGTGTAAAAAAAAATAGCTGTCCTACATTAGGTACATTTGATTTGAGTAGGTGATATTGTTTTCGTGATTACGTCTTTCGTCACGCAAACTTCTAGCAGAATAACTTTCTCCATGAACATCACACATCATTAACACATAAAACGAGATATTTACCATGTTTACTATTCATTTTGAGTTTCCGATATTTCGGCGCTGTTGCAAGCGCCATGATCGCGGATAAACTGAAGCTATTGCGGGTGGGTGTTTATGACCGGACAAATCGGTCTACGCTCTTTCTTGTTCGTTGTTTGCGTTCGATACCGCTACCACTGTCACTCACAACTCGACTCTGTTCCCGGCACAACTCACTGTGTCCACTCGCGAACTATCCCTCCTTATTTGTTTCCTTTTCTATCCTCCTTCTCTTTTCTCCATAAAGTTGTTTAGTTTGATAGTCTGTACCCCACCCTCATTAATATGGCCACACATTTCTGATACATACAATAACAAACGACAATAATATGGTCAACGGTCATTGGCTGAAACTTCTACTTAACAACTGAACGATAATACAAGGTGTAAACGGACCCTCCGTTTACACCTTGTATTATCGTTCAGTTCAGTAGTTAAGTCACTCACGAAGCCGTCAACCAAGCATTCTGTGCATCAAACCAAGTAACTCTACGCAAAAATTGTTGTTGGAAAACGAATTTTTTTTTGGTGTGAATAACCACGTTTTACGATGGGACACAATGTAAAGTTGTAACGTAAAGTTATGACATAAAAAACTTGTTTTTAATAAAAAAATTGTAAAAGTTGGAACTTTGACCCCCAATATCTCCGTAACTTGAAGGTTCCCAGGTATGGTCCAGAACAAAAAGATGATCGCAATGAGGGAGAGAACAAGTGCCTTTCGGCTTCGTTAACGTTATTTTTACATTATTGTGAAGTAATTGGGTCATTTTTCGCGTTTTATTAACGTTTATACGACCAATCTTAAAACAAAAAACTTACCAAAAAAATAATGTAAAATAACCAATTTCGCGGCTCTCCTAAAATTTTCTTTACAAATATGCAGTGCCTATGTACTCTAAGTTATACGAGTAATAACCATGGTTTTTGTCTTAGGTTGCGTCCAGATAAAGTAACATTGTTCTTCTTTATCGTGTGGTTAATGCCAAACCTGGTGTCAGAGTTTCTATACCGCCCAAGGGCATCTGACTTGGCTTTTACATGCCGTCGAGAAATATCTCTCAGGCATGCTGGTTTCCTCACGATGTTTTCCTTCACCGAAGCAAGTGATAAACGTAGGTACAATACGCACATAATTCCGAAAAATCAGAGGTGCGTGTCTTTGGTTCGAACTCGAGACCTATGACTTGGCAGTCCTACGGTCACACTACTAGACTATCACTGCTCATTATTACAAAAAATAATAATAATACACGTATACACTAAACAACATTGGTAGCTTCTCTCTATTTAATGTACCCTTAAACGGGACTTGTTTATCTTCTTTCAGACTTTTGAACAAGTTCTTGAGCTCAAATCAAATCAAAATCATTTATTTGCTTAAATAAGGTACAGAAGGTTGGTAGATTGTCTAAAATTGTTCTCTTATTCTGCCTTTAATTTCGGCGTGCAAATATAATATAAGTTACATATTTTATTTAAACAATTATTCAACCAATTTTAGCAACATATTTTGTGATATTATTGATTAATATCATAACAAATGTTGATTATTGATATTTAGTTACGTTCTTATGTTGTTTAGCCTTAGTTTACTTTTTTTAAAATCTTGTTTTATTGTTAAGTTACCATTTTGTTTTGTCTAGTGCGAGACTAATAAATACTTTTTCTTTCTTTCTTTCTTTATATTATTTTGAGGGGACGTACCCTTAAACGGAACTTGTTCATCTTCTTTCAGACTTTTGAACAAGTTCTTCAGCTCTTTTCCACACCACCCATGAGGTAGAGCTGTAGGCGCGTTTTTTTTATAGTGGTATCCCCATTATATGGGCCTAGTCCACCGTATCTTAGTGTATACAAGGTGTAAACGGACCCTTCACGAAGCCGTCAACCAAGCATTCTGTACATCAAACTGAGTCACTCTATAAAAATCAATGTCTGTTCGAATGTTCGTCAGTTCGTATGTTCGAAATCTATAGTCTCCTAAACCGCTGAACTGATTTTGATGAAATTTTGCACGATTGTTCTACATACGCCAGGGAAGGTTTCTGAGGGTAGGTAGGTGGGTCGAGTAGTAAAACATACAAGGCGGTAGTACTAGGTAGAGAAAAGTGCATCGCAACGCAGGCCGGGAATAGCTAGTACATTCTTAAATTCTATTAGTACTTATGTAGTTCTAAGCGAGGAAGGTAATCTCACCACATCTCTGTTTGAGTTCAGAGCTAGTTGTTCGCACGCTGTGTAACACAACCGCTTGGCCTCGGGCTACACACTCAAGTGACGCGTGTTGGACTGCGACAGCTGAGGAAATAAATGAAAGAAATTGTTTACAGCTTGTCACGAGTCACTGCAATGCGACTTGAGGGGTGACAGTACTCGCGCGTCAGAAACTCACGCTAAACAGTAAATCGCGCGCGTATCGCTGAAAACAAGTCGCGTCGTAAGTTGCATCTCCTGAGGTCGTGTACGCAGCGTAAAATGAAAGATATTTTGTAATATGACATTACATCACGCCTGTAATCCCCGAAGGGTCAGGCAGAGGTGTACCTAATAGCACACCCTCATTTTGCCAGTTATGTTTAAGTCCCATGTAACAGGGAGCGAGCCTATCATCACATATTTGCCATCACATAAGACTTAATCATAACTGACGAAATGTTGACTGTACTATCAATTACAACTTTACTGAACCCTTCCTAAAACTAACGTGTTGTTATGTAACATTTTCGTGTATTATTCACTTGCTTCTACATGGTTAAATTTAAGTCGTTTTAATCCTCTTAAGGGGTCATTGTACCTATTCATTACAACGAACAACTTTTACTATGGGACCAACCCTGAAATCGCGTAAAAAAATCAGCTGTTCAGTACATTTTGACGAGTTAGGCGAACATAAATCTACTGAACAGCTGATTGTTTTTTACGCGATTTCAGGGTTGGTCTCATAGTAAAAGTTGTCCGTTATAATGAGTACAATGACCCCTTAAGAGAATTAAAACGACTTAACTTTAACCATGTATACTAAACTAGTGTAATAATGTCTTGTCTACCACTAATAACAGAGCAATGCCTTTTCATACGTACTTTTCCGTTCCATAAACTATCGTTGCTGCCGGAACGACGTCAGTGGCTCATTTGTATTCGATAATGTTTTCATTCCCAATACGAGACCGCCCGCTTGGTGAAGTTCCCTGAAAGAGTAAGACCCTGTTTTTATAAAATGTTGACTACAGAATAGATAACAATTTTGTAATAATTGAAATCAAAATGACTTACTTTTTTCCTGTAATTTTTAAACAACATTTCAACATCCAAATCAAAATGGTTGAAACAGGGGTCCTATCACAACCTGTATTGGACCGATTAAGTTAGTCTTTGTACTTTTTAATTTACTTGTATACAGCCTGTGTCAGTGAAATGTGGAAACATTTAAGAATGTGATTCGGAACATCAAACTAAACAACTCTTTCAATGGGATCAACAAAGTAATTGCAAATAAAAACGGTTTTGCAAAGAAATTACCTTTGGCATCGACTTCCGAAAGTAAAGTGATTTTCTACTTTTTATAGTGTTTTTTTTTGAAGTCGATTATTTTTTTGGAAAAACGTTTTTATTTTACCATTTTTAGGTATCGCATCGAACACAAATCCTTGTCAAGTATCAATTTCACAATTTATTTTACTTGGATGACATAGTTTTTCCCGCTATTTTGATTTAAAAACCAAACTACAGAACCGATTTTGATGAAATTTCTATGGGACCAATGGAAAAGAGCATCTCTTCAGATAAAAGAAGAATTTTTCAAATCGGTTCATATATGACGAAGATATGAGGTAACAAAAACAAAACAAAAAAAAATACAACCGAATTGAGAACCTCCTCCTTTTTTTTTGAAATCGTGTAAAAAAAAAACTTTTTTGCAAAAAAAAACCGACTTCCAAAAAAAACACTGAAAAAGTGGAAAATAACTTTACTTTCGGAAGTCGGTGACTATTGTTTCTTTCATTGACTTTTTTGCCACCGACTTCCGAAAGTAAAGTTATTTTCCACTTTTTCAGTGTTTTTTTTGGAAGTCGGTATTTTTTTGCAAAAAAGTTTTTATTTTACCCTTTTTAGTTATCGCATCACACACAAATCCTTGTCAAGTATCAATTTCGCAATTTCTTTTACTTGGATGATATTTTTTCCAGTTATTATGATTTCAAAACCAAACTGCTGAACCGATTTTGATGAAATTTCTATGGGACCAATCGAGAAGTAGATCCATTCAGATAAAAGAAGAATTTTTCAAATCGGTTCAGAAATGACGGAGATATGAGGTAACAAAAACAAAACAAAAAAAAATACAACCGAATTGAGAACCTCCTCCTTTTTTTGAAATCGTGTAAAAAAAAATAGCTGTCCTACATTAGGTACATTTGATTTGAGTAGGTGATATTGTTTTCGTGATTACGTCTTTCGTCACGCAAACTTCTAGCAGAATAACTTTCTCCATGAACATCACACATCATTAACACATAAAACGAGATATTTACCATGTTTACTATTCATTTTGAGTTTCCGATATTTCGGCGCTGTTGCAAGCGCCATGATCGCGGATAAACTGAAGCTATTGCGGGTGGGTGTTTATGACCGGACAAATCGGTCTACGCTCTTTCTTGTTCGTTGTTTGCGTTCGATACCGCTACCACTGTCACTCACAACTCGACTCTGTTCCCGGCACAACTCACTGTGTCCACTCGCGAACTATCCCTCCTTATTTGTTTCCTTTTCTATCCTCCTTCTCTTTTCTCCATAAAGTTGTTTAGTTTGATAGTCTGTACCCCACCCTCATTAATATGGCCACACATTTCTGATACATACAATAACAAACGACAATAATATGGTCAACGGTCATTGGCTGAAACTTCTACTTAACAACTGAACGATAATACAAGGTGTAAACGGACCCTCCGTTTACACCTTGTATTATCGTTCAGTTCAGTAGTTAAGTCACTCACGAAGCCGTCAACCAAGCATTCTGTGCATCAAACCAAGTAACTCTACGCAAAAATTGTTGTTGGAAAACGAATTTTTTTTTGGTGTGAATAACCACGTTTTACGATGGGACACAATGTAAAGTTGTAACGTAAAGTTATGACATAAAAAACTTGTTTTTAATAAAAAAATTGTAAAAGTTGGAACTTTGACCCCCAATATCTCCGTAACTTGAAGGTTCCCAGGTATGGTCCAGAACAAAAAGATGATCGCAATGAGGGAGAGAACAAGTGCCTTTCGGCTTCGTTAACGTTATTTTTACATTATTGTGAAGTAATTGGGTCATTTTTCGCGTTTTATTAACGTTTATACGACCAATCTTAAAACAAAAAACTTACCAAAAAAATAATGTAAAATAACCAATTTCGCGGCTCTCCTAAAATTTTCTTTACAAATATGCAGTGCCTATGTACTCTAAGTTATACGAGTAATAACCATGGTTTTTGTCTTAGGTTGCGTCCAGATAAAGTAACATTGTTCTTCTTTATCGTGTGGTTAATGCCAAACCTGGTGTCAGAGTTTCTATACCGCCCAAGGGCATCTGACTTGGCTTTTACATGCCGTCGAGAAATATCTCTCAGGCATGCTGGTTTCCTCACGATGTTTTCCTTCACCGAAGCAAGTGATAAACGTAGGTACAATACGCACATAATTCCGAAAAATCAGAGGTGCGTGTCTTTGGTTCGAACTCGAGACCTATGACTTGGCAGTCCTACGGTCACACTACTAGACTATCACTGCTCATTATTACAAAAAATAATAATAATACACGTATACACTAAACAACATTGGTAGCTTCTCTCTATTTAATGTACCCTTAAACGGGACTTGTTTATCTTCTTTCAGACTTTTGAACAAGTTCTTGAGCTCAAATCAAATCAAAATCATTTATTTGCTTAAATAAGGTACAGAAGGTTGGTAGATTGTCTAAAATTGTTCTCTTATTCTGCCTTTAATTTCGGCGTGCAAATATAATATAAGTTACATATTTTATTTAAACAATTATTCAACCAATTTTAGCAACATATTTTGTGATATTATTGATTAATATCATAACAAATGTTGATTATTGATATTTAGTTACGTTCTTATGTTGTTTAGCCTTAGTTTACTTTTTTTAAAATCTTGTTTTATTGTTAAGTTACCATTTTGTTTTGTCTAGTGCGAGACTAATAAATACTTTTTCTTTCTTTCTTTCTTTATATTATTTTGAGGGGACGTACCCTTAAACGGAACTTGTTCATCTTCTTTCAGACTTTTGAACAAGTTCTTCAGCTCTTTTCCACACCACCCATGAGGTAGAGCTGTAGGCGCGTTTTTTTTATAGTGGTATCCCCATTATATGGGCCTAGTCCACCGTATCTTAGTGTATACAAGGTGTAAACGGACCCTTCACGAAGCCGTCAACCAAGCATTCTGTACATCAAACTGAGTCACTCTATAAAAATCAATGTCTGTTCGAATGTTCGTCAGTTCGTATGTTCGAAATCTATAGTCTCCTAAACCGCTGAACTGATTTTGATGAAATTTTGCACGATTGTTCTACATACGCCAGGGAAGGTTTCTGAGGGTAGGTAGGTGGGTCGAGTAGTAAAACATACAAGGCGGTAGTACTAGGTAGAGAAAATTGCATCGCAACGCAGGCCGGGAATAGCTAGTACATTCTTAAATTCTATTAGTACTTATGTAGTTCTAAGCGAGGAAGGTAATCTCACCACATCTCTGTTTGAGTTCGGAGCTAGTTGTTCGCACGCTGTGTAACACAACCGCTTGGCCTCGGGCTACACACTCAAGTGACGCGTGTTGGACTGCGACAGCTGAGGAAATAAATGAAAGAAATTGTTTACAGCTTGTCACGAGTCACTGCAATGCGACTTGAGGGGTGACAGTACTCGCGCGTCAGAAACTCACGCTAAACAGTAAATCGCGCGCGTATCGCTGAAAACAAGTCGCGTCGTAAGTTGCATCTCCTGAGGTCGTGTACGCAGCGTAAAATGAAAGATATTTTGTAATATGACATTACATCACGCCTGTAATCCCCGAAGGGTCAGGCAGAGGTGTACCTAATAGCACACCCTCATTTTGCCAGTTATGTTTAAGTCCCATGTAACAGGGAGCGAGCCTATCATCACATATTTGCCATCACATAAGACTTAATCATAACTGACGAAATGTTGACTGTACTATCAATTACAACTTTACTGAACCCTTCCTAAAACTAACGTGTTGTTATGTAACATTTTCGTGTATTATTCACTTGCTTCTACATGGTTAAATTTAAGTCGTTTTAATCCTCTTAAGGGGTCATTGTACCTATTCATTACAACGAACAACTTTTACTATGGGACCAACCCTGAAATCGCGTAAAAAAATCAGCTGTTCAGTACATTTTGACGAGTTAGGCGAACATAAATCTACTGAACAGCTGATTGTTTTTTACGCGATTTCAGGGTTGGTCTCATAGTAAAAGTTGTCCGTTATAATGAGTACAATGACCCCTTAAGAGAATTAAAACGACTTAACTTTAACCATGTATACTAAACTAGTGTAATAATGTCTTGTCTACCACTAATAACAGAGCAATGCCTTTTCATACGTACTTTTCCGTTCCATAAACTATCGTTGCTGCCGGAACGACGTCAGTGGCTCATTTGTATTCGATAATGTTTTCATTCCCAATACGAGACCGCCCGCTTGGTGAAGTTCCCTGAAAGAGTAAGACCCTGTTTTTATAAAATGTTGACTACAGAATAGATAACAATTTTGTATTAATTGAAATCAAAATGACTTACTTTTTTCCTGTAATTTTTAAACAACATTTCAACATCCAAATCAAAATGGTTGAAACAGGGGTCCTATCACAACCTGTATTGGACCGATTAAGTTAGTCTTTGTACTTTTTAATTTACTTGTATACAGCCTGTGTCAGTGAAATGTGGAAACATTTAAGAATGTGATTCGGAACATCAAACTAAACAACTCTTTCAATGGGATCAACAAAGTAATTGCAAATAAAAACGGTTTTGCAAAGAAATTACCTTTGGCATCGACTTCCGAAAGTAAAGTGATTTTCTACTTTTTATAGTGTTTTTTTTTTGAAGTCGATTATTTTTTTGCAAAAACGTTTTTATTTTACCCTTTTTAGGTATCGCATCGAACACAAATCCTTGTCAAGTATCAATTTCACAATTTATTTTACTTGGATGACATAGTTTTTCCCGCTATTTTGATTTAAAAACCAAACTACAGAACCGATTTTGATGAAATTTCTATGGGACCAATGGAAAAGAGCATCTCTTCAGATAAAAGAAGAATTTTTCAAATCGGTTCATATATGACGAAGATATGAGGTAACAAAAACAAAACAAAAAAAAATACAACCGAATTGAGAACCTCCTCCTTTTTTTGAAATCGTGTAAAAAAAAAACTTTTTTGCAAAAAAAAACCGACTTCCAAAAAAAACACTGAAAAAGTGGAAAATAACTTTACTTTCGGAAGTCGGTGACTATTGTTTCTTTCATTGACTTTTTTGCCACCGACTTCCGAAAGTAAAGTTATTTTCCACTTTTTCAGTGTTTTTTTTGGAAGTCGGTATTTTTTTGCAAAAAAGTTTTTATTTTACCCTTTTTAGTTATCGCATCACACACAAATCCTTGTCAAGTATCAATTTCGCAATTTCTTTTACTTGGATGATATTTTTTCCAGTTATTATGATTTCAAAACCAAACTGCTGAACCGATTTTGATGAAATTTCTATGGGACCAATCGAGAAGTAGATCCATTCAGATAAAAGAAGAATTTTTCAAATCGGTTCAGAAATGACGGAGATATGAGGTAACAAAAACAAAACAAAAAAAAATACAACCGAATTGAGAACCTCCTCCTTTTTTTGAAATCGTGTAAAAAAAAATAGCTGTCCTACATTAGGTACATTTGATTTGAGTAGGTGATATTGTTTTCGTGATTACGTCTTTCGTCACGCAAACTTCTAGCAGAATAACTTTCTCCATGAACATCACACATCATTAACACATAAAACGAGATATTTACCATGTTTACTATTCATTTTGAGTTTCCGATATTTCGGCGCTGTTGCAAGCGCCATGATCGCGGATAAACTGAAGCTATTGCGGGTGGGTGTTTATGACCGGACAAATCGGTCTACGCTCTTTCTTGTTCGTTGTTTGCGTTCGATACCGCTACCACTGTCACTCACAACTCGACTCTGTTCCCGGCACAACTCACTGTGTCCACTCGCGAACTATCCCTCCTTATTTGTTTCCTTTTCTATCCTCCTTCTCTTTTCTCCATAAAGTTGTTTAGTTTGATAGTCTGTACCCCACCCTCATTAATATGGCCGCACATTTCTGATACATACAATAACAAACGACAATAATATGGTCAACGGTCATTGGCTGAAACTTCTACTTAACAACTGAACGATAATACAAGGTGTAAACGGACCCTCCGTTTACACCTTGTATTATCGTTCAGTTCAGTAGTTAAGTCACTCACGAAGCCGTCAACCAAGCATTCTGTGCATCAAACCAAGTAACTCTACGCAAAAATTGTTGTTGGAAAACGAATTTTTTTTTGGTGTGAATAACCACGTTTTACGATGGGACACAATGTAAAGTTGTAACGTAAAGTTATGACATAAAAAACTTGTTTTTAATAAAAAAATTGTAAAAGTTGGAACTTTGACCCCCAATATCTCCGTAACTTGAAGGTTCCCAGGTATGGTCCAGAACAAAAAGATGATCGCAATGAGGGAGAGAACAAGTGCCTTTCGGCTTCGTTAACGTTATTTTTACATTATTGTGAAGTAATTGGGTCATTTTTCGCGTTTTATTAACGTTTATACGACCAATCTTAAAACAAAAAACTTACCAAAAAAATAATGTAAAATAACCAATTTCGCGGCTCTCCTAAAATTTTCTTTACAAATATGCAGTGCCTATGTACTCTAAGTTATACGAGTAATAACCATGGTTTTTGTCTTAGGTTGCGTCCAGATAAAGTAACATTGTTCTTCTTTATCGTGTGGTTAATGCCAAACCTGGTGTCAGAGTTTCTATACCGCCCAAGGGCATCTGACTTGGCTTTTACATGCCGTCGAGAAATATCTCTCAGGCATGCTGGTTTCCTCACGATGTTTTCCTTCACCGAAGCAAGTGATAAACGTAGGTACAATTCTAATAAAACGACCGCGTTGTGATTCGACAGAGAACTGAAGTTTTATCTTTTAATATTTTCTAATAGACATGCCACAGATAATGTATCAATAAACTTACAAACTATGACAACAGAGGTCGCTACTTTGTTTGAGAATGATTGTTTTAGATACATTTTAACACCCCCACTATCTCAAATAATCATATAATCATTTTACACATTCACAACACCTAACATTTCCATAAACATATAATGTTTCTTTGCACATAGACTTTTTGTTAGCAAATCAGCAGGCATGTCTGTTGTCGGCAAATATTGCAAATTTACTATATTATTTGAAACACATTCTCTAGTAAAATGATATTTCACATCAATGTGTTTAGATTTCTTGTGAAATACTGGATTTGTCGACAGCTTCTGTGCGCTCTGATTGTCATTATATAATGTTAAAGTGTACAATTTTTTAGTTATTTCAAATTGCAAAGCCCTTAGGTATATTGCTTCTTTACAAGCTTCAGAAATGCCCATATACTCAGCTTCACAACTTGATAAGGCTACAGTCTTTTGTTTCCTACATTCCCAAGATATGACACCATTAGACAACAAGAAACAAAATCCTGTATAAGACCGTCTATCTATTGTATTATTTGCCCAATCGGCATCCACAAAACCTTCTATACTGGAAATTCCATTATTACAATACTTAATACCATAAGATTTAGTCTTTTTCAAATATTTCAACACTCTCTTTGCATAACCCCAATGCTCATCTGTATGACAATTATTATATTGACTTAGATAACTGACTGAATAAGTTATGTCTGGTCTGGTTAAGACAGATAAGTACATCAAACTACCTATAAGCTGTTGAAAAGGTACTTCATTATTTACATTTTGACCTATGTTTACATTCAATTTATGCTCCATTGGAGTATCAAAAGTTTTACAATCTGTCAAGTTAAATTTATGCAACAAACTATCAATATAATGTTCTTGACTTAAGGTTACAGATCCTTCCAACTTATTAAATTTTACATTCATCCCTAGACATTGTTTCACTTGTCCTAAGTCTTTTATTTTAAACTGACTTGACAACATTTCCTTG
Source organism: Standfussiana lucernea (assembly GCA_964057025.1). Taxonomy (NCBI): domain Eukaryota; kingdom Metazoa; phylum Arthropoda; class Insecta; order Lepidoptera; family Noctuidae; genus Standfussiana; species Standfussiana lucernea. The sequence continues at coordinate 18,721,740 of OZ059783.1, forward strand.
AGATTAGTACATTCCCTTTTATCATTAGAAAATATGAAGAAATCGTCGACATAAACCGTTACAATAGTTTTATAATTTTCATTCATTTTTGTATACATACATGGTTCAAGCTTTGATTTTTTATAGCCATATTCAAGCAAACAACTATCTAATTTCTTATTCCAGGCTCTTGAGGCCTGCTTTAGACCATAAATGGCTTTCTTAAGTTTTAACACTTTATTTTTGCTACCTGGGGAATCAAAACAATCTGGTTTCTGCATGAATATGGTTTCTTCTAGGTCACCATTAAGGAAAGCAGTTTTTACATCCAAATGTGTTACATCAAGTCCTAATTGCACTGACAGTGAAAATAATAAACGTAGGGTTGTGTGTCTAACAACGGGCGAGAAGGTCTCTGTATAATCTATACCTCGTTTTTGTGAAAAGCCTTTAGCGACTAGCCTGGCACGAAACCTTACTTTATTTTCACTATCATACTTTTTTCGCAATACCCATCTACATTGAACTATAGTATTGTTATCAGGTACTTCTGAAAGTTCCCACGCATTATTGTCCTCAAAACATTGTAACTCATCTCGCACTGCCTCTAACCACTGTTCTCTTTCAGGTCCATTTAACACATCTTGTAATGAGAGTTCACTGACATCTATTGTACTATCACTTTCGAAACAAACATTAGAAAAACCATATCTATCGGGTCGCTGTCTGCGCCTCATACACTCCCTTTTTTTTAACCACACTCACTACACTTTCACCACTAGAGGAGATCTCTTCTTCATCAGGAACATAAGTTTCAGCACCATCATAGTACTCCTCACTTTCAGTGTCATCTGATATGTCCCCCACTGAATCTAACTGCACCTCAGAGGATTCAGTCTGTGATTGTAGTTCTTCGATCTGAACTAGATTCTTCACCGTTGTAGGTTTTTCAATGATGATCACATCACGGCTGGTTGTGATTACTTTTGTTTTAGGAATATAAATACGATAACCTTTTACATCCTCTGGATAGCCTACTAGTATGCCCTTCTCAGCCTTTTTATCCCATTTCAGCCTTTTTTCTTTTGGGATATGCATCATTACTACGCTCCCGAAGACTCTCAAATGGCTTATATCTGGCTTTTTCAATGTCCACATCTCATATGGAGTTTTACCATTTAAAGCTGATGCTACGGTCCTATTCTGAAGATATACAGCAGTATTTGCCGCTTCAGCCCAAAAACTATTATTCAGACCAGCGTCAAATAACAGGCATCTTGACTTTTCCACCACCGAACGGTTACAGCGTTCTGCCAGTCCGTTCTGTTCTGGCGTGTAAGGATTGCTCTTCTGATGAATAATTCCTGAATTGCTAAGATACTTCTCAAATTCTTTACTGCAATATTCTTTTCCGTTATCTGTCCGCAACTTCTTAATTTTCTTATTTAGTTGATTCTCTACAACTGTCTTATAAATTTTAAAACAACCAATAGCTGCACTTTTGTTCTTAAGAAAGTAGATGTATATCATGCGGCTATAGTCATCCACAAACAAAATATAATATCTTGAGCCACCAATAGAAACATTGTTAAATGGCCCACATATATCACTGTGAACTAACTGTAGGAGATCATCACTTCTGCTGCCATCCTGTGGAAAAGGCAATCTACTCTGTTTGCCTTCGCAACACACTATGCACGACGACTTCCGAAATATCAGCCCTTCTGTCGAGTGTGAGCCCTTCCACGGCATTCTGCATTTTATTCAGGTAGTTACTGTTGAGATGACCTAACCTGCGATGCCACATGTCACTTGAGGTCATCACTGCAGCCAAGAACCTTTCAGGCATTTTTAACTTGTAGACACCATTTATCAAACAAGCTGTGGCAACCAACTTGTCATTTTTATTGTATATTTGACAGCCATCACTAATGAAATGCACTCTATTACCTCTTGCTATTAACTGACTTACTGATAAGAGATTCGTGGTCAAGCTCGGAACGCACAAAACTTCTTCAACAACCACGTCATATTCACAGTCATCTGTCAATGTAGCAATCTGCACGTCGCCTGAGCACTTAACAGCCACCTTTTCTTTGTTAGCGACAACAATTTCTTTAATAGGATGCTCGGTCGAGGCATTTTTTATCCAATTTTCATTCGCGGTTAAGTGAGCACTCGCTCCCGAATCAACATACCAATCTTTTTTTGAAAAATTGCCATTTAGGAACACAGCACTAAAGGCATTCGTTTGTTTGCGTTCAACTGTCTTGGTATTAGATGTATCTGACGGCGCTACGTCGTCGTACGATTGTAAAACGGCACGTGCACCGGACCGATCGGGCGATGTCGCCATCCCCACTTCCCCCACTACTCGACTTGTTTGTGCTCGCGTATAAAACAAGGCCCGGCGGAGCGATCGGGGCTTTTTATTCTTGATTTCGGTCCGTTGCACATGTTGTCATAGCGCCTAGAGTTGTTAATTATTGTGTAACCTTTTAATTCATAATTACTATAATTAATTACGTCACAGTTATAATTACGTGAGTCAATCGAATAAAAGTGATTACTACGTACTTTCTAATTTAAAATATCCGATCCTGACAAGACGCCTACATCAGAAGTGGGATGATTCCACCTCCACATGAACCAGAACCACAAAGAACTTCGGCGAATATGGAAAGCAATTTCTTTACAATGTTCTCCACTGGAATGGAAGCAATTCTTCAAAAACTTGCTGAAAGCATGGTTTCCCGTCCATCTCCGGAAAATACGCAAATCAAATAACAGTATGGATTCACCCAAGTCTAAATGTCATCTGATACGTGTGCCGAGAGCGTGGACATGCTGCTTCTCCATGTCCTAAGCGCTGACCAAAAAAAAGAAGATGCAGCATCAAGCAGCAAAAACAACAGCAACGGCAGCAATAGCAGCAGCAGCGGTGGCAACAGCTGTAAGCAGGTCAACCTATGCTCCAAGGTGACGCGAGGTATGTTACAGATAAATGATTTACAACTACGAGTACCTTTTGTTTTCGAATCTGGTTCCGAATGTAGTCTGAGCGAAGAAGTTTTACTAGGTCGTGATATTTTGGAGCAAGGAATTTCTGTTAAAATTAATAGTGATAGTTTAACTTTTTCTAAAACAAAGGCTTTCAATGCCTGTTCAAGAGTCGAGGAGACCCTTAATATGGCTTCAATCGATACAGATCTTGTAGGAAAAAAATAAGGAACAACTAATTGAGATCCTTAAAAAATATTCCTCACATTTCATACAAAGGCTTCCCACCGCTCGTGTATCTACCGGTGAACTTAAAATTAAATTGAATGATACTAATAAAACCGTACACAGACGCTCATATAGGTTATCCCCTACAGAATCCGATATCGTGAGTAAAATGGTTCAAGAATTATTAGATGCGAATATAATTCGGGAAAGCTTTTCACCTTTCGCAAGTCCGATTTTATTAGTTTAAAAAAAAAAAGATGGTTCTGATCGTATGTGCGTGAATTACAGAGAACTCGATAGTAACACTCAACCGGATAGCTACCCTCTTCCACTGATAAACGATCAAATAGATAAATTGTATGGAGCTCACTTCTTTTCTAGTATAGATATGGCCTCTGAGTTTCACCAAATTAAAGTAAATGAGGAATCTGATGAAAAAAAACTGCATTTGTTACACCAACAGGTCAGTTTGAATGGTTAACTATGCCATTCGTCTTAGAATTAATGCTCCTCAAGTCTTTCAAAGAGCTATAAATACAGTACTCAAGCCCCTTAATGACAGTAAAATTTTAGTCTATATGGATGACGTACTCTCTGCCACAGAACCTATAGAAGACTGGTTGGTCCGTCTTAACAAATTGTTGGATACCTTATGAAAGGTCGAATTTTCATTTAACTTTAAAAAATGTTCTTTTATGAAGAAACAGATCGAATATTTGGGTTTCGCCAGCTGAATATCAGCTGAAGTCAGACCAAACCCATGTAAAGTTGAAGCTTTAAAAAAAATGTCCCCACATCAAAAACTATTAAACAAATTCGACAATTCATCGGTCTAGCTACCTATTTTCGGCAATTTATCCCCAATTTTTCAAAAATTATGAAACCCTTATATTCATTGACAGCTGGAAAGGGTTACATTTGTTGGACCCCAGAACACTATAAAATTCACGCAGATATTGTCAATCGTCTCGTCACAGACCCGTTCTAAAAATTTTTGATCCTAATTTAACCATAGAACTCCATACTGATGCTAGTAGTGATGGGTATGGAGCAGTTTTAATTCAGCGGAGGAACAACCTTCCCCATGTCGTTGCGTATTTCAGCCACAAAACTGATGCGGAGAGTCGCTATCACTCTTATGAATTAGAGACGCTAGCGGTAGTAAAATCTGTAGAGCATTTTAGACATTATCTCTTCGGGCGTAAATTTAAAGTTTTCACCGATTGTAATGCATTAAAAGCATCTCATTCAAAAAAAGATTTAACTCCAAGAGTTCATAGATGGTGGGCTATTTTGCAGTCCTATGATTTTGACATAGTGTATAAAGAGGGAAAAACAATGGCTCATGCAGATTTTCTTTCTCGAAATCCGTTGGTTATTGAACATAATGAAGTATGTGCTTTAAAAAAAAGACATACAAGAATAGTCAATTTATCTGAATTGGAAAGGGGATGGTTGCATGTTGAACAATCACGCGACTCTGAAATAGCAGAAATAATTTCGAAAATGTGATCAAATGAATCGCTTACTGATGTGGAACGCACTTACGACATTAGACAAGGCATTCTGTATCGAATGATTGAACGAAGCAAAATCACAAAATGGCTTCCCATTTTACCCAAATCATTAATCTGGTCTTTGATAAACCTAGTGCACAGTGAAATAAAACACCTTGGTTTTGAAAAAACACTTTCTAAATTATATGGCCTATATTGGTTTCAAAATATGTCAAAATTGTGTCACATGTAAGGCTTCCAAAGGTTCGTCGGGTGCACAGCAAGTGCGTTTGCATCCTATCCCAAAATTGGCTATTCCATGGCACACCATCCATCTAGATTTAACGGGCAAACTTAGTGGAAAAAGTGAACGTAAAGAATACTGTTCCGTCATTATAGACGCGTTCACCAAATATGTTCTCCTGGAACATACTATGAATTTGAATTCGATAAATGCTATTATAGCGGTTAAAAACGCAGAAGATTTATTTGGTGCTCCAAAGCGAATAATAGCTGACCGAGGTCGTTCCTATGATAACAGCGATTTCAAACAATTTTTGTACCGACAATCATATTAAACTTCATCTTATTGCGACTGGTTCCAGTAGGGCTAATGGTCAAGTAGAACGTGTCATGCGAACTTTAAAAAGTTTACTTACCATTGTTGAATCTGACCCAGGTACTGTATGGCAAGACCAATTGGGAGATATTGGACTTGCTCTTAACAGTACACGCTGTAGAGTAACAGGGTTCACCCCATTAGAATTGATGTTTGGAATTCAGGGAAATTCATTACAATTATCAAGAATATCTGTAAACTCTCACGACATTAATAGACTTGATCTTGAATCAGCTAGGTCAAACGCATCTGACAATATTCAAAGACTGTCTAAATCTGATGCCGAACGGTTCAATAAGGGATAAGCCAGGGTACGTCCTTTTTCCGTAGGTGATTTTGTTTTCATAAAAAGCGAAGAAAGGCACCAGACCAAATTAGATCGCCAGTATAAGGGCCCATTTAAAATAATTTCTGTTTTAGAAAATGACCGTTATGAATTAAAACATATTAATGGATCTAACAGAATTTACAAGTATTCGCACGAAAATTTACGGGAAGTACCTCATGGACAATCTGGTTTAATAGAAATCGCAGAAAATATCAGTGATGACGTGACGGCAAATAATAATGATGAACTTGTTCATGAAAGTACCCATGAAAATGATGTTTTGATACTTCTTTAATTAACAGTGACACAGTGTCTGTTAATAGTGAAACAATGACTGCCAACTCTCGTACTTTAAAAGCCAGTAGCAATAGTCAACTCAGTAGATCACGTACATCATCGGTAGAGTCTTTAGGGCCTGAATCAGTTAACGTTGTGACAAGTGCTTTAATACATAGAGAAAATTAATAAAGTAGAAAAAGGACAAATTACTAGTTAATTGATTATTTAAGCTACAGGGACCAGTTTAGTCCGGACTAGCAAATTCAGGACCAGTATAAACTGAAGTGATCTTGAAGGGTCATCTATGACCGGACCAAGCAGTAATAATCCTGAAGGATTAGTTATAATCGGACCAGGAGATTATAACTCTGAAGGGTCGTTAGACCGGACCAGGAGGTTATAACTGAAGGGTCGTTAGACCGGACCAGGAGGTTATAACTGAAGGGTCGTTAGACCGGACCAGGAGGTTATTACTGAAGGGTCGTTAGACCGGACCAGGAGGTTATAACTGAAGGGTCGTTAGACCGGACCAGACCATAAGATATGATTTTAATGTCAGGATGAACGAACACTAAAGTTGTGGTTCCCTTTTTCAGATACCTAAGTACCTCTAAGGTGCGCGTACGAGGACGTACGCACGTCAGCATGGCCGTGACGGCGCTACGTCGTCGTACGATTGTAAAACGGCACGTGCACCGGACCGATCGGGCGATGTCGCCATCCCCACTTCCCCCACTACTCGACTTGTTTGTGCTCGCGTATAAAACAAGGCCCGGCGGAGCGATCGGGGCTTTTTATTCTTGATTTCGGTCCGTTGCACATGTTGTCATAGCGCCTAGAGTTGTTAATTATTGTGTAACCTTTTAATTCATAATTACTATAATTAATTACGTCACAGTTATAATTACGTGAGTCAATCGAATAAAAGTGATTAATAAGTGAACTAAGTACTTTCTAATTTAAAATATCCGATCCTGACAAGACGCCTACATATCCTTATCAAAATTCGTGCACTGATTACGATAGTGACCGGTTTGTTTACATCTGTAACACTTTATTATTTTTGGTTTTGACTTTGACATATGTCCATTGTCTTTGGTTCCACCAGTGCCGCCAACCTTATTTTTGCGAAAACTCGCAAAGGCTCCGCTAACGTCGCCACTGTCTTCCTCTAAGTCCATTAGCTTTGTTTTAATGGCGTCGGCCGTTATTTTGATTCCAGAATGTTCTATCGCCATAATCATTGGCGAATATTTTTCGGATAATCCGGCCAAAAGCAAGGATCCAACCCACTCGTCATTGATGTTAAAGCCTGTTCCACTTAATTTTTGACTCGTTTCTATAATCTGCGTTACATACGATGTCATATTTGTACAATTCTCCAGACGGATCGAGATTAAGTTTCTCAACAAGCTGATTCGCCTAGTAAATCCCGAGTCATCGAACAATTGTTTGAGCTTGTCCCATAACTCCTACGTACTCTTGACTTCCTTGATGTGTACATAAAGCGACGAATCTATCGTTAGGATCAATTTTGCTTTAGTTTTCGCATCTGCTGCGGCTTCTTCTTGCTTGGTTTCTAGGATGCAATTAGAAGTCCCTTACAGCACAAGAAAATTCTCCGCCGCGAAAGCCCACTCTGCATAGTTCTCACGGCCCTTTAACTTAGGCACACTCACAACGTAGTTCGAACTCATTTTCACTAGCACAGTTTATTCTCAGTCTGCGTAAACTTATACAGCACTAATTTGCAAGTTTTATCTGCGAGAAAAAACGATAATCTGGGTCCATAACCTCTAATAAAACGACCGCGTTGTGATTCGACAGAGAACTGAAGTTTTATCTTTTAATATTTTCTAATAGACATGCCACAGATAATGTATCAATAAACTTACAAACTATGACAACAGAGGTCGCTACTTTGTTTGAGAATGATTGTTTTAGATACATTTTAACAACAATACGCACATAATTCCGAAAAATCAGAGGTGCGTGTCTTTGGTTCGAACTCGAGACCTATGACTTGGCAGTCCTACGGTCACACTACTAGACTATCACTGCTCATTATTACAAAAAATAATAATAATACACGTATACACTAAACAACATTGGTAGCTTCTCTCTATTTAATGTACCCTTAAACGGGACTTGTTTATCTTCTTTCAGACTTTTGAACAAGTTCTTGAGCTCAAATCAAATCAAAATCATTTATTTGCTTAAATAAGGTAGAAGGTTGGTAGATTGTCTAAAATTGTTCTCTTATTCTGCCTTTAATTTCGGCGTGCAAATATAATATGTTACATATTTTATTTAAACAATTATTCAACCAATTTTAGCAACATTTTTTGTGATATTATTGATTAATATCATAACAAATGTTGATTATTGATATTTAGTTACGTTCTTATGTTGTTTAGCCTTAGTTTACTTTTTTTAAATCTTGTTTTATTGTTAAGTTACCATTTTGTTTTGTCTAGTGCGAGACTAATAAATACTTTTTCTTTCTTTCTTTCTTTATATTATTTTGAGGGGACGTACCCTTAAACGGAACTTGTTTATCTTCTTTCAGACTTTTGAACAAGTTCTTCAGCTCTTTTCCACACCACCCATGAGGTAGAGCTGTAGGCGCGTTTTTTTTTATAGTGGTATCCCCATTATATGGGCCTAGTCCACCGTATCTTAGTGTATACAAGGTGTAAACGGACCCTTCACGAAGCCGTCAACCAAGCATTCTGTACATCAAACTGAGTCACTCTATAAAAATCAATGTCTGTTCGAATGTTCGTCAGTTCGTATGTTCGAAATCTATAGTCTCCTAAACTGCTGAACTGATTTTGATGAAATTTTGCACGATTGTTCTACATACGCCAGGGAAGGTTTCTGAGGGTAGGTAGGTGGGTCGAGTAGTAAAACATACAAGGCGGTAGTACTAGGTAGAGAAAAGTGCATCGCAACGCAGGCCGGGAATAGCTAGTACATTCTTAAATTCTATTAGTACTTATGTAGTTCTAAGCGAGGAAGGTAACCTCACCACATCTCTGTTTGAGTTCGGAGCTAGTTGTTCGCACGCTGTGTAACACAACCGCTTGGCCTCGGGCTACACACTCAAGTGACGCGTGTTGGACTGCGACGGCTGAGGAAATAAATGAAAGAAATTGTTTACAGCTTGTCACGAGTCACTGCAATGCGACTTGAGGGGTGACAGTACTCGCGCGTCAGAAACTCACGCTAAACAGTAAATCGCGCGCGTATCGCTGAAAACAAGTCGCGTCGTAAGTTGCATCTCCTGAGGTCGTGTACGCAGCGTAAAATGAAAGATATTTTGTAATATGACATTACATCACGCCTGTAATCCCCGAAGGGTCAGGCAGAGGTGTACCTAATAGCACACCCTCATTTTGCCAGTTATGTTTAAGTCCCATGTAACAGGGAGCGAGCCTATCATCACATATTTGCCATCACATAAGACTTAATCATAACTGACGAAATGTTGACTGTACTATCAATTACAACTTTACTGAACCCTTCCTAAAACTAACGTGTTGTTATGTAACATTTTCGTGTATTATTCACTTGCTTCTACATGGTTAAATTTAAGTCGTTTTAATCCTCTTAAGGGGTTAAGGGGGACTTAACTTTAACCATGTATACTAAACTAGTGTAATAATGTCTTGTCTACCACTAATAACAGAGCAATGCCTTTTCATACGTACTTTTCCGTTCCATAAACTATCGTTGCTGCCGGAACGACGTCAGTGGCTCATTTGTATTTGATAATGTTTTCATTCCCAATACGAGACCGCCCGCTTGGTGAAGTTCGTCCCTGAAAGAGTAAGACCCTGTTTTTATAAAATGTTGACTACAGAATAGATAACAATTTTGTAATAATTGAAATCAAAATGACTTACTTTTTTCCTGTAATTTTTAAACAATATTTCAACATCCAAATCAAAATGGTTGAAACAGGGGTCCTATCACAACCTGTATTGGACCGATTAGTTAGTCTTTGTACTTTTTAATTTACTTGTATACAGCCTGTGTCAGTGAAATGTGGAAACATTTAAGAATGTGATTCGGAACATCAAACTAAACAACTTTTTCAATGGGATCAACAAAGTAATTGCAAATAAAAACGGTTTTGCAAAGAAATTACCTTTGGCATCGACTTCCGAAAGTAAAGTGATTTTCTACTTTTTATAGTGTTTTTTTTTGAAGTCGATTATTTTTTTGCAAAAACGTTTTTATTTTACCCTTTTTAGGTATCGCATCGAACACAAATCCTTGTCAAGTATCAATTTCACAATTTATTTTACTTGGATGACATAGTTTTTCCCGCTATTTTGATTTAAAAAAAAACTACAGAACCGATTTTGATGAAATTTCTATGGGACCAATGGAAAAGAGCATCTCTTCAGATAAAAGAAGAATTTTTCAAATCGGTTCAGAAATGACGGAGATATGAGGTAACAAAAACAAAACAAAAAAAAATACAACCGAATTGAGAACCTCCTCCTTTTTTTGAAATCGTGTAAAAAAAAAATAGCTGTCCTACATTCGGTACATTTGATTTGAGTAGGTGATATTGTTTTCGTGATTACGTCTTTCGTCACGCAAACTTCTAGCAGAATAACTTTCTCCATGAACATCACACATCATTAAGGGTCTATAGTAGGTCAGATGGCTTAGCATGATCCTCCGTTATGCCGAAAATACTGCAGCATTAATTTTGAAATAAATATACGGCAAAGTTGAGGATTAATGCTAGGTCCTATGTTTGACGAAAACACGATTCCATAAAATTTTCTCGATAGAAAAAAATTCCAAAGTTACCTCCAAACCGAACGATAAACCGCTGGTATTCAAAAAATACATAAAATTAGATCATGAAACTTGGCATACTAACTGAACTACCTATAAAGCAGGTCTTATGTTTGTTATTTTTTTTAAATTCCTGTTATTTTCAGCTTAAAAAGAAAATACCTAAACTATCGGCGTCTTGAAGTTGGTTCTCTGCCGCCCGCCACCCGCGCTCAGTCTCGCTTCGGCTTTCGAACGGGAGAGCTGTGCCGCTTGCGCTCAGAACACACATTACGCAACAATACGACGTAAAATTAAAATTTATGTACTTAGGTTTATAGTGTGGCGCAATGGGAAATAACGGTTGGCGTAAAGAAGCAGGCAAACATAAATATGATAAACTTAATTAAATAAGTATCTATTCACCTATCTACTATTTATATACAAACATATAGGTAGACAGCATACGACACGTTTGGTGCAGTGGCTAAGCGATTGGCTGCTGCGCTACGAGTCGCAGGTGTTTCTGCATGTGAAGATTTGTGTTTGTAAGTTTCAATCACAAATGCATCGTCCACGATTCAGGAGAAATCCAGTGTGGGGCAACTTTTATAAAAAATAAAAAGATAAAAATTACCTATATAGTTTTGTTTTTGTTTTGACAATATATGTATATTACAACAAAATATAGGTATCTACAGTAAGTACTTAGTAATTGTTTTTTATAATGTTGTCCCACTCCAGGATTTCTCCTGAATCGGAGACGGTGCGATTACAAACACAAATCTTCACAACTATCGTTAGGCTATAAAAATATTTCTTCCGTGCGGGAATCGAACCCGCGACCCGCAGTGCAGCAGCCAAGCGCTTAGAAATACCTAATAAAAATATAGGTATGTTCGGAAAGTACCTACCTATCTAACTACAAGAAACAAAACTGTAACTTACTTATCCGACTGTAGTGCTACCTACCACATACATAAAATGTATGAACTTACTGACGTACCTTGGTAGTTTAGCTAAATAATTATAATGTATCTTTCTAGAAGACGTCGATTACACAGTACTGAAAACGATGGTGATAAAGATGATGTTCCGGTAAATTCGTCAGTATCTTCTACCTACCTAAAAATGTAACTGATCTGTTATTCGTACCCACGGCTACATAATTATCAAACTATACATTTCCAGTATAAGCTGATCTCACATTGTATAGGCATTCCGTACAATGAGAGGTCAGCTTATACTGGAAAAGTATAGCTTCATATGTAGTAGCACACATCCGCATTTCTTAAAACAGAACGTACTACACGATCAATTATAAACCTTATCCCATCAATCACAGCGTGTATTATACCATGCACCGTACAACTTACCCACACAAAAACATCGGTTGCTATCGTTGTGCTGTGCAAAAGCAATTTATTTTACATATACGCTAGTGATTGACTAAATCGGAAATTTATCGAATCTTACGTTTATTATTGTACAAAAAAAGATTGGGTCCTCAAAATAAAATAAATAATAAACTGCATGTCCAGAAAATATTATAATAAAATAAACAATATGTAGCTAAAAAAAATATTATTAAGTAAATTAACACAATCAAAAATCCGGTTACGTTGGTTTAAGCTGTCATAGCGTATTGAAATTGAAACAGTAGGTATTGTTGAACCCTGCTATGGTGTTTACTCACTGACCTGTAAAGTGGAAGTATTTGTGCAGCACTTGCCGCTTTGACTGGGGTGGCACATTTTGTCAAATAGTGTACTCTTAAATTCATATATTTTTCCATGACAGATTTGATAAGAAATAATTTATGTCATTATTCAATGGGAACTGCTCAAATTGGTAAAACGTAATATTATCAAAGAGATCTAATCCTATCGATCGATCGATAGCCTACGTTAGTCGATCTGCACAAGCACATCACTAACTTACTGCATGACGCCACGGCTGCGATGCATCCACTTAATAAAGTATCGTTTTGTGATGTTTACATTGCTTGTCCAGTCACTTAGCGGCAAACTTAGGTAGTGGTTAAGGGGCAATGTATTTGTTGCAAAAATAGTACAGTCGCTGTGATATTTGAAAACAAAAATAACATAGTAAGAGCAAGAAATATTTTACGATTTGTTGTTTTTCATGATTTTAAAGACAAATATAGTAAAATACTTGTACTAACACATGGTAAGTGATTCCATTTTGACGTTAGTAGGTACATTGAAACTAAATTTGCGATGTACAATTTTATGTTCATATAATGACAAGTTAATATTAAATTATGATTGATAATTTTATTAAGTACTTAGTACTCGTCCGATAATAGTGTAGTTTACTCTAACAAAATCGCTTCGACTTCGTGTGCCCGCGTCACCGCGAGCTGTGTGCGATCGCGCCGATCGCGATAAAAGAGTGAGGTGGCGCGGTAAAGTGGGGGCCAAATTAGAATTTGAGCTGAGGTTATATAGACTCTTAACACATAAAACGAGATATTTACCATGTTTACTATTCATTTTGAGTTTCCGATATTTCGGCGCTGTTGCAAGCGCCATGATCGCGGATAAACTGAAGCTATTGCGGGTGGGTGTTTATGACCGGACAAATCGGTCTACGCTCTTTCTTGTTCGTTGTTTGCGTTCGATACCGCTACCACTGTCACTCACAACTCGACTCTGTTCCCGGCACAACTCACTGTGTCCACTCGCGAACTATCCCTCCTTATTTGTTTCCTTTTCTATCCTCCTTCTCTTTTCTCCATAAAGTTGTTTAGTTTGATAGTCTGTACCCCACCCTCATTAATATGGCCACACATTTCTGATACATACAATAACAAACGACAATAATATGGTCAACGGTCATTGGCTGAAACTTCTACTTAACAACTGAACGATAATACAAGGTGTAAACGGACCCTCCGTTTACACCTTGTATTATCGTTCAGTTCAGTAGTTAAGTCACTCACGAAGCCGTCAACCAAGCATTCTGTGCATCAAACCAAGTAACTCTACGCAAAAATTGTTGTTGGAAAACGAATTTTTTTTTGGTGTGAATAACCACGTTTTACGATGGGACACAATGTAAAGTTGTAACGTAAAGTTATGACATAAAAAACTTGTTTTTAATAAAAAAATTGTAAAAGTTGGAACTTTGACCCCCAATATCTCCGTAACTTGAAGGTTCCCAGGTATGGTCCAGAACAAAAAGATGATCGCAATGAGGGAGAGAACAAGTGCCTTTCGGCTTCGTTAACGTTATTTTTACATTATTGTGAAGTAATTGGGTCATTTTTCGCGTTTTATTAACGTTTATACGACCAATCTTAAAACAAAAAACTTACCAAAAAAATAATGTAAAATAACCAATTTCGCGGCTCTCCTAAAATTTTCTTTACAAATATGCAGTGCCTATGTACTCTAAGTTATACGAGTAATAACCATGGTTTTTGTCTTAGGTTGCGTCCAGATAAAGTAACATTGTTCTTCTTTATCGTGTGGTTAATGCCAAACCTGGTGTCAGAGTTTCTATACCGCCCAAGGGCATCTGACTTGGCTTTTACATGCCGTCGAGAAATATCTCTCAGGCATGCTGGTTTCCTCACGATGTTTTCCTTCACCGAAGCAAGTGATAAACGTAGGTACAATACGCACATAATTCCGAAAAATCAGAGGTGCGTGTCTTTGGTTCGAACTCGAGACCTATGACTTGGCAGTCCTACGGTCACACTACTAGACTATCACTGCTCATTATTACAAAAAATAATAATAATACACGTATACACTAAACAACATTGGTAGCTTCTCTCTATTTAATGTACCCTTAAACGGGACTTGTTTATCTTCTTTCAGACTTTTGAACAAGTTCTTGAGCTCAAATCAAATCAAAATCATTTATTTGCTTAAATAAGGTACAGAAGGTTGGTAGATTGTCTAAAATTGTTCTCTTATTCTGCCTTTAATTTCGGCGTGCAAATATAATATAAGTTACATATTTTATTTAAACAATTATTCAACCAATTTTAGCAACATATTTTGTGATATTATTGATTAATATCATAACAAATGTTGATTATTGATATTTAGTTACGTTCTTATGTTGTTTAGCCTTAGTTTACTTTTTTTAAAATCTTGTTTTATTGTTAAGTTACCATTTTGTTTTGTCTAGTGCGAGACTAATAAATACTTTTTCTTTCTTTCTTTCTTTATATTATTTTGAGGGGACGTACCCTTAAACGGAACTTGTTCATCTTCTTTCAGACTTTTGAACAAGTTCTTCAGCTCTTTTCCACACCACCCATGAGGTAGAGCTGTAGGCGCGTTTTTTTTATAGTGGTATCCCCATTATATGGGCCTAGTCCACCGTATCTTAGTGTATACAAGGTGTAAACGGACCCTTCACGAAGCCGTCAACCAAGCATTCTGTACATCAAACTGAGTCACTCTATAAAAATCAATGTCTGTTCGAATGTTCGTCAGTTCGTATGTTCGAAATCTATAGTCTCCTAAACCGCTGAACTGATTTTGATGAAATTTTGCACGATTGTTCTACATACGCCAGGGAAGGTTTCTGAGGGTAGGTAGGTGGGTCGAGTAGTAAAACATACAAGGCGGTAGTACTAGGTAGAGAAAAGTGCATCGCAACGCAGGCCGGGAATAGCTAGTACATTCTTAAATTCTATTAGTACTTATGTAGTTCTAAGCGAGGAAGGTAATCTCACCACATCTCTGTTTGAGTTCGGAGCTAGTTGTTCGCACGCTGTGTAACACAACCGCTTGGCCTCGGGCTACACACTCAAGTGACGCGTGTTGGACTGCGACAGCTGAGGAAATAAATGAAAGAAATTGTTTACAGCTTGTCACGAGTCACTGCAATGCGACTTGAGGGGTGACAGTACTCGCGCGTCAGAAACTCACGCTAAACAGTAAATCGCGCGCGTATCGCTGAAAACAAGTCGCGTCGTAAGTTGCATCTCCTGAGGTCGTGTACGCAGCGTAAAATGAAAGATATTTTGTAATATGACATTACATCACGCCTGTAATCCCCGAAGGGTCAGGCAGAGGTGTACCTAATAGCACACCCTCATTTTGCCAGTTATGTTTAAGTCCCATGTAACAGGGAGCGAGCCTATCATCACATATTTGCCATCACATAAGACTTAATCATAACTGACGAAATGTTGACTGTACTATCAATTACAACTTTACTGAACCCTTCCTAAAACTAACGTGTTGTTATGTAACATTTTCGTGTATTATTCACTTGCTTCTACATGGTTAAATTTAAGTCGTTTTAATCCTCTTAAGGGGTCATTGTACCTATTCATTACAACGAACAACTTTTACTATGGGACCAACCCTGAAATCGCGTAAAAAAATCAGCTGTTCAGTACATTTTGACGAGTTAGGCGAACATAAATCTACTGAACAGCTGATTGTTTTTTACGCGATTTCAGGGTTGGTCTCATAGTAAAAGTTGTCCGTTATAATGAGTACAATGACCCCTTAAGAGAATTAAAACGACTTAACTTTAACCATGTATACTAAACTAGTGTAATAATGTCTTGTCTACCACTAATAACAGAGCAATGCCTTTTCATACGTACTTTTCCGTTCCATAAACTATCGTTGCTGCCGGAACGACGTCAGTGGCTCATTTGTATTCGATAATGTTTTCATTCCCAATACGAGACCGCCCGCTTGGTGAAGTTCCCTGAAAGAGTAAGACCCTGTTTTTATAAAATGTTGACTACAGAATAGATAACAATTTTGTAATAATTGAAATCAAAATGACTTACTTTTTTCCTGTAATTTTTAAACAACATTTCAACATCCAAATCAAAATGGTTGAAACAGGGGTCCTATCACAACCTGTATTGGACCGATTAAGTTAGTCTTTGTACTTTTTAATTTACTTGTATACAGCCTGTGTCAGTGAAATGTGGAAACATTTAAGAATGTGATTCGGAACATCAAACTAAACAACTCTTTCAATGGGATCAACAAAGTAATTGCAAATAAAAACGGTTTTGCAAAGAAATTACCTTTGGCATCGACTTCCGAAAGTAAAGTGATTTTCTACTTTTTATAGTGTTTTTTTTTGAAGTCGATTATTTTTTTGGAAAAACGTTTTTATTTTACCATTTTTAGGTATCGCATCGAACACAAATCCTTGTCAAGTATCAATTTCACAATTTATTTTACTTGGATGACATAGTTTTTCCCGCTATTTTGATTTAAAAACCAAACTACAGAACCGATTTTGATGAAATTTCTATGGGACCAATGGAAAAGAGCATCTCTTCAGATAAAAGAAGAATTTTTCAAATCGGTTCATATATGACGAAGATATGAGGTAACAAAAACAAAACAAAAAAAAATACAACCGAATTGAGAACCTCCTCCTTTTTTTTTGAAATCGTGTAAAAAAAAAACTTTTTTGCAAAAAAAAACCGACTTCCAAAAAAAACACTGAAAAAGTGGAAAATAACTTTACTTTCGGAAGTCGGTGACTATTGTTTCTTTCATTGACTTTTTTGCCACCGACTTCCGAAAGTAAAGTTATTTTCCACTTTTTCAGTGTTTTTTTTGGAAGTCGGTATTTTTTTGCAAAAAAGTTTTTATTTTACCCTTTTTAGTTATCGCATCACACACAAATCCTTGTCAAGTATCAATTTCGCAATTTCTTTTACTTGGATGATATTTTTTCCAGTTATTATGATTTCAAAACCAAACTGCTGAACCGATTTTGATGAAATTTCTATGGGACCAATCGAGAAGTAGATCCATTCAGATAAAAGAAGAATTTTACAAATCGGTTCAGAAATGACGGAGATATGAGGTAACAAAAACAAAACAAAAAAAAATACAACCGAATTGAGAACCTCCTCCTTTTTTTGAAATCGTGTAAAAAAAAAATAGCTGTCCTACATTCGGTACATTTGATTTGAGTAGGTGATATTGTTTTCGTGATTACGTCTTTCGTCACGCAAACTTCTAGCAGAATAACTTTCTCCATGAACATCACACATCATTAACACATAAAACGAGATATTTACCATGTTTACTATTCATTTTGAGTTTCCGATATTTCGGCGCTGTTGCAAGCGCCATGATCGCGGATAAACTGAAGCTATTGCGGGTGGGTGTTTATGACCGGACAAATCGGTCTACGCTCTTTCTTGTTCGTTGTTTGCGTTCGATACCGCTACCACTGTCACTCACAACTCGACTCTGTTCCCGGCACAACTCACTGTGTCCACTCGCGAACTATCCCTCCTTATTTGTTTCCTTTTCTATCCTCCTTCTCTTTTCTCCATAAAGTTGTTTAGTTTGATAGTCTGTACCCCACCCTCATTAATATGGCCACACATTTCTGATACATACAATAACAAACGACAATAATATGGTCAACGGTCATTGGCTGAAACTTCTACTTAACAACTGAACGATAATACAAGGTGTAAACGGACCCTCCGTTTACACCTTGTATTATCGTTCAGTTCAGTAGTTAAGTCACTCACGAAGCCGTCAACCAAGCATTCTGTGCATCAAACCAAGTAACTCTACGCAAAAATTGTTGTTGGAAAACGAATTTTTTTTTGGTGTGAATAACCACGTTTTACGATGGGACACAATGTAAAGTTGTAACGTAAAGTTATGACATAAAAAACTTGTTTTTAATAAAAAAATTGTAAAAGTTGGAACTTTGACCCCCAATATCTCCGTAACTTGAAGGTTCCCAGGTATGGTCCAGAACAAAAAGATGATCGCAATGAGGGAGAGAACAAGTGCCTTTCGGCTTCGTTAACGTTATTTTTACATTATTGTGAAGTAATTGGGTCATTTTTCGCGTTTTATTAACGTTTATACGACCAATCTTAAAACAAAAAACTTACCAAAAAAATAATGTAAAATAACCAATTTCGCGGCTCTCCTAAAATTTTCTTTACAAATATGCAGTGCCTATGTACTCTAAGTTATACGAGTAATAACCATGGTTTTTGTCTTAGGTTGCGTCCAGATAAAGTAACATTGTTCTTCTTTATCGTGTGGTTAATGCCAAACCTGGTGTCAGAGTTTCTATACCGCCCAAGGGCATCTGACTTGGCTTTTACATGCCGTCGAGAAATATCTCTCAGGCATGCTGGTTTCCTCACGATGTTTTCCTTCACCGAAGCAAGTGATAAACGTAGGTACAATACGCACATAATTCCGAAAAATCAGAGGTGCGTGTCTTTGGTTCGAACTCGAGACCTATGACTTGGCAGTCCTACGGTCACACTACTAGACTATCACTGCTCATTATTACAAAAAATAATAATAATACACGTATACACTAAACAACATTGGTAGCTTCTCTCTATTTAATGTACCCTTAAACGGGACTTGTTTATCTTCTTTCAGACTTTTGAACAAGTTCTTGAGCTCAAATCAAATCAAAATCATTTATTTGCTTAAATAAGGTACAGAAGGTTGGTAGATTGTCTAAAATTGTTCTCTTATTCTGCCTTTAATTTCGGCGTGCAAATATAATATAAGTTACATATTTTATTTAAACAATTATTCAACCAATTTTAGCAACATATTTTGTGATATTATTGATTAATATCATAACAAATGTTGATTATTGATATTTAGTTACGTTCTTATGTTGTTTAGCCTTAGTTTACTTTTTTTAAAATCTTGTTTTATTGTTAAGTTACCATTTTGTTTTGTCTAGTGCGAGACTAATAAATACTTTTTCTTTCTTTCTTTCTTTATATTATTTTGAGGGGACGTACCCTTAAACGGAACTTGTTCATCTTCTTTCAGACTTTTGAACAAGTTCTTCAGCTCTTTTCCACACCACCCATGAGGTAGAGCTGTAGGCGCGTTTTTTTTATAGTGGTATCCCCATTATATGGGCCTAGTCCACCGTATCTTAGTGTATACAAGGTGTAAACGGACCCTTCACGAAGCCGTCAACCAAGCATTCTGTACATCAAACTGAGTCACTCTATAAAAATCAATGTCTGTTCGAATGTTCGTCAGTTCGTATGTTCGAAATCTATAGTCTCCTAAACCGCTGAACTGATTTTGATGAAATTTTGCACGATTGTTCTACATACGCCAGGGAAGGTTTCTGAGGGTAGGTAGGTGGGTCGAGTAGTAAAACATACAAGGCGGTAGTACTAGGTAGAGAAAAGTGCATCGCAACGCAGGCCGGGAATAGCTAGTACATTCTTAAATTCTATTAGTACTTATGTAGTTCTAAGCGAGGAAGGTAATCTCACCACATCTCTGTTTGAGTTCAGAGCTAGTTGTTCGCACGCTGTGTAACACAACCGCTTGGCCTCGGGCTACACACTCAAGTGACGCGTGTTGGACTGCGACAGCTGAGGAAATAAATGAAAGAAATTGTTTACAGCTTGTCACGAGTCACTGCAATGCGACTTGAGGGGTGACAGTACTCGCGCGTCAGAAACTCACGCTAAACAGTAAATCGCGCGCGTATCGCTGAAAACAAGTCGCGTCGTAAGTTGCATCTCCTGAGGTCGTGTACGCAGCGTAAAATGAAAGATATTTTGTAATATGACATTACATCACGCCTGTAATCCCCGAAGGGTCAGGCAGAGGTGTACCTAATAGCACACCCTCATTTTGCCAGTTATGTTTAAGTCCCATGTAACAGGGAGCGAGCCTATCATCACATATTTGCCATCACATAAGACTTAATCATAACTGACGAAATGTTGACTGTACTATCAATTACAACTTTACTGAACCCTTCCTAAAACTAACGTGTTGTTATGTAACATTTTCGTGTATTATTCACTTGCTTCTACATGGTTAAATTTAAGTCGTTTTAATCCTCTTAAGGGGTCATTGTACCTATTCATTACAACGAACAACTTTTACTATGGGACCAACCCTGAAATCGCGTAAAAAAATCAGCTGTTCAGTACATTTTGACGAGTTAGGCGAACATAAATCTACTGAACAGCTGATTGTTTTTTACGCGATTTCAGGGTTGGTCTCATAGTAAAAGTTGTCCGTTATAATGAGTACAATGACCCCTTAAGAGAATTAAAACGACTTAACTTTAACCATGTATACTAAACTAGTGTAATAATGTCTTGTCTACCACTAATAACAGAGCAATGCCTTTTCATACGTACTTTTCCGTTCCATAAACTATCGTTGCTGCCGGAACGACGTCAGTGGCTCATTTGTATTCGATAATGTTTTCATTCCCAATACGAGACCGCCCGCTTGGTGAAGTTCCCTGAAAGAGTAAGACCCTGTTTTTATAAAATGTTGACTACAGAATAGATAACAATTTTGTAATAATTGAAATCAAAATGACTTACTTTTTTCCTGTAATTTTTAAACAACATTTCAACATCCAAATCAAAATGGTTGAAACAGGGGTCCTATCACAACCTGTATTGGACCGATTAAGTTAGTCTTTGTACTTTTTAATTTACTTGTATACAGCCTGTGTCAGTGAAATGTGGAAACATTTAAGAATGTGATTCGGAACATCAAACTAAACAACTCTTTCAATGGGATCAACAAAGTAATTGCAAATAAAAACGGTTTTGCAAAGAAATTACCTTTGGCATCGACTTCCGAAAGTAAAGTGATTTTCTACTTTTTATAGTGTTTTTTTTTGAAGTCGATTATTTTTTTGGAAAAACGTTTTTATTTTACCATTTTTAGGTATCGCATCGAACACAAATCCTTGTCAAGTATCAATTTCACAATTTATTTTACTTGGATGACATAGTTTTTCCCGCTATTTTGATTTAAAAACCAAACTACAGAACCGATTTTGATGAAATTTCTATGGGACCAATGGAAAAGAGCATCTCTTCAGATAAAAGAAGAATTTTTCAAATCGGTTCATATATGACGAAGATATGAGGTAACAAAAACAAAACAAAAAAAAATACAACCGAATTGAGAACCTCCTCCTTTTTTTTTGAAATCGTGTAAAAAAAAAACTTTTTTGCAAAAAAAAACCGACTTCCAAAAAAAAAACTGAAAAAGTGGAAAATAACTTTACTTTCGGAAGTCGGTGACTATTGTTTCTTTCATTGACTTTTTTGCCACCGACTTCCGAAAGTAAAGTTATTTTCCACTTTTTCAGTGTTTTTTTTGGAAGTCGGTATTTTTTTGCAAAAAAGTTTTTATTTTACCCTTTTTAGTTATCGCATCACACACAAATCCTTGTCAAGTATCAATTTCGCAATTTCTTTTACTTGGATGATATTTTTTCCAGTTATTATGATTTCAAAACCAAACTGCTGAACCGATTTTGATGAAATTTCTATGGGACCAATCGAGAAGTAGATCCATTCAGATAAAAGAAGAATTTTTCAAATCGGTTCAGAAATGACGGAGATATGAGGTAACAAAAACAAAACAAAAAAAAATACAACCGAATTGAGAACCTCCTCCTTTTTTTGAAATCGTGTAAAAAAAAATAGCTGTCCTACATTAGGTACATTTGATTTGAGTAGGTGATATTGTTTTCGTGATTACGTCTTTCGTCACGCAAACTTCTAGCAGAATAACTTTCTCCATGAACATCACACATCATTAACACATAAAACGAGATATTTACCATGTTTACTATTCATTTTGAGTTTCCGATATTTCGGCGCTGTTGCAAGCGCCATGATCGCGGATAAACTGAAGCTATTGCGGGTGGGTGTTTATGACCGGACAAATCGGTCTACGCTCTTTCTTGTTCGTTGTTTGCGTTCGATACCGCTACCACTGTCACTCACAACTCGACTCTGTTCCCGGCACAACTCACTGTGTCCACTCGCGAACTATCCCTCCTTATTTGTTTCCTTTTCTATCCTCCTTCTCTTTTCTCCATAAAGTTGTTTAGTTTGATAGTCTGTACCCCACCCTCATTAATATGGCCACACATTTCTGATACATACAATAACAAACGACAATAATATGGTCAACGGTCATTGGCTGAAACTTCTACTTAACAACTGAACGATAATACAAGGTGTAAACGGACCCTCCGTTTACACCTTGTATTATCGTTCAGTTCAGTAGTTAAGTCACTCACGAAGCCGTCAACCAAGCATTCTGTGCATCAAACCAAGTAACTCTACGCAAAAATTGTTGTTGGAAAACGAATTTTTTTTTGGTGTGAATAACCACGTTTTACGATGGGACACAATGTAAAGTTGTAACGTAAAGTTATGACATAAAAAACTTGTTTTTAATAAAAAAATTGTAAAAGTTGGAACTTTGACCCCCAATATCTCCGTAACTTGAAGGTTCCCAGGTATGGTCCAGAACAAAAAGATGATCGCAATGAGGGAGAGAACAAGTGCCTTTCGGCTTCGTTAACGTTATTTTTACATTATTGTGAAGTAATTGGGTCATTTTTCGCGTTTTATTAACGTTTATACGACCAATCTTAAAACAAAAAACTTACCAAAAAAATAATGTAAAATAACCAATTTCGCGGCTCTCCTAAAATTTTCTTTACAAATATGCAGTGCCTATGTACTCTAAGTTATACGAGTAATAACCATGGTTTTTGTCTTAGGTTGCGTCCAGATAAAGTAACATTGTTCTTCTTTATCGTGTGGTTAATGCCAAACCTGGTGTCAGAGTTTCTATACCGCCCAAGGGCATCTGACTTGGCTTTTACATGCCGTCGAGAAATATCTCTCAGGCATGCTGGTTTCCTCACGATGTTTTCCTTCACCGAAGCAAGTGATAAACGTAGGTACAATACGCACATAATTCCGAAAAATCAGAGGTGCGTGTCTTTGGTTCGAACTCGAGACCTATGACTTGGCAGTCCTACGGTCACACTACTAGACTATCACTGCTCATTATTACAAAAAATAATAATAATACACGTATACACTAAACAACATTGGTAGCTTCTCTCTATTTAATGTACCCTTAAACGGGACTTGTTTATCTTCTTTCAGACTTTTGAACAAGTTCTTGAGCTCAAATCAAATCAAAATCATTTATTTGCTTAAATAAGGTACAGAAGGTTGGTAGATTGTCTAAAATTGTTCTCTTATTCTGCCTTTAATTTCGGCGTGCAAATATAATATAAGTTACATATTTTATTTAAACAATTATTCAACCAATTTTAGCAACATTTTTTGTGATATTATTGATTAATATCATAACAAATGTTGATTATTGATATTTAGTTACGTTCTTATGTTGTTTAGCCTTAGTTTACTTTTTTTAAATCTTGTTTTATTGTTAAGTTACCATTTTGTTTTGTCTAGTGCGAGACTAATAAATACTTTTTCTTTCTTTCTTTCTTTATATTTGAGGGGACGTACCCTTAAACGGAACTTGTTCATCTTCTTTCAGACTTTTGAACAAGTTCTTCAGCTCTTTTCCACACCACCCATGAGGTAGAGCTGTAGGCGCGTTTTTTTTTATAGTAGTATCCCCATTATATGGGCCTAGTCCACCGTATCTTAGTGTATACAAGGTGTAAACGGACCCTTCACGAAGCCGTCAACCAAGCATTCTGTACATCAAACTGAGTCACTCTATAAAAATCAATGTCTGTTCGAATGTTCGTCAGTTCGTATGTTCGAAATCTATAGTCTCCTAAACTGCTGAACTGATTTTGATGAAATTTTGCACGATTGTTCTACATACGCCAGGGAAGGTTTCTGAGGGTAGGTAGGTGGGTCGAGTAGTAAAACATACAAGGCGGTAGTACTAGGTAGAGAAAAGTGCATCGCAACGCAGGCCGGGAATAGCTAGTACATTCTTAAATTCTATTAGTACTTATGTAGTTCTAAGCGAGGAAGGTAACCTCACCACATCTCTGTTTGAGTTCGGAGCTAGTTATTCGCACGCTGTGTAACACAACCGCTTGGCCTCGGGCTACACACTCAAGTGACGCGTGTTGGACTGCGACAGCTGAGGAAATAAATGAAAGAAATTGTTTACAGCTTGTCACGAGTCACTGCAATGCGACTTGAGGGGTGACAGTACTCGCGCGTCAGAAACTCACGCTAAACAGTAAATCGCGCGCGTTTCGCTGAAAACAAGTCGCGTCGTAAGTTGCATCTCCTGAGGTCGTGTACGCAGCGTAAAATGAAAGATATTTTGTAACATGACATTACATCACGCCTGTAATCCCCGAAGGGTCAGGCAGAGGTGTACCTAATAGCACACCCTCATTTTGCCAGTTATGTTTAAGTCCCATGTAACAGGGAGCGAGCCTATCATCACATATTTGCCATCACATAAGACTTAATCATAACTGACGAAATGTTGACTGTACTATCAATTACAACTTTACTGAACCCTTCCTAAAACTAACGTGTTGTTATGTAACATTTTCGTGTATTATTCACTTGCTTCTACATGGTTAAATTTAAGTCGTTTTAATCCTCTTAAGGGGTCATTGTACCTATTCATTACAACGAACAACTTTTACTATGGGACCAACCCTGAAATCGCGTAAAAAAATCAGCTGTTCAGTACATTTTGACGAGTTAGGCGAACATAAATCTACTGAACAGCTGATTTTTTTTTACGCGATTTCAGGGTTGGTCTCATAGTAAAAGTTGTCCGTTATAATGAGTACAATGACCCCTTAAGAGAATTAAAACGACTTAACTTTAACCATGTATACTAAACTAGTGTAATAATGTCTTGTCTACCACTAATAACAGAGCAATGCCTTTTCATACGTACTTTTCCGTTCCATAAACTATCGTTGCTGCCGGAACGACGTCAGTGGCTCATTTGTATTCGATAATGTTTTCATTCCCAATACGAGACCGCCCGCTTGGTGAAGTTCCCTGAAAGAGTAAGACCCTGTTTTTATAAAATGTTGACTACAGAATAGATAACAATTTTGTAATAATTGAAATCAAAATGACTTACTTTTTTCCTGTAATTTTTAAACAATATTTCAACATCCAAATCAAAATGGTTGAAACAGGGGTCCTATCACAACCTGTATTGGAACGATTAGTTAGTCTTTGTACTTTTTAATTTACTTGTATACAGCCTGTGTCAGTGAAATGTGAAAACATTTAAGAATGTGATCCGGAACATCAAACTAAACAACTCTTTCAATGGGATCAACAAAGTAATTGCAAATAAAAACGGTTTTGCAAAGAAATTACCTTTGGCATCGACTTCCGAAAGTAAAGTTATTTTCTACTTTTTATAGTGTTTTTTTTTTGAAGTCGATTATTTTTTTGCAAAAACGTTTTTATTTTACCCTTTTTAGTTATCGCATCGAACACAAATCCTTGTCAAGTATCAATTTCACAATTTATTTTACTTGGATGACATAGTTTTTCCCGCTATTTTGATTTAAAAACCAAACTACAGAACCGATTTTGATGAAATTTCTATGGGACCAATGGAAAAGAGCATCTCTTCAGATAAAAGAAGAATTTTTCAAATCGGTTCATATATGACGAAGATATGAGGTAACAAAAACAAAACAAAAAAAAATACAACCGAATTGAGAACCTCCTCCTTTTTTTTTGAAATCGTGTAAAAAAAAAACTTTTTTGCAAAAAAAAACCGACTTCCAAAAAAAACACTGAAAAAGTGGAAAATAACTTTACTTTCGGAAGTCGGTGACTATTGTTTCTTTCATTGACTTTTTTGCCACCGACTTCCGAAAGTAAAGTTATTTTCCACTTTTTCAGTGTTTTTTTTGGAAGTCGGTATTTTTTTGCAAAAAAGTTTTTATTTTACCCTTTTTAGTTATCGCATCACACACAAATCCTTGTCAAGTATCAATTTCGCAATTTCTTTTACTTGGATGATATTTTTTCCAGTTATTATGATTTCAAAACCAAACTGCTGAACCGATTTTGATGAAATTTCTATGGGACCAATCGAGAAGTAGATCCATTCAGATAAAAGAAGAATTTTACAAATCGGTTCAGAAATGACGGAGATATGAGGTAACAAAAACAAAACAAAAAAAAATACAACCGAATTGAGAACCTC
Organism: Standfussiana lucernea; assembly: GCA_964057025.1. Lineage (NCBI taxonomy): Eukaryota > Metazoa > Arthropoda > Insecta > Lepidoptera > Noctuidae > Standfussiana > Standfussiana lucernea. The sequence goes on from OZ059783.1 coordinate 18,748,452, forward strand.
CTCCTTTTTTTGAAATCGTGTAAAAAAAAATAGCTGTCCTACATTAGGTACATTTGATTTGAGTAGGTGATATTGTTTTCGTGATTACGTCTTTCGTCACGCAAACTTCTAGCAGAATAATTTTCTCCATGAACATCACACATCATTAACACATAAAACGAGATATTTACCATGTTTACTATTCATTTTGAGTTTCCGATATTTCGGCGCTGTTGCAAGCGCCATGATCGCGGATAAACTGAAGCTATTGCGGGTGGGTGTTTATGACCGGACAAATCGGTCTACGCTCTTTCTTGTTCGTTGTTTGCGTTCGATACCGCTACCACTGTCACTCACAACTCGACTCTGTTCCCGGCACAACTCACTGTGTCCACTCGCGAACTATCCCTCCTTATTTGTTTCCTTTTCTATCCTCCTTCTCTTTTCTCCATAAAGTTGTTTAGTTTGATAGTCTGTACCCCACCCTCATTAATATGGCCGCACATTTCTGATACATACAATAACAAACGACAATAATATGGTCAACGGTCATTGGCTGAAACTTCTACTTAACAACTGAACGATAATACAAGGTGTAAACGGACCCTCCGTTTACACCTTGTATTATCGTTCAGTTCAGTAGTTAAGTCACTCACGAAGCCGTCAACCAAGCATTCTGTGCATCAAACCAAGTAACTCTACGCAAAAATTGTTGTTGGAAAACGAATTTTTTTTTGGTGTGAATAACCACGTTTTACGATGGGACACAATGTAAAGTTGTAACGTAAAGTTATGACATAAAAAACTTGTTTTTAATAAAAAAATTGTAAAAGTTGGAACTTTGACCCCCAATATCTCCGTAACTTGAAGGTTCCCAGGTATGGTCCAGAACAAAAAGATGATCGCAATGAGGGAGAGAACCTTTCGGCCTTTCGGCTTCGTTAACGTTATTTTTACATTATTGTGAAGTAATTGGGTCATTTTTCGCGTTTTATTAACGTTTATACGACCAATCTTAAAACAAAAAACTTACCAAAAAAATAATGTAAAATAACCAATTTCGCGGCTCTCCTAAAATTTTCTTTACAAATATGCAGTGCCTATGTACTCTAAGTTATACGAGTAATAACCATGGTTTTTGTCTTAGGTTGCGTCCAGATAAAGTAACATTGTTCTTCTTTATCGTGTGGTTAATGCCAAACCTGGTGTCAGAGTTTCTATACCGCCCAAGGGCATCTGACTTGGCTTTTACATGCCGTCGAGAAATATCTCTCAGGCATGCTGGTTTCCTCACGATGTTTTCCTTCACCGAAGCAAGTGATAAACGTAGGTACAATACGCACATAATTCCGAAAAATCAGAGGTGCGTGTCTTTGGTTCGAACTCGAGACCTATGACTTGGCAGTCCTACGGTCACACTACTAGACTATCACTGCTCATTATTACAAAAAATAATAATAATACACGTATACACTAAACAACATTGGTAGCTTCTCTCTATTTAATGTACCCTTAAACGGGACTTGTTTATCTTCTTTCAGACTTTTGAACAAGTTCTTGAGCTCAAATCAAATCAAAATCATTTATTTGCTTAAATAAGGTACAGAAGGTTGGTAGATTGTCTAAAATTGTTCTCTTATTCTGCCTTTAATTTCGGCGTGCAAATATAATATGTTACATATTTTATTTAAACAATTATTCAACCAATTTTAGCAACATTTTTTGTGATATTATTGATTAATATCATAACAAATGTTGATTATTGATATTTAGTTACGTTCTTATGTTGTTTAGCCTTAGTTTACTTTTTTTAAATCTTGTTTTATTGTTAAGTTACCATTTTGTTTTGTCTAGTGCGAGACTAATAAATACTTTTTCTTTCTTTCTTTCTTTATATTATTTTGAGGGGACGTACCCTTAAACGGAACTTGTTCATCTTCTTTCAGACTTTTGAACAAGTTCTTCAGCTCTTTTCCACACCACCCATGAGGTAGAGCTGTAGGCGCGTTTTTTTTTATAGTGGTATCCCCATTATATGGGCCTAGTCCACCGTATCTTAGTGTATACAAGGTGTAAACGGACCCTTCACGAAGCCGTCAACCAAGCATTCTGTACATCAAACTGAGTCACTCTATAAAAATCAATGTCTGTTCGAATGTTCGTCAGTTCGTATGTTCGAAATCTATAGTCTCCTAAACTGCTGAACTGATTTTGATGAAATTTTGCACGATTGTTCTACATACGCCAGGGAAGGTTTCTGAGGGTAGGTAGGTGGGTCGAGTAGTAAAACATACAAGGCGGTAGTACTAGGTAGAGAAAAGTGCATCGCAACGCAGGCCGGGAATAGCTAGTACATTCTTAAATTCTATTAGTACTTATGTAGTTCTAAGCGAGGAAGGTAACCTCACCACATCTCTGTTTGAGTTCGGAGCTAGTTGTTCGCACGCTGTGTAACACAACCGCTTGGCCTCGGGCTACACACTCAAGTGACGCGTGTTGGACTGCGACGGCTGACAATTTTTAAGATTAGAAAAAATAATTGAAACGACATAATTGTTAATTTGACCACTTTTTCTTTGAAACATCGAGTATTCGCATAGTAAATATAAATTAGAGTCAAATAAAGTAGCATAATTGTCAATTTGTATGTCCTGATATAATAGATTATTAAACATTTCTATTCTAAAATTATACATTCCGCAATAATAACCATATTTAAGTAGGTAAACATAATATTACATGTGTATGCTTTATGACTGACAAACTCGCACGTATGATCGTTATTAATTCAAAGTAATTATTCGCATTTCGGAAGTCAGCCTCACCAATAAATATTATGCACTTGTCCTTCATTGTATAGCCAGATAGCTTAGTGTCAATGTTTCTTAATAAGTTTTTTATGCCACAATTTGATAAAAGAAAATGACATGTTTGATGGCATGGAAAAGTATTTTCCGCAATTGATAATATTCTATTCGATCGGTTGCTACTTATAATGCAGAGCTTGCTCTTTTCCTCAATGGTCGAGTTTGTTCTCCTTTGTATCATTGATTGTCTCAGTTTGTTCTGAGGAGTAACTGGAGTGGTGACTTGACTGGGGGTAAATAGTTCTGGAGTCCCGTATCTTGAATTGCCTGTTCTGTATGATTTTTGTATGATCTGTTTGAAGGGTGTGTGCAATTTCATTTTTTTATTTGGTGTTACTGTCTCACTAGCTAGTTTCTTGGTCACTTCTTCCACAATTTTATATTTATTATTCATTATTTCTATCGTCTTCCTTAAATCTGTATTTTCAATAGAAATATTGTTTATTTCCTCATGTGCTGCCTGCAACTGGATATTAAGTTCACAGATTTGACGCCTCAGTTCCTCCATTTCTTCAGTCTCGTCATCCATGATAATATTAGGTACGCTGTTATTTGTGTCGCCCTCTATGGTCGAATTATTGTAACTACATTCTTCTAATGTTTCTATTGCGGGTTCGGAAGTTCGTCGGGTGCGCAGAGTAACGTTCTCAAAGAAACTCATTTTGTTAAGTTTTTAATAGAAAAAATACTTAAGAAAATACTTAAAAAGTCACTATGTAAATTGTGGGGTTCGAACTCGAGTCGTATCGAGTATAGCCGTATTATAAGGTCCTTGCTGCTATCAACTCAATTTTCATCAAGCTCTTCAGCAAGGGCAAAGAGTGAGAGAAAGATTAGTGCAATTGCTGGATAGAAATAGGTACCGATTCCTATGCAGTCCAATAAGAAAACTCTTCTAATAATACAAATATCAATGAATAGCATAATCGACACCTGCAAGGAATAATATCGTAACTCAGTTTTAGGCAATTTTGAGTTACAATCATATTCTTGCTGTAAAAAAAAATGGTTTTTTTTTACTCACCCCTGCGGCTAAATTCCTTTACGTAAAGATTTTTATAGTGTCAAAACATTGTAAGTGAGAGTCAACTGTAGTTAATAAAAGGGTTTTTTAAATCTTTAACGCGCTCTCCTCTAAAGTTGCTAAAGATTAGTTACGATGTTATTCCTTGCAGGTGTCGATTATGGTATTTGTATTTATACATATTATTGACTAGCTGTTGCCCACGACTTTGTTCGCGTGGAAATTTTTATGTGTATGTGTGAGAACAAAAATTAACTTCAAAATTGACCAAGTTTCATACAAACTTTCAATGTCAGTTTTAACCCCTAGTACACGCTTAAGTCATATAAGGAACATTTGTGCAAAATTTCATGATTCTGGAGCCAGCAGTTTCATCTGTGCGTTGATCAATCAGTCACTGAATCAATCAGCCAGCCAGTTTCATACTTTATTTATAGATTAGGGTAAAATGAATATTTTACCAACTGTTTATTTTGCTTTCAGGACATAATGGGTGTTGGGACTGGTGGAAGATTCTGATTTAAGTGAAATAATGATATACACAAAAAAAGCATTGTTTTTTTATGAACATAATGTGTTTATTTTGCACTAATCAAATTGAAAAAGAAAACACAATTCACAATAAACCATTACAATCAAACATATTTCCTTTTATTTATCTATCGTAGTCTTAAATTATTGATAAGTATGACTGGAATACCTTGCCTGTGCCACTCAAACCTTGTCCACTTTAAAAAATTTGGACAAAAATCACTACCTCTTTCCATAAGCATCACTATACATGGTTCTTTGTTCTTGTTCAATGATTATTATGATTATATATGTATAAATTAGTACATGCTTTATGTGTTGTATATTATTATGTAAATAGTACACCACAAACTACCTGCAGTATTGTCTCTCCCTCTTCCCCTAATTCATCCAAAGGTTCTCTTGAAAATATTGCTTTTAGCGATAAGACCACCCATTGTAAAATGTCTTCTTTTATGTAAATTGAAATTTGTATGGTGTACCTAATAAAGAATCTTCTATCTATCTATCTAGGCACTTAGTTTCAATCAATCAATCACTTTTATTTTCAGGCATTCAAGGCCCATAGATACAATACACAAAATAATCTTATAATTGCAGTAATAAACTAATACATATTGGACACATTTACAAAACACTATTAACACTATGTTTGGTCGGCCACATATTTTGCTGAGTTGAGGTGTCATGTAGGCTTCCGCGAAAACACACACGTACACGTCCCCCTGTGGTCAAAATTCCTCCTTGATAAAAGTCTCCACATGGTCTGTTGGGACACGCACCAGAAAAGACTTGAATCATATTGTGTGTCATATCGGTGGCAACAAGTTTCGCACATGCTTGGTTGCCGCTGATGTTTTGCTGGAGTGGCAAAAACGGCAGCCACGTAAGCATGTACCAGTGTTGATGTGCTCACATTCGTCGGAAATTATTATTCAAATTCAATTAATCATTCAATATAATACGAAAAGTTTCCGCGTCGTATTAAATTATTAATGCAAATTATGTTTATGTTTATTGTAAATAAAAAACTGACATTTAATTTGTCAATTGTTGTCAAAGGAAAAAGGCAAAGGTATTAGCAGGATAAAGCCACAATTTGGACAAAAATGCTAAAAATAGTTCAATTCTATCTAACAAAGACTTAATAAAAAGTATATTGTTAAAAATTTAATAATTTTAAAATAATAACAATAATATTTTTTGTTTAAAAGCTTGAAAATGACCAAATTAGTAAACCGGTAATCGACCGATAATATAGCGCACCTCTATCGCCATTCATCATTCGTTCACTAATATTGTCCATGATTCCGTCCGCAACTTATGAATCCGTAATCATTAAGGAGTAGGGTTTAGTCCGTAGTTACGAACTAACTTTGGACGGGCCCGTATCTTCGTTGACGGACTTAGAGAGTAGACCCCCTGACTTGGCTTTTACATGCCGTCGAGAAATATCTCTCAGGCATGCTGGTTTCTTCACGATGTTTTCCTTCACCGAAGCAAGTGATAAACGTAGGTACAATACGCACATAATTCCGAAAAATCAGAGGTGCGTGTCTTTGGTTCGAACTCGAGACCTATGACTTGGCAGTCCTACGGTCACACTACTAGACTATCACTGCTCATTATTACAAAAAATAATAATAATACACGTATACACTAAACAACATTGGTAGCTTCTCTCTATTTAATGTACCCTTAAACGGGACTTGTTTATCTTCTTTCAGACTTTTGAACAAGTTCTTGAGCTCAAATCAAATCAAAATCATTTATTTGCTTAAATAAGGTACAGAAGGTTGGTAGATTGTCTAAAATTGTTCTCTTATTCTGCCTTTAATTTCGGCGTGCAAATATAATATAAGTTACATATTTTATTTAAACAATTATTCAACCAATTTTAGCAACATTTTTTGTGATATTATTGATTAATATCATAACAAATGTTGATTATTGATATTTAGTTACGTTCTTATGTTGTTTAGCCTTAGTTTACTTTTTTTAAATCTTGTTTTATTGTTAAGTTACCATTTTGTTTTGTCTAGTGCGAGACTAATAAATACTTTTTCTTTCTTTCTTTCTTTATATTTGAGGGGACGTACCCTTAAACGGAACTTGTTCATCTTCTTTCAGACTTTTGAACAAGTTCTTCAGCTCTTTTCCACACCACCCATGAGGTAGAGCTGTAGGCGCGTTTTTTTTTATAGTGGTATCCCCATTATATGGGCCTAGTCCACCGTATCTTAGTGTATACAAGGTGTAAACGGACCCTTCACGAAGCCGTCAACCAAGCATTCTGTACATCAAACTGAGTCACTCTATAAAAATCAATGTCTGTTCGAATGTTCGTCAGTTCGTATGTTCGAAATCTATAGTCTCCTAAACTGCTGAACTGATTTTGATGAAATTTTGCACGATTGTTCTACATACGCCAGGGAAGGTTTCTGAGGGTAGGTAGGTGGGTCGAGTAGTAAAACATACAAGGCGGTAGTACTAGGTAGAGAAAAGTGCATCGCAACGCAGGCCGGGAATAGCTAGTACATTCTTAAATTCTATTAGTACTTATGTAGTTCTAAGCGAGGAAGGTAACCTCACCACATCTCTGTTTGAGTTCGGAGCTAGTTGTTCGCACGCTGTGTAACACAACCGCTTGGCCTCGGGCTACACACTCAAGTGACGCGTGTTGGACTGCGACAGCTGAGGAAATAAATGAAAGAAATTGTTTACAGCTTGTCACGAGTCACTGCAATGCGACTTGAGGGGTGACAGTACTCGCGCGTCAGAAACTCACGCTAAACAGTAAATCGCGCGCGTATCGCTGAAAACAAGTCGCGTCGTAAGTTGCATCTCCTGAGGTCGTGTACGCAGCGTAAAATGAAAGATATTTTGTAACATGACATTACATCACGCCTGTAATCCCCGAAGGGTCAGGCAGAGGTGTACCTAATAGCACACCCTCATTTTGCCAGTTATGTTTAAGTCCCATGTAACAGGGAGCGAGCCTATCATCACATATTTGCCATCACATAAGACTTAATCATAACTGACGAAATGTTGACTGTACTATCAATTACAACTTTACTGAACCCTTCCTAAAACTAACGTGTTGTTATGTAACATTTTCGTGTATTATTCACTTGCTTCTACATGGTTAAATTTAAGTCGTTTTAATCCTCTTAAGGGGTCATTGTACCTATTCATTACAACGAACAACTTTTACTATGGGACCAACCCTGAAATCGCGTAAAAAAATCAGCTGTTCAGTACATTTTGACGAGTTAGGCGAACATAAATCTACTGAACAGCTGATTGTTTTTTACGCGATTTCAGGGTTGGTCTCATAGTAAAAGTTGTCCGTTATAATGAGTACAATGACCCCTTAAGAGAATTAAAACGACTTAACTTTAACCATGTATACTAAACTAGTGTAATAATGTCTTGTCTACCACTAATAACAGAGCAATGCCTTTTCATACGTACTTTTCCGTTCCATAAACTATCGTTGCTGCCGGAACGACGTCAGTGGCTCATTTGTATTCGATAATGTTTTCATTCCCAATACGAGACCGCCCGCTTGGTGAAGTTCCCTGAAAGAGTAAGACCCTGTTTTTATAAAATGTTGACTACAGAATAGATAACAATTTTGTAATAATTGAAATCAAAATGACTTACTTTTTTCCTGTAATTTTTAAACAATATTTCAACATCCAAATCAAAATGGTTGAAACAGGGGTCCTATCACAACCTGTATTGGACCGATTAGTTAGTCTTTGTACTTTTTAATTTACTTGTATACAGCCTGTGTCAGTGAAATGTGGAAACATTTAAGAATGTGATCCGGAACATCAAACTAAACAACTCTTTCAATGGGATCAACAAAGTAATTGCAAATAAAAACGGTTTTGCAAAGAAATTACCTTTGGCATCGACTTCCGAAAGTAAAGTTATTTTCTACTTTTTATAGTGTTTTTTTTTTGAAGTCGATTATTTTTTTGCAAAAACGTTTTTATTTTACCCTTTTTAGTTATCGCATCGAACACAAATCCTTGTCAAGTATCAATTTCACAATTTATTTTACTTGGATGACATAGTTTTTCCCGCTATTTTGATTTAAAAACCAAACTACAGAACCGATTTTGATGAAATTTCTATGGGACCAATGGAAAAGAGCATCTCTTCAGATAAAAGAAGAATTTTTCAAATCGGTTCATATATGACGAAGATATGAGGTAACAAAAACAAAACAAAAAAAAATACAACCGAATTGAGAACCTCCTCCTTTTTTTTGAAATTGTCGGTATGAGTATCAAAATATAAATGTAACTGAGGGTAGGTAGGTTACAAGGAATAAATGATTAGTCGTTAACCTGAGCTGGTGTTTGATTGACGAGTCCCACTGACATATAAGTTTTACATGGCGCAGCCGGTAGGATACTTCGTGAAATACTTGAAGTAGATAAACTTTGTCGTGCGATTGATAAATTTCGAAAGTGGTGATTAACCAACGAATATAAGGGAATTATTTACCAAATCTACAATGGAAAGTGTACTGCCGCCACCGCCTCCATTTTGTTTTAACAACAATGTGGAGAATTCTACATCAGGAAACATCTCGAAAGAGTGGGAAAAATGGAAGAATGCGTTTTTAATATATTTTGAAGCATGTGAGCTCAATAAGAAAACTCAGAAGGTACAAATTAATATATTTTTACATGTTGTGGGAGATCAGTGTCGAGAAATTTATGAACAATTCACGGAGCAATTTATCGATTTGAAAATTTTAATAGAAAAGTTCGATGGAGTTTTTCTACAAAGAAAAAACATAACTGTACAAAGGCATCAATTTTTTAAACGTGAGCAAAATGATGGTGAATCAGTCGAACAATTCTCGTTGGAATTAAAGAAATTGGCGGCAAAATGTGAGTTTGAGGGATTATGCGACGATTTAGTACGAGACCGATTAATTTGTGGAATTAAGGACGGATTACTTCGAGAACGCCTTCTTCGAGAGCCCAAATTAACATTGCAAAAGGCTGTCGAAATATGCAACATAGCCCAGTTATCGCATGTGCAAGCAGGAAATATAAAGAAAGATTCCGTGGAACACTGTGCGTACTGTGTATCACGAACAAGCAAAAAAAAAAAAAAAAAGAAAAGGTTGACTGGTAGAGAATGCCTTGTGGCATTAAGTCCGCCTATGTACCACTATTGTACATGAAGTTTAAATAAATAAATAAATAAACAAGCAGAGCGAAAAGTGATAATATGGAAGATGAGACCAGTAATCAAGTACATTGGGTCTCGCGACAACGCCGTGGTCAGCAACATCGAGGAGCGTCGGTGCGTCGGTTTCAACAGGGAGCAGGCCGTGGATCATCATCGTATTCACAACTACATTTGCCAATGGCGTCAACGTCGAAGGGTCACGATAAAAACGCTAGTCAGCGAGACCAGGGACGCTCGTGCCGAAGGTGTGGAATCAATCATATTGGTTATAATTGTCCAGCGATAGGAAAACGATGTTTGAAGTGCAATAAGTTAAACCATTTTTCACGTGTGTGTAGGGTATGTGAAGTGCGAGTGGACGAGGACGAGTCAAACGATCAGGTAATTTATTATTTTAATAATTCTTCACGTGACTGGTGTGTAAAGCTGGCAATAAATAACACAGAAGTTTCGTTTAAAATTGATACTGGTGCGGATGTAAATGTTTTACCCTATAATTATTTAGAAATATTAAAAATACCTAAAGACTATCTTATTCCGACCAATATCAAACTTCGAGGGTATTCGGGCAGTGACATCACAGTAGTAGGCAGCTGTAATTTGAAGGTAAAATATAAAGAGTTGGATTACATTATTAACTTCTTAATAGCCGATGTAACTTCTCCTCCAATATTGGGCCGTGATAGCTGTCAAGAATTAAGTTTAATAAAATTAACGCTAGCCGTTAATAGCTCAGAATATAAAGATAGTATCTTTACTGAATATAAAGATGTCTTTGAGGGCGTAGGTTGTATGCCTGGAGAATATAAAATTAGTATAGATAGTAATATAAGCCCAGTTGTACATGCTCCACGAAAATTGCCAGTTTCTATAAAAGAAAGTTTAAAATCAAAATTAGATGAGATGGAACAACAAAAAATAATAGCGAGGGTAGAAGGACCAACGGATTGGGTCAACAGTATGACAGTAGTAAGGAAGCCTAATGGTGATTTACGTATATGTTTAGATCCACGGGATTTGAATCGTGCCATAAAACGGGAACATTTCCAGTTGCCGACACTAGATGAGATAACGGTCAACTTTATTGGTGCGAAGTACTTTAGCACGGTAGACGCTAGGAATGGTTTCTGGCAATTGCGCCTTCACAATGACAGTACAGATTTGTGTACCTTTAATACTGCTTTCGGTAGATATAAGTTTTTACGTTTGCCGTATGGGATTACATCAGCCTCGGAAGTTTTTCACAAGAAAATGTACGAGTACTTTGATGATATCGAAGGAACTTGTCTTTTTGTTGACGATTTGATTATTTATGGTAGGGATAAACAAGAACATGATCAGCGTTTGAAAAAAGTTTTGGATAGATGCAGAGAAATAAATTTAAAATTAAATAAAAGCAAGTGCAAGTTAGGGTTAACAGAAATAAAATATTTGGGCCACAAAATAACTAATAAAGGTATTTACCCTGATGAGTCCCACGTAACTGCTATAAAAAATATGCCAAGCCCAGAAAACACAAAAGATTTAGAAAGGTTTTTAGGATTAATAAATTACGTAGGTAGGTTCATACCGAATTTATCTGAAAAAACAAACCCTTTGAGATTACTTTTAAAGAAAGAAGTAGAGTGGCACTGGACACCTGAACACCAAGATGCATTCAGCAAATTAAAGCAATGCCTAACAAATAAGCCGGTGTTACGGTATTTTGATGCGAGTAAGCCAGTAGTTATATCGGTAGATGCTAGTAAAAATGGATTAGGGGCTTGTTTACTGCAAAACAATCTTCCAGTAAGTTATGCGTCACGATCTCTTACTAAAGCAGAACAAAACTATGCTCAAATTGAAAAGGAGTTACTGGCCTGTGTGTTTGCTTGTGAGAAATTTTACACTTATATTTACGGAAAATCTGACGTAGTTGTCGAAACAGACCACAAGCCTTTGGTAAATATAATAAATAAACCAATAGCAAGTGCGCCAGCGCGACTCCAACGCATGTTATTACGTTTACAGTTGTATTCATTCAATTTAGTATACAAACCAGGAAAGTACCTATACATAGCAGATACACTTTCGCGCGCGGCGGAACCGGTTTCTTATCAGTGTGTGGATCTTCGCGATCACTTTGATGCTAAGGCTCAGGTGTGCGCGGTAACAGCATGCAATTTACTAATGGATACGCATTTTGTACAATTGCAAAAAAGCACATATTTAGATAACGAGTTGCAACAATTAATTAAGTGTATACAGCAGGGTTGGCCAGAACACAAACAACAACTTAATGATGAGTTGAAACCGTATTGGATCTGCCGTCATGATCTGTCGGTGTTGCATGATTTGGTTTGGAAAGGAAATTGTATAGTGATACCTAAAAATATGCGGTATGAAATGCTAAAGAATGTTCACATAGGTCATTTAGGATTAGAAAAGTGTAAGTTACGTATGCGTGAAACAATGTTTTGGCCTAACATAAACAGTCAGTTAGAGGATTATATCAGCAAGTGTCAAGCGTGTGTAACTCATAAAAATGAAAATAGGAAGGAGACCTTGATTTCTCACGACATTCCAAATAGACCATGGTGTAAAGTAGCCACAGATACGTTTCATTTCAATAATAACTTATTTTTATTGGTGGTTGATTATTATAGCAAATTTATAGAGTGTGTCAAATTAAAATCATTGACGTCAGATGAAGTAGAGAAGGTAGGTTGAGTAGTATCGTTTGAGTGATGAATCGATATCCTCAATCAAACGGACAGGCAGAGAGGTCAGTTCAAATTGTAAAAAATATCATGAAAAAGACTACGTTCGATAAGTCAGATTACAGGCTAGGTTTGCTGGAGTATTCGAACACTCCTTTAGGTAGCACACTAGCATCACCAGCAGAATTACTTTATAGTAGAAAATTAAGAAGTTTGGTACCGTGCTCACCAAAACTCTTAAAACCTAAAATACAAACAAATGTCAGGTGTGAGTTAGATAATCGACAGATTAAACAGGCTCGACATTACAACAAAGGCGCAAAAGATATGATTCCGTTAAAAGTAGGACAAAGAGTTAAAGTCAGAGTAAATAAGAAATGGGTGAGCGGAGTAGTTGCAGCTCTTGTGGGTATAAGATCATACAGTATTGATCTCGACCGTGGTGGAAGTTTAATACGCAATCGTAGGCACTTGATAGTAAACACAGCGTATCGCCCAACAGCTGATTGCTCGTGGCAATTGCTAAACTATGATCATGTCACCGTGCCCGAACGTCACGAAGATTCTCCATCTTGTTCACATTCGCAGACATCTAACTTATACACTACTCGTTTTGGCAGGACTGTGAGGGAGCCTGACCGGTGGACTTATCCGTCGTCATAAGGTTGAAATTAGAAGTAAACATTGTAGTAAACTCGTTTATAAAAGTTGCCTAGTTTAGTGATTATATGTATGTCGGAGAAAGCGATAACTTTTAAACATCAAGTTGCTGATTTGACCATTGTAGTAGGGGTAAACGCCGTGACGTCAGATGTTGTTTTAATGGCGGCACGTGGACAGAGTCGTTTTGTAGAGTGGGGATTGTGCCGAGATCACTTTTGCTCGGAACTCCAACCAAGTCACTCCTTGAGAACGAAACTGTCGGTTTGCCCATTTTGTGGAGATTATTTGTTAGTGTTATTTAATGTAAATTTGTGTTAAATAATAAACTGTGATTTTTGTGTACCGAAACCGAAACTATTATTTTAACATTTCATCATGAACCCGGTACCACCGAACCCTAATGACAACGGCGCTATCGCTCAGCCATCGCTTACGCCGTCATCAGAATTGGGATCTGGACTCGATTCCCACTGGCGTGCTATGTTCGAGATGCAGCAGAAGAACATGATGCAGCTGATCGAAGCCATCAGGACACCAACAGTGGCACCTCAGATCATGCTGCCAGAAATTAATCCGGAGCTACCAGATACCGATCCACGTGCTTGGTGCGATACTATCGATATTTGCCTCGACGAACGTCCACTGGAGGGTGCATCGCTTATTATAGCTCTGAGCAAAGCCCTGAAAGGTAATGCGTCATCGTGGCTGTCGCAGATTTCGCATGCAGGCATGACGTGGCAGCATTTCCGCGACTTATTCCTTGCGCGTTATGCATCCACTGAAACTCTTGCTGCATCGCTTGTTATCATCCACAACTGCCGGCCGAAGGAGGGCGAATGTCTCGCAGCGTACGCCAGCCGCCTAATGACTACCCTGTTGGCTCGATGGAAGAATCGAAGCCATGAAGAAATAGCCACGTCGTATGTGCTCGCTCATGTCTCTCAGTTCGACTCTCGGCTTAATCGCTTGGCGTTTACTAGCGAAATAACGTCACGCAACAAGTTACTGCAGGAGATTAAGGCTAGTGCAAGTCTGAAGCGGAAGTTCGATCGCAGTACCGGTGATGGCGCCACTGATGCAAAGCGTTTAAAGCCACAAACTTCCACTATGTTCACGTGCCATAAGTGCGGAAAACCGGGACACAAAGCGGTGAACTGTCGTTCGAAGTTTACGCAGCCTGCTGGAGCTAACGCCCAGAAAACTACACCGGCGGCGACTTCATCGGGTTCCAGCAAAAGAATAACGTGTTTCCGTTGTGGAGAAGCCGGACACATCTCTACGAATTGCCAACGCGGCAGTGCGGGTCGCGCGTCATCGTCGGCGGGCAGCGCTGCCAACGCAACGGCGGAGCGACGCGTCGATAGCTGCGAAATAGCAGGTGTTTGCGGGCAATTGGAACAATCCGGTGAGTCGTTTTCATTTTGTTTTGATTCCGGCGCCGAGTGTTCTCTCGTTAAACAAAGTGTAGCTTATAAATTCTCGGGCAAACGTTCACTTTCAACCGTGCAAGTAATTGGTATCGGTAACAATTCGAATGTTTTTAGCACTGAACAAATTCTTAGTGATGTTGTGGTCGACAATAACGAACTGTCAATTTTATTTTACGTACTACCCGACGATTGTATGAAATACGATGTTATGATCGGACGCGATATTTTGACACTTGGCTATACGGTACATTTAACTGAATCTACCCTACGTATTTCGAAAGTCACAAATGTAGGTTGTTGCGATTTACCTCCCGTAATTGATCTTTACAATGTTGATTCTGATATTTCAAACGAAAACAAGGACCGGTTGACGTCCCTTTTGAATGAGTATTCGAATGCTTTTATCAATGGCTTATAACGACGATGATGAAACCGGAATTGACCTAACAGAGGCGAGAGAACACGCGGTGGACGGTATTGAGAAGAGTGCGGCTTATGAAAAAGCCCGTTTTTGACAAAAATAAGGCCAAAGTAGTTAATTTCAGTGTTGGTGATTTGGTATTAATCAAAAATGAAGAAAGAAACCAAACTAAATTAGAACCCAAATTTAAAGGTCCTTTCAAAATTTTAGAGTTGCTTGAAAACGATCGCTATGTTTTAAAAATCACTGAATGGAAATAGAACCTACAAGTACGCTCACGATCGTATACGAAAGATGCCTCTAAGTAGTGTTCCTAATGAGTTAAACGTAGAGGACGGTGATGAAAGTACCTCCACCGAGTAGTAGACACATACCATGGCTATTTGGTCGCACCGTACGCACTAGTCTGTAGTCGTAACTGCAGCTCACTTGTGAGCTGTTCAGGGGGCGATGGGCAGCTGGTGGTACGGCGGGGACCTGGGTCTCAATGGAGACTATTGTTGTTTTGGTCTTGTACTGATGTGTGTGGTCGTATCACATGAGGTGATGACGATATGGGTGGCATAAGTGTCACTAGCTGCTGCGGCAGCTGGGCCATGAGCGTTGTATGTGATCGAAGTTGATTTAGTTGCTGAGTAAATATGATTGAGACTTAGAGGAACCTTTTGTTTGACAACTGTTATTTTCAAGTTATGCTTTTCCATAAAGATGTGGTCAGGTTGACCGAGCCTGTACTGTTGCTCCAAATTTGACTGTTTGGTTACAGGTACTCACGAGGACGTGTAACTTGTCAGGCTGGCCGTGTCGGAGAAAGCGATAACTTTTAAACATCAAGTTGCTGATTTGACCATTGTAGTAGGGGTAAACGCCGTGACGTCAGATGTTGTTTTAATGGCGGCACGTGGACAGAGTCGTTTTGTAGAGTGGGGATTGTGCCGAGATCACTTTTGCTCGGAACTCCAACCAAGTCACTCCTTGAGAACGAAACTGTCGGTTTGCCCATTTTGTGGAGATTATTTGTTAGTGTTATTTAATGTAAATTTGTGTTAAATAATAAACTGTGATTTTTGTGTACCGAAACCGAAACTATTATTTTAACATTTCATCATGAACCCGGTACCACCGAACCCTAATGACAACGGCGCTATCGCTCAGCCATCGCTTACGCCGTCATGTATAAATGTAAAATTTTGTAAATAATTGCAATCCTATTCCCATAATTATGAAGTGATGGTCATTGTATGTACTTCTTGTTTTATTTAATTGTATAAGATGTAGTAAGTATTTTCGATTGTATATTCTATTTGTAATATAATTATATTGTATTGTTATTGTGTGTTACAACAAGGCGTTTATATTTTTAACATAAATGTAATGCGTGTTACTTGTTACAAAATTGAAAATTCCATATATTATGTACTCAAAATAGGATTAATAATCATGTAATTACAATTTGATAGTATAGTATTTAATAACTAATTAACGTGTTTGTTAATGAAATGAAATAAATAGTTTGTTGATATAATGGTTACTAGATAAATAAATTATAGAATAGATTAAAATTAATATAAGAATCCTTTGAATGCATGTAATATTAATGATATATTTCAATTTGTCAATGTTTATAATTTTTGTTTAACATTTTGTACTCAATTAATTACAGTAAAAATACATCGCTTAAAAAAAAAAAAAAAAAAAGGAAATTCGGTTGCATGATTTTTTGTTGCGTTTAGTATAATAGTAGATTATTTTTTGTTTTTTTTGAAAAGGGGGATGTCGGTATGAGTATCAAAATATAAATGTAACTGAGGGTAGGTAGGTTACAAGGAATAAATGATTAGTCGTTAACCTGAGCTGGTGTTTGATTGACGAGTCCCACTGACATATAAGTTTTACAGAAATCGTGTAAAAAAAAAACTTTTTTGCAAAAAAAAACCGACTTCCAAAAAAAACACTGAAAAAGTGGAAAATAACTTTACTTTCGGAAGTCGGTGACTATTGTTTCTTTCATTGACTTTTTTGCCACCGACTTCCGAAAGTAAAGTTATTTTCCACTTTTTCAGTGTTTTTTTTGGAAGTCGGTATTTTTTTGCAAAAAAGTTTTTATTTTACCCTTTTTAGTTATCGCATCACACACAAATCCTTGTCAAGTATCAATTTCGCAATTTCTTTTACTTGGATGATATTTTTTCCAGTTATTATGATTTCAAAACCAAACTGCTGAACCGATTTTGATGAAATTTCTATGGGACCAATCGAGAAGTAGATCCATTCAGATAAAAGAAGAATTTTTCAAATCGGTTCAGAAATGACGGAGATATGAGGTAACAAAAAAAAACAAAAAAAAATACAACCGAATTGAGAACCTCCTCCTTTTTTTGAAATCGTGTAAAAAAAAATAGCTGTCCTACATTAGGTACATTTGATTTGAGTAGGTGATATTGTTTTCGTGATTACGTCTTTCGTCACGCAAACTTCTAGCAGAATAACTTTCTCCATGAACATCACACATCATTAACACATAAAACGAGATATTTACCATGTTTACTATTCATTTTGAGTTTCCGATATTTCGGCGCTGTTGCAAGCGCCATGATCGCGGATAAACTGAAGCTATTGCGGGTGGGTGTTTATGACCGGACAAATCGGTCTACGCTCTTTCTTGTTCTTTGTTTGCGTTCGATACCGCTACCACTGTCACTCACAACTCGACTCTGTTCCCGGCACAACTCACTGTGTCCACTCGCGAACTATCCCTCCTTATTTGTTTCCTTTTCTATCCTCCTTCTCTTTTCTCCATAAAGTTGTTTAGTTTGATAGTCTGTACCCCACCCTCATTAATATGGCCGCACATTTCTGATACATACAATAACAAACGACAATAATATGGTCAACGGTCATTGGCTGAAACTTCTACTTAACAACTGAACGATAATACAAGGTGTAAACGGACCCTCCGTTTACACCTTGTATTATCGTTCAGTTCAGTAGTTAAGTCACTCACGAAGCCGTCAACCAAGCATTCTGTGCATCAAACCAAGTAACTCTACGCAAAAATTGTTGTTGGAAAACGAATTTTTTTTTGGTGTGAATAACCACGTTTTACGATGGGACACAATGTAAAGTTGTAACGTAAAGTTATGACATAAAAAACTTGTTTTTAATAAAAAAATTGTAAAAGTTGGAACTTTGACCCCCAATATCTCCGTAACTTGAAGGTTCCCAGGTATGGTCCAGAACAAAAAGATGATCGCAATGAGGGAGAGAACAAGTGCCTTTCGGCTTCGTTAACGTTATTTTTACATTATTGTGAAGTAATTGGGTCATTTTTCGCGTTTTATTAACGTTTATACGACCAATCTTAAAACAAAAAACTTACCAAAAAAATAATGTAAAATAACCAATTTCGCGGCTCTCCTAAAATTTTCTTTACAAATATGCAGTGCCTATGTACTCTAAGTTATACGAGTAATAACCATGGTTTTTGTCTTAGGTTGCGTCCAGATAAAGTAACATTGTTCTTCTTTATCGTGTGGTTAATGCCAAACCTGGTGTCAGAGTTTCTATACCGCCCAAGGGCATCTGACTTGGCTTTTACATGCCGTCGAGAAATATCTCTCAGGCATGCTGGTTTCCTCACGATGTTTTCCTTCACCGAAGCAAGTGATAAACGTAGGTACAATACGCACATAATTCCGAAAAATCAGAGGTGCGTGTCTTTGGTTCGAACTCGAGACCTATGACTTGGCAGTCCTACGGTCACACTACTAGACTATCACTGCTCATTATTACAAAAAATAATAATAATACACGTATACACTAAACAACATTGGTAGCTTCTCTCTATTTAATGTACCCTTAAACGGGACTTGTTTATCTTCTTTCAGACTTTTGAACAAGTTCTTGAGCTCAAATCAAATCAAAATCATTTATTTGCTTAAATAAGGTACAGAAGGTTGGTAGATTGTCTAAAATTGTTCTCTTATTCTGCCTTTAATTTCGGCGTGCAAATATAATATAAGTTACATATTTTATTTAAACAATTATTCAACCAATTTTAGCAACATATTTTGTGATATTATTGATTAATATCATAACAAATGTTGATTATTGATATTTAGTTACGTTCTTATGTTGTTTAGCCTTAGTTTACTTTTTTTTAAATCTTGTTTTATTGTTAAGTTACCATTTTGTTTTGTCTAGTGCGAGACTAATAAATACTTTTTCTTTCTTTCTTTCTTTATATTATTTTGAGGGGACGTACCCTTAAACGGAACTTGTTCATCTTCTTTCAGACTTTTGAACAAGTTCTTCAGCTCTTTTCCACACCACCCATGAGGTAGAGCTGTAGGCGCGTTTTTTTATAGTGGTATCCCCATTATATGGGCCTAGTCCACCGTATCTTAGTGTATACAAGGTGTAAACGGACCCTTCACGAAGCCGTCAACCAAGCATTCTGTACATCAAACTGAGTCACTCTATAAAAATCAATGTCTGTTCGAATGTTCGTCAGTTCGTATGTTCGAAATCTATAGTCTCCTAAACTGCTGAACTGATTTTGATGAAATTTTGCACGATTGTTCTACATACGCCAGGGAAGGTTTCTGAGGGTAGGTAGGTGGGTCGAGTAGTAAAACATACAAGGCGGTAGTACTAGGTAGAGAAAAGTGCATCGCAACGCAGGCCGGGAATAGCTAGTACATTCTTAAATTCTATTAGTACTTATGTAGTTCTAAGCGAGGAAGGTAACCTCACCACATCTCTGTTTGAGTTCGGAGCTAGTTGTTCGCACGCTGTGTAACACAACCGCTTGGCCTCGGGCTACACACTCAAGTGACGCGTGTTGGACTGCGACGGCTGAGGAAATAAATGAAAGAAATTGTTTACAGCTTGTCACGAGTCACTGCAATGCGACTTGAGGGGTGACAGTACTCGCGCGTCAGAAACTCACGCTAAACAGTAAATCGCGCGCGTATCGCTGAAAACAAGTCGCGTCGTAAGTTGCATCTCCTGAGGTCGTGTACGCAGCGTAAAATGAAAGATATTTTGTAACATGACATTACATCACGCCTGTAATCCCCGAAGGGTCAGGCAGAGGTGTACCTAATAGCACACCCTCATTTTGCCAGTTATGTTTAAGTCCCATGTAACAGGGAGCGAGCCTATCATCACATATTTGCCATCACATAAGACTTGTCTTAATCATAACTGACGAAATGTTGACTGTACTATCAATTACAACTTTACTGAACCCTTCCTAAAACTAACGTGTTGTTATGTAACATTTTCGTGTATTATTCACTTGCTTCTACATGGTTAAATTTAAGTCGTTTTAATCCTCTTAAGGGGTCATTCTACCTATTCATTACAACGAACAACTTTTACTATGGGACCAAACCTGAAATCGCGTAAAAAAATCTGCTGTTCAGTACATTTTGACGAGTTAGGCGAACATAAATCTACTGAACAGCTGTTTGTTTTTTACGAGATTTCAGGGTTGATCTCATAGTAAAAGTTGTCCGTTATAATGAGTACAATGACCCCTTAAGAGAATTAAAACGACTTAACTTTAACCATGTATACTAAACAATGCCTTTTCATACGTACTTTTCTGTTCCATAAACTATCGTTGCTGCCGGAACGACGTCAGTGGCTCATTTGTATTCGATAATGTTTTCATTGCCAATACGAGACCGCCCGCTTGGTGAAGTTCCCTGAAAGAGTAAGACCCTGTTTTTATAAAATGTTGACTACAGAATAGATAACAATTTTGTAATAATTGAAATCAAAATGACTTACTTTTTTCCTGTTATTTTTAAACAATATTTCAACATCCAAATCAAAATGGTTGAAACAGGGGTCCTATCACAACCTGTATTGGACCGATTAGTTAGTCTTTGTACTTTTTAATTTACTTGTATACAGCCTGTGTCAGTGAAATGTGGAAACATTTAAGAATGTGATTCGGAACATCAAACTAAACAACTCTTTCAATGGGATCAACAAAGTAATTGCAAATAAAAACGGTTTTGCAAAGAAATTACCTTTGGCATCGACTTCCGAAAGTAAAGTTATTTTCTACTTTTTATAGTGTTTTTTTTTTGAAGTCGATTATTTTTTTGCAAAAACGTTTTTATTTTACCCTTTTTAGTTATCGCATCGAACACAAATCCTTGTCAAGTATCAATTTCACAATTTATTTTACTTGGATGACATAGTTTTTCCCGCTATTTTGATTTAAAAACCAAACTACAGAACCGATTTTGATGAAATTTCTATGGGACCAATGGAAAAGAGCATCTCTTCAGATAAAAGAAGAATTTTTCAAATCGGTTCATATATGACGAAGATATGAGGTAACAAAAACAAAACAAAAAAAAATACAACCGAATTGAGAACCTACGTCTTTCGTCACGCAAACTTCTAGCAGAATAACTTTCTCCATGAACATCACACATCATTAACACATAAAACGAGATATTTACCATGTTTACTATTCATTTTGAGTTTCCGATATTTCGGCGCTGTTTCAAGCGCCATGATCGCGGATAAACTGAAGCTATTGCGGGTGGGTGTTTATGACCGGACAAATCGGTATACGCTCTTTCTTGTTCGTTGTTTGCATTCGATACCGCTACCACTGTCACTCACAACTCGACTCTGTTCCCGACACAACTCACTGTGTCCACTCGCGAACTATCCCTCCTTATTTGTTTCCTTTTCTATCCTCCTTCTCTTTTCTCCATAAAGTTGTTTAGTTTGATAGTCTGTACCCCACCCTCATTAATATGGCCACACATTTCTGATACATACAATAACAAACGACAATAATATGTTCAACGGTCATTGGCTGAAACTTCTACTTAACAACTGAACTTCTTACGAATGGTTCAAATCATATTTGGAAAATAGAGAACACCAAGTCGAAGTAGAATACTACAACGAACATGCAAAACAAGATAGATAGATGCATGCATTTAGATAGATTTATTGTTATTCAGCATGTTATTTTGATAGTAAATTGTAATTTATGTGTAAATTTTGCATGCCCATGTGACGGCAGAGCATGGAGAACATTACCAAAACATGTATCATCTTCTTCTATACCCATGTTGGCAAAAAAATAAATGATTTGATTTGATTTGAACAAATTCAATACATTCGGTCGGATAGCAAGCAAATAAACGCCTCAATCCCCCAAGGGAGTGTTATTGGATGTCTCCTATTTATCATCTATATAAATGACCTCCCTGCAATCATAAATGAGTCATGTGTTCTGTTTGCCGACGATATTTCAGTACTAACTTCCTGCCAAGATAATGCCAACTCAACCGAAATACTTACAAGTACACTCAACAAAATAATAACTTGGATGACAGAACACAACCTTGAGCTAAATTTCAATAAAACTAAAATCATGTCCTTCCATCCACATCAGAAAACCCCTTCAGACATAACATTTATTTACAATGACGCAAAAATAGAAACAGTAAAAGAATTCAACCTACTCGGCTTATCCATTGATACACATTTAAATTGGAAATCACATATTAAAAAAATCAGGTCAAAACTATCAAAATTTGCCTATGCCCTGCGTGAAATAAAAAAAACAACAAATCTCCCCACTGCTCTGGTTACGTATTATGCCTATGCATACGCATGGTTAAACTACGGCGTAATATTATGGGGAAATAGTACAGATTCACCAACACTTTTCACACTACAAAAACGACTGATTAGAATACTAGCTAACATAGATAACACAGACAGCTGCAAACCCCACTTCCAAGAATATAAACTTCTAACTCTACCTTGTATATATATCTTGGAAATATGCAAATTTGTTAGAAACAATCAAAAACTCTTCACTACACGTGAACACATACAAACTAACTACACACTACGACACAAAAATAGACTAAACCTACCAGGTTCCAAGCTAAAAATACACTCCACAAGCACTCTAGTAATGTCAGTTAAATTATATAATAAACTACCAGATGAAATTAAAAATGAACAAAAATGTAATATTTTTATAAATAAATTAAAACAACTTCTAATCCGTAAATGTTATTATAATGTACATGAATATTTAAATGATAAATTTAATAAATAAACAATAATACCAAAAAATAATAACAATAATACAAACAATAATATATGTATAATTTAAATAAATATAAATGTATAAATCCAATATATGAGTAGTGAATATTATATGTATACAATTATTAATAAGCCTACCTACCTACACTAAACAAAAGAGTACCTAGATTAATTTAAAAATTGTAAATATTTATAATAGCCCTCCTCCTAATTTTTAATTTTTATTTTTTGTTATGCCCGACAGGGCCCACAATGCTCCAAAACTAAATGTATATCTTTATGTACCTACCACCTAAGTTCTCATTGTGGAATGCAATAAATGTATTGAGTATTGAGTATTGAGTATTGAACGATAATACACGGTGTAAACGGACCCTCCGTTTACACCTTGTATTATCGTTCAGTTCAGTAGTTAAGTCACTCACGAAGCCGTCAACCAAGCATTCTGTGCATCAAACCAAGTAACTCTACGCAAAAATTGTTGTTGGAAAACGAATTTTCCAGACAGACTTCCCCCGAAGAAGCTCGCTTCACCTCTTATGATTTAGAGACTTTAGCTGTTGTAATGTCGGTACAACAATTTAGAGTATATTTGATAGGACTAAAATTTACAATAGTTACCGACTGTAATTCGGTTCGAGCCACATTTGAAAAAAAAGATATGGTACCGCGGGTGGCAAGGTGATGGAATTCTTTACAAGAATATGATTTTAATATTATTTACAAACCAGGCTCAAATATGTGTCATGTCGACGCCCTTAGTCGTAACCCTGTTCAGCAAACCGAGTATGCAGAAATTAGATTAATTGATGCCGATTGGATAGCTACTGCTCAACAAAATGACTCTGAATTACAAAGAATAGTAACTATACTTAATGATAAAGAAACGGATAATATCATTGAAATTAAAAACAATTTTTTGGTTAAACGCGGAATGCTGTACAGGCAAACGCCTGAGGGTGACCGATGGGTTGTACCTAAAGGTATAAGGTGGCATTTACTCAGAACGAATCATGATAATTATGTTGGGACATTTTGGTTTTGAGAAAACTTACAATAAAATTAAAGGTCAATATTGGTTTGCCAAAATGAGAAGATTTGTTCAAAAATATGTCGATTCATGTCTTGAATGTGCTCATACGAAAATCCCCGCCGGTAAAAAGTCTGGAGAGTTACACCCAATACCCAAAGTAGATCGCCCGTTCCACACACTTCACATAGATCATTTGGGCCCGTTCGTGCGTAGTAAGAAAAAAAAATCTTACCTGCTATTAATAATAGATGCGTTTACTAAATATATCATTCTTAACCCAGTGAAAACTACAAAGAGTTTACATAGTATAAAAGCGTTACAGAATTACTTTCATACTTTCGGTGTGCCTCAAAGAATAATATCGGACAGGGGAACCTCTTTTACTTCTAAGAAGTTTAAGGAGTTTATTAATTCATTAGGTGCTAAACATGTATTAAACTCAGTAGCTACGCCTCGAGCAAACGGCCAGGTTGAGAGGTACAATAGAACCGTCCTCGCTGCTCTCAGTGCTAAAAACTTCAACAAAAACGAAAAATTATGGGACGAGGCAGTTTCCGAAATTCAATGGGCATTAAATAATACATATAATAAGGGGACGGGAAAAACACCAGCTGAGGCGTTATTTGGTTTAAAATTAATTGGGATTAATGATTCTTCTCTTGCGCTTACTACAAATAACGAGGAAACTCATGATGAAAGCACAATAGAAACCATTCGAAATCAAGTTTCCGAACATATAGCGAAAAATCAGGCCAATCAGAAAGAGTCATTCGATAAACATAGAAAGAAAGTTGTATATGCTGTAGGTGATCTAGTCAGAATAGAAAGAGAGATCCCTTCCTGTGGTCAAAGTCGAAAGCTTGTCCCAAAACTTCGTGGTCCCTATCGCATAGTTACGATATTGGATAAAGATAGGTATATTGTCAAAGATACTCCGTTGTCTCGAAAGGGTAACCGCCCTTTTACTGGTACTTTTTCAGTAGATAAGATCCATCCATGGTTAGTATTTAATAGGACTAATAACGAATCTGAAAATGATTCTAATAATGACCAAAAGACTGACGATAATGAGGATGACGATAATCTCTCCAGTCAATAAAGTAATGCATCTGTTTGATTATTGTAAAATAATATTATTAATGTATTTATTCAACTGATTAATTTAATTTTGTTCACGGTTCAAAAACAAGATTTCATTAAATTAGTAATTTGATTAAAATGAGTTCATGAAGCTCCTAAAGATAAATTTTGTATAATCATCAAACCACAGAAATATGTAGAGGTTTCAGTGGAATGGCTTAGCAATGCTGAAGACATGAAGGGGCTTCAGTATTGATTGTAGATGATGTGTAGTAGTTACAGTCAAACCACTGGAAATATGTAGAGGTTTCAGTGGAATGGCTTAACAATGCTGAAGACATGAAGGGGCTTCAGTATTGATTGTAGATTATGTGTAGTAGTTAGTCAAATCACTGGAAATATGTTGAGGTTTCAGTGGAATGGCTTAGCAATGCTGAAGACATGAAGGGGCTTCAGTATTGATTGTAGATTAGATAATAATTATGTAATGGTAAAAATAGATTTAACAGGCGAAAACATGAAGGAGTTTCGTCCTCTAATTATGTATAATGAGATATTTGTTGTAGACAAATATTATGTTCAAACAGATTGGAATTACTTGTACGTTATTTTGCCAGATTATTTAGTAATATTATTAAGATTATTTATTTATATTATTTATTAAGATTATTAAGTACTATTCCATTCCCGAACACATTGTCTCGATCGCAGACACGACGGCCGCCATCAACTCGTTTACAGATCACGTTCAATCCGTACTGAAGGATTGTTCACGGGAAGTCCCAGCAATGAGCGATCATCGCTGGAGACTACCCGCTGACGTACGTGAACTGATAACCGAGAAGAACGCGGCCATCCGTGCCTACAGCAACTTTCCTTGCGACGCGAACAAGGCTCACATTCGTAATTTACAACTCGCTGTAAAGAACCACGTCAGTGAGCACCGTTCCAGTCTATGGGACAAGACGCTGAGCGAACTCGAGCCCACTCACCAAGCTTTCTGGCAACTGCAGAGAAAGATGCGCAATACCGAAGAGGCTTCGATGCCTCCTCTCATTTGTCCCGATAAGAGCGTCGCTTTCGATGACTCTGAAAAGGCAGCATGCCTAGCCGACAGCCTGGAATCTCAGTGCTCTCCCAGTTTACAACCAGTAGACCAACGACACCTCGATGAGGTGGACGCCGAGGTCGAACGTAAAACCGTCCAACCCCCCGTTGAAGACCCTGATGCTCCTCTGCCTTCTATCACACCTGAAGAAGTGCACGACATCATAAAAGGGCTTCAGCCACGGAAAGCACCTGGCTCCGACGGATTCACCAATAGGGTGTTTAAAGTCTTCAAATTCAAATTTCAAATTCAAATTCATTTAATCATTTTGTGAACCTATGTTCACAAAGAGCCGGAGTCCCTCAGGGCTCGGTCATCTCTCCTCTCATTTTTACGTTGTTCACCAGCGATATCCCTAAGAGCAAAAAGGCTCAGTTAGCCCTGTTCGCGGACGACACGGCCATTTATTATACTGGTCGTTGTCAGAACGTTATCGCCAAAACGCTCCAAACCTCAGCCAACGTCCTCGGCGCTTGGTTCAGGAAGTGGAGGATCGTGGTTAACCCCGATAAGAGTCAGGTGGTTCTTTTCTCTAAACCGCGTATCAATCCCCCCAGCCCCCGTCTGATCACTATGTACGGCAAACCTATCCCTTGGGAGAAGCAAGCCAAATACTTAGGAGTCATACTTGACCAACACCTGTCCTTCGGGGCACATACCAAAGCAGCTCGCGACCGAGCTGCCTTCGCAGAAACAAATTGCTCTTAGCCGCTACCATAAAATGAAACCTACTTATAAGTAGCGGCTAAGAGCAAGTTGTCACTTAAGTGCAAGTTGCGTCTCTATACCGCTGTGATCCGTCAGATTCGCCGACCAAGGCACACACTCGTAACACCCGACGACGCTATCACTCTCCTCCAGGAGAGCCGTAGGGAAACTAGTACGCTCAAGCGTAAACCCCGATCCAAACCGCCGTCTTTCCGCCCTCGCCGTCGAGGTCCGTCGCGACGTCCCGGTAATTGCCCTCCCCGACCCTTGCTCGAGCCAGCCTGCGTTGCTGTGCCAGTAGTTTTAAACCAGCCCCTAAATAATATCACCACTCAGATCCAGCCTGTCCCCTTGCTGCCCTCCCCCAGCGACGCCCTAAGCCGGGGTCCGAGCCCCACAGGGGGTGCCCTTACCGTGTAGTCACTTAGTTTGTAAGTTTTTTTTTGCCCTGGCTGGAGGCCTTAAATTCAAGGCACCCACAGGATAGTCCGGTTAAGCAGAAGACAACCTCCTAGGTTGAACTGCGAGATGCCATTCAAAAAAAAAAAATTTAAAAAAATCATTGGATCACTTTGGCTTCAAACGTTGACTGGTACGGAGCTCCCGAAGAAAAATATAGATAAGTATAATTATGGTGATAACTATGAATGGCTATTTTTAATAAATAAATGTGAAGTTATATGTATAATAATATATACCTAGTTGTTATGAAATATTAAATTAAAATACTTATATATTTCCTGAACAAAGTACTTTCATTTCACTTTTCTGTTCTAAAATAATAATATTCTTTGAGTATACAAGTATGCGTATTTAATGTAGAACTAATTAATTGCTCTTTAATGTTGCTTTTTATTCCTTTATTATACCACGTGCGTTGTAATACACGTATAATTCTCTTCAAAATTGTATGTGCAAATTCGTGAACTGGCACCATCTTTTTTCAGGCTGGTGATCTCTTAACAGCCAGAGATTACCCCAATCTTTGTATTGTGTTTTTATTCAATGCCTTATTCTCACATACAAGGTGTAAACGGACCCTTCTCGAAGCCGTCAACCAAGCATTCTGTACATCAAACTAATTATCTCTACGCAAAAATTATTGCTGGGAAACGACTTTTACGGTAGGACTCAATGTAACGTACTCAAAACACTGTGCTGATGCATGCATTGAATAGTACGGGCGTTGTGGAGGTATTTCAAGTAAAGTTTATCATTAAAAACTAGTATAAAAAAAAAACTTGTGATAAAGTTGGAACTTTTATCCCCAATATCTCCGTAACTAGAAGTTTCCCAGGTATCGTCCAGAACAAAAAACATAATTATCGCAATGACGGAGAGAACAAGTGCCTTTCGGCTTCGTTAAGGGTACTTTTATATCCATTATAGAAGCAACAACAATTATCCCAGGAATATGTAAAATCTAATTTGATTTTAAAATAGTATACTACATCCCGTATCTTACTCAGTCTTCCCAATACAAATCGACACAGAGTAGAAGTGACACCGACGCACAAACGTTTACCACGTATTCAGTACCTACAACATTCCGAACCCACATGGAAATTTTTCGTCCGTAATTTTTTTTTATGTCAGCGTTCAAAATGTAAGGTAAAACAGTTTTTTTTAAATTAAATTACCGATGCAAAATTTCTGCGTGGGTTCGGAATGACGTACTCTTATTTTTTTTCTTTCTTTTTTTCTTAGGCTTCGCACGGTTTGTGCATTTTACCAGAATGCTGTACTTAATATGTATGTGGTAAGCGTTTGTGCGTCAGTGTCCTCCTGAATTCTTCGACCCTGGATTCGCAAATGGGCAACTAAAATTCAGTCTATTTTTCTGTAAAGTATGACGTTCAAAAGTGTATTTTTTATCAACTAATTAAAATAAATGATTTGACCTTGACTTTGGACAATCATAAATACTTTTAATTTTAGTTTAAGAATAAAAAACGTCTGCTACGCTAGGCAAACGGGGTAAGAGAACTGTTCATCTTCTTTCAGACTTTTGAACAAGTTCTTCAGCTCTTTTCCACACCACCCATGAGGTAGAGCTGTAGGCGCGTTTTTTTTACAGTGGTATCCCCTTTATATGGGCCTAGTCCACTGCTTAGATCTATACTATAGATAGAATAAACTTAAAGAGCAAAATGCTACAATTACAGGTCAGTTTAAAGGTGTAAGTTGATGAAATAGGATTCACGATCATAAAAATTATCAATACAAAGTTCAAATTACATCAATGAATGACTTTATGAAAAATTCATAAATTTCATGTCATTTCTGTTCAATTTTCAATTTGTCAGTGGTATTGCTAATTCTAATGATTACAATTCGGCACATCAGTGTTTGTTACCGTCGCAAATCACAATTTGATCACCTTAGAACCATAATCTTAGCTTACAAACTGAAAAAAACGTGTGAAAATTTAATTTTCATGGACGCTTTTGCCTTAAGTGTATTCTATAAAAGGTATAAGCGGACCCTTCACAAAGCTGTCAACCAAGCGTTCTATTACATCAAACTAAGTAACTCTACACAAACTTTGACCCCCAATATATCCGTAACTAGAAGGTTCCCAGGTATGGTCCAGAACAAAAAATTATTGCAATGACTTATAGAACAAGTGCCCTTCGGTTTCGTTGAGGGTACTTTTACACCCATCATATATCTATCTTTCTTGGAATCTAATCGTTAATTGACAAAACTTCACAAATGTGATTATAATTGGTGTCTTATTTAATAAAGTAATTACATTCACTATTACAATTAAAACTAACATAACTAAACTAACGAACTTGTATTTACAGCTATAAACCACACAAACAAGTAAACAGTAAACATTAAAAAAAAAAAATACTTTAAAAATTATATACGAGAGAGAATGAAGAGACTATAAAAGGGCATCAAAAAACTCTTCCTCAACGCTGTCTGCTGGCAATGTGCCCAACAGATTGAAGGCATACACGGTATAAGGCAACACTAAGCTTCTGGCCAAGGTAAAAGCTAGCCTTTGATTATATTAATTATGATTTTACTATCTTTAAAAACAGAGAACAAACAGTTATCAAATCGACCCATAATTTTTATTTACTCTTATTTGCAGGAACCACCATACAATGGCGTAGTAAAAATGTATTTTTCGAATAGGTATATGTATGTACATGTATTAAAATTCATGATCACTAATTTTCGAACATTTTTTTGGCTAAATGGAACTTGTCGCCTTGCCACTGCATAATTATTACAATACGAAAAGACTTTTTTTAAAAATCTAGGACATTTGCGCAAAAGGACATCTGTCATTTCCAGTGATTTTCAAAATGAAAATCCAAGATGGCGGCCATTAAATTTATCTGATTTTTTGTTCCTAGGGTTTATTTTCATGGTTTTCGGAGACGCTGATAACGAAAATGATTTCAGAATGAAAGATGATCGCGACGAAAATGTTCAGTTTTTCCTTCACGGGTGTCGTTTACATAGCTTTCGGGGTGTAAGCGAAGATCATTGAAGCTACCATCATTTCACGCTTTACGTAAATAATTTTCTTGTCTGTTTGGTTTGCGCCGACTCGAAACTTAATTACTTACTGTTCCGGATCATCACATCGCGCCGGCCAATGGGATCTATCGTCTATCCTACGTCATCGCAACGCCCGCGCGCCCCGCCTATAGCTGGGCCCTCGAACATTCCGAGGAGACTCGCTCGCCGTCACTTATCGTGCGCATACATCGGCCCTTGCTTTTTTGTTATAACCAAGTTGAATTATAGTCCATAATTGGTTTACCGCGAATAATTTAGTATTAAATGGGAAAAAAACGAAGTGCATAAGATTTGCCCTACCAAATGTCAAAACTAGTGATTGTGACATAGTATTGAATCAAGAGAAACTAGAATTCGTCGATGAAACTGTTTTCTTAGGGATCACGCTCGACTCAAGGCTACAATGGGGTCCTCATTTAACATCTCTTGCAGGACGGCTGAGTTCAGCAGCATATGCTGTTAGGAAAATCCGTCAATTTACTGATGTAGATACCGCGAGGCTAGTCTATTTTAGTTATTTTCATAGTATTATGTCTTACGGTATTTTATTATGGGGACGGGCTGCAGACATCGAGTCTATATTTATTCTGCAGAAAAGAGCCATCAGGGCCATATATAATCTATTTAGGCGCGATTCTCTAAGAGAACTGTTTAAGGAAATTAACATCATGACAGTACCTTGCCAATACATCTATGAAAACATCATGTACGTTAGGAAAAATCTGCATTTATTTAGTAAAAGAGGCGACAGACACCACTATAATACTAGAACCAGGGACCATCTAGTCTAGCCAGGTTTCAGGCTAGCTAAAGTAGACTCATCTTTCATGGGGTACTGTTTAAAATGTTACAATAAAATTCCTCCCGGCATTCTACAACTGAATGAGACGAAATTTAAATCTTGTGTAAAACGCACACTATGTAGGCAAGCATACTATAAGTTGGGAGATTACATTGATGATAAAAATGCTTGGCTCAATGCTGGTCCTGCTCCACAACCATAGGGGCAAACTTATTGGTTACCATGGGAAGTTATTGTGGAAGCTGCAGAAGATTGTAAACATATCTTTGCATTGTATAGATTCAGTCTCTTAGTATTATAATATAATTGCATAGCACATGTGTGAGTTCTATGTACGCTAAAGCTACCATTTACATCTTTTATTGACTCGCATTTTCCCTGGTGGCTGAGAGAATGTCATGCTCACTGAAATGTCTCGCTGATGGTGGCGCGTGTGTCGGGTCGTTTAGTTCCCTCCAAAATGGTTGAGTTGAATGATGGCTGATCCATGCGTCATGTTCGTGAACGGGCGCTGTCAGTTGTGACTGGTCATCTCGCAGCTGCCATGGATTATTGTTTTTTTGAATTGTTATTTTTATGTTTTTATTCTGGACGCTCTTACTCGCACGTCTTTCTACATCGTTCTCACATGTATGTTTAATCTCGACATGAATGATGTAACCGAGACTTTGTAACAACATAATGATTTAAAAGAGTGTCCATGGAGTTTCTTGCCCATTCTTCTCCATAGAGATCTACGCTTTCGAATGGGCAACTACAGTACTTTCACAAGTTATTATGCCCTGTGACTGGGACTGTAGCTTAGTTTATTTTTTGTGTTTTGACATTCAAAAGTGCCTGTAATGGTTTAATTGAAATAAATGCTTTGAGTTTTGAGTTTTTGAGTTTTGATACATCGAAAATAGCAGTTTTATTAAGTCGAGACCACCAGCATCACAACTGGAGCTCGACACTCAAACAGTGGTCCTTCGAGCCTTTCTACAAAGAAGAAATTCGCCGTCTTTGTGTTGCCACGCCGCCCGTGGACTTTGGACTGCCCACTTCGTCCGATTGCCTACGCGTCGTAGAGGACACAGAGAGGACAGTCGACCCAGGGAGGAACATAATTCTGAGTGAGTCCGTTCCGATCTCCTTAATTCCTGTCTTCCTTTTCTTCATTCTTTCTTTATCCAGGAATTTAAAACAGTGTTATAATACGGATCAGTCATAGTTGATCTCTTCATATGCTATAGCTATTCATACTCATTTGCATTCATCAAGTTTACGTTATTTATCTAACTTAATTCCCATACTGTTCATCATTGTTCGCTTATCGCACCGATGAATAAGTAGATACTTTTAAAAGTAAACAACCTCATTAGTGATTTCATTTTTTTTGCTTGTTAAACCGGTTTCCACATCGGGCTCATTATTGTCACAACAGCTGATTTACCGTTAGTCCTTTACCTATTTCATTCGTTTTTAACTACTTTGCTTTGGTTTTTCCTTTGTTCTTTCCTTGTTTGCACTTTGACCCTTTGCTTTGTCACTTCCTATCTACCATTATGGCTGATGCAAAACTAAAGGAACTGATAAAGAAGCGTGGTGTAGAACTTATATGTCAGTGGGACTCGTCAATCAAACACCAGCTCAGGTTAACGACTGCTTTAGTAAGAGATCGTGACGCATAACTTACTGGAAGATTGTTTTGCAGTAAACAAGCCCCTAACCCATTTTTACTAGCATCTACCGATATAACTACTGGCTTACTCGCATCAAAATACTGTAACACCGGCTTATTTGTTAGGCATTGCTTTAATTTGCTGAATGCATCTTGGTGTTCAGGTGTCCAGTGCCACTCTACTTCTTTCTTTAAAAGCAATCTCAAAGGGTTTGTTTTTTCAGATAAATTCGGTATGAACCTACCTACGTAATTTATTAATCCTAAAAACCTTTCTAAATCTTTTGTGTTTTCTGGGCTTGGCATATTTTTTATAGCAGTTACGTGGGACTCATCAGGGTAAATACCTTTATTAGTTATTTTGTGGCCCAAATATTTTATTTCTGTTAACCCTAACTTGCACTTGCTTTTATTTAATTTTAAATTTATTTCTCTGCATCTATCCAAAACTTTTTTCAAACGCTGATCATGTTCTTGTTTATCCCTACCATAAATAATCAAATCGTCAACAAAAAGACAAGTTCCTTCGATATCATCAAAGTACTCGTACATTTTCTTGTGAAAAACTTCCGAGGCTGATGTAATCCCATACGGCAAACGTAAAAACTTATATCTACCGAAAGCAGTATTAAAGGTACACAAATCTGTACTGTCTTTATGAAGGCGCAATTGCCAGAAACCATTCCTAGCGTCTACCGTGCTAAAGTACCTCGCACCAATAAAGTTGACCGTTATCTCATCTAGTGTCGGTAACTGGAAATGTTCCCGTTTTATGGCACGATTCAAATCCCGTGGATCTAAACATATACGTAAATCACCATTAGGCTTCCTTACTACTGTCATACTGTTGACCCAATCCGTTGGTCCTTCTACCCTCGCTATTATTTTTTGTTGTTCCATCTCATCTAATTTTGATTTTAAACTGTCTTTTATAGAAACTGGCAATTTTCGTGGGGCATGTACAACTGGGCTTATACTACTATCTATACTAATTTTATATTCTCCAGGCATACAACCTACGCCCTCAAAAACATCTTTATATTCAGTAAAGATACTATTTTTATATTCTGAGCTATTAACGGCTAGCGTTAATTTTATTAAACTTAATTCTTGACAGCTATCACGGCCCAATATTGGAGGAGAAGTTACATCGGCTATTAAGAAGTTAATAATGTAATCCAACTCTTTATATTTTACCTTCAAATTACAGCTGCCTACTACTGTGATGTCACTGCCCGAATACCCTCGAAGTTTGATACTGGTCGGAATAAGATAGTCTTTAGGTATTTTTAATATTTCTAAATAATTATAGGGTAAAACATTTACATCCGCACCAGTATCAATTTTAAACGAAACTTCTGTGTTATTTATTGCCAGCTTTACACACCAGTCACGTGAAGAATTGTTAAAATAATAAATTACCTGATCGTTTGACTCGTCCTCGTCCACTCGCACTTCACATACCCTACACACACGTGAGAAATGGTTTAACTTATTGCACTTCAAACATCGTTTTCCTATCGCTGGACAATTATAACCAATATGATTGATTCCACACCTTCGGCACGAGCGTCCCTG
The DNA here is from genome assembly GCA_964057025.1 of Standfussiana lucernea. Classification (NCBI taxonomy): domain Eukaryota; kingdom Metazoa; phylum Arthropoda; class Insecta; order Lepidoptera; family Noctuidae; genus Standfussiana; species Standfussiana lucernea. Next base: position 18,782,907 of record OZ059783.1, read on the forward strand.
GTCTCGCTGACTAGCGTTTTTATCGTAACCCTTCGACGTTGACGCCATTGACAAATGTTGTTGTGAATACGATGATGATCCACGGCCTGCTCCCTGTTGAGACCGACGCACCGACGCTCCTCGATGTTGCTGACCATGGCGTTGTCGCGAGACCCAATGTACTTGATTACTGGTCTCATCTTCCATATAATCACTTTTCGCTCTGCTTGTTCGTGATACACAGTACGCACAGTGTTCCACGGAATCTTTCTTTATATTTCCTGCTTGCACATGTGATAACTGGGCTATGTTGCATATTTCGACAGCCTTTTGCAATGTTAATTTGGGCTCTCGAAGAAGGCGTTCTCGAAGTAATCCGTCCTTAATTCCACAAATTAATCGGTCTCGTACTAAATCGTCACATAATCCCTCAAACTCACATTTTGCCGCCAATTTCTTTAATTCCAACGAGAATTGTTCGACTGATTCACCATCGTTTTGCTCACGTTTAAAAAATTGATGCCTTTGTACAGTTATGTTTTTTCTTTGTAGAAAAACTCCATCGAACTTTTCTATTAAAAATTTCAAATCGATAAATTGCTCCGTGAATTGTTCATAAATTTCTCGACACTGATCTCCCACAACATGTAAAAATATATTAATTTGTACCTTCTGAGTTTTCTTATTGAGCTCACATGCTTCAAAATATATTAAAAATGCATTCTTCCATTTTTCCCACTCTTTCGAGATGTTTCCTGATGTCGAATTCTCCACATTGTTGTTAAAACAAAATGGAGGCGGTGGCGGCAGTACACTTTCCATTGTAGATTTGGTAAATAATTCCCTTATATTCGTTGGTTAATCACCACTTTCGAAATTTATCAATCGCACGACAAAGTTTATCTACTTCAAGTATTTCACGAAGGATCCTACCGGCTGCGCCATGTAGAACTTATATGTCAGTGGGACTCGTCAATCAAACACCAGCTCAGGTTAACGACTGCTTTAGTAAGAGATCGTGACGCATAACTTACTGGAAGATTGTTTTGCAGTAAACAAGCCCCTAACCCATTTTTACTAGCAAAAAAAAAAAAGCTTCAAAGCTAAGCTTACGCATTTTAATAACTTTTTAAGATTATTGCCTAGTAACACAGACTTAGATGACTTCCAAGAGGTCGAATTACAAAGTCGTTTGACTTTAATGGAAGCGCTGTATAAGGAATTCGACGTGTTACAGACTGAGTTGGAGCTGTTGTCGGAGAGTACGGACGACATGTATGCCGAGAGGGAGCAGTTCGAGACGCAGTACCATGCGTCGGTGGCGCGCGCGAGAGCTATCCTCGCACCCGCGCGCTCCTCCTCGCCCGCGCTCGTATCTGCCTCTTCCACTGATGATCTCACCCGGCACGGTTCTGGCTGCAAGCACGACTTCGTTCGACTGCCCAAGATAGACTTGCCACACTTCAACGGGGACTATCAGCATTGGCTTGAATTCCGAGATACGTATCTTTCCCTTATTCACAACAATAGTAGCATACAGAACATAAACAAGTTTCACTATCTTCGCGCAGCGTTAATCGACAGCGCATCTTTAGTGATAAAAAGTATTGACTTTAAAGCCGATAATTATGCTATTGCTTGGCAAATATTGACCGAAAGGTACGACAATGAAAACCTTCTTATTAATAATCATGTGCAGGCATTATTCAATCTTGAATCCATTCAACAGGAATCATCTAGTGCATTACGCAATATGATTGATGTCACAAATAAAAACCTTAGAGCTCTTGAAACGCTTGGACATCCAACTAAACATTGGGACATATTAGTCATATGTATGATGTCAAAGAAATAAGATTCTGTGACCAATCGAGAATGGGAACAATTCAAAAACAATTTAGATACATATCCTCATTTAAAAGATTTCTTGAAATTTATATCCAACAGAGCAGACTTACTTGAATCCCTTAATCATAATAACAACACATTACTTACAAACAATACATCTACTAAAAACACTAATGAAAATAATAAATCTAAAAACTATCTTACAACAACTAAATCTAAACCTATTTACAAATCTGAGAATATCAAGTGTCCTATGTGCTCTCAGAATCACTTTTTATTTAGTTGTCAACCTTTCAGAGACCTTAACATTGAAGCTCGTATTAAAAAAGCATCAGAAAGCAATGTTTGCATGAACTGCCTTCGACCTGGTCATACAGTGAAGCGTTGCAATCTATCTCATTGCAAATATTGCAAATCTAAGCATAACACCCTCTTACATAGGGAATCATCAACAGAAAATAAGTCAGGGGACAATGTAGCATTGTCAGCTAATATCGTTCTACCCTGTTCAGACAATACTCAGAATCATATTTTACTTTCCACAGCTTTGGCTAAGGTGGTAGACGTCAATGGAGAACTTCATACTGCCAGACTGCTTTTGGATAATGGCAGCACCTCCAATTTTGTTACCCGAGAGCTCTGTGGGAAGCTTGGTTTGGTGACACACAGCACTAAGTCCACCGTCACAGGTATTAACGGACAAGTTTCAAGTACCACAGAAAGTTGTCGACTTCATTTACAATCTTGTTATGGTGGCTATCAGGCGACAATAAGCTGTTTTGTTTTACCAAATATCACACAATCGATGCCTGGCTCTTACGTGGATAAAAAATATATTACCATTCCGCCAGGTATTCAATTAGCAAATCCTTCTTTTAACGTGCCTTCAGCTATCAACATTCTGGTAGGCGCTGAGGTATTTTGGGACGTCTTAGGTTCCGATACAATTAATTTAGGTAAACATCAACCTAGATTACAGTCATCAAAATTAGGTTGGCTTATTTCGGGCTGTATCACTCAGTCTCCGCGGCGTACACAACCTTCTTATTGCCATTTTCTTTCACATGAGGAGTCTGATCAGCTGACTCGCTTCTGGGAACTCGATACTGTATCTTCTGGTAACTGTTTTTCTTCAGATGAACAGGCTTGTGAAAAACTTTTACAAGAAACCACACGTCGAGATACAAATGGTCGGTTCGTGGTCACCATACCATTGAAGGACTCGCCTGAGTGCTTTGGTGGTCGGGACCCGATTTCTTAAATCAGAAAGAAATACAATTTCCCACTTCACCCAATACACAAATGCATTCATTACCTGAAATAACTTTACATACAGTTGCTGACCAAAATAAATCATATCATACTAATTCTATTTCCAATTTAATAAATAAAAAATCATCATTCACATCATTAATCAGAATCATAGCCTATGTACAAAGATTTATTAATAACTGCAAAACACAGAATAATAAACAATCATCTTACCTAACATATACAGAATTACATTCATCACAAAATCTTATCTTACAGATTTCTCAGCAGGAAATGTTCCCTGAGGAATACAAATGTCTTAAAACTAATCAGACCTTACAAAATGCAATATACATAATTTAGCTCTCTCCGATCATGATACTGGACAATCGTTAACTTTTTACCTTGATGAGATGCATGATAATAAGTCAAAAACTGTACAGTTCTAGTATGATACGAAAAGAGAATACAATAAGAGCAACATAAAAATTTTTTTAAACTGCTTAGCAGCCTTAAGTTTTGGTGAAGTATACGAAGAGACAGACTGTAATATCGCGTTTAATATATTCCACGACATATTAACCCTCTTCTATAAATTGTGTTTTCCCGAAATACTCGTCAAAAAGACCAATAAACCAATAAAAAACCAATGACTTAGTAGGGGTTTAAAAATATCATGCGTTAAGAAGAGGGCTTTATACTACGCATATCAACATGATGCTATAAGTAAAAGTTACCACAAGAAAAAATACCGCAATTACAGTAACATCTTAAAAAAATGCATATCAAAATCACAACAGATAAACAACAGCAATTTTTTAAATAATTCTAAGAATAAATGCAAAGCGACATGGTCAATCATAAAAAATAACTTGAACAACTCTAATAACAAAAACTACATAAATGAATTAATAATCCATGATAAAAAAATTGATAATCCGAATGACATATGTGATCAATTTAATAATTATTTCATTGAGCTGACACAAAACTCTAATAATAATAATCATAACCTAAGCAACATTGACATTGACAATAACATAAATACATTATTTTTGACTCCTGTAAATGAAAGTGATGTCTTTAAATTAATTAATTCATTAAATAACACGAATTCGACCGGATATGACGAAGTAACCACTAAAATTATTAAATTAAGCGCGAAAATTATAGCACCCCCACTTAGCTACCTTATAAACCTCTCATTTGAACAAGGTGTTTTTCCATCTAAACTAAAAGAGTCTATTATTAAACCACTTTTCAAAAAGGGCAACTGTTCTGATATGGGTAATTATAGGCCCATTACGCTGATCCCAATCTTTGCAAAAATTTTTGAAAAAGCAATGCATGACAAAATAAATCAATTTATAACCAAATATAACATAATTGTGGAGAGTCAGTTTGGTTTCAGGAAAAACTGTTCAACAAGTCTAGCCTGTTTTTCCCTAGTAAAACTAATTACCGAAGCTCTTAACAATAAAATGTCTGCTCTGTCTGTTTTTTTGGATATGAGCAAAGCATTTGATTTTGTCTCACATGAACGACTACTGTACAAATTAGAGAGGTACGGCATTAGAGGCAAAGCGCATGATTGGCTTAAAAGCTACCTGTCTGATCGCCAACAGAGAACTGTTATCTCTAAAATAGTAAAAAATAAAAGGACGACATTTTGCTCAGAATTAAAAACTAATAGTTCTGGCGTTCCACTGGGAAGCATACTGGGCCCGCCACTATTCATATTATATATAAATGACCTCAGAAAATGTTTAAAATATGAATGTATACAATTTGCAGACGACACTACTTTGAAGATTAAATGCTTCAATAAAACTGACATAGAAAATAATACTAACACTGAATTAATGAATGTAATAAAATGGCTGGAAGACAATAATCTTCATGTTAATATTAATAAAACCAAAATAGTTCAATTTCAAACATGCAACTCGTCATTAACACCAATAACAATTCGACATGATAATACGATTTTGCAACCAGAACCATCTGCTTTATTTTTAGGTATAATAATTGACAGCAAACTGAACTGGAAGGAGCATGTAGAAAGAGTATGCAGCAAGCTTGATAAGTTTGTATATGCTCTTCGCAAGTTAAGATTAGTGTCTAGTAAAAAAAACAGTTCTAAATGCTTATCATGGGTATGTTTCATCGGTATTGCGTTACGGTCTAGTGATATGGGGTAATTCAGTGGATATAGACAGGGCATTCAAAGTACAAAAGAAATGTATCAGAGCCATGACCGGAGCAGAATATTTAGATCATTGCAGGCCGTTATTTAAAGAATTAAAAATTCTCCCACTCCCGTGTTTGTATATTTTTGAAGTTTGTTTATTTGTTAAAAAATATCCTCATTTATTCAAATTAAATGAACAAGTCTCAGAAAGATTAAATTAAAAAAAATGCCGGGAAATTATTAGTACCTCCTCAGAGATTGCAACTTTATAGCAGAAATGCCAGTTGTATGGCAATTAAAATTTATAATAAATTACCACCTGTCCTGAGAACATTACCTATTAACAAATTCAAATTTAAAATGTTTGCTTGGCTCTTAGACATGTGTTTTTATTCGGTTAATGAATTTTTAAATCATACTTTCTGACATTATTGTATTAGTATTTTGCAATTATAATTTATATTTTGACATTATAGCTTATATTTTTGACATAACATTATTTTTTGGACAAAATGACGTAATTTTTGGTCTTTTTTATATTTAATAATTAATATTTTTACATTAATGATAATCATAACCAATTACCTAATCTAAATCAATGTTATTGCACAATGTTATTAAGTTATTAAAATTCTTGTAGTGACTATTATTTGCATGTACTCAGTTAATTTAATATTTCTACACCAGCTATGGTAGTATATGTGAAACAATGTATAATGTAAGATCTCAATGTACCATATACTTAGAAATAAATATATCTTTATCTTTAAAAAAAGAATCGATTGATTAGTCTTTCTCCCTTTATCGATTCAGACAACTTAATACGCGTTGGTGGGCGTCTTGATAATTCAAATTACAGCTACGACATTAAACACCCTATTTTATTATGTAGTAAACATGTTTTGACAAAAATCATATTCGAAAAAGAACACAAAACACTTTTTCATGCAGGACCTCAACTACTTCTAGCACACATTAGACTCACCTATTGGCCTTTAGCTGGCAGAAACCTAGCTAAACAGATAGTGCGTAACTGTGTTCGCTGTACTCGCTTTAAAGCTCAACCTGTTCAGGTCGTCATGGGTAACCTGCCAAGTGATAGGACGCATCTCGAGTACCCTTTTTTGAATACAGGGCTTGACTACGCCGGGACAGTGCTGATAGCCGATCGTAGAGGTAGAGGATGTAAGCTTGTAAAATCTTACATTTGTGTTTTTGTCTGCTTTGCAGTCAGAGCTGTGCATCTAGAGCTGGTCACCGATCTCACCAAGGAAGCTTTCCTTGCGGCCTTCAGCCGATTCATTAGTCGTCGGGGCCAACCTCAGCGCGTGTACTCCGACAACGGCACTACATTCGTGGGAGCTTTCAATGAGCTTTCACGCTTCTTAAAAGCTTCATCCAACGACATTGCATCAGAAATTGCAAACAACGGCATAGAATTTAAATTCATTCTTGCCTATTCCCCACATTTCGGTGGTATTTGGGAGGCAGCAGTAAAATCCACCAAACATTTGTTACGTCGAGTCTTGAGCCTAACTCACTTGACATATCAAGAGCTCTCAACATGTCTGATTCAGATAGAGGCCATTTTAAACTCCAGACCCTTAACACCACTATCCACTGATCCTTCTGATCTCTCGTACCTTTCCCCATCACATTTCCTGATCGGACGACCACTCACGTCAGGGGGTCTACTCTCTAAGCACGAAACCCGTACTTTCGGCCGAAGTTGCGGGCGTTTCTTACTACGTAGTACCTACGGACATAAGATTAGTTCGGGGCCCGAACTAAGAATGAATGGCAACCCGATTTGACAGTTGTACCTACTCCCTAAGTGTTTTTGCCCGTCCGTAACTTTAAATTTGACACTTGTTTCGACGGATCGTTATGACATTTGATACGACATCAAAATAGTTATCGTGCTGGCGACGAAAGTTAAAGTTTTTTGAGAAAATCGATATTATGACTGCTTTTTAATGCTCGAAGAAGCTTTACACGAAGATTGGAGGCGACGCCGATTATACTTGCGCCAAAACTTTCGGCTGGCGAGTATTTCGGATGTTGAGTTCAAATTCTACTGGCTCACACGAATTATTCTAAGATTTATGTGAGGATCTATTACCTCCAACAATAAACATAAAACAATGGTTTGGTCCAAGAATTACGTACATACTAAGGCTAAGCTATTGAAGATTATGTAAATTATTGAGTTGTATTACCAATCAGTCCCACCTATTTACCGTTGTTTTTGTTTACTCTAAGGTCCTTGCTGCTATCAACTCAATTTTCATCAACCTCTTCAGCAAGGGCAAAGAGCGAGAGAAAGATTAGTGCAATTGCTGGACAGAAATACCTATTTCTATGCAGTCCCTTAAGAAAACTGCTCTTCTAATAATACAAATATCAATAAATAGCATAGGGTATTTGTATTCATACATATTATTGACTAGCCGTTGCCCGCGACTTCGTTCGCGTGGAAATTTTGTATGTGCATGTGTGCGAAAAAAAAATTACTTCAAATTTGACCAAGTTTCATACAAACTTTCAATTTCAGTTTTAACCCCTAGTACACGCTTAAGTCATATAAGGAACATTTGTGCAAAATTTCATGATTCTGGAGCCAGCAGTTTTAGCTGTGCGTTGATCAATCAGTCACTGAATCAATCAGCTAGTCAGTTTCATACTTTATTTATAGATTAGGGTAAATGAATATTTTACCAACTGTTTATTTTGCTTTCAGGACATAATGGGTGTTGAGACTGGTGGAAGATTTTGATATAAGTAAAATAATGATATCCACAAAAAGCATTGTTTTTTATGAACAGAATGTTTTTATTTTGCACCAATTAAATTGAAAAAGAAAACATAATCCACAATAAACTATTACAATCAAACATATTTCTATTTATCTAGGCACTAAGTTTCAATCAATCACTTTTATTTTCAGGCATTAAAGGCCCATAGATACAATACACAAAATAATCTTATAATTGCAGTAACAAACTAATACATATTGGACACATTTACAAAACACTATTAACTACGTTTGGTCGACTACATATTTTGCTGAGTTGAGGTGTCATGAAGCCTTCCGCGAAAACACACACGTACACGTCCCCCTGTGGTCAAAATTCCTCCTTGATAAAAGTCTCGACATGGTCTGTTGGGACACGCACCACAAGACTTGAATCATGTGGTGTGACTGTAAACTCTCCACTCTCAAGGTGAACTTGATCTTGCTCCTTAAATACTCCACGACCTCCTCTGGCGTCGTGGTGTGACGTAGTCGAGACACGTGCAGCTGCTGCGTCGGTGGAATAGCAAGACGCAGCAACATGTGTAGACCTTCAATGCGGTACCGCACTGACTGCGATCAGGGTTCTTACTTCTTCTTTTCCACATGAATGAAGCCTTCTTCATCCTCGGCTTGTTATCGGTGGCAACAAGTTTCGCACATGCTTGGTTGCCGCTGATGTTTTGCTGGAGTGGCAAAAACGGCAGCCACGTAAGCACGTCTCAGTGTTGATGTGCTCACATTCGTCGGAAATTATTATTCAAATTCAATTAATCATTCAATTAATTACGGAAAGTTCCCTGTCTTATTAAATTATTAATGCAAATTATGTTTATTGTAAATAAAAACTGACATTTCATTTGTCAATTGTTGTCAAAGGAAAAAGGCAAAGGTATTAGCAGGATAAAGCCACAATATGGACAAAAATGCTAAAAATAGTTCAATTCTATCTATTAAAGACTTAATAAAAAGTATATTGTTAAAAATTTAATAATTTTAAAACAATAACAATATTATTTTTTGTTTAATGGCTTGAAAATGACCAAATTACTAAACCGGTAATCGACCGATAAAATAGCGCACCTCTATCGCCATTCATCATTCGTTCACTAATATTGTCCATGATTCCGTCCGCAACTTATGAATCCGTAATCATTAAGGAGTAGGGTTTAGTCCGTAGTTACGAAGTAACTTTGGACGGGCCCGTATCTTCGTTGACGGACTTAGAGAGTAGACCCCCAGTTCCTCGTCCACAAATCACTGACTGCAACATCCAGCGGCTTCATCGCTTCCATCGTGTCGAAAAGCTCCGACAACATTTTTGGCAGCGGTTTACTAATGAGTATGTGTCTCTCCTGCAACAGAAAACCAAATGGCGGACAGGACATGACCTGAAGATAGGCACCATGGTTCTAGTGCGAGACGCCAATCTTCCTCCTCTCCTGTGGCTGCTGGGCAAAGTGATCGCCGTGAAACCAGGCTCCGATGGGCATAACAGAGTCGCCGAGATCCTGACGAAGAAGGGCACCATTACACGGGCCTATAATAACATTTGCCCTCTTCCGGTCTCATCAACATCATCTTGAAGCCTTCACACACTTCAACCCGGGGAATATGTTCCGGATCATCACATCGCGCCGGCCAATGGGATCTATCGTCTATCCTACGTCATCGCAACGCCCGCGCGCCCCGCCTATAGCTGGGCCCTCGAACATTCCGAGGAGACTCGCTCGCCGTCACTTATCGTGCGCATACATCGGCCCTTGCTTTTTTGTTATAACCAAGTTGAATTATAGTCTATACATCGAAAATAGCAGTTTTATTAAGTCGAGACCACCAGCATCACAACTGGAGCTCGACACTCAAACACTTACTTTTACTTTGGAACTTAGCTAGACTAAAAGGTTTTTATTTTTCACTTTTCAGTTCCGGTTTTCGTCGGTTAAATTTTTTGTTAAAAAGTTTTTATAACAAACGAAAAATTTCTACGTTGGAGAGTCTTGAATCATGTACTGAATTTTCCATGCCGAGGGCAAAACGCCTTTTCTCCGCTATGGGCAAAAAGCCCTTTCTTTGCTATAGAAAAACGCCCTTTTTATTCCGAGTTTTTTTTTCCAAGAGATTACAACGCTCTACGCTGAGGGTAAAATGCCAATTCTACGCTGCGGGCAAACGCGCTTTTTATGCGGAAGGCAAGACGTCTTTTCTACGCAGTTGGAAAACCATATTTTCTAACCTGTGAACAGAATTTCCCTTTTCACTAGAGTCAAACGTCTATTATACACTGATGACAAAATATATTTCCTACGCTAAAGTTTAAACACCTTTTTCAACGCTGTACGCCAAGCGTTCTTTCTAAAATGATAGCAAAAAGGCTTTTCTGCACTAAGAGTAAAACGCTCTATTTACCCTGAGGGGAAACGCTCTATCTACTTTGAGGGCAAAACGCCATTTCTCCGTTATGGGCAAAACACCCGTCCCATATCGAGGAAGGTAAAAATCCCTGTCTTCGCAATGGGAAAACGAACTTCCTATGATGAGAGCAAAACGCTCTTTCTCCGCTATGAGCTAACGCCGTTTCCATGCCAGTGGTAAAACGCCCTTTCTACGCTAAGAGCATAACGCTATTTTTCCGGTATGGGCAAACACCCTTTAGATGCGAGGTGCAAATCCCCCTTTTTACGTTGATGGCAAAACGCCCCCTACATTGAAGGTAAGACACTGACCATATGTACGTGCTCAACAAAACACCAACTCTATGTCGAGAGCAAAGCGCCCTGTTTACAATGACGGTACCCCTAATGATTTGTAATATTTTTGACATGTCTTAGTTTATGAAGGCAAACTATATTCAAGTCTCAAATCTTTTTTTTTTTTCTTAACAAGCAGTTTGAAGTATGTCATACTCGCACGACTCATGTTGGCGCGTGTGTTAGATTTGTACCGATATAATTAATACATAAACAACGTATTTCGTGTTGTAATATAAAGTAAATAATTAATTTCTAATTAAATGCAGTAAAAGTATAGTAAATAACATCATTTTAAAGGTGTGTTTAAATTTTGGATAGCAAATAAGTATGAATCATGTTTGCTTGTCATCGTTTATGGAAACATAAATCATACTTGTTTGTCGCCGCTTATAAAAGCGAGTGTTCCGACTTCATTGGATCAGGATTAGCTAGTGGCTCCACACACGAACGTATCGCGAACCACCGAACCTGTAACTCCTTAGGCCTCCGCTGGCCGTTCAGTGAGCCGTGGCGCCACCGTCGGCGCATCGTCGCGACCGTCCAACCGCCGACCCAATATCAACTCGATTGAGGGTAGGCGGTTGAAACGGAAAAAAATCGTGTGCCAACCCAGGCCCCGGGACCCGCCGGCAACGCAAACCGCGCGGCCGCTGCGCGCGCTGCTGCCCCCACTGTGCGCCCTGCGACGCAGTCGGTGCGAGCTCCCGCGCCGCCTGGGCCCCGCGCGGCGCCCGCCCCGCCTGCGCACCCCGCGCCCGCTACCGCGCGCCCCGCGCCCTCATCGGCGCGCACCGGATCGCCCGCTCCCCGCCGCTTGCTGGCAGGCTCAGCCGCCGCAATGGCAAGCACCCAAGGCGGTATACTATCGCCGCCACCACCCCGAAGCTCCGCCCAGGACTCTCCTGCAGCGATGTCCCCCTGCTCGTCAAGGGAAGGGAGTGACATATCGCTGACGCCGGGAGGCTCCGCGACCGGTCGGCGCGACGTCTCTGCTGAAACGCCCGCACGATCCGGCTCTCCAAGGGACACAGAGGTTAGTGGCGCCCCCTCCCCTATGGACGATGACAACTCGCTGGGCTTTGGCTACGAGTTCCAGCTCGATGCCAGAGCCCAGCGCCGACCAAGAAGCTCGGACGACGAGGCCGCCGAAGAGGCGAAACGAGTCTGCACCGCCGACTCCCCGCTCCCGCAGCGCGTCCCGCGCGGCCGAGCCGGAGCTGGCTCGCCGACCTTCGCCGAGGCGACTCGCCGTTCACCCACCAGACACGACACCTTCCAGGACACGATGCCCGCCGCCACAGCCCCTGCACAAGGCAAGAGCGCAGCCGCAGCTGCCAAGGAGAAAAAGCCACGCTACCCTCCGTTGGTAGTGGAGAAGCTACCCAACTGGGCCGCCCACTTCAGGGCCGTGAGTGCCAAACTGGGCCACCCACCTAACGCTCGGCCGTACCAGGGCGGAATTCGTTTCGTCCCGGAATCTGCGGACGAGTAGAGGGTGGTACAGAGGTACCTCACTGACCTAGAGAGGTCGGACGGCCTGAGTTGGTTTTCTTACTCGCTGCCGGCGGAGCGTAGCCTAAAGGTGGCGATTAGGGGGCTGCCGGCCGACACAGATCCAGCTGAGATCGAAGAGGAGTTGAGGACACTGGGGTACCAGCCGGAGTACGTGCGAAACATCAACGCACGCGGAGGACGACCCGGCTGTTTATTCCACGTGGTCCTCAAGAGGCAGCCGGATATACGCCGTATCTACGACACCACCACATTCCTGTACATGCGGGGTGTCCGTGTAGAGGCGTGGCGAAGCAAGCGTGGGCCTGCACAGTGCCATCGGTGCCAGAAATTCAGGCACAGCTCGCACCAGTGCCACCGCCCGCTCGCATGCGTCAGATGCGGAGAAGAGCACGCCGCCCGGGACTGCCCGCGCCCTAAGACAGAGCCGGCCACCTGCGCCAACTGCGCGGGAGACCACCCGGCGTGCAGCAGCGGATGTCCCGTGTTCCGGAAGGAGGTCCGGAACAAGCGAGCGGGCACTGTCGCCATCTCCCAGACACAGCGTCGGCCCAACAAGGTGAGTCCTCCACTACTTTCCACCGACGACCACGAGGCTCCAAGCACGACGCTGATGGCGAAGCCCGTTCGGGCCCACAACCAAGGACGCTCCTGCCTCGAGGCGGAGGAAGAGGGCGCGTGGGCGCGGGGGAAGGAAGACGGCAATAGCACAGCCCCAACCACCCGCGTCCCAACCCAGGCAAGTACTTGTCCCAGGGGTGCAGGCACCTCCCCCGCAAGGGGCGGCTCCGCCGGAGGCAGAGGTGCCCCCGGTCACGGCGGCGGAATTCTACGCGGGGGTTCTGAGCCTCCGCGCGAAGAAGACCGCCCCCGGACCGGACGGCGTCCCCGCACGGGTGGTGGCGATCGCCGCCACCCAAATGGAGGCCAGGTTTCGGGACCTCTTCAGCGCGTGTTTTACGGCTGGGAGGTTCCCGAAACTGTGGAAGGAGGGGCAGCTTTGCCTGCTCCGAAAGGAGGGTCGCCCGGTGGACTCCCCCTCGGCATACCGGCCCATCGTTCTGCTCGATGAGGTCGGTAAACTGTTCGAGGGGATCGTCGCCGGGAGGCTGGAGAGCCACCTGCGGGGGGTAGGGCCGGATCTGTCGGACGCCCAATTCGGTTTCCGTCGTGGGCGTTCGACGATCGACGCGCTGGCCCTACTCAAGGGCCAGGTGAAGGAGGCGGTGGAGGCGGGGGACGGAGTGCTGGCGGTGTCATTCGACATTGCCAACGCCTTCAACTCCGTCCCCCACGCGACGATATTGGAGGCGCTCCGGTATCACGGAGTGCCCCAATACCTGCGGGACCTCCTGGCCGACTACTTGGAGGGCCGAGAGGTCCTCCTCGTGGACAAATCGGCCACGGTGAGGCGGTACGGCGCAGAGTCCGGTGTTCCACAGGGGTCGGTGCTAGGCCCCCCCTTGTGGAACATCGGGTTCAACTGGCTGCTGCGGGGTGCCCTCCTCCCGGGCACGAGTGTCATCTGCTACGCGGATGACACTCTGCTCACTGCCCGGGGGAGGAACTTTGCCGACGCGGCCATTCTGGCCTCGGCTGGCGGGTCCTTGGTGGCAGAAAGGATCCGCCGCCTGGGATTGAGGGTGGCGCTGCACAAAACGGAGGCCGTGTTCTTTCGCGGTCCCCGGCAGCGCTGCCCTGCCGACGCCCACATCGTCGTGGAGGGCGTCCGTATAGGGGTCCAGCCCCAGATGAAATATCTGGGGCTGGTGCTGGACGACAGGTGGCGCTTCGGCCCGCATTTCAGCGGGCTGTCGACGCGCTTGTTGAAGGCCGCGGACGCCCTCTCATGGCTCCTCCCAAACCTGGGGGGACCCAAGGCAAAGTGCCGGCGCCTCTATGCTGGCATTTTGCGGAGCATGGCCCTGTACGGGGCTCCCATCTGGGCGGACTCCCTCCATAGGAGGGAGAATGCTACCGCCATCCGCAGGCCCCAGCGGGCTATTGCACAGCGGGTGGCGAGGGCCTACCGCTCAGTGGGCTTTTCGGCGGCGTGCGCTCTGGCCGGCACCCCTCCTTGGGAGCTGGAGGCGTGGGTGCTCGCCAGAGTGTACGAGTGGACGGCGCGCCGAAAGGCGCTCGGGGAGCGCCCCACGGGCGAAGAGCGGGAGGCGGTGCGGCGAGAGGCGAAGGACGCCATCGTCCTCCATTGGACGGAGGACCTCGCCAGCGCCGCCTTTGGCCGCCGGACGTTGGACGCGCTCGGTCCGGTCCTGAAGGGCTGGCTCGAGCGGTCCCACGGTTTCCTCTCTTTCCGTCTGGTGCAGGTGTTATCCGGACATGGCTGTTTCGGATCGCACCTGCACCGGATCGGGAGGGAGGAGACCCCGGCGTGCCACGACTGCGGCGCGGTAGAGGACACGGCGCAGCACACCCTCGAGGTGTGCCCGGCGTGGTCCGAGCTGCGCCGCGGTCTGACCGCGGTGGTCGGACCGGACCTCTCGCTTCCCGGCGTGGTCGACGCCATGCTGGGGAGTGAAGAGGCCTGGTCTGCCGTAGCCTCCTTTTGCGAGGACGTGATGTCGCAAAAGGAGGAGGCGGAGCGCGCGCGGGAGGACGACCCTCTCGCTGCGCCGCTCCGCAGACGAAGAAGGGGGAGAAGGCGCCGTGCCCTCCCTCCTTATGGTGACGGGCGGGCGACAGGCGCGGGGGTGCCTTCGCCCGCATTGCACCCGTCACCTTCGTCGGTCATTCCCGACCCCCCACACCCGTGAGGGTGTGAGGGGGTCTGCCTGGCAATCGTCGGCGGAGGACTGGAAGTAAAGGCTGTGCCGGTTTCCCAGTCCCCCGCCACTCTGACGAAGCGGGAATGCGCTGGGTCGTTTTAGTGGGTATACCGGGTCCGCCCGGGGAGTCCCACATACCCCTTCCGTCCCCCGACGGGAGGGTATGCGTAATGCATTTTTTCCCAGCGTAAAAAAAAAAAAAAAAAAAAAAGGGGTGCAGGCACCTGCGAACACCACCTCACTGAAGCCCACCGACGCCGCTGCTGGCGCCAGCAAGAAGAAGGGGAAGCGGGCGGGGAAACCCGTCCCTCCAATAGAGACGCGACAAATCGCAGACCGCGACACGCCGGTTGCAGCGACCACAACGTTGCAACCTCCAGCCGGCGCCCACGACCAGCAGCGGCGACGCGCACTACCACGCTCCGGCGCTCTGAAGGAAGAGCGCCAAAAGGAATTTACCGCCTGCGCCATCAAACTCCTGATGGACCTAATAAATGCCATCAGGCAGGGACAAGACGCGGAGCTTGTGACCCTTGACGGACTGGCCGGACTACTGACGCTCTACCATGGCTAGTTCGTTGAGAGTCCTTCACTGGAACGCCCGCGGCCTCCGGAAAAAGGTAGCCCCTCTCCGCCTCCTTCTCAGGGAACAGAAAATCGACGTGGCGCTCATCAGTAAAACGCTCCTGGCCCCCGCTGATAATCCTAGGTTCCCAGGATACCTCCTGTACAGGAAGGATGAGAAGTCATCGCTCGGCATCACTTACCGCGGTCTGGCGGTATTGGTGAAGAGAAGAGTCGTCCACCAACCACTCCCTCCGACGTCAACGGCAACATTCTACGCGCTGGGTATCCAGCTGCATGTCTCCGGCGAGGACGTCAACATATACGCGTGCTACTGCCCACCAGCGTCCCCTCTCGACTTACCCGAGCTGCGGGCGCTCCTTCGGCAGTCGCCGCACGCAACACTCCTTGCAGGCGACCTCAACGCCAAGCATCCGGCATGCAATAGCCGGACGACCAATGACGGAGGGAGGCGACTCTTCACAGACGCAGAAGCTAGTGGATACACGGTGTCCGGCCCAGATACGCCTACCCACTACCCGGACAACCCGAAGCAATCACCGGACGTGCTGGACATCGTGATCCACTCAGGACTGAGTGGCCAGATCGCCCAACAGGTCATAGACGACGAGATGCAGTCGGACCACAACCCTGTACTCGTCGTCCTCTCAGGTATGCCGACCAGACTCTCTCCTCCAGCGCCACGTCGTACCACGGACTGGACGAAGTTCACAGAAGTGATGGAGACCACCACTCCTACTTGGCCCATCGTCACCGCCGCGGACGTCGACAGGCTAGCAGCAGAGGTCACCGTTTGCATCTAGCGCGCCTTCAATGAGGCGACAACCACCACCACGCAACCGCAGGGGCTTGTTTACAAGCCTCTACCAAACCAACTGAAGCAACTGATCGCCCAGAAGAGGCGCCAAAGCAAACGGTGGCAGGACACGGGCTGCCCGAGAGACAAACGCGACCTCAACTGTCTAGCGGAGAAGGTCAAGGCCAAGCTACAGGAGCACAACGCCGCGAGCTGGGAGGAACGTATCGACGCCGCAGAGGGAGACTGGACGTCGATACACAAGCTGTGCAGACAGTTTGCGAACACCCCGGCTCCAGTGCGCCCACTACGCCACAGCGACGGGGCGCCAAGATACATCGCAGCAGACCGTGCGGAGATCTTTGCCGAGCACCTGGAGCGTCAATTCGAGCCAAACCCAACTGACGACACCGAGCACATCGCAGCAGTCGAGAGGAACCTTGGA
Source organism: Standfussiana lucernea (assembly GCA_964057025.1). Taxonomy (NCBI): domain Eukaryota; kingdom Metazoa; phylum Arthropoda; class Insecta; order Lepidoptera; family Noctuidae; genus Standfussiana; species Standfussiana lucernea. The sequence continues at coordinate 18,799,847 of OZ059783.1, forward strand.
GAGTACTTCGCGACGCCGATAGCTCCCGAAGAGAGTCCTATCTTCTTTTCGCCTTGCGCGGTGAGATGCGCCATTCTCAAAACCAGGCCGAGAAAGGCCCCAGGAGCGGACGGTATCACCAACACAGTGCTGCGCCACTTGCCGTATCACGCCTCGCCCGGAGCAGTTTGGGTTCCGCGCTGAGCACTCCACGACGCTCCAGCTGTCGAGGGTACTGCACCTGCTGTCAGCGACACTGAACAAGAAGGAACACGCGGTTGCAGTATTCCTCGACATGGAGAAGGCTTTTGACCGTGTTTGGCACGCCGGTCTGCTCTACAAACTGTCGAAGACAGACGCGCCTCGTCGCTTGATTCAGGTGGTCTCATCATTTCTGTCCCACAGGTCCTTCCGGGTGGTGGTCGACGGCGAGCTCTCGGGCGCCCGCCCAGTCGCTGCGGGCGTGCCACAGGGCAGCTGCGTCTCGCCACTGTGCTACTCATGCTTCACCGACGACATCCCCACCCCACACGACACCACGCTCGCGCTGTACGCCGACGACGCCGCGTACATCGCCACCTCGCTCAACGCGAGGCACGCGGCCGTCAAGATGCAGCGCGTGCTCGATCTGCTGCCTGACTGGCTGTCGAAATGGAGGTTGTCGGTGAACGTGGGCAAGACGCAGGCGCTAGTCGCCGGCACCGCCAAACTCCCACCACCCCTACAGCTGCTGGAAGCCGACATCGCGTGGTCGCCCCGGTCAAGTACCTAGGGGTCGCCATCGATCGTCGGCTCACCATGGAAAGTCACGTCCGCAGCGCCACCGCAAAATGCAGAACGGCCCGCGCTCTGCTATACCCAGTGCTCTTATCCCGCCTCCCACTGCGTGCCAAGCTGGGCGTGTACAAAACGTACATTCGCCCGCTCCTCACGTACGCCGCCCCAGCCTGGCTCGCCCTCACAAGCGAGTCGACAAAACGCCTGCTCCGCGCGCAACAGAGCTTGTCCCTGCGGAGGATCGTCGCCGCCCCTCGCTTTGTGAGGAACACCACAATACAGCGGGACCTCAACATCGAGAGCCTGGATGATTTCTGCCGCCGCCTCGCGTCCACAATGTTTGCGCGTGCGGACGCTTCTGCCTGGCCTCACGTCAAGCACATAGCGCCATGGCACGCGCGGCCACCTGACGCGAGGTGCCTACCGCGCGACCTAGTTGCGGACGTGGCGACCCCCCCCCCCTGACTTGACGCACCCAAGTAGGTCGCACCCATCAACACGCGATCTACTCAAACAATGAGACTCCACACACACTACACTCATCCGGTGTGTGCCGTGTGCTAGGTTAATATAGGCACGTCACGCACCGTACTATACATAAACGACTCCTCATACATTTAACTCACGCGATGAATGTGCGGCGCGGGCTCGCTATTCTATCGCCTACATGAGCGGTGTTACACAAGTACATTACCGCTCACACTCACACACACGGCCCCTCTGCCTGGCGCGTAATCGGCTAGATCTGAAAGCGTGACAGGCGGGGGCCAACAGCCGCGGTAGGGAGCGCCGAGCCACCTCTGTCGCTGGTCGTCACCCGCTAGGCCTCCTCCGGGTAACCGGAGGTCTCACCTGGCGGTGACAGACCGCCGAGGTGGCGTGAAGAAAGCGGCGCTATTTACATAGCGCCGTAGCGCCTCCTACCGGCCATTTTGACAACTACACATAGGCAAATCGCGTGCGCGCGTTTGCCATTTGGTCATGGCCTACAAGGCCAACACAGTGAGGGTGCCCGTTGTTGCGGGCACATCCATGACCCCGCGGGACAAGGACAAAGTCCAAAACCCGCCAGCCGCGCTCCCATACGGGGGCGTAGCGATGTCTTCTAGACATTGGATCACTTTGGCTTGAAACGTTGACTGGTACGGAGCTCCCGAAGAATAATATAGATAAGTATAATTATGGTGATAACTATGAATGGCTATTTTTAATAAATAAATGTGAAGCTATATGTATAATAATATATACCTAGTTATTACCCCAATCTTTATATTGTGTTTTTATCCAATGCCTTATTCTCACATACAAGATGTAAACGGACCCTTCTCGAAGCCGTCAACCAAGCATTCTGTACATCAAACTAATTATCTCTACGCAAAAATTATTGCTGGGAAACGACTTTTACGGTAGGACTCAATGTAACGCACTCAAAACATTGTGCTGATGGATGCATTGAATAGTACGGCCGTTGTGGAGGTATTTCAAGTAAAGTTTATCATTAAAAACTTGTATTAAAAAAAAAAACTTGGGATAAAGTTGGAACTTTTATCCCCAATATTTCCGTAACTAGAAGTTTCCCAGGTATGGTCCAGAACAAAAAAAATATCACAATGACGGAGAGAACAAGTGCCTTTCGGCTTCGTTAAGGGTACTTTTACATCCATTATAGAAGCAACAACAATTAACCCAGGAATATGTAAAATCTAATTTGTTTGTAGTTGTTCGAAAGATATACCGCGGCCCCGGAACACAAAGGGCGATGAAGGAACATGGGTGGGTTTTAGTCAATAAAAGTCTGACACTCCCTCCGAAAAAAAAAAAAAAAAAAGGGTGTAAAAGACATCAACGCGCATCAGAAAATCGGCATCTATTAAGTATTGCTAATAAAAATGAGTTTAGGGTTGCCTTTGCTCCATCCACCTTTCCACAGCTCCTGAAACAGACAGGCCCCTGCCACACCGGTCTATCTAAATATTCGTTGAAATTGTTCTGAATTGAGATATTGACGGTAACTTGAAATGCTGTCATTGACATAAACGCGCTGTTAGATTTGCAACGTTTTGGCTAAGCACTGAAGGTTTAAAAACCAACAGCAAGTTGCGGTGTTACTTATGTTAGTTTTTAATTCCAATATCGATATAATTATGTACAATGTAGGGTTCCGTAATTGTACGAGCCAATAATGCTCACGCAGCAAAAGTAAGTTTCTGCGCACGTAATGAATTACGCTAAACATACTTTATTTGTTATATTATAATATAAATTCAGTCGTCACTAAAACTCAGCGACAAGCGGATCGATCAATAATAACATTGCATTAAGTGCGGCTCAGATAACTAAACAAACGTAACTAAAACGTAATTAAACTATTGAACATAACAGTGGTTTGGTGTGAACTAACAACCTTCCTACAACAACTACCGGGGTATCTGTCAGCGACGAGAAAACCCCAACATCTTTTGGTCCTTCGAGCCGGATCACGCGGCATCACCTCGTAAGTCGTCGTGTCTCCTCATCAGCAGAGTGCTTAGCGTGGTATATCCCAGTTACGTTAGCAAATCGGTGTTATTGGCTTCCCACAAGCGGGTCTCACCAGTAGCATTGAGACGTTGCACATAACGTAAAGGAGGGTGAGCTATACTGAGTGCCTGTAACTAACGAACCAGTAGGGAAGACATCTACTACTACAACTACAACTAAACAATCGGCGGAGATTACATCTACTGCTTCAATTAAAGAATAATCTGCGGGGATCACGTCCTGCGGTTACTTCAGCTCCGAAAACTTCGTGAGTACTCACTACCTACATGCCAACCACGCGCAGCCATAAGGCAGAAACAATGTCGACAGAAGACTACCCTGAATTTGTGGAACTTATAACCAAACAGCAAAACAGCTACGAGAGAATCAAAACTCTACAAACCAACTATAAAAAGGATGCTGTGAGTAGAAAAACCACAGACTACCTAAACAAGCGCATCGAAGCTTTAGAATCCCTGTGGGATGAGTTTCGATCGAATCATGAAATTTTGAAGAAGTATGAATCTGCCCAAAGAGACCATGACTACTTTAGGCAGGACATATTTATTATCACCAGAAGCATGTTTGACGAAACAATGCAATCTATGAACCAACTACGAAACAAGTTGATAAGCGAACCTGGATTTTCGGGTATATCAAAACCGAAAATACTAGAAACTCCCGGAACACCGCAATTTGATACAACTGGAGTACACCAACAAATCGGGGATGAAACGGACAAGCACCTATCTACTCTATTACGTAATCAAATGTGTAACTTCAACGCTTTGAAGCGAGCGGTCTCCAAAACTAATCTGGACGACATGAAAGAGAAGTGGCAACTCCAAGATCAAGTTAACATGTTACGATCTAAATGGGAATCCATCGACAAGATTCATTGGGAGCTAAGCTACTTACTGCAAGGGAACGAAAAAGACTATGAAGCACAATTCAACCATTGGGAGCTAGTCTACGACAACCTAAAGGAAGAGCTAAACAGAAAAATCTTTGAGACATCCCATTATGAAAAAACAACACCGCGTATGGAATTACCGGAGTTCAACGGAACTTTCAACAACTGGATCTCCTTTAGGGATTTATTCTTTGAGATGATTCATAACAATCCAACGCTGAACAAAACTCAGAAAATGAAGTTCCTAAAGTCTAAATTGAAAGGCGAAGCGGAAAAGTTAATCAAGCACCTTCCTGTGAGTGCTGAGAATTATGACTCGTGCCTAAATATTATTCAGCACCGCTACGACAACAGGCGATTACTTTTCACCTCCTACATAGAAACACTTCTCAATCAAGCGTCCATCAAAAAACCAAACTCTTCCAACATGAAGAAGCTGTATGACACAACTAAAGAGTGTTTAAACGGCCTAGAAAACATAGACGTTAATTTTCCAGTATGGGGTCCACTTATCGTCTATTTACTATCCTCCAAACTGGATGACGTCACGTACGCTGACTACATAAAAACCATGAAACATTCAAGAGAGCTCCCCGACTTAGAGGAGTTTATGGAGTTCCTGGAATTGCAGTTCATAACTCTAGAAACATCCCGTAACAAAAAGAATGGCGGGAAACAAAACTATTCATCAAATAACCAATATAAAACAACAAGTTATAACAACAAAAAGTCAACGAACTTTAAAGACACAGAAAAGTGGACAAAAACCTACCATGCGACGCTGAGGAAATGTCCACTGTGCAAAAACAAACACACGCTGATGCAGTGTCCTATATTCTTAGACATGGATGTCGCAACGCGAAACAAAACAACAAGAAATCTTAACTTGTGCAAAAATTGTTTGTTTAGTCACGGCGGAAATAAATGCAACTCAACGAAAAAATGCCGCACGTGTAACTACAAGCATCACTCTCCATGATGATAATCTGAAAGGGCAACAATCAACGCCAACCACATCAACGGTGGCTGAGCGAACATCTAATCACATAAACGGTGAACAAGAGATACTCTTAACGACTCTGCAATTACGAGTCAAGAACAAGGAAGGAGATTACGTCATCCTTCGGGCGTTACTGGATCAAGGCTCTCAAGTAAGCTTGGTCACAGAAAATGCTGCTCAACGGTTCAACTTACCCCGAAATAAGATGAACGCTGCGGTCACTGGTGTTGGCACTATAATGGGCAAAAGTAAAGGGATGATAAAATTGGAATGCAAGTCTATCCACTCTGATTATACATTCCGAACGGAAGCGTTAGTAATGAGTAAACTCATCAACAATTTGCCAAACTCAACGATCAACACAGAGAACTGGACACATCTTCACAATATCGAGTTAGCTGATCCAGACTACAACATCTCTGGACCCATCGATCTACTGCTTGGAGCAGATGTTTACTCCGACGTGATATTACGAGTAGGAGGAATAATTAAGCATAACAATGGTTCGCCAGTAGCACAACAGACAAAGTTGGGCTGGATACTGTGCGGAGCTACAAAGCAGTTTAACTGTCTAGTAACGCTAACAGAACTAGACAATCTAACAAAATTTTGGGAAATAGAAGAAATCCCTTCGGAATCCGAAAACACTACGGAAAACGAATACTGTGAAAAATATTACACAGAAACAACCAAACGATTAAGCAACGGGCGTTATGTTGTAAAAATGCCAATGCACTCTAACTACGAACAAAATCTGGGAAACTCGAAACCGCAAGCTAAAGCACAATTTCTTCATTTAGAAAAGAAAATGGCAAGGCAAGAACACTTCGCGAAACTATACAAAGACTTCATCCGAGAATATATCGAGTTGGGGCACATGAAACCAGTGACAGAATCGGAAAGTCGACTACAAGCCTACCTACCACACCACGGCGTAGTAAGGGAGTGCTCATCAACAACGAAACTAAGAGCTGTTTTTACCGCATCAATGAAAACAGAGTCCGGGTACAGCCTAAACGATTTGATGGAAAAAGGGCCAAATCTACAAAAGGACATACTATCCCTGGTCATAAAATGGCGGAGCTATAAATATGTTCTAACGGCAGACATTGAGAAAATGTACCGTCAAATCCTTATTCATCAAGATCAACAATGTCTTCAAAGAATTATTTGGAGAGAATCCAAGAGAGAACCACTGAGAGCCATGCAACTGTGTACCCTAACACACGGGACCAAAGTCGCACCATTCATAGCGATGCGGACTCTCCAGCAACTGGCCAAAGATGAAGGCAACGCTTTCCCTCTGACCCAAAAGGCGCTACTTAACGAATTTTATATGAATGACGCCATCTCACGGGCCATCATACCATAGAATCGACGAATCAAGCTATTGCAAAAAGAGCTAAGCGAACTACTGAAGAAAGGTGGTTTTGTTTTACGGAAATGGTCCACGAACGAACCATCTATTCTCAAAGACCTACAAAAGAAAGAGAAAAGTAACGATAACGAATTTAACTTCAAACAACAAGAGTTTAGCAAAACACTGGGGCTCGCATGGAATGACGCAAGCGACACATTCCATTTTATTAGTGAAGCACCTAACGACAACCAAAATGCATTATATACAAAACGCAGGCTATTGTCAGAAATAAGCAAGATCTACGATCCATTCGGTTGGTTGGCTCCAATAACACTACAAGCAAAAGTGTTTTTCCAAAAACTATGGAATGATAGCTGCCAAAACATTGGCTGGGATGAAAATGAACCGGATGCTATAGAAAAGGAATGGAGGCAAATAAAATCCGACCTGCCGAACATAAAATTCATAAGTTTACGAAGATGGATAAAAAATGAAAACAATAGTACGATCGAATTGCAAGCCTTCTGTGACGCGAGCAAGAAAGCCTTCGCATGCGTTATCTACAGCCGAACTACGTCATCCAGTGGCGCTTACGAAACAACACTAATCGCAGCAAAAACTAAGGTGGCACCAATCAAGAAGAAAACTACAATACCGAAATTGGAATTATGCGCCGCAGTTTTGCTAGCGAAACTCCTACAAGGGATAACAAAAATCCTTGAAGATTACGATCTAAGGATTACCTGCTGGATCGACTCTAAAATCGTTCTAGCATGGCTTTAGGGAAATAATACCATTGTTTAAATCGGGTAGTACATCAGACCCCACTAATTATAGACCTATTTCAGTACTACCCACATTTAGTAAAATTTTTGAAAAACTAATTTTAATACAAATGCAAAGATTTTTCAATAAACTTAAGTTATTGCACAGTAAACAGTTCGGTTTTACAAGGGGTCGTTCAACTACCGATGCCGGTGTTGAACTTTTAGGACATATTTATAATGCCTGGGAGGATAAATGCGATGCTCTGGGCATTTTTTGCGATTTGTCCAAGGCTTTCGATTGCGTTCTTCATGAAACGTAAATCAGGAAACTCCGCCACTACGGGATCCGGAATAGTGCTCTGCATCTTCTTACATCATATTTGAGTGATAGGATTCAGAGAGTGGATGTTAACGGGAAAAGATCCCCCGGATCCGTAGTAAGAATGGGAGTACCCCAGGGCTCAATATTCTTGGCCCATTTTTGTTTCTAATTTATATAAATGACTTTCCTTACCTCAAAAAAGATAATCACGACATAGTATTGTTTGCAGACGACACTTCTCTTTTATTTAAACTCAAACGTCAGCAGCTAGTTACTGACGATGTTAATAGCGCCCTGGCAAAAGTCGTTAATTGGTTTAATGTTAATAATCTACTCTTAAATGAGAAAAAAACGAAAAGTATTAGGTTTACGATACCTCATGTAAGACAAGTGGAAACTAGTGTACTAATCAAGGATGAAGAGTTGAAACCGGAAGATAACACAGTGTTCTTAGGTATAATTTTGGATGCCAAACTTCAGTGGGGCCCCCACATAGATAAATTATCAAAAAAGCTTAGCTCTGCAGCATACGCCGTTAGAAAAATTCGTGATTTTACTGATTTAGAGACAGCTCGTTTGGTTTATTTTAGTTATTTCCACAGCGTGATGTCGTACGGTATTCTGTTGTGGGGCAGTGCCGCGGATATTCAAACAATTTTTATCTTGCAAAAAAGGGCAATTCGTTCCATGTATAAATTAAGTCCCAGATACTCCCTCAGAGAAAAATTTAAAGAAATTAATATACTTACTGTCCCCTCTCAGTTTATTTATGAAAACCTTTTATATGCACATAAAAATATTAATTTGTTTAAAAAATACAGTGATATCCACAATATAAATACGAGGAACAAACACAAATTTATTGTTCCTGCAACGAGGCTCAAAAAAATAGGGGGTACGTTTAGATGCCAATGTATACGTTTTTATAATAAACTTCCGAGCCATAGTCAAGCACTAAGCCTCATTAAATTCAAATCGTTTATAAAACGGAAACTATGTCTAAAAGCTTACTATAACGTTAATCACTATCTCGAAGATATGGGATTAAGCTGCTCCAATTAAATTGAATTTGCTCAATGAATTTCGAGATTTCAAGTTTTTCATTTGTTGATTATTTATTCCTTTCTTTTATACACTTTGACATTTAATGATTTGACATGAATATTTACTTTTTTTTTCCTTTTTTTTTCTTATAGTTATATTTTTTTATTATGTATGACATTTGACTGATTTTTATGAACATTTATTTTTGTAAGTATTATTAATTTTATTTGATTAGTGTGAATGTGAGGACAATGTGGGTAATTTTTATGTTTTTTGTTTGTTTTTACTATTGTCTGGCAGTTTGAGTACTATAAGCGACTTACACAAATGTCCTTTCTTTGGTATTGTTCGTCGTTACGTTGAGCTCCTTGAGTTATGAGTTGAGCTACACGATAACTGACAAATGTTTGCACTGGCTGGACAGGTCCACTCAAATCTGTATGTTTCTTTCTTCAAAAGACCATCTCAGACACTCATCTGCATAGTCCTCATGTGAGTTTATCAAGATTATGTCTGGACCTTAAAAGAGACTGTGACCTCTGAGTTTGTTTCGGCTGTTTCTTCTCAGAGTAGTCAGATACGAAACACCGGCCTCATCTAGTTTTAAAAAAGAAGACGTGTAAAAGTGTTTGTAAAAACCTATTTGCAAAATAAACATCATTTATCATTTATTTAAACTAAATACGAAAAGTATGTAACTAATAGAACAACACAAATATTAAACATCGTGCCTGCGATCAACTGGGGTTACGTGAAAACAAACGGAAACCCTGCCGACTGTGCCACAAGAGGACTCCCACCATCCAAACTGGTCAACTAACAAACAAACTAAAACTATTCCCTGTGGTGGGAAGGCCCTAAATGGCTTAAGGAGCAAGAAACACAAGCCTTTGACTCTAAATAAACCTATAGCACAAACAAGGGCTTCCTAATAAACTGTTATACGAGTAATTGTACGGAACCCACGTCGATAAAAAATTAATTAATAAATTCATTACTTGAACGACATAGCAATATAAATCGTATTACAAGAATACTAACTTTGGTGATACGTTTCGCTGATGCATTACGAAACAAAAGAAGGTCAACTGAGTGCCATGAACTGAACTTGCACGAACAAAACAACACACTATTTATAATTATTAAATCAGTTCAACGGGATTATTTCGAAAATGAGATAAATTCTCTAACCAAAGGTGAAAAACTTGCCAACAGAAGCACCATTTTGAAACTTAATCCATTTTTGGACTCTAATGAAGTTTTACGTGTTGGAGGACGCCTAAACCACTCAAACTTGCCAGTGGAGACGAAACACCCCATTCTTTTACCAGGAGAGGGAAGACTAACCCATCGTATTGTTGACAAGCAAGAGCAAGATTAACGCTAGCTAACACTAGAAACACGTACTGGATAATCAGCGGCAATCGAACCGTCAAGAAAATACTGCGACAATGCATCCGATGCCGTCGATACGCAACAACTCGAGGTGAACAGTTAATGGGCAACCTTCCTAAAGAAAGGATTGCTCCATCGAGGCCGTTTTCACATACCGGCGTCGACTTTACAGGCCATGTAGAGGTAAAGATAAACAAAGGCCGCGGGATAAAAACCTGCAAAGGCTACATAGCCATATTCATATGTATGTGCACAAAAGCAGTGCATATCGAACTTGTTTCGGATCTATCAACGGATACTTTCATCGCAGCACTAAGAAGAATGTGCGCCCGAAGAGGCACCCCAAAACATATTTACTCGGATAACGGAACCAACTTTGTCGGAGCCGCAAGAGTTCTAAAAGAAGAGTTCCAACTATTTAAAACATTGCAATCATCAGAGTTCTTTAAGGAGATCAACGACCTTCAAATCGAGTGGCACTTCAACGCTCCATCCTGACCATCAGCAGGAGGCTTATGGGAAGCCGCTGTATGTTCCATGAAAGCACACCTGAAAAGGGTGATCGGACAACAAAGGCTTACCTACGAACAATTTGCAACGCTTCTCACACAAATCGAAGCGTGCATGAACAGCCGGCCACTGCGTCCATTATCAGAAGATATTGAAGATTTAGAATACCTCACTCCTGGTCACTTTCTCACAGGGAGTCCAACACTAACACTACCACTCAATGAACCTGAAGAAAACAAAGCGATAGGCATCAGAAATAACTGGAAACTCATTGAGCTTGATATATATGTCGGAGAAAGCGATAACTTTTAAACATCAAGTTGCTGATTTGACCATTGTAGTATGGGTAAACGCCGTGACGTCACATGTTGTTTTAATGGCGGCACGTGGACAGAGTCGTTTTGTAGAGTGGGGATTGTGCCGAGATCACTTTTGCTCGGAACTCCAACCAAGTCACTCCTTCAGAACGAAACTGTCGGTTTGCCCATTTTGTGGAGATTTGTTAGTGTTATTTAATGTAAATTTGTGTTAAATAATAAACTGTGATTTTTGTGTACCGAAACCGAAACTATTATTTTAACATTTCATCATGAACCTGGTACCACCGAACCCTAATGACAACGGCGCTATCGCTCAGCCATCGCTTACGCCGTCATCAGAATTGGGATCTGGACTCGATTCCCACTGGCGTGCTATGTTCGAGATGCAGCAGAAGAACATGATGCAGCTGATCGAAGCCATCAGGACACCAACAGTGGCACCTCGGATCATGCTGCCAGAAATTAATCCGGAGCTACCAGATACCGATCCACGTGCTTGGTGCGATACTATCGATATTTTCCTCGACGAACGTCCACTGGAGGGTGCATCGCTTATTATAGCTCTGAGCAAAGCCCTGAAAGGTAATGCGTCATCGTGGCTGTCGCAGATTTCGCATGCAGGCATGACGTGGCAGCATTTCCGCGACTTATTCCTTGCGCGTTATGCATCCACTGAAACTCTTGCTGCATCGCTTGTTAGCATCCACAACTGCCGGCCGAAGGAGGGCGAATGTCTCGCAGCGTACGTCAGCCGCCTAATTGCGAAATTATCGGCGAAATGGAAACATCTGTCACCAGAGGAAATAACGGTATCGTACGTACTTGCCCATACATCTCAATTTGATACTCGTTTACATCGCCTCGCTTTCACCACTGAGATTCTTGATCGGAATAAGTTGCTGCAAGAGATGAAGTCATTGATCTACTTGAAACGGAAACACACTGAAGATCATCCCGCTACGACAGACGTTGAACGCTTCAAGTGTACACAAACAAATTCATTCTTGTGTAATCATTGCAAAAAGCCTGGGCATAAGGCCATAGATTGCCGCCTTAGGAACGCAAGAATGAACTCCACTCACTATAACACGTCACAATCCAATTCTACGCGAGGGGACAAGCCGATGACTCCCACAGCCGCAAGCACTACAAAGCCGCCGGCTTCTTCGTTTAAGAAACCCATCACTTGCTTCCGATGTGGCGAGAAAGGTCACATCTCCTCGCAGTGCAGCCGACCTGGAACGAGCACAGCCATAGGCGCTCACGGGGCCAGCGATTCCGGTCCGAGCACCGTCCCGCAGCGACGTGTGGACAGTTGTGAGGTTCGCGGCGTCCTTGGACAGCTACAACAATCCGGTGAGTCGTTTTCATTTTGTTTTGATTCCGGCGCCGAGTGTTCTCTCGTTAAACAAAATGTAGCTTATAAATTCTCGGGCAAACGTTCACTTTCAACCGTGCAAGTAATTAGTATAGGTAATAATTCGAATGTTTTTAGCACTGAACAAATTCTTAGCGATGTTGTGGTCGACAATAACGAACTGTCAATTTTATTTTACGTACTACCCGACGATTGTATGAAATACGATGTTATGATCGGACGCGATATTTTGACACTTGGCTATACGGTACATTTAACTGAATCTACCCTACGTATTTCGAAAGTCACAAATGTAGGTTGTTGCGATTTACCTCCCGTAATTGATCTTTACAATGTTGATTCTGATATTTCAAACGAAAACAAGGACCGGTTGACGTCCCTTTTGAATGAGTATTCGAATGCTTTTATCAATGGCTTATAACGACGATGATGAAACCGGAATTCCTAACAGAGGCGAGAGAACACGCGGTGGACGGTATTGAGAAGAGTGCGGCTTATGAAAAAGCCCGTTTTGACAAAAATAAGGCCAAAGTAGTTAATTTCAGTGTTGGTGATTTGGTTTTAATTCAAAATAAAGAACGGAATCAGACTAAATTAGACCCCAAATATAAGGGACCGTTTAAAGTTGTAGAAGTACTTGACGGTGATCGTTATCTTTTAAAATCTTTGATTGGTAATAGAACCTACAAGTACGCTCACGATCGTATACGAAAGATGCCTCTAAGTAGTGTTCCTAATGAGTTAAACGTAGAGGACGGTGATGAAAGTACCTCCACCGAGTAGTAGACACATACCATGGCTATTTGGTCGCACCGTACGCACTAGTCTGTAGTCGTAACTGCAGCTCACTTGTGAGCTGTTCAGGGGGCGATGGACAGCTGGTGGTACGGCGGGGACCTGGGTCTCAATGGAGACTATTGTTGTTTTGGTCTTGTACTGACCTGGGAGTCGCAGACTCTATGTGATGTGTGTGGTCGTATCACATGAGGTGATGACGATATGGGTGGCATAAGTGTCACTAGCTGCTGCGGCAGCTGGGCCATGAGCGTTGTATGTGATCGAAGTTGATTTAGTTGCTGAGTAAATATGATTGAGACTTAGAGGAACCTTTTGTTTGATAACTGTTATTTTCAAGTTATGCTATTCCATAAAGTTGTGGTCAGGTTGACCGAGCCTGTACTGTTGCTCCAAATTTGACTGTTTGGTTACAGGTACTCACGAGGACGTGTAACTTGTCAGGCTGGCCGTGTCGGAGAAAGCGATAACTTTTAAACATCAAGTTGCTGATTTGACCATTGTAGTATGGGTAAACGCCGTGACGTCAGATGTTTTAATGGCGGCACGTGGACAGAGTCGTTTTGTAGAGTGGGGATTGTGCCGAGATCACTTTTGCTCGGAACTCCAACCAAGTCACTCCTTCAGAACGAAACTGTCGGTTTGCCCATTTTGTGGAGATTATTTGTTATTGTTATTTAATGTAAATTTGTGTTAAATAATAAACTGTGATTTTTGTGTACCGAAACCGAAACTATTATTTTAACATTTCATCATGAACCTGGTACCACCGAACCCTAATGACAACGGCGCTATCGCTCAGCCATCGCTTACGCCGTCATATATATGTAATTATTATGTGTCTAATATTTAAAAATGAATATAATTAATATCTATTGTTAATTTACTAAATGATTTTTATAACAAAACTTATTTTTCTATAAGTCAAACACTGATTTGACTCAACGGTCACTTGTGAATCATACTTGTTTGTTAACGGGTATTTATAAAAGAGCGGTGCCATAGTAGAACAGGCAGTTGCTCTTCGACTTTCAAGTTGCTTAACATCTAAGGTATGATATTATTCTGATTATTGTTGATGATGATGTATATTTATATTTTAATTATGAATTATGTAATTTAATGTTATTATGATGGTAATTTGATATTATACTATGAATATTACTGATAGCTATGTGCTAGAAATATGTTGTAATATGGCTTGTATTGCTTATTGTTTATCCACACCTATAAACTGCTATAACTTGAGAAATGGTCCAGGACAATATAGATTGTGCTGGCATTATACTTTTTAAGATGTAACCGTGGAGTTTCTTGTCCATTCTTCTCCACGAAGACCTAGGTTTGCGAATGGACGTAGTTTGATAGTTATAAATGAATAGTCTTGTCTTTCTGTGGTTTTCTTTATAAAATCCCTTTACCCTACATACCTTTTTAGAGACACTTTCAGACATAGTAAATAATAAGTTACCATTCTGACACTCAAAGCTTATTAATTAAATAGATATCAATACATGTACATGTAGTTTACATCCACTTTCTAACATCAGAAGTGGGATTGTGCTCTGGCCTATTTATTATTCCTAACGAACTTTAATTTGATATTTTCATGACCAATGTTGGAGCTATTGGTGTGATGCTGAAAGCTGTGATGTCGGCGGGTCGCCGCCTCGACTCAACTAGGACCAGAATGATGACGACGTGCTGCCGACTCTGTCGGCATAATTAAGAAGCTGCTGCGACAGCATCGAAGCCATGCCGTGGATCAACGGAGCAGCAGTACGAATTACCTAATATCGGTAAGGCCTTTAGAGGCTCTGCTTCAAGATTTTGCTTTCTGAAAAGTTAGAAATGAGAGATTCTAGGGAAAACTGAAGGAATAAGATGTAGAATTTATCAACTTCAATTATTTACCAAAATATTGTTTTAAAAGTTAAAAGCTTTGATTTAACTTCACTGGAATTTTGCAATCAATATTACACCCTCATACACTGAAGCTATCGTAACTAAAATTTGGCACACACGTTTTTCTTATTATCAGATCAAAAAAAAATATACAGATTTTAAATTGTAAATAGTTGGTACTAGTAGTAAATTAACTCCAAGGAAATGACTCAAAAAGAAGCAAATTATAATTAATGAACACAAGCTTCTCATCGACCTTCGATATAATTTCCGATTAGAATTTATCGGAATCGAAGGTGTAAAATTAGTCGGATGTACCGAACTTTCAGATTTTGAATCGAACCTCCGTAGCATCTCTAGTATGTATATTATTTTCAAAACTTGAATAGAATTAAAATAATAGTACGAATATTTGTACAGGTATCAATGTGGCCAAATTTTATTTTAAATTGGTTAGTCAATATTTTATTGAAGCTTGGATTTATTAATAGCTTTAGCTTTAGTTTAATACGAGTATTATATTTACTTCGTAATTCTAGTTCTCACAAAATATAAGACTGAGAATGAAATGTATAGTATGGAGCTTGACATAAATACAGTAAAATTGTAATACTCACGAAAATAAGTTAGAAAATAATATACCAGTTACTTATACCTGAGCATTTCTATCTAATGTTAAATCATTATAAGATATACTCAAAATTGAATGAGTATTTAGTACCTGAATTAATCAGGTGGGTTAACAAATAAATTACTTTGATCCAATAACGGCTTATACACATACATTATATTGTTCATACATCATTTTGACAAGGTTTAAGGTTACTGATGAGCATTTCTCAAATTTTACTTAAAATCAGTTAAAAAGACAACGGCTATGCAGAGCTTAATATATTGTATAAAAGCAAACAAACAAATCTTCTTCTTTATAATATTAGTGTAGATTAATATACACGGTTAATTTTATACGTTCGTACGTTTTGTACGTTCTGGAACCAAAAGCCATAAACTCAATCATCGAACTTGAAACGATTGGGACATTTTTTTCCAAGTTGTATCCCGCATTATTATTTTAGAAAAATAATTTTAAGAAAATAAGATAATAATTTGTAAGAAAGCAATATAAGGTACATAGGGTTCATAAATATACCTAAGTGGCATTTTTGTGAGATGTATACAGGGCTTTAAAAAAGATCCTTTTTTGTTACCCCGCGTTCCGATTATACGTTACCACGAGAAAGTAACAAAAACAGAAGTAACGAAATGAAGATTTTGCGTTTTCAAAAAAATAAATTAAGTTTAAAACCCAACAGTTGAAAAAAGTATTTTACATCAAAGTGTAGGTTATAAAACGAACTATTAACCAATTTTAACAAAAATATGAAGTATCTTAAACTTACCTTGACACAGTGTAATAAAATCCAGAAAGATTTTGTCGCAGTAGTCAGGGTACAGTGCTATCGCGGCTGTTGTCGATACCGAAATGACAAAACAACAAAAAGGTGGATTTAAATGTCATCGGAGTAAAAAACGAAATAATATGATGATTTAAAAAAATCTTTCCATACAAAATTCGGTAACAAAATAAGAATTCAGTTTTGGAACTTTTTATAGGACAGAATTATTTTAAAATTATTAAACTGTTGCCGTATTTTACTATAAACTCAATATAACATGGAATTTGAGGCCATAAACAGTGTTTTGAGACTATAACATACGTAGCTTCTTATAATGTATTGAAACTAAATGAGTTCGAAATCACTGCGGTCACAACGGGACAAACTATTATCCATACTACGAAAATTTCGGCATTATCAGATTTTAAATTTTAAAATTAACTTAATAATTTGTACACTGTTTAGAAATTTTTTTCTGATAATTTAATAACATCGATGCAGTTACGACAATCATGATATTACTTATAATGTCTCAGTAATAAAATAATCAAAGACAAAAACATGGGACATCGACATTATTACTATGGTCAAAGATTTTGAGAGATGCTCTGATATTGCTGATTGATGGTCTTCGTGAAACAATATTTTGACTTAAAGTAAAGTAGCTATTGATGTTCTGTTTTATATGAATGTCAAATATCTGAAAGATATTATCATAAAACATAAGTACATAAATGTATGATCAATCAATCAATCAAATCAATCAATCGTTTATTTTATAAAAAGGTGCACAGTTACAATAAAATATCACAACAATTAAAATAGAGCACAGTTGCTTATTTGCCTGAACTAGGTTGAACCTGTGTCTCAGGCTACAAAGTGCAAGTAGACATCTACTTAAAATAAATAAAATTAACATTAAGTGAAAAGTAAAGTACTAAAATTAAAACTTACATAAAAATAAAAACAGCGTGTTCGCGGAATACAAAAGACTTGAAAATATGGTCATAAATTTTTAAAGTGTCGACTGGCTTATTTGCAATGATATTGTCAGATTGGCCGAACGATAACTTTTTTCGACAAGTAAATTAAATTTTGTTTGATTCAACGGTTAAATATAGGTACTATTGGTACGGTCTAAGTACATTTTTTAGGTAAAAGTTGAAACCTAAGTCAAATATTAGGTCTAAAGCTAAGTCAAAAAGCTAAGTCAAAAGCTAAGTCAAAAGCTAAGTCAAAAGCTAAGTCAAAAGCTAAGTCAAAAGCCAAGGGCAACGCTAAAGACAAAGCCAACGACAAAGTCAAAGACTAAAGTCAAATAAAGGGATCAAAGTGAAATACTGTTTACCAACTTATATTATGATCTGTCGAATTAGTTCAAATCTTAAACAGATAACTGATAAAAATTCAAAAGAAAAAAAAAAAGAATTCTTGCAAAATGTATGTAAACAATGTTACAATGGCTCGGTTGACTGAATTTTCGCTACTAGGCCTTTGCTTGGCGTCGATTGATCTCACCGGTAGCGGGTGAATGTAATCGGCGTGTCTAGGTAATTGGCTCAAATATAAGAGCATTGTATGTCTACAAAATAATGTAGAAATATTATCTGGTTACTTCATTTTGCAAGGATGTAGTTAATGTTTTAAGAAATGACTTAAGATTTTCCTGTAGGAATTCTAAACCCTTAATATGTAGGGTTATTTTACCGCCTTGTTTCGATAGAAGCTAGCTAAATTTCTAACCGATTCTCTGACCCTAAAAATCCGCTGGGCGATCGTTTACTTGGTGCTTGTCTATCTCACCAGCAGCGGGTGAATGGGACTTGCATGACGAGGTAACCGATAAAATTTGTTTCCGCTGGTCGGTCATTTGCTTGGTGCAAGTCTATCCCACTAGCAGCGGGTGGAGGGGACTTGACACGTCTAGGCATTTGGCAAAACAAAAACTAATAAAATTTGTTTCCGCTGGTCGGTCATTTGCTTGGTGCAAGTCTATCCCACTAGCAGCGGGTGGAGGGGACTTGACACGTCTAGGCATTTGGCAAAACAAAAACTAATAAAATTTGTTTCCGCTGATCGGTCATTTGCTTGGTGCAAGTCTATCCCACTAGCAGCGGGTGGAGGGGACTTGAAACGTCCTAGGCATTTGGCAAAACAAAAACTAATAAAATTTGTTTCCGCTGGTCGGTCATTTGCTTGGTGCAAGTCTATCCCACTAGCAGCGGGTGGAGGGGACTTGACACGTCCTAGGCATTTGGCAAAACAAAAAGTAAAATACAATTGTAGAAAAAGGGTATTTAATGTACTTCGAGAGCGAAGTACTTGTCAGTATGGCCGTGATATATATATGTAATTATTATGTGTCTAATATTTAAAAATGAATATAATTAATATCTATTGTTAATTTACTAAATGATTTTTATAACAAACTTATTTTTCTATAAGTCAAACACTGATTTGACTCAACGGTCACTTGTGAATCATACTTGTTTGTTAACGGGTATAAAAGAGCGGTGCCATAGTAGAACAGGCAGTTGCTCTTCGACTTTCAAGTTGCTTAACATCTAAGGTATGATATTATTCTGATTATTGTTGATGATGATGTATATTTATATTTTAATTATGAATTATGTAATTTAATGTTATTATGATGGTAATTTGATATTATACTATGAATATTACTGATAGCTATGTGCTAGAAATATGTTGTAATATGGCTTATATTGCTTATTGTTTATCCACACCTATAAACTGCTATAACTTGAGAAATGGTCCA
Source organism: Standfussiana lucernea (assembly GCA_964057025.1). Classification (NCBI taxonomy): domain Eukaryota; kingdom Metazoa; phylum Arthropoda; class Insecta; order Lepidoptera; family Noctuidae; genus Standfussiana; species Standfussiana lucernea. The sequence continues at coordinate 18,819,005 of OZ059783.1, forward strand.
GGACAATATAGATTGTCCTGGCATTATACTTTTTAAGATGTAACCGTGGAGTTTCTTGTCCATTCTTCTCCACGAAGACCTAGGTTTGCGAATGGACGTAGTTTGATAGTTATAAATGAATAGTCTTGTCTTTCTGTGGTTTTCTTTATAAAATCCCTTTACCCTACATACCTTTTTAGAGACACTTTCAGACATAGTAAATAATAAGTTACCATTCTGACACTCAAAGCTTATTAATTAAATAGATATCAATACATATACATGTAGTTTACATCCACTTTCTAACAAGCTCATGCGTCGACACTATTGGGGTCGCTGGTCGAAAGAATACCTTCATTTACTACAAAACCGAAACAAATGGCAACAAACTAAAGAAAACATACAGAAAGGGCAGCTAGTTCTCGTCAAGGAAAGTAATTTACCCTCAAGCCGATGGGCTATGGGACGAGTAGTAGAACTGCACCCAGGCAGCGACAACTTAGTACGAGTAGTCACGCTTAAGACACAAAATGGGGTACTTAAGAGACCCATAACTAAACTCGCCCCTCTACCTATAAACGAGGTACGCGGAAGCACTGATACACAAGAAGGGAGTCCAGAAACGGACCACGACGAGCCAAAGAAAGGCACTAATAAAAGTCGAAAAGGGGTAAACAGCCTGCTTATGATGTTACTAGTAGCATTTACAACGCTATCATGCGGACTAGCAGCACCCCTGCAACATTTTAAAATAACTCGGTTAACTGAAAACCAACCAGTGTACTTTGACCCCGTCGGAAACATCCAACTCATCCACGATGTACACTAACACTAACTTCTGGTATACTATAACCTGACAACATTCGGGCAAAGTACGACAAAGGTGGAGGAGTTCGTAAATCATTTAGGCCAACTATGCGACACAATGCCTAACGAACCAGGTCACTCAACGTCACAACAACTCAAGTTCGAAATGAACTAGCTGAACGAGTATAACATATTGTTGCGGTCTCAACTTCAACAGCGGAGGCGACGTGGCTACGTCAACGGCGTAAGAAATCTTGCCCGAGCCCTGTTTGGTGTCCTTGACAGCGATTTCGCAGAAAAATACGCTCAAGATATAGAATAAAAACTTTTTGCAAAAAAAAACCGACTTCCAAAAAAAAAACACTAAAAAAGTGGAAAATAACTTTACTTTCGGAAGTCGGTGACTATTGCTTGTTTCATTGACTTTTTTGCCAAAACAAGGTTTGTTACAAACACAAAAAAAAAAAAAAAAAAAACATACAACCGAATTGAGAACCTCCTCCTTTTTTTGAAGTCGGTTAAAAAATTAAAATACTGATACGAAATCAGACACTGATTATCGAGGCAGAAAATAACGTCATCCAGAAAAATGAAGACTTTGTAAAGACGCAATTGGAAGTAATTCAACAATTCATGAACGAAACGGTAGATAATACGGCTGTGATAGAGAACAGATTTCAACGAATGAAAACAATGTATGATGTCAATGCTGGGGCACTAACAGGTAGTTTACTTATCTCAGTACTGAGAAGAAACCAAGAAATGCTCTTAAGTGCATTGACAGATATCTCCAGAGGCCATCTCGACATGAAATTATTCACACCGGAGCAGCTATCTGAACAACTCAATTACATTGCCAGTATCATACCGAAAAGATTAACATTACCTATCAAACACAGCAATGGGTCGAACATAAAATTATTTACGTTAAAGCCCGACTCACCGAACAGTACTTACTCTTCGAATTACATATCCCTTATAGCTATTCCTAGATGGGAAACGGCTGAACAATGTCAGGTGATACAGACAGAAACACAATATATTTGAGTCAACTTCGTAAAGAGTACCTACATACAGATGGAAGAGGTTGATCTTCAGCAGTGTACCACAATGACGGCGGACAATCATATCTGCCATGCCTTTACAACTATCAACAACTTGCATGGAGCCACGGCATCCTGCGAAGCTAAAATACTTAGTCAAAATGTAAATAACATTATATGTGACTGGGTCTCACAACAATGCGCTGACCAATGGATAAAATTACAGAGACCAAACATATGGCTGTACAATTGCATCAATGAGTGCACGATTCGCATCGTCTACGAAAATCGAATTACAACAACCACTATAACAAAAGCAGGGCTCCTTGCCCTAGGTCAGGACTGCATACTTCAGCACAAAGACAACACAATTTATTCACATAACGTTTTTAGTAGCAGTACCAACGTTGGAATAACCTTGGAGGTACCTACTATTGACTCGCCAAATGATATGTGGAACACATTCAAAAACACAAAGATTGTGCTACCGAAATTGAACTTATCTAATGACCACAAATTATTAGATGACCAGATAGCCGCACAAAAGGGAAGAGAGAGCCTACCTGATGGTCTTAGCGTCCACGATATCGGCAACTACGCTATAAGCTCTTTGCTGGTGGGAGGAATCGTCGCCGCTATAATAGTTTGGCGAATAAGAAGATATCTTCAGGCACGTAGGAAGAGCGATACGACAGCCAACGTGAACAGGACTCAAGAAAGGTCAGAAGATATAGAACTAAAGGAGATTCCTGCCTACGCCAAAATACGAGGTGGACTCAAACTCAAACTCAAAGCATTTATTTCAATTAGACCATTACAGGCACTTTTGAATGTCAAAACACAAAAAATAAACTAAGCTACAGTCCCAGTCACAGGGCATAATAACTTGTGAAAGTACTGTAGTTGCCCATTCGAAAGCGTAGATCTCTATGGAGAAGAATGGGCAAGAAACTCCATGGACACTCTTTTAAATCATTATGTTGTTACAAAGTCTCGGTTACATCATTCATGTCGAGATTAAACATAGATGTGAGAACGATGTAGAAAGACGTGCGAGTAAGAGCGTCCAGAATAAAAAGTTAAAATTAACAATTCAAAAATACAATAATCCATGGCAGCTGCGAGATGACCAGTCACAACTGACAGCGCCCGTTCACGAACATGACGCATGGATCAGCCATCATTCAACTCAACCATTTTGGAGGGAACTAAACGACCCGACACACGCGCCACCATCAGCGAGACATTTGAGTGAGCATGACATTCTCTCAACCGCCAGGGCAAATTCGAGTCAGTAAAAGATGTAAATGGTAGCTTCATCGTACATAGAACTCACACATGTGCTATGCAATTATATTATAATACTAAGAGACTGAATCTATACAATGCAAAGATATGTTTACAATCTTCTGCAGCTTCCACAATAACTTCACAAAGTAATCAATTAGTTTGCCCCTATGGTTGTGGAGCAGGACCAGCATTGAGCCAAGCATTTTTATCATCAATGTAATCTCCCAACTTATAGTATGCTTGCCTACATAGTGTGCGTTTTATACAAGATTTAAATTTCGTCTCATTCAGTTGTAGAATGCCGGGAGGAATTTTATTGTAACATTTTAAACAGTACCCCATGAAAGATGAGTCTACTTTAGCTAGCCTGAAACCTGGCTGAACTAGATGGTCCCTGGTTCTAGTATTATAGTGGTGTCTGTCGCCCCTTTTACTAAATAAATGCAAATTTTTCCTAACGTACATGATGTTTTCATAGATGTATTGGCAAGGTACTGTCATGATGTTAATTTCCTTAAACAGTTCTCTTAGAGAATCGCGCCTACATAGATTATATATGGCTCTGATGGCTCTTTTCTGCAGAATAAATATAGACTTGATGTCTGCAGCCCGTCCCCATAGTAAAATACCGTAAGACATAATACTATGAAAATATCTAAAATAGACTAGCCTCGCGGTATCTACATCAGTAAATTGACGGATTTTCCTAACAGCATATGCTGCTGAACTCAGCCGTCCTGCAAGAGATGTTAAATGAGGACCCCATTGTAGCCTTGAGTCGAGCGTGATCCCTAAGAAAACAGTTTCATCGACGAATTCTAGTTTCTCTTGATTCAATACTATGTCACAATCACTAGTTTTGACATTTGGTAGGGCAAATCTTATGCACTTAGTTTTTTTCCCATTTAATACTAAATTATTCGCGGTAAACCAATTATGGACTTGCAGTAGGGCGCTATTTACGTCGTCAAGAATTGTGGCACGTCTGTTTATCTTAAATATCAAAGAAGTATCGTCGGCAAACAACACCATTTGTGGTTGGTTTTTAAATAAATGGGGTAGATCATTAATATAGACTAAAAAGAGGAAAGGACCTAATATCGAGCCTTGTGGTACACCCATCCTTACTTTTAAACCCATTGAATTGACACCATTTATTTGTACTTGCTGATGTCTATCGTTCAAATACGATTTCACTAAACTGAGTGCAAGTTTCCCCAAACCGTAATGCTCAAGTTTAAAGAGTAGGGTTTCGTGGCTTACGCAATCAAATGCTTTCGAGAGGTCACAGAAGATTCCTATGGCATCTTGTGCCTCTTCCCACGCAGTGAATATGTGTTTTAATAATGTGACACCGGCGTCAGTCGTACAACGTCCTTTGGTGAAACCATACTGTTTCTCATGTAAGATCTTATTGGTATTAAAGTGGTTAAGCATCTGATTAAGCATTACCTTTTCAAACACCTTGCTGAAAACCGGCAATACGGATACGGGTCTATAATTATTCGTATCTTTACTGTCCCCGGATTTGAAAAGTGGTATTACCTTGCTGTATTTCATAAGGTCCGGGAAGACGCCTTGGTCCACACACAAATTAAATATTAAAGCCAAGTACGGTGCTATAGTCTCAATAATAGCTTGACAAACTTTAATAGACATTCCCCATAGATCTTCTGTTAATTTGATTTTGATTTCCTTAAAGGCTTCAATGACAGCTATGGGGTTTATATGTTTAAATTGAAACTCAACCGGACAGGCTGAAACATTTGCTCTTAATAAATCAATAGAAAGCAAGGGTGAGGAATTTAAAGTTTCGGTAGTTTTAAGTGGGATGCTGGTAAAGAAATCTACAAATTCTTGAGCAACTTAATTTTTAGAGCTTAGAAGACCACGTGAGGTTTATTTATTTATTTTATTTATAATGTGATATCATTATTGTATTTTTTATTTCTATTAGTTTCACTATTGATAATTTACCAAACCGTCTTTATTTTATTATCTGCGGATTTAATCTTGTTGCTAATGAATAAGGCTTTAGCAACCTTGCAAGTGTTTTTAAAAATTTTTGAGTATGTTGCAACATATTTATTAAAAGTTTCTGAATTAATGTAAGGCTTGAGGCCGTACAGCTCAAACAATCGCTCCCTACTTTTCCTAATACCCTTAGTTGCCCAGTCACTGAACAAAAACTTTGGGTAAATAGATTTAGTTTTCATTTTTATTGTATTATTAAACTCCGTGTAAACTACCGAAAAGAATTCCTCATAAAATTGATTTACATTTTCAATTAAGTTATTATTAAAATTATTCAAATTACTGGGTGTTATTTGTCTAGACTTTATCTGGATTTTTTGTAATGGTGTGTAGGACTCGAAAACAACGGTTTGACCACTGTGATCAGAAGGAAGGTAATTTACAATGGATTTATCTAAGTAGTCGCAACAACAAAAAACATTATCAATACATGTAGCAGTATTTTTAGTAATTCGGGTTGGTTCCGAGAACACGTTTAACAAATTAAATGATTTAAAAAGATGTAATAATCTACTGCTATTTGAATTTTTCTCTAAAATATTAACATTAAAGTCACCACAGATAACGAGTGATTTATTACTAGTAGCAAGTTTTGCTAAAGCATCCTCCATTACTGACTCATATAAAGAGTAGTTCTGATAATTTGGGGGTCTGTAAACGCACACTATTACATGCTTATCTAGCTCAACACAAGACAGTTCAATATTATGCTCAACCGATAGATCAACAATATCATTACGAGACTTACATTTAATACAATTTTTAACTAAGATCATTAAACCCCCACGCATCTTAGTTTTCCAGTTAAAGCAACTGCCCCTAATAAGCATTTCAAAGTCTTTTAACCAATGTTCAGTGAAACAAACTATTTCAAACTTTGTTTTTTCTAAAAACAATTCAATTTCTAATTGCATTGAAGCGAAGCCTTGAATATTCTGGTGAAATAATTGCATGGAATTCTGCTTAGCCCCTTTTTTACATCTAGCTTTTTGGGAGCAAGAAGGTACCTGTGTGTTGTTGGTTAAAGTAACATTACTGTTACTGGTATCTTCTGTTGTCTTACTAACTAGTGTAAATGAGCATCCGGAGTGAGCCCCAAGACTCCTATGCCATTACAAGACAATGAGACCCTAGTACTAGTGGACCCTAATTGAGAATCTTCTTTAGTTACACATGGATCCTCGTTCGTAAAATAATTGTAAAAATCAATATTAGTATTCTTACTAATAGTCGCAGTGTTAATAATAGAACTAAACATAGACATCCTATTTATGTCTGAGTGAATATTAAAAACTAATAGCCGAGCTACACATTACCCCGTGTCGACTTAAGATTACCAACAAAACTGTTGATATCAAGATATATAAGTTTGTCACTATAGTGACCTACTAAGAAATGAACATGCTCATTCAGCATGTGAATGTAATTGTTTTTCTTGCTTGACAATTTTTCTAAGTATGGGAAAGCACACAATATTATTTTACGACAATTCAACTTTAACAATTCAGTTACACTGTCTGTGATGTCTTCTTTTTTAATTTTTGAACTATTTCCAATAAATATGTCTGCATTAATATTATAAACATTTCTAGTTACTGAGGCCATTATCTGTTTGTATGTTGACCCTGGCATGCAATGATTTTGATTAGAAAAACTCAGGTTATTACTAACTAATTTACCTACACCTCTCCCTATATTATCTGAGAACATTATTGAGTAAGAACAATCCTGACTATCATCTATCCCTGGCTGTACCACTTGTGAATAATCATGTGTTATATTAACTCTTTCTTGGTTGAGTACACAGTCCTGAGATAAATTCTCAGCCCGGGACGGGTCCTCCATTACCTCAGGCTGGACAGTATCTTGGTTGGTAACTGACTAACAACTACATTGACACATTACCAACTCATTTGCTGCAAGAATATGTTCCCTAATTTGGTTCTGAGAACTCACATACCTACTGGAAAGGGAACTAAGTGAGTCCTGAAGTACTTGTATTTCAGCCTGCAAATGCCGAGTATCAATTTCATAAATTTTTATACTATCTTCTAATTTTATTTGGTAATTATTTAACTTATAAACTAAATCAACACGCTCTTTCCTCAGTGAAATATTTTTGGAAAATTGCTTATGTTGTTTCCTAAATTGATTACATTTTTTAATTATTCTATTCAGTTTAGCATATTTTTTAATTTTCTTGTTGCTAACTGTATAATTCTGTTTTAGTAAGGAATCTTCAGTCAGATCAATGGTTATTAAGGAAGGGGGGTTACAATTACTATTTAATAATTCATTATATAAGATGTTAGTTTCTTTAACCTGAGTATGTTGTTTTTCTTTCTGTAACTTTGATATACAATTATTGGCATGAATTAATTCATCTTCTAGGTCCCTAATTTTATTTAAAGCCTCCTCATACAAGTTACTACAATTATTGAAACCATCCGTGACCACCTTCAGTTGATCCCGTTCATCAACAACGTCCAAGTATTGCTGATGTAGGACCACTAGCTCTCGTTTTAAGCTTGAGTTTTTGCCATTAACTGAATGAACTTCCACCTCACTCTCATCTCTCTCCTGTAACAGTTGTTGGACTTGGAGGTTTGATTCTTTAAGTTCTTGGAGGGCCGTTCTCAATTTTAGCTCCATATCCTGAGCAGTAGCCTTTCGGGTCATCACAGGCATGGTTTCAGGAAAGGTTACTGAAAATAAGAAGTAAAGAAACGGTGAGAACTAATAGAATTGACCAATTAAGAAAAGTTAGTGGTAAAAGGGGAAAAAAAACCGAGGGAAAAGTGTTCAGTTATGAAATGAAATGAGGTAGGCTGCTATATTAGCTTTAACAGATTAACTATAATTATATTCAATGCATCTAACAGAATATTAAATTTAACTGATTCTATTGTCATAAGGTATTACTTTTTCTTAAGTGGGTAGGTTGCATAGGAAAAAAATAAAATAAACTTATTATTAAGATATTACTTTAAGACAATAATGCACAGTAATGACCATACACGTTATATTACTGAATTTATATTGAAACGATATAATAAATAACAGAGTTATGGAATTACTCTCACTGTTTTGTTTTTTTACGACCGGTTGTCAACAAAGCGATTAAGAACCAGTACAGGGTATAAATTGGCAAAAAGATATACTAAAAAATGGCATAGATGTGTGATTGATATAAAGTGACGATTGTGTGCTGTTATTAAATAAAAGTAAGCAATACTTCCCCTGAATTTTCCGTATAAATCCGCAGTTAGAACGTCATCTGTTGTTTTTAGGTTACCGGTAACGTTGTATTGGCGAAAACTTAATTTATCATCAGGAAAACAATTTTCCTGAGTAATTACGCATTTATATTACGTTTTCTCAAACAATTACACCTTAATATAACTTATTTAATAATTTAATTTAATTTTAAAATACGGAACTAAAATTTTACATGTCACTCGGGCAGTGTTGCCACTTTTTTTTCCACATTCGGAAAACTACCGGCCACCGCTACCAGCAATTGGAACAAGATTTAAACTATGATTAATTAATTAAGAATGATGTCTTGCTTATTGTTTTGATTGCTTAATAACATGTACGAGTATACTATTTAACTTGTAAAGTTTGGTTATCTGAGTGCGTACATATTTTTCCCTCGGGAAGTAAGTTTCTGCGCACGTAATGAATTACGCTAAACATACTTTATTTGTTATATTATAACATAAATTCAGTCGTCACTAAAACTCAGCGACAAGCGGGTCGATCAATAATAACATTGCATCAAGTGCGGCTCAGATAATCAAACAAACGTAACTAAAACGTAATTAAACTATTGAACATGAAGGCGCGTCCCTAGCGCCATCTAGTAGGATTAATTGAAAACCTTATTTTGACATTGACCGATTGATTGTACGTGAAGGCGCGTCCCTAGCGCCACCTAGTAGGATTAATTGAAAACCTTATTTTGACATTGACTGATTGATTGTACGAATGAACATCGTGTGGACGAGAGGGACAACACAGTTGTCACTCTAGCGGAACGTCAAGAACGTCAAACATCCACCGGACGCGTTCAGTTTGAAACGAACGGTGGCATGGACTAGACGGTTACGACGGATCGCTTACGTCCTAAATCATAATCCACATTCATCCGAGTTGCTTTGTGTTATTTTTGTAATTTAAATTGAGAATCGTGATTATAAAACCGTTGATCGAAGACCTGTCTACTTATTTCTGCAATACCTCGTGTGATTACCCACTTTAAGATGAGTGACTCTGATACAGGTACCCACGTGCCTTTATCAGAAGTGGGATGCGAAGAACAGTCAAATAAAGATACTCAGCCGCATAATCAACCTAGCAATAGTGGATTGCTCACCAATATGGAAGCCCTGCTAACCCGTTTGTTAGCGATGCCGCAGCAAACATCACAGTCTGTAGCAAACACCAACGCGGTTCAGTTGATCAAGTTCGACCCAGATGATGAAGATGCTGATGTTAAGGGCTGGTGCCGTGTTTCCGAGTTGATTATTTACAGCAAGAAACTGAGTGGCGTGGAACTTTTAGTTGCTCTGACAACTGCACTAAAAGGACGAGCGGCATCTGTCTTGACTAAGTTGCGTTTGGAAGACTTAACCTGGGAAGTTGTGAAGCAAACATTGCTGGCGAAATTTGCAGAACCCAAATTGATGCAGGACTATTTCGACGACGTTTTGCGCTTTCAGATCGGAACAAAGGAGACTGCTAGTGAATCGGCTATGCGTTTATGGGTACTAATCGAGCGAATCCCTGAAGTCGAGATGTCAGAAGAGGCAATCACTGGGTTCGTTATTTCTGTTCTGAGCTCGAAAGACCACATGATTCGTCGTGAACTGAACTCCTATGCTATCACAACTCGTGCTCAACTCTTCCGGACACTTGGTGGGATTTCCTTAAAACGTCGTACTGAAGAAAATGATGGTAATGACAATAAGGCAAAAAGACCTCGCCTGTCAGACTCGAAGTTCAATGGAAAGTGTCATCGGTGTGGAGTTCCTGGACACAAAATAGCGGACTGTAAAAGGCGACGTGACGATCCAGCTAACCGAGCTGATAGTTCCAACACGCATAAGGTCAAGGACAAGTCGGCACCAATCACCTGTTTCACGTGCGGGAAATCCGGCCACGTATCTACGACATGCCCTGAGAAGAGAAGCGGGGCAGCGGTCAGGGAGGTCAACACTTGCGAGCACAAGACTTCGAGAGGTAAACTCACGACGGCATCTGGTGAGCATATCTGTTTCCTATTTGATAGTGGCTCCTCTTGTTCTTTGATTAAAGAATCTGCGTCTTCGTATTTCCCTGGCACTGAACGCAATAGCACCGTTTATTTGACTGGCATTGGTGGCGACGATATTGAGTGTAATAGACAAATTTCTAGCACGGTCAAAATTAATAATCTTTACTTGACTCTCCTGTTTCATATCGTTCCAGAAAATTGCATTTCCGAAAATGTTATTGTTGGTAGGGACGTATTGGAGAATGGAGTGCGGGTTGAGATTAATAACGAAAATCTTCTCATATCCACTAATGAGAAAATAAACTTTTGCGAAAGTGTACAGGGTATTGACGTCGCAGCTGTAGATACAGATTTAGTCGGGGACGAGAAGGAAGCCTTACTGCGTATTTTGTCGAAGTATACTGATCACTTTATAAATGGTACTCCAACTAAACGTGTTAACACGGGTCTAATGAAGATTGAACTTATTGACTCTAATAAAATAGTCCAACGGCGACCGTATCGTTTATCTCCCATCGAAAAACAGGTAGTGAGGGATAAGGTTCAGGAGCTATTGAAAGCCGGCGTTATTAGAGAGAGTTCCTCGCCGTTTGCTAGTCCGATTCTCTTAGTTAAGAAAAAAGACGACACGGACAGAATGTGTGTCGACTACAGAGAACTCAACTCAAACACGCGACCTGAACACTATCCCCTACCCCTTATAGACGATCAAATAGACCAGCTCACGGGAGCTTATTATTTTTCGTCTTTAGATATGGCCTCAGGTTTCCACCAGATACTGATCCACCCAGAATCTGTAGAAAAGACGGCTTTCGTGACGCCCGAGGGGCAGTACGAGTATGTTGCAATGCCATTTGGTTTACGCAATGCGCCGTCGGTATATCAGAGGTGCATTAATGATGCACTTAAATATTTGAAAGATGGACCTCTGGTGTACATGGACGACGTCCTTTGCCATTCCCCGGACGTTACAGAGGGTCTGCAACGGTTAGACCAATGTCTGGAAGCTCTGACGCAAGCTGGGTTTTCGTTGAATTTACATAAGTGTAAGTTTCTTAAAACTAAGGTTAACTATTTAGGTTATGCTATCCAAGCCGGCGAGGTTAGACCTAACTCCCTTAAAATTCAGGCCCTGGCCGATGCTCCTCCTCCGAAAACAGCGACTCAATTTCGCCAATTTCTTGGCCTATCTTCGTATTTTAGGAAATTTATCGCTAATTATACTCAGATCGTTGGTCCGTTGTACCCTCTTACAAAGTTAAAAGGAGGCATTAAGTGGACGGAAAAACACGAAGAGATCAGACAAAACGTTATTCGTACCCTCACGTCAGAGCCGGTCTTGACCATTTTTGACCCAAAACTGCCTGTAGAGCTCCACTGTGATGCCAGTTCGGAGGGATACGGGGCTATAGTTATCCAAAGAAAGAACAATATGCCACACGTTGTGGCTTATTTTAGCCGCCGCACGACTGAGGTTGAGTCTCGTTATCATTCATATGAACTAGAGACTCTGGCAGTCGTGCGAGCGGTCGAACATTTCCGTCACTATTTGCACGGCCGGAAGTTCACGGTTTATACAGACTGTAACTCGTTGAAGGCGTCTAAATCAAAGGTCGATTTGACACCCCGCGTTCATAGGTGGTGGGCCATGCTTCAAGCGTACGATTTTGATATTGTTTATCGTGAAGGGAAAAGCATGGAACACGCCGATTATCTATCGCGAAATCACGTACCTGAGATCGCAACTGCAGAACATTGTTCAGATAAGTTCGAAGCTTCTCCTAGTTCTACTCCTGCAAAGAAAACTGTTAAGTTCGTAGAGTTGCATGCAGGTTGGTTGTCTGTCGAGCAAAAGCGTGACGCTGAAATCCAGGACATTATAAAGAAATTTTCGGACGGTGATTTACCGGAGAATGTTGCACAAACTTATGACGTTAGGAATGGTATTCTGTACCGGAAAATTAACCGTAATAAAACTGTTTCCTGGCTACCTATAGTACCCCGCTCATTAGTATGGACACTGATCAGTCATATTCATTCGGAAATTCAACATTTAGGCCCCGATAAGACTCTCGACAAAATTTACGATCTATATTGGTTCCCCGAGATGTCGAAAAGTGTTCGCCGGTTTGTCGACTCATGCATAATATGTAAAGCTTCGAAAGGTCCCTCAGGTGCCCAACCAATAAGACTTCATCCCATTCCTAAAGAGCCAACTCCTTGGCACACGCTGCACATAGATTTCACTGGAAAATTAACGGGTAAGAGTGATCAGAAAGAATACTGTTCTGTCATCATTGATTCGTTCACCAAGTACGTCCTGCTAGAACACACTACCTCTTTAGATGCGGCCAGTGCCATTACGGCACTGAAGAAAGCTGTTTGTTTGTTTGGGGCTCCTAAACGAGTTGTAGCAGATCAGGGTCGCTGCTATATTAGCAGTGAATTTAAGAAATTTTGTGCGGAACATCACATTGACCTTCACTTCATCGCCACTGGCTCAAGTAGAGCAAATGGTCAGGTCGAACGGGTAATGCGAACTCTAAAATGTTTACTTACAATCATTGAAAATGATCCGCACAAGAATTGGCGCGATGAGTTAGGCAATGTGCAACTTGCTCTAAATAGTACAAGGTCTACCGTCACGAAATATACCCCGAATGAATTAATGTTTGGAGTTCAATCGTACTCGTTAGGAATTTCTAAGCTTTCAACTGGAGATGGTCCACACGATCGCTTAAATTTAGAAGCGATACGCTTAAATGCATCCAAGAATATAGAGAAAGCTGCTAACGCTGAGACTATTCGTTTTAATCGTGGAAGAGCTAGAGTAAAGCTATTTAATAAAGGTGATTACGTTTTCGTAAAAAATTCGGAACGCAATCAGACGAAACTTGACCGAAAGTTTAGAGGACCTTTCGTGATCACCAATGTTCTGGAAAATGACCGTTATGAGTTAAAAAGTGTAGATGGTCCTTGCCGTACGTTAAAGTATTCGCACGAAAATTTGCGTTTGGTGCCGGGGGGTCACGAGGGCTTAATGGAATTAGCTGAAGGCATTATGAATGACGAGGAAGCCGCGAAGGCGGTAGATATGCAGTCAGAAGGCATTATTGATGCCGATTTTGAGACTATGTCGGCTCGCAGTGTTGACACCCTGACTGCAGATTCCGCTACTCTGACTGCATCGTCTGAAACGCTTACGGCCTCTTCCTTTCCTGTGAACTTTGACGTAGAAGTAGACATCCACCGAGCATAGTGTTCAGACCCTAAGGTATGTTCAGATTATGTGATGTGATTACGTGTGGGTGTTGTTGTCCGGTTTTACCCGTTGGTTGGTAACTCGAAAGGACGCAAACCCAAAGACGAGATGTTGTCCGGTCCTGACTAGAGTGCTAGCAGGTTCGTAGGGACGCATGCGTCTGTGTGTTACGAATGGATAGTATTGTCCGGGCTTAGCTGTGCTAGTCGAAGGGACGTACGAATCTAGTTCGTTGACGTGGCTGATGGCTAGTCGAAGGGACGGTGTTGTCCGGTCTTGCACTTGGGGCAAGTCGAAGGGACGCATTTGTCCGGGCTACGCATCATATGAGGAAGGAGAGCGGTGCAAGTAGTGAGAGTGAGTTCGAAATAGGCTGTGGCCTACAGTAAGACGCATTGGCTCATGTCAGGTTGGACGAGCATGATGGCTCGATTAACAGTATGGTACTTTCTCGTTGCAGGAATACATATTCGCCCGAGGACGGGCGATTGTCAGTCCGGCCGTGAAGGCGCGTCCCTAGCGCCATCTAGTAGGATTAATTGAAAACCTTATTTTGACATTGACCGATTGATTGTACGTGAAGGCGCGTCCCTAGCGCCACCTAGTAGGATTAATTGAAAACCTTATTTTGACATTGACTGATTGATTGTACGAATGAACATCGTGTGGACGAGAGGGACAACACAGTTGTCACTCTAGCGGAACGTCAAGAACGTCAAACATCCACCGGACGCGTTCAGTTTGAAACGAACGGTGGCATGGACTAGACGGTTACGACGGATCGCTTACGTCCTAAATCATAATCCACATTCATCCGAGTTGCTTTGTGTTATTTTTGTAATTTAAATTGAGAATCGTGATTATAAAACCGTTGATCGAAGACCTGTCTACTTATTTCTGCAATACCTCGTGTGATTACCCACTTTAAGATGAGTGACTCTGATACAGGTACCCACGTGCCTTTAAACATAACAGTGGTTTGGTGTGAACTAACAACCTTCCTACAACAACTACCGGGGTATCTGTCAGCGACGAGAAAACCCCAACAGTAATCAAGTTTTTTGTTTTTTTTTTTTTTCAAACTTAATGCATTTATTTCAATATAAAGATTTACAGACATTTTTTTTATTAATTTTATTTAATAATAAATAGTACAAGTATGTAGAAGTCTGAAGTTTTTTGCGAAAGTTGAAAAGTAATGACAAAACGAGATATTTTTACGTCCTCAACCTTCAAAATTTCTAGTAGTTTTTTTTTAAACATAGATCATTATAATGAAATATGATGTGATGTACCTAATATTTTATTGCACCTGCGAGCAGAAAAATCGTCTCACCCCGTGTTCTTTGATTTGAGACAAGTTAACTCAAAATATTTTTAATGACGATCTATTCGATTTTACTAAAACTTTGTTTTTAGGAAATTGGTTATTAGAAAATTGGACATAATTAAACAAACGTACACAACTACCGGCGGCGTATTGTTCATATACACAATCCACTTTTTTTAGTTAAAACACAGATTAAAGTATCAATTTATATGCAATTAGAAGCAGAATAAATTAAGTCAGCCAGGCAAAGCCATTTTTAGCTGCGAATATGTCCTGAACGTAATAGAGCAAGATCCCAGGGCCGCCAGATATTACTTGTTTTTTTTTTTTTTTTTTTATTCTAGCAAAAGGGCTTTGTCGCACATGCGATTATGCCGCCCTGGTTAGTTTTACAAATTTTAACAAAAAATACAAAGTTTAACTAAATCTTAGCATAGCTAGTCTGTAAAGTGCTCTAGCTGCGTCGGACAGTGGCGCAGCTAGAACACTGTTACAGTAACCTATTTCTCTAAACCTACAATCTAATCTATATCTTAATTCTTCGTTGCGGACACACTCGGTCAATATGTGGTAAACATCATCAACGGAATTATCACAAAAATTACATTTATCTGTTGTTGATTTTGCCATAAGGTGTAAGAACTCATTACACGGGATGTGTCCTGAACGAAGCCTTAGTGCAATAACAGTATCACATCTGTTCAACAACTGGTTATCTATCCACGGCGACTTCAAGGGATGCGGCTGGATCGTTTTGTACCAGATTCCTTTATCTCGAGATCTTTTATTAAAATATTCCTTCCAAAGTAAATAGCAATCCTGTTTAATTTTAGGTATAAAGTTAGAGAAGTGAGGAGAAAAGTTAACAGGAATTCCATCACATATGGCTTGCTTGGCTAATAGATCAACAATTTCATTGCCTCTTATTCCAATATGTGATGGAATCTGACGGAAAGCATGTAGTCCTTCTACATGCTTTCCGTCAGATTGTAACTTCAAAATAATTTTCAGTATAGTGTAGGCTATCGGTGTTCCTCGAAAGGTCGAAGTACACCGAGCCAAATGTTGGAGCGAGCTTCTGGAATCTGTACAATATGGTTTTGGTGGATTGATTCTACATAAGACAGAGCTTCTGCGATCGCGATCAATTCAGCTTCCATTATACATACACTGGCATTTATTTGAAATTGTATTGAATTTTCATCTGACTCATAAAACGCAGCCCCTATATTGTCACCCTCCTTAGATCCGTCTGTAAATATTTTAACATAAGTCGAGTATTCGGAAGTAAGGTAATCAATAAATAAGTTTTTTAAGGTAACAGGATTGTATTGCCGTTTTGGCCCAGACATGAATTTTACGTCATGTTTTATTATTTTATCACTATCAATACTACTAACCCAAATATTCAGGGAAAACATATCTAATTTCTGACTGCTGTGAATTTTTAGGGTGTGATTAGAGGGGGATTCTTTTGTTTTGCCAGTATAAGGAATTTTTACATAATGTAGATAGTTCGGATAGTAAATTGATACCCCCGGTATTTGCCTGCAAAGCTTTAGTCTTAAGCCAGAATTTGCTAGCCAAGAAGCGTCGACGTAGGTATAATGGTTGTAGGCATAATTCGCTCTCCATCACGTGAATTGGTGTGGTTTTAATAAAACTACCTACTACTCTCATAGCTTGGTTCTGTAATCTATCTAATTTATCTAAGTGAGTTTTTGCACTGTTGTCATAGAAAAAGCTTCCATAGTCAATACGGCTTCTAATTAAAGACAGATAAAGTCTTCTTAAATATTTTGGGTGTACACCCCAACTCGAACCGGCCAACACTTTAAAAATTCTAATGAACTTGAGAACTTTTTGGCAAATTTCATTTATATGTTTTCCCCATCTGAGAGAACGGTCCAACCACACACCAAGATATCGTACCGTGTCAACAACCTCCAGACTATTACCTCTAATTGACAAGTTAACCGACTGTCTCCTATAGCCTCTGTCAAAAATACAGATTTTACTCTTATTTGATGAAATGTTCAGATTAAGGGAATCCAAGTGATCACATAAGATATTTAACGCTTCCTGTAACTCAGCGGCTGCTTGATCAGTGTTATGGCAAGTTATATAAAGTACGTAGTCATCAGCGTACTGAGAGACAGATATGGAGCTGGGTATTGCCTCACAGATATGGATGGTTGCAATATTAAATAGTAATGGTGACAGGGGGTCACCTTGTGCCAAGCCCCTTCTGGCAATTCTAGTGACAGTATTATCTATGCCACTAATTGATAAATACCTTTCTTTAAGAAATTCCCATAGATATCTACAGTATTGTGCTCCCACACCAAGTTGGTCCAAAGTTAACAGAAGAGTGGTGACGTCAACGTAAGCGTAACGTGACGTAAGCGTTGTCGATATCAAGGAAACACCCGATAGTTACAAGTTTTTTTGAATAGCCAATTTGTATTTTCGAGGTTAGTAAATTTAAATTATCTAGACAAGAGCGAGCTTTCCTAAAACCTACAGTTTCTTCAGCAAAAAATCCTTCACTTTCTAAGTACCACTCAATTCTCTTATTAATAACGGAATGAAAGATTCTACATAGACAGGACATTAACGAAATAGGTCTTATTGCAGAAGCGGAAGTCAAATCGCGACCTGGTTTGGGTATTGGTACTATGCGGACTTGGCGCCATTGTTCAGGGACAAAATTTATTGAAAAAAACCAATTATATAGATGTAGTAAAATATTTTTAGCAAGATCAGGGAGATTTTTAATCATCGAAAAGGAAATGTCATCGCAGCCCGGTGCAGTATCTTTAGATTTTACACATTTGTCAAATTCCTGTCTTGTTATATCTACTTCCAATTTATGATTTAGAGAGCAAAAGGTAGGTAGTGGGGGGCATGTAAAATCAGGGGCTAAATTAAAGAGGACTTGTTCCGCCAACGTGTCATCCACATGGAGTCCAGCTGAACGATATCCCTTCAACCAGCGCATGCGTCGCCACATGTCACTAGCCGAAGTGACCTCATCCACTGAAGAACAGAACTTACGGAATCCCTCCTTACTTGCATTTCTAGTTAATTTTTGAGCTTCAAGAGTTTTGTCCCGTAGCACTTCTAAATTATCTGGAGTGGGGTTTTTCCTAAAACACGTTAAAGCTAATCGTCTTTCCGCTACCGCTTTATTTTTATTTTTATTTTATTTTTATTTTTATTAAGAGGAACAGCAAACAGTTACATTATGAAAACTTAAAACTAGTATAACAGTATTCGCATTTTGCTAATAATGTAACCCACGACGCTGTCCACGGGTTATCATAGTAATATAAAAATAGCAATAATCGCCAGGGGTGAGAAAAAAAAAAAAACATAAAAAGTAAGTAAAAATAAACAAAAGAAGGATGACAAATAAAAAGTATACAACCAGGACAGATTTAGAACAATAATTTGAATGGTACATATATATATGTTTTAATTGTTAAGAGTTTTGAGGATAAGACCTTTGAATTTTCCTATTGGGCTATTGAAGATGTCAATATTTACAAAAGTTTTATTGTATAAATCAACCATGCGGCGGATGGGTGTGGTATTGCAAACAGCGTACCTGCGCGCACCTGACGCCTGTGGAAGGTTCTAGGTATTGCGTAGCAGATCATGTTGTTAAGATTTATGCAGTTAAATTTATTTCTAACAATTTTATATAGCGTGATAGTTTCAAGGTATTTTCTACGACAGTTTAATGACAAAAGTTTGTACTTGCTGAGTAACTGGGCATAAGGTAGGTAAGATCTGTGGCACCTGTAGTGCATAGCACGTAGAAATTTATAATTGTACATTTTCAATAATTTCGGTGTATTTCATATAAAAGGGGTTCCATATCGAAACCGCATACTCCAATTGAGATCGAACTAGGGTTTTATACAGGCATAAATAAGATGACGTTTTTTTAAAGTTAAGGGTGGACCGCATAATAAATCCGTACATCTGGTAAGCTTTGTTTACAATTTTGTCGATGTGCAGGTCTAAGCAGAGTTTCGAGTCAAATATAACACCCAGATCCCGAATACTGTTCAATTTAGCGAGCGGTGTGTGATGTAGGGTGTATGTAAAATGCTTTAGACAACTTCGGAGACCAATAAGTCTTTGGTTTAAATTTATTGCAGGGATTTTGGGTAAATTTAAAATAAGGAATGTTTACATCTGCTGCATTGTTGATGATATCCAAAAAAGAATTATAAGCTTCTTGGGGATTAACAGGCAAGGTATAGTCAACTAGTGCGTCTTGAATAAAATTACGGTAAGCTGTCCAGTCGGAATTTCTAAAATTTCTTTTCTTAACGATGCGTGGAACATAACCATCTGACGTCCTCAGTTTGATTATCATGTGGTCACTGCCTAGCGATTCATTAGTTACATTCCACTTAAACATTAAACATACGTCTGAAGAAACAATAGATAAATCAGGTGCCGATTTTTGTAAAATTCCATTAACTAGCTTTACTCGAGTCGGCTTACCGTCATTCAAAGTTACAAAACTATGGTCAATTAAGGAGTCAAAAATGTGAGTACCTTCTTTGTAATGTTTTATCTTGAGTTTTATTCTGTCTTGAGTGATGCCCATTGTAACCTCCTAAAATTAGGGTTTTAGAGTTAGCTATAGAAAACAATGATTCCCAATCATTTTGTGAAGTGCGGACGTTAGGTGGGCAATAAATTGAAATAACATTTTCAATGGAACTACAGTTAAAAATTTTAACATGAACTATCTCGATACCCGGATTTGTAATAATACTGCGACATTGTTGTGCCTAGATGGATATAAGAGTCAGAATTGCAACTCCTACGTATGAATCTGGTCTGTCGCAACGAAACACGTTATAATCTTTTATATTAAAATTACAGTCAGAATCCAGCCACGTTTCGCATAGGGCAACAATATGATTTTTTTCTAAAAACAAGATTTGTTCTAAATCTATCCTTTTAGGTAAAACACTTTGTGAGTTCCATTGCAAAATGTTTATTTTAACAGTATTCACTGTGGAAATATTTTTTAAAGGAAAAACAACTATTAGGTATTATCTTCTTTAGGAAATAAGATATTGCCCACTCCACGCTAATTTGAACAACAGATATGATTTTGTTTTTAAAAGTGTCATTTCTCTCAAATAAAAGATTTAATTTTATCTACCAGCCATCCGAATGAATTATTGTCTTCCGAATGTTCATTTGTGTCGTCTTCGTCAGCATCTCCCCTGCATGTATCCTCTTGAATGTCCATATCGCATTCCAGAGCATGGGAAGCTTCGGATTGAGGTGATTTTCTCTGCTGTTTCTCCTTATTATTTTTCTTACTAGTTTTTTCTTCTTTTTCCGTCTGTGGTTTGTCTGTCTGTGGTATATCGTCTCTTTGCGTGGATATAGGTTCTTTAGTTGGTACAGGGCGTGCTGTTTTTTGAGCGTAGGTAGTTTTCGGCTGTAACACAGGTGACATAGGTGTAGTTGAGGTCATAGTAGGTGTTTGCGTAACTGAGTTTCCCTCATAGGACGGTGCTAGTATCGGCGTGTTGACATGTGCCTCACAAGTGGGTACTGTAGGAGGTATATACATATCCATGGCTTTTCTATATGAGACATTAAACTCACTCATTATACTGCGTATTTTTTTCTCCTTTATGTAAACAGGACACGTTTTGTCCAATGCCATGTGATTCTTTGAACAATTAACACACTTAAAAGAACCGGTCTCACAGTTATCGTGTTTACCTGCGCACTTCGGACATATGACTTTAATTGTCGGACACATTCTAAGTGAGTGACCATACCTCCAGCATCTGGAACATTGCGTAACAGGAAAAACGTAAGGTTCAACCCACACTCTCATTTCGTATATAAGTACATAAGGGGGCAACGATGGTCCTTCAAATCCTATTTTCCATGTCTCGCTATCGGTCCATTTCGCTGTTTCTCTGTCCTTTCGTTGTAGGCGTTTTACATTCACGACCTTACATGTACTAGATAAACATCTAAGTAATTCGTCCTCCGAAATATTCAATAAGTCGATATTTTTAATGACGCCATAAGATAATCCAACTTCAAAGGGCCGCTGAAATCGCCATCCTAAACCACTAAAATGATCGGAGTTGATTAATATCTCAGCGCTGTCGGCGTTATTAAGTTCAATAATAATTTTGTACGGATTTATATGTTTCACTTTGGTGATGTTTAATATTCCTTGTTCTTTAAATAATTTTGCTAGGGCGAATTGTTTAGGAACTTTATATCTTTACAAGTAACACTTAATTCCGTAATCCCTCTTACTTCTCTCATCCTCTGTTTTCTACTTCTAATTTCACTCCATTCATCATCTTCTCTCCCTCTTTTCGTAGGTCGCAATCTGTCATTCGACGTCTCGTTATCCTCCATCTCAAATAATTGTGTTAAGTCTTCTGAATGTGTATTTTCTTCGTCGTCCATTATAACCGTGTTGGTTAATTCTTCATTTCGATTCTCGTCCGTACTCATTACGCATAAAGTGTAGATTCGCTCGAGCGATAACCGGCCGAGCGGCGGAGCGGCCGAGCCAGGTAGGTGCACAATAGATAACGATGTTATTAGCTAATGATCGCAATAAACACGTCTAAGCAACACCGTACGCGCTTCGACACTGTATTACTTGTTTTCTGATAAACAAAATGTGTGGCATCGAGTAGTGTTAGCCCCTTCGCACATGGCGTCGTATCGTAAGCGTATCGTAGAACGCGCGTAGTACGAGAGCAATATGAGCAGGAACATGTTCAAACAAGTCCGCACACGAAGCGGTGTTGCAGCGTATCGTATGAGGTGTTCATTGTCATTACGATAGACGTAGCGTACTGGCGTAAAAAAGGAAGCGACAAAAAAAAATTACAATGAATACTGCAAAGGTTATAGAATTTGTGAGCCTAATCGAAACCTTTCCTTGCCTATATAATCATTCATTAAGTGATTACTCTAGGAAAGATGTAACGGAGAAAGCTTGGGAAAGATTAAAAATATTATAGTTTTATTTACCGTAGAGTTATCATGATTCGTTCTTCTGGGGGTACAGCTTCTCTCATGTTAGTACTTATCATTTTTCAATAGGTGTGGTCCTAAAATATTTCGAAGTATTGTAAATGTATCCTTCCTCATTCGATAAAAACTGCGGAATTTATTATCATTTTCTAACAGTTCACGTGCAGCAACAAACAATCTTTTCTTGTAATTATTTGCGATGTATGGATGGATACAATGAGCACGTCGCTTTCTACTTCTAACGAAATCAAATAACAAGAAATCCTCTTCGCCTGAAGAGAAAGTAAGGTCATCAATAAATTCCCCAAACACATCTGGTACGCTTGACGCCATGATTTCAACTGAGATATAACAAAACGATACGTCTACGCGACGATTCGTTTGTAGAACACTCCGTGTCTCGTGCGCATAGCGTAATTACGATACGCGCACGAGACAACTACGCCTACGACCCATGTGCGAAAAGCCGGCAAATTTTTCAATAACAGGTGTTATAGTTGCGTTTCTAGTAACTTTTTTTTAAAGCCTTAGTGATGACTTTTATGTTTTATAGATGACTAGCTGACCGGCGCAACTTCGTCTGCGTAACATTTTTCATTAATGCTCCGCTCCTATTGGCCGCAGCTTGATGTTTTATAGCCTATAGCTTTCCTCGATATATGGGCTATCCAACACTAAAATAATTTTTCAATTCGAACCAGTAGTTCCTGAGATTAGCGCGTTCAACCAAACAAACAAACTCTTTAGCTTTATGATATTAGTATAGATGTTTTATAGAAGATTATTAAGAATATTATTATCACTGCCAGATGCTTCCCGTCGCCGAAAATTTCTGCCAGACACTTCTAAGTACGGAAAAAATAATGTGATTTTACCACAGATATAATAAATACAGTTACCTATAGATTTAGTTTACCTTTAGCCTACCGTACGCAAAATACGACAATTAAAATATCGTATGAGCGCATTGGTACATGGTTGCCATACAAAAAAGATTAATTGCGACCCTACAATTGGTGGGGCAGTGAGTATTAAAATAATTCTCTGAGTATAAAACATAGATTCTGACGTGATTTTTTTTTTTTGCGTCATTTTTACAAGCTGAATACCAGTATTTTACATGGAGCGAGTGCCTGTCTGACCTTCACAACCTAGTTAGTACTGGGTAATACGGTACCCCTTGATAAGTCTGGTTGTCAGACTTTCGGGCCACTGACTACCTGTAACGACTGTCAAAGATCTAAAATTAACAGCCGGGACCAACGGCTTAACGTGCTTTCCGAGGCACGGAGGAAACTCGGTATGCAACAGGTGGTCACCCATCGACGGACCAACCCAGGCAAGCGCGGCTTAACCCGACGATCGACCCGAGCGGCTGTTATTATTTAGCCACGAGCTCCTGCGTGTCAAGCAGTGTTCATTATTATTTTTCAACAATATTTTCTGCAACATAATATAAAAATCAGCACCCAAGCTTTAAGAAAAATTTGTATTATTTTTATGCTACTTTAGCAGGCGAATGATAATGATTTTGATGATTATGATTGTACCTAATATTGAAGATTGGCCGTCGGCACAAGTTAGCAGGTCTGCATGCATACGTTCACAGTACATACTAACACTTCTCGACACATTTTGTTAATCAGAAAATAAGTTTTTTTTTTCTAAGTTTTTCCACCTTTATTTGTTACCCATCTACGACGACAATCAATAAACATTCTATTCTATAAAAATTTTGAGATACCGTCTCTTAAATGAAAGAGCAAAGGTAGGTTGATTCTTTTGCTCGCAAGTGTCCTTTCAAGTAAGTCCACTGTCATGATATTTTTACAAGTCAATGATTTGATTGTTTTGTTCTATCTACTGATGGTAAATACTTTCTTAACTCACGTTTTTTTTAAGGAAAATTCAAAGACCGGTATTTGATTTTCTCTATCAATTTATTAAATTTTAATGTTTCATTAATATCAGCATGTCTGTGAAAAATAAATAAATAAATAAAATTTATTTATTTCAGACCAAGAAATTTTCATAATTGTTGGTAACAAAGCTCTTAAAACTACGTTAGTATTTGCAGCATTCAATAAAAATTTAGACGCCCTGTAATTTTTTTCTCATTTTGTTACTTGTACATATTTTATTATTATTTTAAATCCATTTGTAATTTGTAAATAACGTACTGAATACTGAATTCAAATAAATGTTTGCTTAAATTCAGTACATAAATTTTAGAAAATAAATAAATTGATAACAAAAAAATACTCCTTTTGATAAGCTTTTATTTTTATTACAAAGGTATTAAAATTACGTTAGCATGGAATTCAATAAATAGTCAATAATGTCACGTCGTCACATGAAGCTGGATAAATCTCCCTAGCACTACGGCCTCTGGTCTCTCCGAAGTCATCCTCAGGATACCGTTGGTGCTCCCTCACATCCAGCGCATCAGAGAAGCTGTTTTCATATGCAATTATCTTTCCTTACCTTATTGACCGACGTCTTCTTTGCTATATGCATTATCTGACATATTCTTAGATCATCGAAGTATCACGTGTCATAGGTATAGGTGTTATTTTACCGAACTATATTTCGCCGATTTATAAAATTACGTTTTGCCTTTGGCCGAAACCTCTTTTGAACTTTTTTCATTTGCCAAATGATTTATTTGCCATATTTTCACCACACCGATACAACATTTTACGGAGTATTATTTGGTCACAAATATATAGCCGGTTATTTGGTAGAATTTTCAATATTAAATTAAAATAGTGTCATAAAAAGTCAATATGTTGTGCTAGAAAATTTAGTGACAGAAACGAATGGCTACAAAACCGACTTCACGTAGTCTTGTCTGCTCTACCCCTAGAGTGTAATTTAAGCCTGCGTAGGCGCAGAAGGGTGGGGCGGCCCGTGAGCTAAGGAGCAAGTAGTTTGAAAATTTGGTTAATAAAAGCCAACACGACATCCAAATGAGTCTGAATATGTATTTAAAAATACCTGTTGCCCGTGAATTTGTTTGGGTACTAACTTAATTTTAATTAAACTATTTTTTTTTAAATTCAAACGAATCTAAAAACTTCCAATTAACAATTTATAAGAAAAAACTTTTCAAAGGGATTTTCAATTATGTTGTACATAAAATTAGTTTTTGCCTTATCAATACATTTTATTTTATGAATGTGAACTAAGCCAAGATCCATTTTTTAATGTTAATGAACATTAACTATACCGAGTTCCTGTTTTTATTTTATTTGATTAAATATTGACTAGTCCCAGTTCCTATAATGTTTTGTAAATTTTATTAGTGTAACAGTTCCATATTCAATTTTTTTTTTAATTTTATTAATGGCTCATTAACACGAGTACACTCGGCGACACATCAAGCTATACACCCCAGTATAACATGGCCTCACTTTGTATAGATTTCCAATACAATAAGAGATCCGCATAAACTGGCTTTGTATAGCTTGACTGGCGCCATGCGTATCTATTTAAAATATTTAAGATAATAAAAGCTGATTATTTTTTAAATCTGAATTCTAAGTCACAATATCTGTAATAATCTGTATCAACGATTATAGCCTATCTGATTTATAAGATACTAGCGGATTCCCGGCGTGTGCTACTAGGCTATAGTGTCTAATTCATTGTTTTAGTGGTCTAAAACTTTTTTCGCACTAATGCCTTTCTAATTTTGCGAAACCGGTTTGCGCACATCGGTTGGATGGTTTCAAAGTCTATAACGGACATTGTTGTAGTTTAGATAGATAGACCGATAGATGAATACTGCCGTAAATATTTATGAAAATCCATTCAGTAGATTTACATGAAGAGGTCAAACAGCAAATCAAAAAGTAATTACACTAGACAGTGATATAAACTACTTCTGATCCGAAACACTTCAGTCCACGCAGTTGCAACTCATTTTCGGCCGATCAACTTCGACTAGTCCATATTGAAATCGATCGCCCATATCGATCGACGTAAGATTCAACATCGATCGAAATAAACGATCGTTCTACTCGATAACCTCCAACCCGCCCCAAGCAGCGTCGATAGACTTAGAATAGATGCATTCGACGTCAACCGACTGTCATCCAACTGCTACGAATTAAAAGCTAAAGATTCTAAAGGCATACATTTGTGTAAGTTAATAAGTAAGCCGCAGTCGTTACACCTGTAACGATTCAGTGGCCCGAATTTCTGACAACCAGTCTTACCAAGGGGTATCGTATCCTAGTACTAACTGGGTTGTGGAGGTCAGATGGGCAGTCGCTCCTTATAAAATACTGGTATTAAGCTGCATCTGGTTAGACTGGAAACCGACCCCAGCATAGTTGGGAAAAGGCTCGGCAGATGGTGAAAAAGTAAACCGCTTGGGTCGGTCTTCAAAGTTAAGCAATGCTTGCTGAGGTCGATTTGTGGATTGGTGTACCATTGTTTACAGAGCTTGCTTGCTCTCAGAGCAAAAATTCCGGACTTGTCCGGAATGCGGAGGGAGTTTTAAAGCGTCCGGAATTCCCAAATTCCCAATATTTTATGTTTCTTATTTTATTTGGTAATGTCATTTGTTAATCTTTATGCCCCTTTCGGATCGAAGAGGGTTTCTTTTAAATATTATATATCTGGAAACCCTAACAGACTCCTCTTTCACTCGGAAAGCACGTCAATCTGTTGGTCCCGGCTGGCATTTGAAGATATTTTACAGTCGTTACAGCCGAAGCGGTGATAGCCTAGTGGTGTGACCGTTGGACTGTCAAGTCATAGGTCACGAGTTTGAACCCAATGCACGCACCTCAGATTATTCGGAATCATGTGCGTATTGTATAACTATCACTTGCTTCGGTGAAAGAAAACATCGTGAGGAAACCAGCATGCCTGGGAGTTATTTCTCGGTGGCTTGTAAAACCAATTGCCCATGGGCCGCATAAAAACCACACGATAAAGAAAGAAGAAGTCGTTACAGGTAGTCAGAAGGCCGAAATTCTGAAAACCAGTCAGTTTTACACTAACTGGAAAACACAATACCGGTGTTATGTTATCTACTTATTAACTTACTACTTCAAATGAAAATCAGTCATTGACTGAACTGCCAATGTCATTAATCGGCTGTTATTCATTGCAAGTATGTATAAGTGCACTGAAGTGACTCGGATCAAAAGTAGAAGGGTTCCGCAGAGGTGTACCTAATAGTACACCCACATTCCACTAGTTATGTAAGTTTAAGTCCCATGTAATAGGGGCGAGTCTATTGTCATCAAACAGGCACCGATCAAAATGCAAATTCATCAATTTACAAGGCAAATCCCAGACGGAAAAACCCCGTAACCCTTTGCTCGACAGCAGTCGCGGTAGCGACCACCGAGGCAGAAATAGTTAATATCACAAATCTACCGAATGGATTTGAATAATAATATTTTTTTTTTATTTCAGACCACAAGTCCATTTAGTTAGTACAGCACACAACTAAGAAACTAGTGTTAGTACTTACATCTACCCGGAAAAAAAAAACAATACAATACGAAAACGAACAATTATTTATTATACGCCACAGTGGCATGTGACTGTCCCACCTGTCCGCTATAGTGCTCAGGATGCTGTTGGGGCTGACGCGTACCCTGCGCATGATGTAGCCGCATCGCTTGCGCATGATGGCGTGAAAGTCATCTATGCCCGCTGCGAACATGCCGGAAGCAGTGGAGTACCCTGAATGCGTGTTGTATTGGACGCGCAGAGCGCTGTATGCCCTCTGCGTGTAGTTGACCCACAGACCGCACGTATAGAACGACTGACAGTACGCCATGAACAGCGTAGCCTTTACGTCGGTCGAGCAAAAAAATTAATGATTTAGATTAACAATATAGATTATATTGTCGTCTAAACCATCAGGATAACAGATGAGCTATTATTAATCATTCATACAGAAATTGTGTTAAAAAACTGATTGAACTTGATTTGATCTTAAAATAATCTGAGATATTCTTAAAGATTTACGTTGACATTTTTCGATTAATATTTGACAAACTATTGACATTCTTATTATTATAATATACCGATTCTATTAGCTTCACTTAATTTATTAATGTATTCTATAATGAGGAGATGAGGCTGGCACAAGAGCGTGGAGCTTGGCAAAGAGCAAGCAAAGAGAGTCCTATACTCAGCAATGGCTGAAGTCGGGCTGTGAATGATTGAAGTGATATTCAGATCTTTTTAAAGATAAAGACAGAATGTGATGTATGTAAATACCTACATAAGCGCGCGCCGAAGCGCGCGCGGCGACCGCGACAGCGCGGCGGTGGCGCCCCGACTCGCGAGCATGAGTAATAAACTAGCGTTTACGCGAGACGGTTGTTTCATTGCTCCGGCGCTCCCCAAACATATCATTGGCGACGAGTTAACTGTTTACCCGCGTGTGTCGAATATAAGTTAAAATGAGCTATATTGGATCATTAAATACATTTGACCATAAAAATCAAGATTGGCAGATCTTTAATGGAAGATTGAACCAATTTATGAAATTAAATAAGATCACAGGGGAGGATAAAGCGTCTTTATTACTCACGCATCTGTCAGACGAAACGTATCGTCTGGCCAGGAACCTGGTTCACCCCAAGGAACTGGACAAAGTGTCTTTCGAAGAATTAGTGTCCAAACTCAACGGTCATTTCAAACCCAAAAGATCGACTTTCGTAGACAGAGCGAAGTTTTACGAAGCGGTAATATCGGATGGCGAAAGCCTCGAGGATTGGGCGGCGCGTTTGAGAGGCCTCACCGTATATTGCGAGTTCGGCGAGGAGTTATTGGACACTTTGCTGCGAGATAAGTTCATTTTAGGCCTAAGAGAAGGGCGTGAACGGGACCGTCTGTTTGAGAAGGACCCGTCAAGTTTAACCTTTGCAAAAGCTGTGGAAGTTGCTCAGCAGGCGGCGTGCGCACGTGGTGCTCGCTCATTTGTACCTACGGAGGGCGGGTTAGGAGTGGCGGCTGTGAAGGAAGAACCTGTCTACGGGGTTGGGCAGGCTCGCGAAAGGCGGGATACAGCAGCGTCTACTTCGTCCGGTGCACGTGGCTCCGTTAACAGTGCGCGTTGTTCAGTGTGTGGTTATAAAAATCACGAATCAGTGAAGTGCCGGTTTAAAAATTATACCTGCCAAATTTGTGGTGTGAAAGGTCATTTAAAGAAAATGTGTACGGCTAAAAACGAAAAGGTGAAACTCCATCACCTAGCGGGTGATGAAAACGGTCACGATTGTAAGGAATGCGACCTGTTCAATATGCGGTATGTTAATAACGATCCTATTACTATGTCATTAGAGATAAATAAATTGAAAATTCAAATGGAATTAGATTCTGGTTCTGGTACTAATGTTATTTCAGAAAAGTTATACCTTCAACATTTTAAAAATTATAATTTGACTAAAACAGATTTGCGAATGTGTCTTTACAATGGGCATAAAATTACCCCTTTAGGTTTTTTCAATTGTATGGTTTCATATTTAGGAACTCGCCAAAACATTAAATTTTATGTTATACAAAATGGCGGACCTCCGTTATTGGGCCGAGATTTTATGACTAAGTTTAAAATGTACTTCGCATCAAGCTATGTAAATAAAATAAGTGTTGATAATCATAGTAATATTTTGTGATGAGATTGGAAAAGACCTAGGCCATTTGTTAACTGATGAATATCCAGGACACTCGGTAATAAACAACTGTATGCCAGGATGTTCTTTAAATCATATAATGAAAGAAATTATTAAATGTAACTTTAACCAGGACACCATACTAGTCATTTTGATAGGTAATAGAGGAAATGTGAACAAAGGAGAATTGCTTCAGTACCATAGAACTTTGTCCAACTTAAATTTAAGAAAAATACTGATGTTTACATTTCCATATAGTAAAAGTTTGCCACAGGAAGAAAATTACTTTAGATATAATATTAATCAGACATTGCATAATTTGACATTTAATAGTAATGTATTTCATTTAATTGACATCAACAATTATATTGGTGACAATTTTTATTTGACAAAAGATAGATACCTTGTGGATAGGTGCTATCTTTCAAACTATTGTAAAAGACAAGTAGCTGTGTCGCTATCATACTATTTTTTTATCACAGCCAAGAATTTGGCTGAACAAGCAGTTGCCTCTATTGATCAATGCGATATTAAGTTAAATTATTCTGCTAGTAATTTGATCACTATTAATGAATCAATCAATCATTTAAATTAGAAATTGAGACAATGGAGGCAACCTCTTGCTTTAATATAAGGAAGCCAGATAATGAATTGGATGAGAAATTTGAGAATTTTAATAGTATCAACCTTGTGCATCAAAATATTCAAGGGTTTTTGAATAAAGAATTAGAAGTAGAACTTTTCCTGAATTGCAACAACATAGATATTCTTTGTATAACGGAGCATTGGCTCAAAAGTCACCAATTAATTTTCAATTTTAGTAATCACAAGGTTGGTAGTTCATTCAGCAGAGTAAATGCTATACATGGCGGCGCATTAATCTTAGTAAATAATCAGCTCAAATTTAAAGACCGCAAGGATATTATAAGCTTATCTGTTGAGCGAACAGTTGAAATAGCCTGTATAGAATTGGAGCAGTTTATCATATTAAGTGTGTATAGACCTCCTTCAGGGTTGTATGATTGT
This sequence comes from Standfussiana lucernea, assembly GCA_964057025.1. Lineage (NCBI taxonomy): Eukaryota > Metazoa > Arthropoda > Insecta > Lepidoptera > Noctuidae > Standfussiana > Standfussiana lucernea. The sequence goes on from OZ059783.1 coordinate 18,849,759, forward strand.
TTTGAAAGGGTAATGGATGAAGTGTTGCACAAAATCTGCAATTCAGGGAAGTATATAATCACTTGTGGTGACTTTAATATTAATTTGTTAGAAAGTTCTGTGTTAAATACTAAAATCATAAGCCTGTTTCAGTCATATAATCTTGAAAACAAATTTCTGGAGCCCACTAGAATAACCCCGACTAGTGCCACGTGTTTAGATAATATTTATACAGATGTTACACCAACCCACAAAGTAATTATTAACTTAATAGATTCAGATCATTGTGGGCAATTGATCACAATTCCAAATGTAAAGAAGGTAGTACCTAAAAAGGATATCATTGTTAACCCAAAAACTAAAACTCGCCTAGAGACTTTTAAAACTAAACTTTTGTCAAAATTACCACTTTTGTCTACTAATGATGACCCCAATCAACAATATAACGATTTTTTCAGTACGTATTGCACACAATTTAATACCACATTTGTTCCTAAGACAATCTCGGTTAATAGTAACGCTTCTTTCAATGACTGGGCCACCATTGGTATTCATAAGAGTAGAAAACGACTTTATGAGCTGTATGAAGAGCGGACTTTTATTAACACTATAGAATTTAATTTGTATGTAAAGAAATATTCTAAATTATTTAAAAAAGTTTGTTTTATAGCAAAGTCACGTTATTTGAGTTCAAAAATTAAAAACAGTAGTAATGTTATCAAAACGACATGGAATATTATTAATAGCGAAACGGGAAGGTCTTGCAACCGAAATAGTGACTACAGCCTTGCTATTGGCGATAACATTTTAAATTCAGATACTCAAGTCGCCACCGCCTTTGAAAATTTCTTTGCAGATATTCCCGTATCGACTACTAAATCGCTAAACTCGTCACCTGCTGCTGCAGAGTCATTACTAAAAGAAAATGTTCCAATCTGTGATTCCGAATTTAATTTTGAATATGTCACCTGTAAAGATATCATTAAAATTTTTCATACATTAAATGTTAAGAAGACCGCTGATCTATGGGGTCATTCTGTGGACGTTGCTAAGTCCATTATAACCATTGTAGCTCCTGTTTTAGCTGTAATTTTTAATGATTGTATTGACCGTGGTGAGTTTCCTGATCTAATGAAAAATAGTAAAATAATACCATTGTTTAAATCGGGTAGTACATCAGACCCCACTAATTATAGACCTATTTCAGTACTACCCACATTTAGTAAAATTTTTGAAAAACTAATTTTAATACAAATGCAAAGATTTTTCAATAATCATAAGTTATTGCACAGTAAACAGTTCGGTTTTACAAGGGGTCGTTCAACTACCGATGCCGGTGTTGAACTTTTAGGACATATTTATAATGCATGGGAGGATAAATGCGATGCTCTGGGCATTCTTTGCGATTTGTCCAAGGCTTTCGATTGCGTTCTTCATGAAACGTTAATCAGGAAACTCCGCCACTACGGAATCCGGAATAGTGCTCTGGATCTTCTTACATCATATTTGAGTGATAGGATTCAGAGAGTTGATGTTAACGGGAAAAGATCCTCCGGATCCGTAGTAAGAATGGGAGTACCCCAGGGCTCAATTCTTGGCCCATTTTTGTTTCTAATTTATATAAATGACTTGCCTTACCTCATAAAAGATAATCACGACATAGTATTGTTTGCAGACGACACTTCTCTTTTATTTAAACTCAAACGTCAGCAGCTAGTTACTGACGATGTTAATAGCGCCCTGGCAAAAGTCGTTAATTGGTTTAATGTTAATAATCTACTCTTAAATGAGAAAAAAACGAAATGTATTAGGTTTACGATACCTCATGTAAGACAAGTGGAAACTAGTGTACAAATCAAGGATGAAGAGTTGAAACCGGAAGATAACACAGTGTTCTTAGGCATAACTTTGGATGCCAAACTTCAGTGGGGCCCCCACATAGATAAATTATCAAAAAAGCTTAGCTCTGCAGCATACGCCGTTAGAAAAATTCGTGATTTTACTGATTTAGAGACAGCTCGTTTGGTTTATTTTAGTTATTTCCACAGTGTGATGTCGTACGGTATTCTCTTGTGGGGCAGTGCCGCCGATATTCAAACAATTTTTATTTTGCAAAAAAGGGCAATTCGTTCAATGTATAAACTAAGTCCCAGATACTCCCTCAGAGAAAAATTTAAAGAAATTAATATACTTACTGTCCCCTCTCAGTTTATTTATGAAAATCTTGTATATGCACATAAAAATGTTAATTTGTTTAAAAAATACAGTGATATCCACAATATAAATACGAGGAACAAACACAAATTTGTTGTTCCTGCAACGAGGCTCAAAAAAAATAGGGGGTACGTTTAGATGCCAATGTATACGTTTTTATAATAAACTTCCGAGCCATATTCAAGCACTAAGCCTAAATAAATTCAAATCGTTTATAAAACGGAAACTATGCCTAAAAGCCTACTATAATGTTAATCACTATCTCGAAGATAAAAAGGCTTGGGATTAAGCTGCTCCAATTATATTTGCTCAATGAATGTCGAGATTTCAAGTTTTTCATTTGTTTATTGTTTATTCCTTTCTTTTATACACTTTGACATTTAATGATTTGACATGAATACTTATTTACTTTTTTTATTCTTATTTTTTTTTTTTATGTGTGACTTTTAATGATTTTTATGAACATTTAATTTGTAAGTATTATTGATTTTATTTGATTAGTGTGAATGTGAGGACAATGTGGGTAATTTTTACGTTTTTTGTTTGTTTTTACTATTGTCTGGCAGTTTGAGTACTATAAGCGACCTACACAAATGTCCTTTCTTTGGCATTGTTCGTCGTTTCGTTGAGCTCCTTGAGTTATGTGTCGAGCTACATGATAACTGACGAATGCTTGCACTGGCTGGACAGGTCCACTCAAATCTGTGTGGTTCTTTCTTCAAAAGACCATCTCAGACACTCATCTGCATAGTCCTCATGTGAGTTTATCAAGATTATGTCTGGACCTTAAAAGAGACTATGACCTCTGAGTTTGTTTCGGTTGTTTCTTCTCAGAGTAGTCAGATACGAAACACCGGCCTCATCTAGTTTTAAAAAAGAAGACGTGTAAAAGTGTTTGTAAAAACCTATTTGCAAAATAAACTTGTCATTTATCATTTAATGTATAGTGGAGGTGCAACAACTGTTAAATGAGTTCCCTGACCTTTGGAACGACGAACTAGGTTGTTTTAATAAGTTCGAAATCGATTTTCAGCTCAAAGAGGGGGCGAGACCAATTTTTTTTAAACCGCGTGCTATACCTTTAGCCCTTAAAAATAAAGTTGAAGACGAATTAGTCCGACTTGAGGATTTAGGTATTTTAGTTCCTGTAAATTTTTCAGAGTATGCCACACCGATTGTACCGGTACTAAAGCCGAATGGGCAAGTAAAAATAGTGGGAGATTTTTCGTGTACACTCAATAAAATTTTAAAGATCGACAAATATCCATTACCTCGCATAGAAGAGGTATTCGCTAAAATTGGGGGTGGTTTGCAGTACTCTAAATTGGATTTAAGCAATGCATATAATCAATTTAAATTGAGTAGTTCGTCACAGGATCTCACTACAATAAATACTCCAAAAGGTCTATATAAATAATACTCGAATGGTCTATGTATGGTCTTGCTAACGCGCCAGCCATTTTCCAACGGGTTATGGAAACGTTGTTGGCAGGAATAGAGGGAGTTGCTTGTTGGTTAGATGACGTCTGTTGTACTGCTCCCACTCGAGAATTGCATATGAGTAGGATTAGAGAAATACTTAAAAGAATGCAGGATGCGGGGTTAAGGTTACAAAAAGATAAGTGTGCTTTTTTTCAGGACAGTGTTACGTACCTAGGTTACGTAATAGATAAAAATGGACTTAGAACGTGTCCTAAGAAAGTTGATGCGATTTTAAAAGCGCCGCGTCCAACTAATGTTCTAGAAACCAAAAGGTTCTTGGGTGTCGTTAATTATTATCGTAATTTCGTACCTAACGCTTCTTCATTATTAAACCCGCTACACACATTATTGCGTGCAGGTGTAACTTGGCATTGGGGTGAAAGTCAGCAACGTGCGTTTGATAAGGTAAAGGAGGAGCTGGCCTCTGACCGGTTGCTAGCTCATTTTGACCCTTCAATGCCGCTAGTGCTTACCGTAGACGCGGGGCCGTCAGGCTTAGGTGCGGTTCTTTTTCATGTCGATAATAAGGGTTGCGAGCGTCCAATTGCTTTTGCGTCAAGGTCATTATCAGTTAGTGAGAAAGTCTATAGCCAGATCCAGAAAGAAGCAACGGCAATAATATTTGGAGTTAAACATTTCCACCAGTATCTTTACGGCAGACAGGACCCTTTTATTCTTAAAACTGACCATAGGCCCCTACTATCCATATTTGGAAAGAAAAACGGTGTATCCGTAACCGCGGCGTTAAGACTACAAAGATACGCGATTATTCTGTCCGCTTATAACTATGTGGTACAATATATAACTGCTAAAAATAATTTAGTAGCGGATTATTTTTCTAGAGCCCCGTTACCTCATTCATTGCAAACCTATAACGGGGAGGAGGAGAACAAAGATATTCCTTTTCTTTTTCTTGATAATACTACAAAGCCAGTTTCGTCCAATGAGATCAAACAAGCCACTAAGCTCGATAAAGTGTTAGCTACCGTTGTAAATTATATGAACCATGGTTGGCCGCGTAAAGTGACTTGTCAATCGATATTGCCTTATTTTTATTGCAAAACAGATTTAGAATTTAATGAGGGGTGTTTGTTTAGAGGGCATAGAATAGTAATTCCAAAGATATACAGAGATAGAATGCTTGAAGAATTACACTCAGCTCATTTTGGCGTTGTTAAAACTAAAAGTTCAGCACGCAGTAGAATGTGGTGGCCGGGAATCGATAAAGATATCGAGCGGTGGATCGGCTCATGCAGCCAGTGCTCGCAAGTTCGGAGCGCACCGAAGCTTAGGCCAAAATGTTTACCTAGTTGTAATTGACGCGTTCAGTAAATGGTTGGAATGTATTTACATGAATAACGGCACCACCACAAATGCATTGATTATTAAATTAAAAGGCATATTTTCAACATTTGGTATTCCAAACGTAATTGTATCTGATAATGACGCAAAAATTAGTTCTGCCGAGTTCCATCAATTTTGTAATAATAACGGTATTAAGCATATTACTTCTCCTGTGTATCACCCTGCCAGTAATGGTCAAGCGGAAAACTCAGTGAAAACATGTAAAAAATGTTAAAATGTATTATAAATAGTACAAGTATTCCACAGCGTGAAATACATGATAAATTACTCAGTTTTTTGTTTGAATATCGTAACACCGTACACTGTTCTACGGGAATTACGCCAGCGATGTTGATGTTTGGCAGAAATTTACGGTCTAGATTAGATGTAATTTTTCCGTGTAAAGAGGATAATATTAATGATTCAGTTCAATTGACACCAAGTAGAACATTCCAGGCGGGGGAAATTGTATGGTGTAAATGGTTTTCGGGTAGAAAAGCGCATTGGGCATTAGGTAAAATAATAAGGAAATTAGGTGTAAGAGTTTTTGAAGTGTATTTTGAAAAATATAAAATTGTCTGTAAAAGACATCTTGATCAAATTTGTAAGCAAAAAGGAAACGTTAGTGGCGAATTCATTAAAAATGATTGTGATGAATATTTGCCTGCTGAGACTTCTGAATGCACGAAGTCCCAGCAGCAGCAGTCAATGTTAAGTGTGCCTACTGATGTGCCATCAGCCGCACCACCATGTCCACCATCACCCTCACAGTCAGATAGTGAACAAGTGTTAGATGGTAGTGTGGAGGAGGAAGTGGATGTTGTTGTGTCGGATGGATCGGAGGCATCTGGAAATACCGAGTCCGAACGACCTGCTGAGATAGTAAGATCATCTAGCATTGATAAACAAACAGAAGCTAGCAGCGGGACGTCGAGACTCGGTCGTTCCTTTAGAGAAAGAAAGGAGGTATGCTATAAGAAGTTCTTTTAAGTTTTCCTTTATGTTTTTGTATTATTGTTTTAGTGTTCTTAACGAGTAATGGTGGAGGAATGTGATGTATGTAAATACCTACATGGGTGATTCTATTCTACAGCCAAAAAATTGTGCATTGATTTTTTTTGTGTGAATAAATTTACTCTTTGATATTATTCTTAGCTTTGGCGATAGAAATCGACTTAAAGTATAATCGGGTGTAAGCAATAAAACACATTTTTTTAAATTTTATCTAAAATCTATCGATTTAATTAGCAATTGTCACGTTCTGTTATCTGTGTTTTACGTATGTTTTCGACTTTAGACGACATTAAAAAATATAATTAGTTATTCTAAATAACCGTTATTATTTAAAATTACTTTTAAATATAGTCTAATTCATGGGACTATAAGCAAATTAAATTCAGTGAAGAGCACGATAATTTATTCATGATTCTACTTGTGTTACACTAAACATCATCACTTCTGTTATCAATGGTAAATTTGGCAAAAAATCTAGTAACATTAATTTTTTTCCGTTCGAATTTATGAAGTTGCAACACTACGTCATCAGTCATTCAAATGCCGGCTTCAAAGCGAAAGTATATTGTTTAGTTTTTAATAAAAAAACAGTTTTACTTGCTATTTTTATGGTGTAAATGTTCGTGAGTCACCTCTGTTTAAGCCGTGCACAGGTAAGATTTTCGAATTATAATGTAAAATCAGTTAGCATGCATTTGTTTTGATGCCAGTAGTACGAGACAAGTAAAATACCACGTTTAACCTTGAATCCTAGAAAATATGGCCGCTAAACTTAAAGTTCGTCACTTCTGTGATTGTCACATCTGTTATCACCGTGATAACAGAAATGACGTATGATCACAGAAGTGACAACATTTCAGTTTAACGATCATATTTTTGTAGAAATCATTGCCAAAAATTTTATTGCACTCGTTTCGTACTACTGACATCAAAATACATGCACACTAAAAGATTTAACATTACAACTAAAACAAAACTAAAATGTTGTCACTTCTGTGATCAATAAATCAGTATGATAACAGAAATGACGTCTGTTCACGGAGGTGACAAAATTTTAGTTCTGTCCTGGTTATGCTAAAAGTAATGATTCGAGAGGGGTATTGGGCTTCTAATTATTTGCTTAGGGAAATAATTAGTAGTTACCCAAAACTTGGTTCACATGTGAATGTGACTTTTTTCTTTTCAGTTGCAATATGGCACCTCATACACGATCTAATAATAATAAGAAAAATGAAAAAAGACTACAGTTAAAAAAACTACTAAAACGTAAGGAACAAGTAAAACTTGCCATGAGACGGCACCGACAGAGATTATCAGAAGAACAGCTAGAAGAAAGAAGAAGAAAAGACAGAGAACGATACAAAAGAAAAAAGGAGCAAGGACAGATAAAAAGTATAAATCAATTGACCCCTCGGGCTCAAAAAATCGTAAGAAAACAATGGAAGGAAAGATCGAAAAAATATCGAGAAAATAAAAAAGCAACAGAACAAATTCGTCAACAAACTGAAGAATTTATTGAAAATGAAACTCCTCAAAGTAGTCCCGTGGCTTCCAGTTCTAGATCAAGAGCACAGTCTGGTAGGAAGATAGCGGAAAAGAACAGAAGACACTTAAAATTGGATAATATTTTACTGAAAGAAAAATTGCGTGTTATGGAAAATAGAGTGAAAAAATACAAAATGCGTTATGATAGAGCTATTGAAAAAGGAAAAACGTTAATTGTCAAAACAGGCACTAATAAAAATAAAAGCAGACTAAATAACGTTAAGGAACAGATAAAAGACTTTCTGCAAAAAGATGAGTGTAGTAGATTAACAGCTGGCACAAAAGAAACGATAACCAGAAAAAAAGTAAAAAAACAAATACGGTTGCTAAATGATTCATTGCTTAATTTGTATGGAAAATTCAAAACTACAATCAATAATAAAATTTCATATTCACTCTTCTGTCGCTATCGCCCCTTTTGGATAATTTCGCCAAACGTAAAACAACGGGAAACGTGTCTATGCATTCATCACACAAATATGGAATTTGTAGTAACAGCATTAAAAACGGCAAAAGTAATTAACGAAGGAAACCCTGTAGCCCTTGTGAAGAGCATCTGTTGCGAAGGAAAGTTAAAAGAGGAATGCCTGCTGAGAAAATGTAAGGATTGTAAAAACAAAAAAGTGAACATCAATACCATTGACACTAATAATTCTATTTCCTATTTTAGATGGGTCACAAAGAAATTTCCAGTGTCTATTAAAGGAACAGAAAAATTATGCCAAAAAACAATCAAAGAAAAGGTTTTGAGTTCAAAAAAAGATTTAACCGACCATTTGCTTTCGAAATTACCGGATTTCATGAACCACTTAAATAATATTTACCACCAGTACCAGGCTATAAACTGTGTAAAGAGACATATTGATGAAGATACTGCCATATTGCACATAGACTTTGCAGAAAATTATATTTGCAAATATGCGGAAGAGGTACAAGCCACACATTTTGGGGCATCTAAACCTCAAATATCTCTTCACACAGCAGTGCTGTATCATTTTGGAGAGTTTGACTCTATTATAACTCCATTTTGCACAATTTCTGAAAATCTCAGGCATGACCCTGTATTCATTTGCAATCATTTAATACCAATTATTAAAAAAATCAAAAATTTACATCCTAACTTAAAGACAATGCATTTTGTGAGTGATGGACCGTCTTCACAATACAGGAATAAATCAATGTTTTTCTTGATGGCTAATTTCCTCGCCGTAAATTTAGACGTCCAAAATCTGGTATGGCATTTTAATGAAGCTGAACACGGCAAAGGATCTCCTGACGGAATTGGCGCAACGGTAAAACGAACAGCAGATCAATCAGTAGCCAGGGGTCATGATGTAGCAAACTTCCAACAGCTGATTCAGTGTTTGATTGCGAATTGCAAAGGTGTAGAAATTATACCTATTGATGAAGAGAACATTGAGACTATAGAAAATTTGCTGGCAAGAAGTTTGACGCCGACCTTTAAAGGTACGCTCAACATACATCAAATAACTTGGAATAAAGATAGCCTGGGACTCTTACATGCTCGAAAACTAAGTTGCATGGAATGTCGTCCACATCAAATTTGTCCTCATTATGAAATAGGTGTCATTAATACAAAGCCTGTTCAAATCCGTTCCCATGAAAGCCAAGATCTTCCTTCTTCATCCCCTCGTTGTTTACACGTTTCAGATACTGAAACATACGAGGAGACTGTCTCAACAAGACTTCTTTCCCCTGTTGGAACGGAACCTTTAATGCACATCGTTGATTCTGACCATCAAAATGAGTCTAATATGGTGTCGGTTCTGTCAAAACGCAGCCGCAATTTCTTTTACAAAAAATGTTATGGATCTTCGTCAGATGACGATGATGATGACATTGAGAAGAAAAGATACATAGATCAAGTGTTTAGTAATAGTTCGGAATTCACAAGGAAACAAAGTTGTCATAATTTGCCCAAATCATTCTCTTCAGATGATGAAAATTTAGATATTTTTTAAATCTCATAAATTCTGAGTTCCTTATTAATAAATAATTATAAGCCTGATTAGTAATAAATGTCCAATAATTATAATTAGAAGCAGTACCTGATTAGTAATTAATCTAAATCAGTCTACCTCAGTGTTGTTGGATGACGATGTGATCACAGAAATGACGTCATAAATATGACTTCATTTCTGTGATACACATCGTTAAGATTTTTTATTATTTTGCCTTGTTTAATACGGAGATAATTGTACTTGATTTTGGCTAATGAATGGTTTTATTGCTAAGATATCTTCTATAGAGTCCTCTTTGTTGTTCTTAAACACCACCTTTTTTTATAATTGTCATCTCTGTGATATACAGCAACATTTCTGTTATCAAGATTTTATAATAATTGTTGTTTTTTTCAAAATTGAAAAGGGATCGACCTCAGTTTCTAATAATTTCGTTGATTGTTATTGCTAATAAACACAGTGAAAGTAAAACACCTACAAATTGCGTTTAATTTTTATTTTTTTATTTTTTCCCCTTAAAAGTAGAATCACCCACATAAGCGCGCGCCGAAGCGCGCGCGGCGACCGCGACAGCGCGGCGGTGGCGCCCCGACTCGCGAGCGTGAGTAATAAACTAGCGTTTACGCGAGACGATATTTAAGATTTTGCTGAAAAATGTCGGAGCGCCTACATTTTAAAATTTATAAAACGTCAATAAATTCCTTCAGCTTAATTTTTATTGCATTTAATTAGTGTAAGGGGACATAGAAATTAATCGAAATCAGTAATTTGTTAATTACTACATAATAAGTATAAGTAATTCGCATTAACCATGACGAAACCGGTTCATTTTGGCTTAATTTAGTAATAAGCTTATTAATATATAATGATTAGGTATTATTACCTAATAGTTATGAATATTTAGAAAAGGGTGTAATAAAGATAAACCAAAGGGTTTTTATATAAGTACCCGCACTGATTTAGAAAATTAATAGTTGAAGTGCGCAACTTGCAACATAAACTGTAAAATGTCATCGCGAAGTTGTTTAAATTCTCCGAATTGTTTTTGTTATATTTGCGGGAAATTTATGGTTATAAAATAAAATAAAAAAATAAAATAAAATTCAAAAAAAAAAAACAACGAAACAGCATTACAGACTTTGTGAAAAATATTTACAAAAGTTATTTTGGATAATGTATGTTGGTTATTGAAGCGCGACGATCCAAACCAGAAATTTAAGCGGAAATCGCACAACCGAAGCTTCCAGAAAAAAAGGACCAGGTTCCACAAATAAAATTTACATGTAATTTAGACTAGTAATAAGTTGTTATTATATAATAGTAGTTTTTTAAGTTAAAAGTAATGTACTTTTTTAAATATATATTTTTTTATGTGACAACTTGTGTTTTTTTCCTATTTTCTATCTGTACCTTTTTTTGAAAAATCTGGAGGTGATGGAGAAAAACTAAGTACATATTCGTAATCAACGCACCAAAATACCCTAGAATCAGCTATCAAATTCCCGAGAGGAAGTTATGACCCTCATTTTGCAGGCCTGTGTTACCGGTAACAACTATGTTAAGAGAGACCCGTCCAAATATTCCAGGAAATTCAAAATATCTTCAGTTTTTTGCAAATCACAACGTTACGCTGATTAAAATTGAATCCGCTGCAAACAGGATAAAGTAAGAGATCATAATTATATCGCTCTCTAAAACCTCTCTGATCTGATACTTGAATAAAGATAATTCTATTTTATTCTATTCTATAAAACATATTTACTGGAAAAATGACGATTCCGAAATGACGCAGAAAAGTATTCCTATGCCCGGGACTTACCCATCCAAAGTTAACTAAAAAAAAATTAGGACTTCCAGCAAATACAATTTAGAGAAATTTATTATGTCTTACATCAGTAATAAATTGAATTTTATAGTTTAACTAGCTGTCCCGGCGAACTTCGTACCGCCTAACAGTCAATGAATCCTACCTCACCTACCCTACCTGCCCCACCTACCCTACCTACTCTACCCATCCTACCTACCCTGTCTACCCCACCTACCCTACCTACTCTACCCACCCTACCTACCCTATCTACCTACCCTATCTACCTACCCTATCTACCTACCCTCCCTACCTACCTACCTATCCTACTCTCGTAGTACCTATCTACATATCCTATTCTCCTAGTACCTACCTACCTATCCTACTCTCGTAGTACCTACCTACCTATCCTATTCTCCTATTACCTGCCTACCTATTCTACCCTCCTAGTACCTATGTACATATCCTATTCTCCTAGTACCTGCCTACCTATCCTACTCTCCTAGTACCTACCTACCTATCCTACTCTCCTAGTACCTACCTACCTATCCTACCCTCCTAGTACCTATCTACACATCCTATTCTCCTAGTATCTGCCTACCTATCCTACTCTCCTAGTACCTACATACCTATCCTACTCTCATAGTACCTACCTACCTATCCTACCCTCCTAGTACCTATCTACATATCCTATTCTCCTAGTACCTGCCTACCTATCCTACTCTCCTAGTACCTACCTACCTATCCTACTCTCCTAGTACCTACCTACCTATCCTACCCTCCTAGTACCTATCTAAACATCCTATTCTCCTAGTATCTGCCTACCTATCCTACTCTCCTAGTACCTACATACCTATCCTACTCTCATAGTACCTACCTACCTATCCTACCCTCCTAGTACCTATCTACATATCCTATTCTCCTAGTACCTACCTGCCTATCCTACTCTCCTAGTACCTACCTACCTATCCTACTCTGGTCATCAGTGCGGTTAGCACGTGAGGTAGCTCTTCGCACATTTGATTGACTGCGACGACCTAAGTCAGGTCGTCTTCTCCTCGGCATCGTAAATTATTGTAATTAATCAAATTCAGAAAATTTCTCGCTCATTTAGCAGTAAAGTGTCACTGTCACAA